>CM038673.1:8208360-8808360 GCA_021605145.1 Aegilops bicornis
ATCCCCAAGCTTAATTCCCCGTCGTCTCGAAAGTAGGTAAATGATAAAAAAGATATTTTGATGTGGAATGCTAGTTGTAATTTCAATGTAATTCTTCTTACTTGTGATATGAATATTCAGATTCAAATATTCAAGACAAAAGTTCATATTGACATAAAAATAATAATACTTCAAGCATACTAGCAAAGCAATCATGTCTTCAAAATAACATGGCCAAAGCAAGTTTATCCCTACAAAATCATATAGTCCTGGCTATGCTCTATCTTCACCACATAAAGTATTTAAATCAGGCACCACTCGATGACAAGCTTTCAAGCAATTGTTTCATACTTTTGATGTTCTCAAACTTTTTTCAATCTTCACGCAATACATGAGCTGTGAGTCATGGACATAGCACTTATAGGTGGAATAGAATGGTGGTTGTGGAGAAGACAAAGGAGAAGATAGTCTCACATCAACTAGGCGTGTCAACGGCTATGGAGATGCCCATCAATAGATATCAATGTGAGTGAGTAGGGATTGCTATGCAACGGATGCACCTGTAGCTATAAGTATATGAAAGCTCAACAAAAAGAAACTAAGTGGGTGTGCATCCAACTCGCTTGCTAACGTAAGACCTAGGGCATTTTGAGGAAGCCCATCATTGGAATATACAAGCCAAGTTCTATAATGAAAAATTCCCGCTTAGTATATGAAAGTGACAAAATGAGAGACTCTCTATCATGAAGATCTTGGTGCTACTTTGAAGCACAAGTATGGTAAAAGGATAGTAGCATTGTCCCTTCTCTCTTTTTCTCTCATTTTTTTATTTGGGCCTTTTCTCTTTTTTTATGGCCTCTTTTTTTTCATTTTTATTTTTTTATTTTTTGTCCGGAGTCTCATCCCCACTTGTGGGGGAATCATGGTCTCCATCATCCTTTCCTCACTTGGGACAATGCTCTAAAAATGATGATCATCACACTTTTATTTTTCTTACAACTCAACAATTACAACTCGATACTTAGAACAAAATATGACTCTATATGAATGCCTCCCATGTGTACCGGGATGTGCAATGACTCATGAGCTTACATGTATGAAAGAATTATGAACGGTTGCTTGCCACAAATACGATGTCAACTACATGATCATGCAAAGCAATATGACAATGATGAAGCGTGGTCATAAGAACGGAACGGTGGAAAGTTGTATGGCAATATATCTCGAATGGCTATGGAAATGCCATGATAGGTAGGTATGGTGGTTGTTTTGAGGAAGATATATGGTGGGTGTATGATACCGTGAAAAGTGCGCGATATTAGAGAGGCTAGCAATGGTGGAAGGAAGGAAAAGTGCGATAATCCATGGACTCAACATTAGTCATAAAGAACTCATATACTTATTGCAAAAATCTAGAAGTTATCAAAGCAAAGTATTATGCGATGCTCCTAGGGGGATAGATTGGTAGGAAAAGACCATCGTCAGTCTCCCGAATCGGCACTCATAAGGAAGAAAATCAATAAATAAATCATGCTCCAACTTCATCGATCACATAACACTAATTATAACACAAAAATGATAGGGAACGTTGCATAAAATAAAATTTTCCTACGCTCACCAAGATCCATCTATGAGTTCATCTAGCAACGATAGAGAGAGAGATGCATCTACATACCCCTTGTAGATCAAGCAGGTATGAAGCTGCTCAAGAGAACGTGGGTTGAGGGAGTCGCCTCTGTCAGTGATCCAAATCACCGGAGATCCTAGCGCCGAACGGACGGCACCTCCGCATTCAACACACGATATGGTCACGTGGACGCCTCCTCCTTCTTGATCCAGCAAGGGGAAGGAGAGGTTGATGAAGATCCAGCAGCACGAGCCCATGCAGTGGTGGATGCAGCAGACTCCGGCAGGGCTTCGCCATGCAACCTGGGAGGAGGAAGAGGTAGCAGTGTGGGGAGGGAGGCGCCAAGACCTGGTGCGGCTGCCCTCCCTCCCCCTCCTTATATAGGCTCCCCTGTGGGGAGCCAGCCCGAGATGGGAATCTCCCAAGGCGGCGGCCGTGGGGGGTGGAGTGCCTCAAGGCAAGTGGTGCGCCCCCACCCTAGGGTTTCCAACACTAGGCTAGGGGCCCAAGTGGGGGCGCACCAGCCCACCAGGCTGGTTCTCTCCCCACTTCAGCCCACGGGCCTCCTGTGATAGGTGGCCCCACCTGGTGGACCTCGACCCTTCCCGGTGGTCCCAGACAACACCGGTGACCCCTGAAACTTTCCCGATGGTCAAATAGCACTTCCTATATATAATTCTTTACCTCCGACCATTCCGGAACTCCTCGTGACGTCCGGGATCTCATCCGGACCAACAACTTTTGGTTTGCTGCATACTCATATTAATACAACCCTAAGGCCACCGAACCTTATGTGTAGACCCTACGGGTTCGGGAGACATGCATACGACCGAGACGGCTCTCCAAATAATAACCAACAGCCGGATCCGATACCCATGTTGGCTCTACATACTCCTCGATGATCTCATCTGGATGAACCACGATGTCGAGGATTCCAAAGAACCCCGTGATACTATTCCCTTTGTCGATTTGGTATAGTTACTTCACCGAGATTCGATCGCCGGTATCCCAATACCGCTCAATCTCGCTACGGCAAGTCACTTTACTCGCATCAGAATGCATGATCCTCGACTGCAGACACTTGGTCACTTTGAGCTCATTATGATGATGCACTACCGAGTGGGCCTAGTGATACCTCTCCGTAATAATGGAGTGACAAATCCCTGCATGACAAGTGACTCTCCACATAAGCAAAATTCTTCTCTTGAATAGTAGTGGAGCAAACTCAACAAAAATAACTATCATATGATTGAAAGTTAAGATCGAGATGACAAGTTTCATGGTTATCATTATTCTTTAATGCATACGTGTCATCACAATAATCATCATAGATAGGAGGCATGCTTTCATCATAGTAAATTTGCTCATCAAAGCTTGGGGGAAAAATATCATCTTCATCAAACATAGCTTCCCAAGCTTGTGGCTTTGCATATCATTAGCACCATGGATATTCAAGGAATTCATACTAACAACATTGCAATCATGCTCATCATTCAAATATTTAGTGCCAAACATTTTAATGCATTCTTCTTCTAACACTTTGGCACAATTTTCCTTTCTCATACTCATGAAAGGTAATAAAAAGATGAAGCTTATGAGACAAACACAAATCCAAAAATAAATAGTTAGTTTTCTGTTATAAACTAAACTAGTGATAAAAAAAGAAACTAAAAGATTCGATTGCAAGATCTAAAGATATACCTTCACTTACCTAGCCTCCCCGGCAACGGCGCAAGAAAAGAGCTTGATGTCTACTACACGACCTTCTTCTTATAGACGTTGTTGGGCCTGCAAGTGCACGGGTTTGTAGGACAGTAGCAAATATCCCTCAAGTGGATGACCTAAGGTTTATCAATCCGTAGGAGGCGAGGGATGAAGATGGTCTCTCTCAAGCAACCCCGCAACCTAAATAACAAAGAGTCTCTTGTGTCCCCAACACACCCATTACATTGTATAGGTGCACTAGTTCATAAGAGATGGTGATACAAGTGCAATATGGATGGTAGATATAGGTTTTTGTAATCTGAAAATATAAAAACAGCAAGGTAACTAATGATAAAAGTGAGCATAAACGATATTGCAATGATAGGAAACAAGGCCTAGGGTTCATACTTTCACTAGTGCAAGTTCTCTCAACAATAATAACATAATTGGATCATATAACTATCCTCAACATGCAACAAAGAGTCACCCAAAGTCACTAATAGCAGAGAACAAACGAAGAGATTATGGTAGGAACGGGCCACCTCAAAGTTATTCTTTCCAATCAATCCGCTGGGCTATTCCTATAAGTGTCACAAACAGCCCTAGAGTTCTGACTAGAATAACACCTTAAGATACAAATCAACCAAAACCCTAATGTCACCTAGATACTCCAATGTCACCTCAAGTATCCGTGGGTATGATTATACGATATGCATCACACAATCTCAGATTCATCTATTCAACCAACACATAGAACCTCAAAGAGTGCCCCAAAGTTTCTACCGAGAATCACGACGAAAACGCAGCCAACCCCTATGCATAGGTTCATGGCGGAACCCGCAAGTTGATCACCAAAACATACATCAAGTGAATCACGTGGATATCCCATTGTCACCACAGAGCACGCATCGGCAAGACATACATCAAATGTTCTCAAATCATTAAAGACTCAATCCGATAAGATTACTTCAAAGGTAAAACTCAATCCATTACAAGAGAGAAGAGGGGGAGAAGAAACATAAGATCCAACTATAATAGAAAAGATTGCGGTACATATAGATCGTGCCATATAAAGAACTAGAGAGAGAGAGAGAGAGAGAGAGAGAGAGAGAGAGAGAGAGAGAGAGATCAAACACATAGCTACTGGTACATACCCTCAGCCCCGAGGGTGAACTACTCCCTCCTCGCCATGGATAGCGCCGGATGATGAAGATGGCCACCGTGAAGGTTCCCCACTCCGGCAGGGTTCCGGAACAGGGTCCCGATTGTTTTTTTGTGGCTCTGGAGGTTTTGCGGCGGTGGAACTCCCGATCTAATCTCTGTTCTGGAAGTTTTACGATACATAGGTATATATGGGTGCAGGGGGTACGCTTAAGGACCGAGGGGGGCACGAGGGGGCGCTCTTCTGTGGGGGGTGGACACGCCCCCACCCTCGCCAAGACTCTCCTTCTTCCCCGACGCACTCCAAGCCCATCCGTAGGTTTCCTTCCAAAAATAACTTCTCCAGCTTGATTTCATTCCGCTTCGACTTCGCTTGATATTCCTTTTCTTCAAACACCAAATAGGCATAAAACAACAAATCGGGCTGGGCCTTCGGTTAATAGGTTAGTCCCAAAAATAATATAGAAGTGGATAATAAAGCCCAATATTGCCCATAACAAGAGATAATATAGCATGGAGCAATCAAAATTATAGATACGTTGGAGACGATTGTGTGGGCGCCGGAGGCCGGATCTCACAAGACACTACGGCAGCGAGGAAGAAGGGGGTTTGGAGGCCTTCCCTCGCCAACGGGTGCTTGGGAGAGAACGGCAAGGCATGCCGATCGGGACCCGCCAAAGAAGGGTAAGAGCCGTCACGCCGAGGACGCACTGCGTGAACATTGCACCTTCTCACCTTCCTCGGCGGAGAGGATCCGGCTGGATCTGTGACCAGCGGTGAGCAGAGAGAGAGAGTGGCCACCGCTTATCGTGGTTTAGATCTGGAGAGGCCGAGACAGGTGAAGAGAGCAACACCAGCAAGCAAGCGCGAGGCTCCCCGCCTATATAGTGGAGTAGTACTTAGTTTTCTTTTGTTCATCGGAGCCGGGCTTGACCACGCCAATGACTATCGAGAAGTCTTCATGCACGTGGCCCGAGGCGAAGTTGTCGCCATTTTGATCTCAAGCGCCGGATTATAACATATAACACGAAAAAATGCCACATGACAAGAAATCATAACCTCAACGCCCAAAGGAGACAACATGAATCCCGACGGACAAACTAGACGAGGAACAAAGCTCAAATTAAAGATAAACTCGTAGAAAAGGGGTCCGTCGATAGATGTCCTAATTAACATAGCCGGCTTGACCTAGATGGCAGCCGAGTAGTCACTGTTTGTGCATCTGCCCCCAATGACTATTCCAACTCAGGTGTCGTTGTTTAACCCTCGCAGTGATCCGAAGCACATGACACCTAATTTTGCGAGATGACAAGTAACCTTTTTTAAGATTTCTCACCACAACTACAGCCATGTACAACACAGCCTGCACGATATGTAGATGATAGCCAATCCAGCGTGGTTCCGCCGGAGTCCGGTCACATGCATGGACGAATCGATCTTCCGTGTCTTGCAGTGGATCATCCGTGCACCAACGTAGTACAACACTTCTCTAGTACTATCGCCGCCTCCTCTTCTATTAAGTCACCCGACTTGCGTGGCCGGGGAGTTTGCCTGTGGTCGGTTCTCAATTGCTGTCCCACATGTGTGTGCGAACGCAATATGACACAAGTTCCATTCGGAGAGCAGCATGCCAGTCCGACCGACCATCTGGGGTGCGACGCGAATGCTACGGGCGTGCTGTATACTCCGTACATGTGTACCGCCGTTTTCTAGACGCTTTGCTCCATGGCGCGGGCGCAATCCATGGATACAAAATTAGTATACTGTATACTATTTAAAAGTCGATGGCGGGGCTTTTCCTGCGCGGTAGGCGGCGGGATGTTCCGCCTAGTCGGGTTGGATCGAGACGCGAGAAGACGAGGGAGTAGGCTGTCGCAAACATAGGGCTGTGTGATTTGACAATGAAGTTATCGGGACAGGTGTGGGGCCCCGTGATTTGACTTCTGCCATTATCATTTTAACTGCAAGGCGCCACGACCGGGCGTGAGTCTCCCGATTCCTGACCACCTCCATACAGTGTGCCTCTCCCAATGCTCCACCATGTAGTAGAGGCTGGCTCTTGTCCTGAGAGCCCACTTCTCCACTTTTTCCTTGCCTCTCTTTCCTCCACATATGCAAAAATGCCATGTAAAGCGACTATTGTACTTACTTGCTCCTACAGTGTTCTTAAGCTTTCCACATAAGCATAAAGTCCGATGTGGCAAGTTAATCAAGAAGAGAGAGCCTAGTTTGGTGACCCAAGGAAGAAAATGGTGCTAAGCGCTGTACCTAGGTGAAAAGACAATTTTGAGTCTATAGCTAATTAAATGAAGCAAACTTAGCAACACCATTTCATTGAAGAGGTCACTCCTTGGCAAATGCAATAATACTAGTATTTCTGTGTCCCATTAGAGAAGAACGTTTTGACACTACACTAGTGTCAAAACATTCTTATATTATGGGACGGAGGGAGTACGTAAGAAAGAGATAGAGAGGAGTAAAAAATATACACTTATAGCCAACCTTATAGCCAACCTTGTTGTAGTATGAGTGACTAAGTGATGACTATGTATGACATGCCAACATCGATAGCCTAAAGCACCGTGTTAAATCTTCCATACGCTGACTGCCATGAGCGACGCTGACGGTCGTGGTAGGCGCGACTATGATATCGGCTGCCGGGCAGCCCTTGGATCTCGAGATCAAACGGTCGCATGCTGTTGCTGAAAATTTGCGTAATAACCTCCGTGATAGGATATTCACCCATAGGTCTAGAATCACGCCATGAAACCGCTTTGATTTCAGATCCAAGGGCTCGGAAGCCCGTATCATGGGGAGAATGGAAAGCCACTACCCTGCTGCTCATCACCGGTAGTTCGCTTCCTACTCATCCCTCGCACGCCCTTTAATACTACGGCGGTTCGCTTCCTAGTCGCCCCGGCCCATTCACATTACGGCAGTTCCACTAATCCTAACCTCCTCCCAAATCCATGGCGCCCCAAATCTCCCCTATCGGCGGTGAGTACAAGGTTAGAACCATCACCGGCGATGAGTTCGACGTCATCTACACCCGCATTTCCGCCGACGGTGAAAGGATGCCTTTCTCGCTTGGGACGCATGTTCAAGACTCAGATGATGAGTGGGTCGCTGGGTTAGATGTTGAGTACACCACAGTCGTGGACGAGAGAAGGATCTAAAGGATGAAGAGAGGAACAAGCCCGCCGTGATTCAGGTTTATGCGGCATGACTTATGCTTGGTCTACCACATATGCCATGCCGACATTGAGTGCCAGGATTTTAAGGACTTCCTCGAGAGCAACCTAGTCAAATTCACATCAGAGACTTTGGTAACGACAAAGAAGTCTCGGCTTGATAGGCCTCGTTGTAGGCAACACCTTCGACCTCCAAAAGAATCGGCTGGTGTCCTCTCGTCACCTTTCATCGCCGACCGGCAGGAGCCATGGTTCATCCTTCAGACAAGAACTGGAGAAACCTCCATACACGCTTTCATCGTCATGCATGGCGTAAGAATCTACTAGATATAGACCACATCCAAAGACGCTGCAATGGATGGCTACCTTTGTTTCAATATCTACAAGGGTTGGATGAAGAGCAACAACCAAGTTGACGGTTCAAGCAAAGAAGTATAGGCCAAGAGGAAGAGGGACAAGGACGAAGTCGAGGACGTGGACGAGGACTCCAAGTAAGGTGGCAGTGTCGTTGCTCATGGCGGTTCTAAACTTCTAATGCAAACACAACCGGATTAGTTGCATAGTTTAATTTCAGGTGTGCTTAGTTTAATTTGAGGGGTGTGTTGTGATGAGCCCCCAATGTAACTATGTTATGTTTCTTCTTGTTACTTTAACTCTTCAAGACGCATATACTAGTATTTCTTACATTTCATCTTTTAGTTGGTATAGTACTACTACTGCTTTCTTCACATTATATACATACAATATATATGGCCAACATCATATAGCCAAATAGCTTTAGTTGTGAAAGAATTTCTGTGGTGCTTAGTTTTGTCAAAGAATTCTGTGGTGCTTAGTTTTATTTGAGGGGTGGCTAGCCGACACCATTATTGTGACTAGCCTTTTAATAGTACTATATGCATAATTTGGCATGATTTAGCGCTTATAGTGTACTACCTCCGTCTCGGTTTATAGGTCCCTTTTAGTTTGTGTCAAATTTTGACTAAAGATTTAACTAACAAAATGTTAATGCATGTCAAGAAAAATTATCTCATTGGATTCATACTTGAACATAGTTTTCAAAAATATAATGTTTGGTGACATGCGTAGACATTTTGTTAGTTTAATCTATGGTCAAAATTTGGCACGAAATATAATGGGGACCAATAAACCCGGACGAAGGTAGTACCAACTTTTTTTCAATTTCAAGTTTTGCACAATGGCGCAATCCATCGATACTACTGCTGTACAAAAGTATACATTTTTTAAAAGGCTAGAGGGCGGGGCAGTCTAGCTTGGTCGATTTCACGAGAGGCGAGGGCCTTTGTGATTTGGTGGCTCATTACTGCTGGAAGGCGGGGCCTTGTGATTTGACTGCTCGTATAAATGCTACCATTTAATTCGATCGAGGAGGAGCAAAGAACCGTATGGTATACTCAAGTTTTCCAATCGGAGTAGTAATCATGACGGAGGAGCACAAAACACGGCAGCCCAAAGGCCATATGGCGATAAAAATGATCTAATTTGCTAGTCATCTCATTGTTAGCATTGTTCTATTCATTCCCTCAAAAAAAACCATTGTACTATTCATGCCTCGCAGAGAACGTGACACGTGCGGCGAAACACCCGAAGCAAAAGATGAAACACAGCAGCAAAATAAGAAGGAAGATTATCACCCCAAATGATCTAATTCGCCGCGGAGTCGTAACTGCTTCTTCATTGCCTCCACGACCTCCATCTCCTTGCGCTGCCTCCTCCGACATCTTCTTCATTCCGGCCCATGACGCAGGATTTCTCGACGCCGAGCCTTCATCATCTGCTCCATACCGCAAGACATGCACTCTCGACAAAGCAGCCGGTGCTCGATGCGTAGCTTCTCCAACTCCTCCTTCGCTCCATGACGAGGGCCTGCAGCATCTTCATCGAGGAACTACTATTCTCATGCAGCTTCTTCCACCGGGCGTTTCTTCTCCTTCAACAGGTCGATCTCGTGGCAGTAGCTTCGCCTTTGTCCTCCGAAGTCGCAGGATATCGCCGGTCGCCTTTCTTCTCCGAGGCAATACTCTTCTTCAACAAAGATCACCAAGCCGACGGTCAACTCCCCTCGCCGATTGAGCTTCGGCGGGCATGTCATCGAGGCTCTCCTTCAAGAACTCCGCTGCTTCCTTGGATGAACTCCTTCGCTTATTGAGGTGCTTATTGAGCTGATCGGGCATGCCGTCAAGGATAACAACTCCAGCCCGCCAGCTCGCATGTTCGCCTCCGTGGCTAGGGCACTCCGGGAGCCATCGCCGCCTGTGAGAGATCTTTTCGAGGTCTTCGCGTGGCGTAGCCCTCTTTTTTCCGCAGCCTTGGTTGCCGCCTCCTTGTTACGAGTAGTTCTCGACCTAGAGCTCGCTTTCACCGCCATGGCAACGATTTGACGAAGTAGAAGCACTTATGAGGAGGAAAGGTAGAGTAATTTTCGGTTAGGTAGTTCCCCTTTTTATAACCTAGTACTAGCACTAGTAGTACTAATACCTGCATAGTGGGAAGACGTTCAGATTTGGTACGTACTAGTAGGTGTGAGCAGGCTTTCGAATGTGATGGGAACAAGGTAAAGATTAATTGATGGTTTTGGTTTCGAGGTTCAAACGGCTCCTCGGCGAGTTTACCGAACATAAATTTCAAGTACTACACCGCTCAAATGCGTAAATATTATGTTATCACAAAATTGGCACAAAATACGAAGGAGGCCAATGGAAGTACTACTAGCAACCCACGATTTAACTACTTGCATGCGCTGCAAAGGGAGTAATAATGTCTTTCTTCCGCCTCACGCCCACTTAATTTGCATGCGTTGTATTAATTGACCATCAATGAAGTGAACGACTTTACATGCGCCAAATTATCACATGGGGTGGATCTTGGTACAAAATTGCGCCCCTGCGGTACCGCTGCAGCATGCGTAGGGAATGAGTGCGCGGCGTGATGCGGCGTGGCACATCTTCGCTTCAGGCATGTACCGCCAAGATGGCTCGTGGAGGACGTAGTACATTCTTCTGGAACTAGCAGCATGTCACTGTGATCAATCCACGCAAGGAGGTCGCGACAATGCCTCCACATGTGCCATGTGGCTTCATGAACTGTAAGATAGACACTATGTAGCATCCCATTGGTATTCTAATTTACGTGTTTTGCACATACCAAGTACTAGTAAGGTACACGGCATTGCACGATCAGATTTTGCAACCAAATTATGAATAAATACCACACTATAGCATGTAAGCTCCGAGTCATATATGCGTGATGTAGCCCTTCGCTTAATTCTTATAGTTCATCTCATTCAAAATCAATTAGTTTTTATAAAAAGCTAAGAACGCGTGAATAGGGAAAAAAAAAACATGGGATTATAGTGGAATGTCGTCTTGAATCCTACAGGATTGTACGAGTGTTTGATCGTGCATAGAAAAAACGCAGAATTCTTTCAAAGAGGTTTGAGTGGATGGGATGTTTCCTATCAAATCTAGTGCAAATGAATCATATGGAAAAATTCCTATGGTTTACAATCCTACGAATCAAACAACCAAGATAGGAAAAATTCCTAATGATTAGAATCCTCGAAAATTCCTTTGAGAATCCTTTGAATCAAAGAAGCCCTTAATCTATTTTATGATTCATGGAATTGTGCGTTGTAAAGCATAAAGTAAAAACAAATAATGGCAATTCAACTAAAAAAAAGCTTGGGCAGTAATGATACGGAAGATTCTAGAACAAAAGAGAACCACTGTTGTTTTGAGGTTTGTGCATTATGCTTAAGTTCAACCATGGAGTCTGCTAGATTGTGCATGTGGCAAAATCCGGTGGGGGGCTAGAAGATGGTGCGAGGGGCTGAGTGGAGGGAGACTATGAAGGAATGCACAAGTGCGAGATCGATATTTAGAGAGAGGGGGCGAACACGTGCGCTGTTGCACGCAGTGGCGGAGCCATGAAAAATAAATGAGCTAGGGGCCAAGCATTGCTAATCCTTTACGAGGAGGGTCAATTCATGAAATTAAACCTTTTTTAGCAGCAATTGTCTAATGATCACATTCATATTAGCCTCGATATACAAAGGATGTTAGGGGGCAGGGGCCCTTACTACCCCCTGCTTCGCCATTGTGCACGCTGCCTAAGAGATGAAGCGAAGGCATGGATGATGAGAGGGGGACGTTGGATATATAATTAATGTGGGTGTATTAGCTATATATGTTAATCCTATATAGAGAGGTATAGTTTGATCGATGTGGACGTGGGAAAGAGGGTGAGACCTCACTGGATATATCGATTGATCGGTTTGTGTGGAAAACTATGAAAGACATAGCTATATACACACATACATAGAGGAACATCGATTGTTGTGCATGCACGCGTGAGAGATAAAGAATGCCTGATATGATGGAGAGGGGGATGTGTATGGGTGTGTGCCTTCATGGGAGACCGACCTGAAGAAAAAGATTGCATGCGTGCGATGGATAATGCCGCCTGGTAGTGTGTGTGCATGCATGCACGAGAGAAAGTTAGTGGTACAATTATAAAGAGAAGACTACTGTGTGGGTGTAAAAGAATAGGTGAGGTCATAATCAATGTAAAGTTGAATTCAAATATTTGAATAAGAGATCCTGATGTTTGAAACCCATGCATGCATGAATATAACGGAGATCTACGCGGTGTGGTTTGGAAACGAGCATGTTGTAATGTATACACATTGAACAAGGTCAGACTGATTTGAATTTGAGATACCGATGGCGTACATCATTTGCCCACGCCGCATCCGCATGGACACACTATTCTAATTGAGATGATGGGCGGCTTTCAGATCACATATCTATATATATACCCCTATATATATTATATTATATATTTTTTTTATATTGTGTGCGGGTAACTTTAACTTTGAAAGATGGTCGTTGGATGAGGCGAATCCGATGGTCCAAAGATGGAAAATTTGAGCACTATTGGTCGTTGGATATCATCTAGATTCCACCAGATTTCGCCACATGTATAATCTAGAAGACTCCATGGTTGAACTTAAGCATAATGCACAAACATCAAAACACAAGCACTTCTTATTTGTTCTAGAATCTTCCATATCAGAATTTCCCAAATGTTTTTCTACATGATTTGCCATTATTTGTTTTTACTTTTATGTCTTACAACGCACAATTCCATGAATCTTAAAATAGATTAGCTTTCTTATAAAAACTAGATGATTTTGAATGAAACGAACTATAAGAATTAAACGTAACATCTACATCATGCATATATGACTCAAAGCTTGCATGCTATAATGTGGTATTTATTCATAATTTGGTTGCTAAATCTCATGCGTGCAATGCACGTGTACCTTACTCTAGTATAAATGGTGTTTGTGTGTGTGTTGTGCGTGTTGAGGTGCAAATTGTCTTTTTTGTACACGTTAATCTTGTTCTTCTGAAATTTCAAGCCGCGCCTTTGTTATGCCGAAAAATTGAAGCTAGCATCTCTGCTCATCATGCTGCGTAAACTCCCGCCTTCTTCAACTCGCTACTTTGTTAGCCCGAAATATTTAAGATATATCTTTGTCTCACAGTTCGACAACTCCCTCCATCTCAACACGCCGCCTTTGCTATTCCGAAATTACAATGCGCTGCGGAAAACTCCCACCTCCCCGTGAAATCCCGACACGCCGAAATGCCCGTGGTACCCCTGAACCAAAAGAACCGCCAAATCGGTGGGGGTACTTTTGTAACTTACCCCACATTTCGGACAAGTTGCCTCTAAGCCATGGTTCCCACTTCCATCCCATCCGCCCACCCATTTGTACACCGAGGCCGCCGAAAACCCGCGACAAAAGCCCACACCTCGCCCGTCCGGCCACCCACCGAGTCTCTTCCCCGACAACGCCGCCCACAAAGAACACCGACGCCCTCATCCACCGCATCGGATGAGGATCCATCGTCGATCTCATCGTCTCCGCTGGGTCAGCCACCCCGCCCTCCACATCCAAGGAGCTGCCCCGATGTTCCTCGCCTTTTCGCGCCACCTCCATTCCCACACCGCCGCCTTCACCGCACCACCGAAGAGCATCATCATCACCGCTTTCCTCGAATGAAGCTATGGCCTAATCGGGCGCCACCAAAGAGGTTGTACACTAATCGCCAGATTTTCTTCTTGATTCGATCTCACGGTGTTGCCGGGCGCCGTCCCGAGCCGACACGGCACGACTTCCATCCACGGCGGCATCGCCGCCACTTCTCCACGGCGCCGCCCCTCGGGCGGCGACATCCACATCATTAGGAGCTGCTGCTGCTTTAGCACTCGCCGCTACCGCTGCTCGCTTCTTGCTCTCGATCCCCGCCTCGGTCTACTTGCTCGCGCTGCTGTTTCGCCTTGCTCTTGCTTGCGATGCTGTTCCGATTTGGCTACCCTTCACGACTGAATCGACTTTTTGGGTTAGTCGATTAAGGGGTGGCTCACTGGGTGAAGGAAGAACCAGCCAGCTGGGAGGGGGCTCACGGAGAGGTACCCCACTATCTATCTTAGGGTTCAGGATGGGGCGATGGTCGCCATGTGGCGGGTTGGCGGGCGGTGGTGTGGGGATCACGGAGAAAAGCTCGCACGGGAGGGGGCTAGAGGATGGCCGGGCGGGCGGACCGGGCGGTGGGGAGGTTTTGGACGGGCGGGCGGCACCGCCGTCATGCTGGCGGGGGCTGCTGTTTGGCCGGTGGTGGTGGGCTCGTGGGGTGGAGGTTGAAGATGAACCGCATGCCCTTGATTTCAGATCCAACGGCTGCAAAATCGACCGACCAGAGATGAAAAAGTCAGTCGACCGACGTAGCCTCACCTTGCTAGTGCTGCTCGGGCCGACAAAGAAAATTCAGTTTTGACAAAGAAAATTCAGTTTCGATGCTTAGGTTCTGGGCCGACGCTTAAGTTCAGTTTCGATAGCTTAAGTTCAGAGATGAGCGGCTGATGTATTTTACATCTAGCACTTTGTGGTTATGTATTTTACGTCATGTATTGGAGATGCTATTAGAATTCCACTCAGGTTAACGTTCTTCGTTGTCTCTCTTGTCCTCGCTTCAGCCTCGCATCGTGACAACTCCACCGGAGCTGCTCCAACGATTTAAACCGGCCCATCACAAATGAGCATTTCTGCCCATCTCCGCACGCCTAAGATCTTTCTTCCTCCTCCGACAGCAAAGTCAGCCGGAGCATCCTCACCGCCAACCCAATCACGCTGAGATCGACATGGCTTCGCCAAAGAGGTTGTACACTTGTTGCATCTCTTTTTACTCTACATGTTATATATATTGTCCATCGAGCACTCGTAGTAACGGGAAATACGATTATTTTATCCTACTATATGACAAGCAAAGTGAGGTACTGTGCAACTTAGCTATCCGTGATGGACTCTCTTCAACGCCATCATTATTTATCTCTCGCTGCTTGAGCTGTGCATTTGTCGATGGGCCCGGAGTTGAGCTAGTATGGCAAAGGCCTCGATCCAAAGTAATAGAAGTAGCACAAAAACATTTTTTGTGTCTAGGATTTTCCTTGCTCAAGCCTGCCTACTAGAATCGCCAAAGGCTTGAAAGGATAAGTGAATGAAAAACATAGGAATTGGAAAGTTTCCTATGGTTCTACTTTTCATGAATTTGGTGCAAAGGAATGGAGCAAATGAGAACTCAGAGGATTTGTTCCTTTAGTGTCTCCTTGAAAGAAAAACCGTAGGAATTCTAATTTCCACTTCTCCTCCTTTTCATATTCCTATTCATCAAGCACAAGACTAAGAGATAGTAGCATAATAGCATTATAACCGTGACATTTTCTTGTGGTTTGACTTAATCTCACCATGCTTTTTGCATCCTGTGATCTTCCAATTGTTGTGAATCAAACACCCAGATTGGCGTAAATCATGTGTTTTTAAATTCTCTGCTTTGCACGCGGCATTCCTATCCTATTCCTATCTATTTCCTATCCTCGCATTGTTAGAATCCTCAAATTCAAACAAGCCCTTACTCAATTACTTCACATGATATGTGTCAAAGAAAACCTTGTGTGGTTTGTCCCGCTTCCCGCGGCGTTGTGTTCCACACCAGCTCACCGCTTCCAACAACGGAAGGGTTCACCACGTATGGGATCCGCCTCCGCACTGCCTTTCTCCGCCTCAGATCTTCTTCCTTGCCGCCGCAGTCACGATAACTACATTACCATCATCAATCGAAAGCAGATGACCTTGAGAACTACACGGGTCCGCAAGAGAGGTCGTGACTCTTCCGCAGTATGCTTACGTTATGCGTCGCTTAATATGATGACATGCTACATTGTTGTCGTGTTCACCTATTAGACTCCGAGTCAGGTCCAAACTAATGTTAAAACTTGAGTTTTTAAATGGTTGTGGGGTACATATTGGGGCAGCAATCAGTACTATCTGTTTACTATATGTTTAATCTCCGTGTCTACTATGAGTTTCATGTTGGGTGCAAACAAACATTAAAGGAGCCATTATCCGTATTTTTAACTAAAGCTATTATCCGCCTCGCTATCATTGGTTTTGGGTCTATCCACAGCTTGCTACCATCACTCCGGGATTTGTGCATGCACTCCTTACATAATCTCACTATGTTTTATTCCTATGCATGCCGCTTATTGTACACAATGGAACTGATCATGTAGAGCAAAAGAGACGAGCCTTGCGTGGCAATAAAATTTCATGCAGACGCCCTTCCATGGTGGGCGCAAAGGCAGCCCCTCCACCCATTTTAGATCGTGAATCAAGAGGAAGATAACTATTCGAGGGGGATTCGTAAGGAGAAGACCACTCCTATTTACCCCATGAGGTCTTCGCCTAACTTGGCATGCCGATGTTGGTAATATCATGCATATTGTGCCTTGCATTGCCTATTGTATACATTAAAGATGTCATCTGCTTAGTTTAGACATGCTTTGTGTCAATGCCATCTGCTTAGCTTCTTTATCGATATGTGAATCATGCAATGCCATCTTGTCTAGCCGTGCATCATATATGTGAATTTTGCAATGCCACCGGTTAGCTACCATCTTATATGTGAATTATATCATGCCATCGATTTTTATTATGTGTTAAATTTGTCAACAATTTTAGTACATTCAATTACTCTTCCTCAGGCATCAGCCATTCGGCATGCTCATGGAAAAACTGAGTGGAAACAAGGTCTTCAGAGCGCATAATGCTATCTCGACGAAGCGCATGTCTTGTTGGTTATCGATAGCTCCTCGTGAGGAGGATTCAGAGACGATGACCACCATATTTCCCCCGAGGTGCATGCCCTAACTTGGCAGGTGGTTATGTTACTCATATCGCGGCCTATGGTATCTTGCATTGCTATGGCATTTGCTTAGCTTTGACATGCTTTGTGTGAATGCCACCTATTTAGTGTCTAATTACCATATATGTGAATTATGCAATGCCATCTTGTTGCAAGACATTATATATGTGAATTATGCAATGTTATCTTGTTGCAAGGCATTATGTATGTGAATTATGCAATGCCATGTTGTTTAGGGCAAGCGCCATATATGTGAATTATATCATGCCGTCTTTTTTTGTATTTCTCATTGCTTTTGTCGACAATGTTTGTATATTCAATCGCTTCTTCCCGTGCATCAGCCATTTGAATTGGTGATGGAGAAATCTGGAGGAAAACAAGGTCTTCAGAGCATAATGCTACTCATGGAAGCAGTATATCTTGTCGGTAACAGATAGCTCTTCGTGAGGAGGATTTAGAGGCGTATGACCAGTCCTATTATCCCCCTGAGGTGTATGCTCAAACTTGGCAGGGTTATATTACTTATATAATGCATATGTTGTATTGCAATGCTTAGTTTTTACATCATATACACAATATTGAATGCCATCTCCTTAGTTGACACAACATACATGCAATTGCCCTCCGCCTCACTTCCTTAGTATATAAATCATATATTTGAATTATGTCATGCCATGATGTTTACATAGACAACATGTATCTGAATTATGGCATGCCAACCATTTTTCTAAAGACATAATGTAGTTATATCATCTCATCATGTTTACATAGTCATCATATCTTAAATTATGTCATTCTATCCGTGAATTATATCATGCCATCATGTTTGTGATTTATGGCATGCCAACCACTTTAATAGACACATCGTATAGTTATATCATGTCATCCTGTTTACATAGTGATCATATTTTGAAGTATGTCATTCTATCCTGTTTAGTTAGCCATCATACATGTGAAATTGTGCCATGCTATCCTGTTTAATTAGCCATCATATATGTGAAATTATGTCCTCGCTATTCTGCTTGCTTAGACAACATAAATGTGAATTATTTCATGCCCTGCTTTTCTTCCCTACTATCCATTGCACATGTCTATCTTACAATGTCTCAGACATTCAATTACTTTTCTTGTTTATCACCCGTTTCAATTGGAGGGAGTGATGGCAGATTCTGTGGGAGTAAAACACGGTCTTCAGAAAAGATCGTATACCCGTCGATGCAGATAGAACCACGGTTGTACTTGCCCAAGAATCAGCCCCACCACACATAACCCACACTCATGCAGATTGTACCCTACCCAGCTTGGACAGAGAACCAACTACACCCCTTCTAACCCCAACCCCAAAGCAGATAGACACCCAGCCTCCTGCTGACACAAAGACCGCCTCCACCACCGAGAACCCAAACACGAAAGCAGTTAGTAAGGCAACTGCAGTGCTCAGATCACGAGGACCACCACTCCGAACCCAAGTCAAATCTTAAAGCGTAAGAAGAATTGTTCTCGTGTCAGGTTCCGTAGCTATGGTTCATACTACTTTGCTCTTGCATCATCAGATGCATCGATAGCAACCAATTTCAAATTTGAAGGATGCAATTGAAACTCCAATGGCGCAACAGTATGTTTTAAACCTGCTTTCTTCAACGTGTTTGGCTCTTTGCTGTTGTAACTTGCTCGATGTTGATTTCAGTTTCAATTGAATAAATAGTTATGTTCTCATGCCATGCACATTACAAGTGTTGTTATTGCCGTGTAGTTTCCCACACTTATATTCTCGTCTATGCTGCTTTGTCTTAAATAGATATGATTTGAACTCAGTATCTATCTTGATTTGGCAACATAAACTAGAATGATATAGACCATACAGCGACCATACTACATAGATATATGTTTGTTTCATGCTGTTATCCTCGCCCACCTTACTACCGAATCGGTTTACCAAAATGAGTTTCATATACTACATTGTAAACCTGAGATGTGTTTGTTTGTTTCTCTTTAGAATGCGGATAAGATATTGGAGAAGAGTACCGTTATGCAATGGTAAAGGAAGTAATGCAGATAAGGTTCAAGATAGTGAGACATCCCTCGTTGGTCTCCAAGAAAGTCGATAAAACTATATTGAGGACACCGAGACAACCCCAAAGTCATGTCTTGATGTAGTGTTCAAGTTATCGGTTACCATCGCCGGCACCAAATTTCTTCGAACTCGCTGTTCGAATCAATTCGACTTCTTGAGTCTCAACTTCAAGTTGAAAGACATCGATCGATGTTATGCGACAGAAGTCAAGGATCGAGGAAGTCACCGCAGAATTCAGATGCATACTTTCCGGTGCAACAAAGAAGTTACTGGAGGACTTAAGCGCCAAACAAGAGAAATTTAATAAGCTTGCTAAGCATCTTGCCAGTTATGGGTACCCAGGATATTGTTTCTTGAGCTCTTCTTAAGTAGTTTCAGTTCTAGAATTCTTTTGTCATGCATTTATATGTCGTTGTGTTCCTATATTTGCACCGGTGGCGTAACTTTGATGCCCAAAGGATGTAATATGTGTAATAGCCGTGGATAGCCTAGTGTAAGTTGCTTGTTTATTTATTTCCTTGTTGTCTTGTTTATTTGTTTGCTTGTAGTCGCGGCAGTTCTTTTTCTCAAGGGTTTGCTAGTGGCTGCAATAACCTATTTTTTAAAACTAAGCCACAATAACCATGGGCTAATATTTACTGTAGTGACACTGGACCTACGGGACATAGAAACAGTGGGACTTCTACAGGCCGTATAAACAGTGGGCCTTCTACGGGTCAGAGAAACAATGGGCCTTCTACGGGTCAGAAACAATGGGCCTTCTACGGGTCAGATTATCAATGGGCCTTATACGGGCAAGATGATCGATTGGCCAAACATGGGCCAATAACATGTCAGATTATGGCCGTGAACGGGCTAGAGTTGAATCGTTCGCTCATAGGCCGTATTTCATGACACTATGAAAACGCCCAACGTGTTAACGGACCACAAACGGGTCGATCGTAACCACGGGCTGAATTTGGCCCATAAGCGTAAAAATGAAAGTAACGGGTCAAGTAAACGATCGCCGGAAATGAGCCCAAGAATAAATGGGCTCGAGAAGGCCGAAAGATAACATGGGCTGGAAACGCCCAACGGAATAACGGGCCCTTAATGGGTATAAAGTGATACATCGCTCATTATCGCCGCTTTCACCATGGGTCGTTAATGGATGTAAAGTAATACACTGTTCATTACAGGCCAGTTTCACCACGGGCCATTAATAGGCCAAGAGTTACATATGGCCTCATATGGGACGAAAGACATCATGGGCCATACATGGGCCAGAAGTGAAAACAGGCTGGAATCATATTGGGTGGCCCAGATGACGCCATCGGGCCTAATTCAATAGGGCGAACGGGCCTTGGGTTAGCGGGTTGTAAATGGGCTATATGCTAACATGCCATTAACACGCTTACATGGACCGCCCGCCACCTTTTGACCAAGTCAAACGGGCCGCCTTTTTCACGTGAATGGGCCTCGCTTGGTCGTGCCACGGTCGACGTATCATAGGCGCCTTCGCCCAATGAGTGGATGACATCTTTCCCAACGGTGAGCCGACACGCAGTTTCCTCCAGCCAATGATGATATTACACGTGAAAATCCCCATTGGTCGGGCTGTTAACGGGTTATCGGATCCAAAACCCGCCCAATAGCTTAACGGCGTTCCGTTATGGTGGATGACATGTGTCGGTCACCCTTGACGAAAGCACTTCTGTGACGCGCGATTTTTCATCATGGAAGTGGACACTTCCGTGATGATAATTTTGGTAATGTCATGGAACAGTTCTACGACAGCACAGGTATGACTATCTTGATTCTGTCATAAAATTTGTCATGGATGTACATGCATGACAAAACACGCGACCTACTGTGACAAACATGTATCATCACGGAAGTGTATTTCTTTTGTACTGTTATCTGTAAATGTGGAGAGAGGTGCGGGTAAATTTTGTAAAATTGTCATAGTTGGCTTTCTATCCGTCAGATATAGATTGGACGGTCTATATTACAAGATGGCGTGCATACCATCATCACCAACTCGGTTTTCTATAAGAGTAGATATATATAGATATAGATAGATAGAGACTAGGAGTACTAGTAAGGACACCATCTATCGCTTCGTGTGCTACTCACGCCCCTACAGCCACTCCCTCATGCGCCCATCCGCGTGGCGCCGTTGAAACTGGGAGCGCACTCAAGAATCGCCGGGCAGCCATGACTTCACCGACGCATTTACTTCTTCCCCGACTCGGCAACCTCTTCCTCAACGACATGGGCGATAACTCAACGCCAACGGTGCAGCTCCCTGTTGCACCGTATGTGTTTCATTCCTTCCTGCTCGAAATCGTGGTAGAATTCATGTTTCTACTCAGATCCTACTACTATGATAGTCCACATGATTAGTTTCATCTCTGTTATAGCCGCCATGATTTATTTTGTGCTTATTCGGATTAAATCTCAGTATTAACTTGCTCATATATTCAATCGGGCGCATCGCCCCTACCGCCACTCCTGCTTTCACGGACGGCCTGGTTGATGCCTCCAAGGAGCCCTTCGTCCACTGCTATGAGTGCCCGATGCCGTTTTGTGGCTCGTCGACGGACATGGTGCATCACCTTACGGATGCATGCAGCGGTCACTGCTGGCCCTTGGCGGAGAACATCAAGTACGAGACGTGCTACCGGTTCACCATGCCGGAGTCGCTGGAGGATCACCGCCGCCTGCTAGTCTCGGAGGAGGACGACGGCATCTTCCTCTTGATCGTGGGCACCGGCGAGGACCGCACAGGCCGCCGCCTGCCTCTGTAATTCGCTGTGGGTGACGCCACGACATTACATCGACACGAGGCAGATGTACGGGTGCGTGGTCATGTTACTTACCCTCCGGTCGCGGGCGGCGACACCGGCCTCATCGAACGGACTTGGACTCTGGGGACCTGGGACTATCCCGCCAATGTGGACTTGGAAAACCCATGGCATCCATTCCATCCTTTACCTGCTGACGCGGTGCACGGGGACTCCAAGGAGGTTCACCTGGACATACGCATTATCAAGTGCACTTAAAAAACATGTAGTGTGTGTGTGGGCGCTTATGGCCCGTGTCTTTGCCGCTTTTGATTCTGTAAGCTTGTCGTTAAACTTGACTGGCTTTCACCGCAGTCCTTCCTTTGAAATCCTCCTCTCAAAGGAGCTGATGTAACACACTTTGGGTTTCATTTGATAATGGAACCGGGAGGAGCCTCCTATTCTTCTAAAAATACACATTATCAAGTTAAATGTTGATCATTAGTCTTCGCCAATGTAATCCGATGTCTAAGCATGTGGTGACTTCATGCGTGATCTTGCTCTATTGGAGTATCGCGATGAACAAAAGTGTATCCGCTTATGGTTTAGTCTAGAATCTTCCATGTATGAATTTTTACTACAAGATCGGTGAAAGACTTACGATGAACCATTTCTTACATCTCCTCCGCCTCATTGCAAGTAATTTTATTTAATCCCTCCGTCTAGGTGTATAAGGGCATGGTTAATATTACTTAATAGTATAGCCAACTATTGACTATAAGAAGGTGCCATGTCATCTGTAGCCAACATGTATAACAATCGATACTCAAAAACTAATTCTTAAAGATCATTTCTTGCAAAGCACAATAAGTGTTATTTCTTCACAAGTTTTGGATGCAGGTTGAACAGTTGAACGCTTTTGTTTGCAAAAGATACCCTTTTATCTATTTCACCCGGATGTTTGTCAGCTCTAGAGATGAAATAATATCCGAAGAAACCTATCGATACCCGTTACACATGAGATGACCCCCACATCCTTTGTCAAAATAAACAACTCCCCGATCAATGCATTTCACTCTTCGGTGCAACGCACGGGCATCTTACTACTATAGATTAGTACGACCAAAAATTGAACTAGCATTATATATAGTATGATAAATACTGATGCATGTCACCTAAAATTATATCATTCAAAACTATGTTCAAATACGAATCCAACGATATAGTTTTTGTTGACATGCACTAACATTTTTTCAGTTAAATCTTCAGCCAAATTCAATGGGGGACTAATAAACCACGACCGATGTAGTACAAGTGTAGAGGGCGGTGCTGCACGGGAGTCTCACCTCTCACCCCGCTCGTGGCATGGCAAAGAAAGCCGCCATATATCGAAAACCCAACCACTCCCAAAGAATAAATGGCCCGGTAAAATAAACGGACAAGCAACCATCACATCCCTCCGCCTTTTTTTGCATTTCATCTCTCGCATTTACTTTCTCCTGCTCATCTCAAGCACACTCGATCCCTAGCTACTACTCCTAGGGCCAGTTCTTTTGGCGGCTTTCCCAGCTTTTCTCACAAGACTACTCATAGTGGAGAGTAACAATAAGGCGCCTCACTCATTTATTTGGGCTTCTAAACTACTACTCCGTCCTGGTTTATTCCTCACCATTGTAATTTGTGCTAAATTTTGACCAAATATTTAACTGATAAAATGTTACTCCCTTCGTCTAGGTGTGTAAGTCATCTTACGAAAACCAAATAATCCGAAAACACTTAGGCGCGGTGCATTAACTTCTACCTCATTTCTTGTTTCTTGACATATCAACCAATAAGAGATAAAGAGTGTGCATGCTTTTAATGACTTGAGATATCAAACACGACACGCAGTGGTTAGTTCATTGCATGCAATACTATTAATTAGCAAATAAACATTAATGTTTCTTGTTTTCTCCTCCTCCTTGGTCGCGGTGCACAGCCTAGGATGACTTACTCACCTAGAAGGATGGAGTAGTGCATGTGACATGCACTAACATTTCATTAGTTAAATTTATGATCAAAATTTGACACAGATTACAATGGGGACCAATAAACCAGGACGGAGGTAGTAGTTATGGGATTACTAATCTAGAAGCCTAAAAGAACTGGCCCCGGGTACTCCTACTAGTAGTAGTACTCAAGTTGGAATTCCAATTGCACGGCACAACTTGTTAGGCAAAAAATTCGACATTGTGGTGTAGGAAGCGGTTTGGGAATTTGCATGCCTTTCCAACCAGTGAGATACTCCATACAAAGTACGTCAGAGAAATAACCACGGAGAAGGAAGCTAAAAGTAAACAATCAAACGAGCATTTTTGCATTTGTTTTGCATTTAATCGTTTCACAAGATTGACTAGTGTTGTTTTTTTACTTTTACAAAAACCGCATCATAATGTTAAAACGTGCATTTGCACGTACATAAGTAATAGTAGTACTCCCTCCGTCCAGGTGTATAAGTCTTCCCTCCTCCTTGGTCACGGTGCACAACCAAAGATGACTTATTGACCTGGACGGAGGGAGTAGCACAGTCTGCAAGCATATATCGAGAGAGACGTGTAGTGCGATAGTATATAGTAAAGTTTGTGCTATATGCACGCATTTGCAAAATGCGCATTTAATACACAAGGTTTCCAAACTTTCCCTTTTACATACTTAATTAAGGACGCTTAAAATTCTTGAACGCTCGATTTATCATTTGCGTCCCAAAAATAATGAGATCGCCTTTACTTAAACAAAAATTATACTCCTCCTAAAGCCACGGCGCCACAGGAGCGCTATGCGGTGCGCCACGAAAGTGCCCTGTGCGCGGTCGCTTTCCAAATACAACACAACGCCTTCTTCCTCGTGCTCGCAACTCGTGAGATGCTGATTACGGCTTGTCACGGGCGAGCGCGATCTCACCGGTGTGGTGATCCGCGCCAACAGTACTCCGCCGCTGGAAGCGTGCACTGTCCACATACCGCCAAGCGAGATGAGGCGCTTTGGGCCCGACCGCACTCGTATGCCGCACGGGCGCCCTCCAAGACCCTCACGGCCCTCAGACGAGCCTTTCCGCCAAAGAGCCAATTGCTTGACTCTCTAGGACGCGACATAGGCCTCCCTGTGCAGCTTGTTCTCATGCGCTTCTCTTCCTCGGCCTTCTTCTCCACCTCTATTTTGGCGCTGACCGCTAGAGGCAAAGCCTCCCACAAGGCGACATCCATTTATTTCCAAAGCTCCTCAAGGCTGGGGGCTCGGCGGCGCACGGGCGTTCTCCTCATAGCGGGAGCCGACGCGGCCTCCGACGCTGCGGGCCGGGCGTAGATTGGGAACACCGACGCTGCCCACCTCGACGCTGCCGCGACGAGGAGCGGAACGCCGACGCCGCCCTCCTCAACTAGTGGCGGCGAGGGAACGGAACGGCGACGCTGCCGCCCCGGGCGAGGAGAGCGGAACACCGACGCGTCCTCCTCGACTAGTGGCGGCGAGGAACGGAATGGCGATGCATCACGTAGCGGCGAGGAACGGAACACCGACGCGTCCTCCTCGACTAGTGGCAGCGAGGAACGGAACGGCGACAAGGTGACTGCCCAAGGCTGTGCAGCGAGGGGCCTTAGGGCTTGGGAGGGGTGATGCCATGGTGGTCGACGTGAGAGGGAGGAGGAGGAGATAGCAATGAACGTGAACGTGAGGGGGAGGAGATAGCGATTTTGTGGGAGGCGCAGTATTTATAGCGAGCAATGGCACACCTACGTAAGATATGGACGGAGCTGCACCGACTTAATCATGGTTCAGTTGCATCATCGACATGTGGGCCGAACCTCGCTGGGGCCCATATGTCAAGGATTCCAATGCACTTGCGCTAAGTAACAGCTACGTGGGCATATTTGTTGGAATAAATTACGGGGGAGCGAAGGGGTGGAAATATTGCTGGTCACAACGGATTGGACGAGCGTGGGGGGGAGGAGAGTCATGCATGCAGGTTTTTTCACACGGGGTGGAGTGGTGGGACCGCCGGAGGGAGAAGGAGAGTTTGGCAGGCATATTGTTTCCACACATGGAGATGAAACGATTTGGAGACGAACGGGCCTCCTGCAGGTATGGGGAACGGTGCATAATAAGTCATCTTGCATGCCGGGCTAGGTATAGTCTCAAGTCATTAAAAACATACACGCCCCACACATGTTCATATTTCAAGGTGCACTAAATTACTGCATGCAATGATTAAGGCTGGCCATAATGGTGGTATCTTAGCTGGTATCATGCACACGGGAATACTAGCAAACATGTTGATGTGGCAAAGAATTAAAGAAGAGAGAGGGGTTAGAGTAAGTAGTGTTCATGCATGCATTGGTAAACACATTTTTTGTGAAGAACGACAAAGACTAGTTGAGTACTTTTGCAGACTTCAAAAACTATTCCACCGCCTCTACCATCTTGCTAAGAGTAGGTGAAAATTTTGAATCGAGCCCTCTAAACTAGAAGGGAGGTAGTGGTACTCTAATAGCTAACCTTGTTGTGATGACAAGATAGGACATGGCACGCACCTGGACGGAGGAACTAGTATGCATTGTGCATTTAAGTGTTGTCTGATGTCAATGTACCTCTACTTTCACCAGACTTATAGAAAAATGTATCAACATTCACAATGTCAAATCAATATTTTTACACTCATTATAAAACGTAGTTCTTATACTCATTATAATCAGTATTGTAGATATTGATATTTTTAGTATAAATTTGGTCGGGATTTCATTGATGCTTGTCAAAGCATGGAGGAAGCGGAGCTTAGGGCTTGCATTGCCGGGTCTCTACATAGGTATTTCTCTTCATAATCCTATAATTTTAGAGACTAATTGCGCTTTTGTGGTAGCTGCCTCTTGCATCGGGGACTATGACAGGTCTGCTATGCGTGACTGTAAGATGAAAGTGTTGAGCACTCGGTTGATCAACAATCTTCAATTGTCAAAGATTAGCTGCTCGCCAATAAGGTGGCACACTTAATCGCTAAGTATAGCTTTGACAATAGATTAGATGGTATTCTTGTAAATAACGTACCGCCATGTGTGGTGAATATTGTATCGAATGAGTGTACCGTGTGGCTGGTTAATTAATATAAGGTGGTGTTCAAAAAGTATAAATTTGGTCAAACTCTTTGCAAACGGTTGACGGGAGTAAAAGGACCAGAGGGAGTATCATGCATGCGGAGTAGGCAAAAATTGCTCATTTATAGCCGGGTCGAAGTCTCAAAGGGCGCGACCGCGAGGGAGGCGAAGGTCGGGAGGTGCGTTGACGGAATTAAGTGAAGTTACATCCACGCTACCGGCATGGCGTGCGGTCAGCAGAAGTTATACCGCTGTGCCTACGATATGGGTCTCAGAGACATGACATCTAGTGGGTCCCGTGATAATTCTCGAGAACTTTAGGGGCTTGCAGCCGCTTATCCACCGGGCAAGCCAAGAACCCCATCGCCGTCAGACGCCTCTACTCGTCCCCTCGCCATCTACCTTACAACAGGTCGCTTCCTAGTCGCCCTGGCCCTTTCACATTCGCTCGCCTCCGAAGTTTTTATGGGTACAACAGTTCAACTTCTCCTAACCCTCCTCCAAAATCTATGGCCTCCCAAATCTCCATGTTCGGCCATTGAGTACCAGGTTAGAGCCATCACCGCGATCAGTTCATCATCATCTACACACGTGGATCCGCGACGGTGAAAGCATGGCTTGCTCGCTTCCTACGCATGTTCAACAGTTCAACGGATGAGTGGGTCGCTGGGCTAGATGTTGAGTACACCACAGCCCTGGGACGAGAGAAGGATCTAAAGGACGAAGAGAGGAAGAAGCCCGCCGTGATCCAGGTTTGCGTACATAACGTTTGCTTGGTCTACCACATATGCCATGCCGACATTGAGTGCCAGGATTTTAAGAACTTCCTCAAGGATAAAAGAGTGAAATTCGTTACTGTAGGCTTTAAGAATGACAAGGATGTCCTGCGTCGGATAGGTATCGTTGTAGGCCAGCCCTTCGATCTCTAGAAGGCAAGCCTGGTGTCCTCCTCTCAACCTTCAATGCTGACCCTCGCAGTAGCCATGATTGATCCTTCGTACGCTAAACTGAAGAAACCTCATCACGAGTTTCATCATGCATGGGAGTCGAAAAAATTAGATGAAGATCACATCCTGTACGCAGCAATGGATGCCTACCTTTGTTTAAATATCTACAAGGGTTGGATGAAGAAGCAGAGCCCAGTGTCCGGTTCAAGCAAAGAAGCATCGACGAAGAGGAAGAGGAAGAGGGACGAGGACGAAGTCGAGGACGTGGACTCGGACTCCGAGTAGGTGGCGTGTCGCCGCTCATGCCGGTTCCCACTGCGTTGTCAAGCGGACTAGTTCCTTAGTTTATTTTCAAGGGTGTGTTGTGCCGAGGCCCCAGCAGTAACTATGTTTAGTATGTTCTTTCTCGTTATTTGAACTCTTTAGTACGCACATGAGTACTAGTACTATGTCTTATTATCGTTCTTCTTGCAGCTTGGTACTACTGCTCGTATCTTCGTGTTCCTACTATACTTAATACGCTCAGATTAGTAGTATAATTTGGGTCACCGATTTGTGAAAGAAGTTTGACGGAGCAAAGGAAGAAGACGGCAGAAGAGGTGGAAGAAGCCCTTCTAGCCATCCATGTTGCATCAAACGGCTCACATGAGTCGACTAACCCAAATTGCTCCTTCAGATTGCAGGATCCGCGTGGCATTCAAGGTCTCGAAGGTAGATTCCGCGTCCTCGCCCAGTTTGCGGGCTCGACGCACGCGCGACTGGCTTCCGCTGTGACATCCACCATGCGCGCCTCCTCCGTGCGGGCGGAGACGACAATGACACCCTAGTTCCTCCTCGCCGACGTGCTGGAGCACGCGCTCGTCCTCCTCTTTGTATGATGCGTGCATAGACGCGGCTCCACCAGCTGCTCGCGTGCTTGGCAGCGCGGCGGCATCGCGAGCAGGGACTGCAGACGACGTGAGCGGGCGAGCCATTGGCTTCATGGCACAGGGCTGGCGGCAACACGGCGGTGATGGGCGAGAAATTGTTGGCCGGAGCAGGCGGGCGCCGACATGCGCAACGGCGGTGGTGGCATATTGATGAGTGCGCGTGTGGGAGCTTACTTTAGTTTTATATAAGGTTGGTCAAACTTAAAAGAAAACCGTACTAGTACACGTAAACATTAGACTTAGGCAGCGCTTTTATTAGTTAGTACCACAGCCACGATACCGAATCCTGTGCAAGCGCGTGAACCGCGACTGCGCGGTCGATCGAACGTGCAAAGGCCACCGTGTCACGCCAAGGACATCCACCGAACCTTTTTGTGTGTGTGAAAACAATCCTCAAATATTACTCAACTTTTTTTCCTGGGAAAGTTCTTGACGCTGCAATATTTCCATATATTTGAATTTAGCTCCAGTTCGTGTTTATTTGGATTTGGACGTTTTAGTTGCGCCCTAGTTTTTTATTTAATATTGATTTTGTGTGTGTGACTGAGAGAGAACGTGTGTATGTGTCCATATGTGTGTTGTGGCCGAAGGGCAATGTGGAGACGGTGTGCGTGTGATAAAGACATAGAGAGGTGTGAATGTGCAAATGATCATGCATGAGTGAGACATAGACAGATGCCGAGACGTTGTGTATACATGAGAGAACGGTCTTCTAGTTTACTTGTGTGTGTGTGAGAGAGAGAGAGAGGGAGAGAGAGACAGAGAGAGACAGGGAGAGAGGAGCATCGTAACACAACAACCATCTCTCTCGATTCGTCCGTCCCTCGCACGGTCGCATGCAACACATGCATCAACGCGCACATTTTGACACCCTCACCCGGCACCTGCCCACCTCAAGGCCCACACATTCTCTTAGTGAATACCTATTTCTCTCCTTAGGTTTGTTTTCTCTCAATATCTCTCTCTCTCTCACACACACACACGCAACACAGCACACACACACACTCCCCCGAGCACACAATTCATCCCCATCCAAGGTTATACGGCGACCACTCTCGCCAGTGCTTCTTTGCACCCCAACATGCACAACACCTCAATCTTCAAAGAGGGCATCGAGCAGATCGAAGACGGCGACCACACCAAGGCTAGAGAATGCGGGGTCATTTGGAAGGTGGTGATGTGACGACGGGCCGACCGACTCCTCCCCCACCCTCTCTCTCTCTCTCTTGCACAAAATTACCAATCCCTCTCTCCCCCGCACAAAATTGTCAATCCCTCAACCCACGAGATCCTTCCACTCTCGTCCATGTTTTTCTAGCTATCTCATCAAACATGGTGTCTCTTCTACTTCCACGTATACAGAATCCGGATGCACACGCATCTCACGTATATTACATGCCTCCATCTTTCTCACAGACCTAACTTCTTCCTCTCTCTTTCTCTCTCTATCTCTCTCTCTCTGTCTCATTAGGTTTGTCTCCTACTCTCTCATCCACATACATACAATCTTTCCCGCCCTATCTGCTCCATCTTCAAAAGCTCTCTCTGCATCGCTTCATTCACACATTGGGATATGTCAAAATGTTGCTTCTATAATGGCTGATGTAGAGTTATGGTTGTTTTTGTTGCATCCTACAAAGTAATAACTATGAAATGCATTTAGATTCTCATTTGACTGGGATTATGTGAGTTTGAGCATGTTGTGAAGTACTATAGACCTTGTATACATCTTGGGATTCGACAATGATTGTAACTATTGAATTGTATAGACCATTACATTCGTAGTCAATAGGCTAATATATTTATTTCACAATTTCAACAAATGATTAGTTCACTACAAACTAAGAAAACAAATGTGTACTCCCTCCGCTTTTATTTAAGTCCGCCAGATTAGCATTGGTCAAAGTCAAGTTTTGTAAACTCTCGTAAAGCTTATAACAAAAATATTAACATATACAATAACAAATAAATACCATTAGATTCATTATTGAATGTACTTTCACATCATACATATTTCTCATGGTAAATATTTATATTTTTCTATAAACTTGGTCAAACTTTAGGAAGTTTGACTTTGGTCAAACGTAATATGCAGAGTTTACTACTACTACTCGCTAGTTGCTTAGCCGAATTACTCAACACGCCACACGGGGAGTCCAGTGTCACAAAATTTTGAGGTCGGCGGGAAAATCTCCCGCGACCCTGATTCGAAAGCAAAGGAAGTTACCATCATAGCCTTCGTAACAGGCCTACGGATGACGCTTGGTAGGGGATGTTTTCATAACTTCAGTTCACCCTACCCAGCCAACCCCACCCCGCACCCAGAGTAGTACACCAATACTCCCCATTTTCTATCCCCACCACAAAATAGACTTCTCCACGGCACCACAGCCTTCGTGCTCCTCCCCTTTACATCGGCGCACTCGTCCAACACAGCGCATCTGCCTCATCGATGACCTCATACGCCGCACTGGAGCCGGTCCTGCATCGTCGTTGTACACGGAGCCTCTTCCCCGGCATCGTCTTCCACGGTCTCGGATCTGCTTCCCGGAAGCCGACGCCAAGCGCAGAAGTACCACCGTCGTATACAATGAACTGACTTTCGCTGTCAATTATGACTCACAGAGGCCGCCACACCATCGTTCTCCTCCTCGATTGGTAATGTGTGTATTGAATCACTTAGCAAAGACATGTGCAGTTCCAATTTTGTTCATACCTACCCTTCAAATTTCCTAGGTGCTATTGTTCCCGTAAAAGTAATTGGTTATAGCCTCCATTGTCCAACAGAATATCAGCTTGTAATTGTGCGTCGCTCCTGTATCGTGCTGTGCTTGGGTAGGTTTTTCATGTGCAACCAGTAGTGTGGCAAATAATGGAAAGGTTTTTAGAACTAGCAAGATGCCCATGCGTTGCACGCATCAAGATGCATTGTATGAGTAGTTTATCTTGTGGGAGAAAAGGATGAACGAGGGAAGGCCTTATTTGCAAATCTGGAGAGGCGTATGGGTATATTTTTGCAAAATTCCCATTTGTTTCCTTCCTATCTGTCAGATATAAATCGGACTGCCTACATTGCAAGAAAAAAAGTATAGAGCAAAAAAAGTAGACAGTAAAGGAAGTAGAGATAAATATTAAATATTAAATATAAAATAAATATAACAGTAGAGAAGAGAGTAGAGATTGCAGAGACGTCGGGAAAGGATCACGCTGCTGTGAAAGCGGCCGGCGTGCGCTTAGTTTTGGCGCCATGGCGTCCGATGCGCTTTATAAAATCCAACGCCTCACACCGCTCAGGCCTTGCCACCGCCTTCTCCCGCTCATTTTCGCCTCACGCCAAGGCCACCATGCCGCCGCCGCCGAGAAACTTGGGGATACCGCGCGCCCGCTACGCCTCCAGCGGGCTTCCCCGCCGAGATCGTTCCGCGGGATGCGCCGCCTCGGCAATTTCGACATCGCCAACGAGGCCGCCACAGACGACATGGCGGCGTGGCGCCTCCGGTGGCCTCATAGAACATTGAACTTCCCCAACGTGCCGACGCGGGAGCGGGTTCATGAGCTCGCGCCTCTGCCGCGGCTTAGCACCGACGAAGATCGTCGCGACAACCGGAGGCAGGAGCACTGTCTCGGCATCGCCGAGATGGACAAGGAAGCCATGGCGCTGTGGCGCCAACACTTCCCGTAGGACATCATCAACGAGCGCGAGTTCTACGCGCAAAGGAGGGCGAAGAGGGATAAGAGGAGGGCGGAGCGAGCTGCCTATCGCGTGGACAAGCGTAGGCGAAAAGCGGACGCTCAATTCAACATGAGGCTAGGAGCAGCGTCGCCCTGGGAATCCGACGACGATCGGTATCTTCACGCCTACAAATGACGTCGGAGGAGGACATCACCGAGGAGGAGTCGGACGACGAGGAGTAGTTGAATTATCTTTTTTTATCTATCTATGCTGTGAACTATCCTCTACTCTATCTACTTCTCGATCTCAACACTGTAAACGCTTTTTTAAAGCGCCGCACATTGCGATTCTGTTGGAGATGCTCACAAGATGCGCGAGTATTACTAGTAGTATATTTTTCTTTCCATGTTGAGATTTTAAAACCACGAGTGCGAACATGTAGAGGAGCAATGAAGACCAAACACAGGATATTCGGGACATCTTCAAGGAGCGTGGCCAGTTAAAGAGGAGCTGCACCGAACCTGTAAAATGAGCTTTGGTAAGTAACACCCTTTCAATTACTACCGTGTAGCCTCGTGTTCTTCGATGTGTATATGTTGTAGTTTCTGTTTCTCTTAAGCGTGGTGTTCTTCAGTTTGTAATAAGAAGAGTCTTAATCGTCCTAATGCTTTTGTTTTTAGCTCGATGTAGGAAGTGGGTGTTCTCACCTTGTAGTCTGTTTTTATATTTTTTTTCCTTTTGAATTCACTTCTCCGAGTTCTGTTTATCTGGGTTCTACTAAATGGTTCTAGGTTGTTCTGTGTATTGATCTAAAAAATAAGTAACTTCATGTCAGGATGCAGTTCCTGCGAGGAGGGAAGTATGGTCAACCTCGAGATCATGTTTCCAAAATGAGGCTGGATTACACACAAGGTTCCAGTTCCCTAATGATGCTGGATTAGACACAAGGTGCAAATTCTAGATGATGTTGGATTACACACAAGCCGTGTGGAGTCGTCGCTTGTTCGTGTCCTCGTGGCATTAGTAAATGCTGAAAGAAAGCATGCAGCAGCCCTTGAGAATGTAGCTGAGTTCTCAAGAAGTGAAAAGAGCAACTGATGCTCTCTTCACCCAAGCCAAAGAAGAGATGGAAGAAGCCAGATATAAGCTAGCAGAGGCAGAAAGCAGGCTAGGCGTCTCCTGCTATCTAAAACTGTTGTCAATACAAAATTTCCTTCATAATAGCTATGTTCAAATGTTTATCCAGTCAGCATGCCTGTTGTGATGTCCGTGCATCTACTGATGCGGCACAAAAAGTTTTTTTTGGGTCGTGTAATAACAAACAGCAATTACTTTCCAAACAATAACAGACGAAGCATTGGACATGGTATAGTTCACGTGCAAGCCCGACATTCCAAGTTCAACTTCCACATCAAACTCATGTTCACAGATATCTGCACATTTCATAGATAATATCCACAACCATGATTCATTTCAAAGCCAAAAAAATGTGAGGAGAGTTATAAATAAAGAAAAACCTCTACTAGTTCCTGCTACCAAAGGCGAAGCAGCACAAACAAGTCAAGACCATGCGTAAATTAATTATATTTTAGTCATTTTTGTGTTCTAAAATGCTCACGGCTCATGGACGGACGTGTTGCCGCACACGCATGGATTCAATGAAGGCAAAGCGGGCAGTCTTAAGCTGGTTGCATGCGGCGAGGAGGCGTGTTTCGGCGGGGCTGCAGCTGATTGCGGCCCTCTTGGCGGCCAGCGCGATTCAATGCCTGCGCTATGAGAGGTCGCGTCCATGTCAGAGCAATCACTTCCTCCAGTCCTTTTTTGTTTGGGTATAACAAAATCTCGTTTTCCATTCACATTTTACAAGTAAAATGCATGGACAAACTTTCACCCAAAGTACGATGGTGACTAGTAAACCAGAATGGAGGTAGTAGTTTTTTTTAATCAAAGAAGGGTTCCCCCTTCCGATTATCATTACTGAAAACCAGCATCTAAATCTAAACCATAGTATTTTCCCTAGAACTACCAGGTTCAACATCTCGCAACATAAACCCATAGAACCTCCATCGCAAAAAAAAACCATACAACCATACGCCAAGGAGTTACGTAGTACTATGAATTACATTTTCGCTCCATACAAATTGTTCTAAAAACTACTTACTAGTACTTATAACGTGCCATTGAAAATCGTAACTCTTAACCCCGCTAAAAAAACGATATTTTAAACATGGCTACTCGATTTAGGCAACCGGGCGAGCCACCGCTCCAAGTTGTTCACCGTGGTCCAGACCATCAACTCCTACGGATCAAATTATCACGCCGAGCTGACTATTCCTACAAAGGTGCTCCACCACGCACTGCACCCGTGAATGCAGCAATCGTGCACCTAGGGTTTTAGGGTTTATTTTTAACGCCGCCTTTACGTAACACTCATGTGTGCGAGACAATGAGAGGCCGATCGCTGCGTGTATGCGCCTCTTCTCTTCATATATGTACTCCACCGTTTGTCTGGTGTCCAAAAAATTATAATAACTACTAGGAATGTGCCAATGCGTTGCCACACGATCAAAGTAGATTATTACATATTCACCGATTTGATAGAAAAAAGTCTAGTTTTGAAATACGTATATCACTAAAAATATGTTATGTTTCACTCAAAATATATTCCTTTGGCGTTTTGATGAGATAAGGGAGGAATGTTGTTGGTTTCAAGATTCGAGAAGTGGTATATGTCTAATTTCTACTCTTACTAGCAAGATGACCGTGTGTTGCACGGAACATCAAGATCTTGTGGGAGAAATGGATGAACGAGGAAGGCCTTATCTCGCAAATGTGGTGAAGAGTGCGGTAAATTGCCATATTTTCCCTCCTATCCGTCAGATATAAATCGGACGACCTACATTGCAGGATGGCAGGCCCACCATCATCACCAACTCTATTTTTTATCCCTACTCTTATAAAAAAAGCATTGTCGGTGATGATCGTGTGCCTGCCATCCTGCAATATAGGCCGTCCGATCTATATCTGACGGATAGGAAGGAAACTATGGCAATTTTGCAAAAATATACCCACACCTCTCTTCACGTTTGCATATAAGGCCTTCCCTCGTTCATCCTTTTCCCCAACAAGATAAACTACTCATACAAATGCATCTTGATGTTCCGTGCAACGCATGGGCATCTTGCTAGTTGTTGCAAAAAGCCCATGTGTGTGTGAGAGAGAGGGAGAGTGGAGGAGGATGGAGTGCATGTGTGACAAAGACACAAGGAGTGTAAAAGCGATAGGTATCAGCTTAAAATGAGGCGATAGTGCGTGTGTGCACGATCGAGAGGGCGTGTCTCAAGAAGGGAAGAAAAATCTACATAGATACAAGGAGCAGGAGAGGGACATGTATGCGATGGTGAAAGCACGGGTGTGCGGGTGTATAAACCTATCTAGAGGCTAGCTAGTCGATAAATGTTTGTGAGAGAAATGCAGTCAAAAGGAAGCGAGAGTTTTGTGTGTGTGAGAGAGAGAGACGGTAGTCGGGAAGGGGAGTGCAAGCAGGAGTTGTGTGTGTGTGTCTGTGTGAGAGAGAGAGAGACGAGACGGTAGTCAGGGTTGTTTGATCGGTAAACAAATGAATAATGTCGATGCAGGATGGAGACAAAAGGAGACCGCAACAAATGTTGTGTCTACAGGAGAGAGAGAGAGAGAGAGCGAGAGAGAGAGTAATTTTAGTGTTATGAGTCATATATAGAGACATATAGGGTGTGTGAGAGAATCCCATAGAGAGAAAGACAAAGTGAAAGACGAGTGGAGACTGTGTGTGGCGGTGAAAAAGAAAGCTTAGGTACCGAGTACTAGAGAACAGTAGAGACGTGAGAGATAATGAAACCGTGTAATGTATAATGATAGGGAGAGTGTGACACTTCTCAAGGGAGACGTCGAGAGACCATGTTTGCGAGGATAGGAGAAACATGAAGTGAGCGTGCGAGTGAGCTGGAGAAAAGAGAGTGATAGCTACCTGAAGGAGCATGCATGCGAGAGAGATGGGCGTGAAAGGAGTGAACAAAAAAGGGATTCAAATATTTGAATTCGAGATGATGATACATGTAATCCATACTCGAACCAAAATTGATCTATCAAACATGCATACTCATATGAATTCACGCACATCTATGTTATTTAATATGTAGATATTACTGATCCATACATTTTAGTAGAACATAATTTGGTTAAATTTTTTCGAATTCAACCTTAAGATTTATCGTTGTATTTGTAAATCATATTATACATATAAAGGAGCGGAATTCTTTGTTGTTCTTTTGAAAGTATATAAAAAAATGATGTATATAGAATGTAATTCCAATTGAAAATGGATCCCGCCCAAAGAAAAATAGAATACAAACAGGATTCGAATTGAGTTGGCACGGTAAACGTGCACTCTGCAAAATTTGAATGAAGCGGGGAAAGTCGCAGTAACCGCCCGAAACCAAAATCTGCGAGATGGAAATTACTACTGCCTATCCCTGCCATGCAAAGCCTATCTGCTGGATTTCTATAGGTTTTGATAGGGGTAGGTTTGTAATTTCACCCAAACGTGACGTAAACCGCCTCTCACCCGGATTCATACACGGTAGGCGCCAAAACACAGTGTGTCCTCGGCCGATATTGACTCCCTCCTCGATTCATATTCATACACGGTGGGCGCCAAAAATAAACTCTCGTCGGCAAATATTCGGTGTATGCGAGATTACCGTCCTATCCCCAACCGACTAATGTTGCTGTGATGTAGTAGAAATTTGAAACGGGGGCTAAGTTTGTAAATTTCCTCGCATTTGAGACAAGCGCTCCCTGAATACATGGTTCCCCCTTCCTCTCTACCTCCCTTTTCCCCACTCAGACTCCGTGGGCGCCAAAACACCCTCTCCACCCCACCCTCCTCCGTCCGCCGTCCGCCGCCCCATCCACCGCCGTCCACCACCCACATGCTGGAGTTTATACCCGACGCCGCCGTACATTACAAGAGATTGTCCTCACTTATACACGCCTAAGGGCCGGGATCCTTGCATCCCGTCCTCTCGCTTCATCCCCGCTGTCGTCCACCTTGCGGTGCCGCTCCTACGACCGTCTCGTCCACCGCGCCCCACCGCCACCGTCTACCCTCCTAGATCTTCTTCCACGCCACCGACAGCCATCGCTACCGCAGCACCGTCAAATTCTCAGCAGATGCAGACACGGGCGCCGCACTGCAGAGGCGATACTCTTTCAGATTCTGCTCAACTTATTTATCGCAGCAAGAAAATAGATCGCCACCGCTTTACTCTAATTTCTTTTCTTGGTTGCGGTTGCCTTTGTCCGTTTGCATCTTCAGATCCGCCATGGCACTCTCAACACTATACTCCCAATGCTTATGGTTTTCCCTTTTATATTCCACACTAGTTAAATCACAAGAGACTAAATTTCAAAATTGGGTCGGGCCGATTTTTTCAGAGCTCGTCGGAGTTTGCGGTGCGATCGAAGGGCTCGGGTGGTTGTGGGGCCTCGCCGAACAAAGAAAACTCGGCCTTGGTGGGGGTTGGGGGGAAGTGCGGGGTGGGGTGGCGGTGGGGCGGTGGTCCGGCCAGTGCCTCGTGCGGTGTTCTGTATGGGAAGAATCAGAGACGAGGAAGAAGAAGGGTTAGGAGACGTAGGATCTTCATCCAACCGCCTTAAATGGTCTAGAGACAGCTGGGAGTTGCATTCTTAATGCGCTCTGATTCATCATGTGTGGCCACTGCACAACGCCAAAATCTGATTGCTCTTCTTTACCATGTTCCTCTTCCGTTCTTCTTTAATATGTACTCTCTTCGTTCCTAAATACAAGTCTTTGTATAGATTCCACCATGGACTACATATGGAGCAAAATGAGTGAATCCACACTCTAAAATGTATCTGGATACATCTGTATGTGATCCATAGTAGAAATCTCTACCAAGACTTATATTTTGGAACGGAGGGAGTATGATAGTAGTACAGTATGTTCCTTGTACTAAAGATGAGTAGGGACATTTGCAGTGTAGAGGTCTATACGGTCGGTTGTGATGGACACTTTGAGCCTCTTTGATTCGTAGGATCTTGTAAACATAGGAATAGGATTTGTAGTGGCCTGCCCACTTGAATCCTCTAAGAATAGCAAGGAAATGCGAGGAGCTGTGTCGCCTTTGAGAGTTACATCGATATTAACATACCGCACCTTCACTTGAAGAGAGCTGGTATCCAAGCCTTTCTAGCCGTAATGGCAATACTAGCACATATATTCCAGCAAATTCCACTTTGCTGATTTTATTCTGATGCTTAAGGTTTTCCCGTTATATCTACACTATGATCTGTGTAGCTGCTTTGTGTCGCACTAGCAGCTGTCCACTCTTGAAGCTAAACACTGCAATGACTTACAAAATTGGCACCAAGGCATTGAGTGCCATTCTGGATGCAATGAAACTCGTACGCTCCCCACCTGTTGATTCTTGTTCAGAATATGATCCTAATGACTATTCTAACCTCGAGGAGTCAAAAGCAGATGGCCTGTCCTGTTCACCCATCAAGGTGCATGTTCTAATTTGTCAATGTTTTATTGATTGCGGGTATCTTGCATATGTTGTCTTGCATTTCTTCTACTTTGTTGCACCGCCATCTGCTTAATTTACTCATCATATATGTCGAGATGCCATGCCCATCCATTATCAATACATATTCCATCTGTCATCATACCATGTTTTTTCCACTCAAATGTTGTTCTTGTGCATCAGACATCAAAAAGTAAGAGGGTGATTGCCGAACCTGAAGGAGCACCAGCAAAGTCCTTGAAAAACATGGTGGTGACGGAGAAATCAGACAAAGACACCCACTTATATTGGTTGTACAACCAAAGTGACACAAAACGAGGACCGACTCCAGCAGACTGTACCCATACTTCAATCGGCCACACCACTAGCCCCACCACATAGGACCTGCACTCAAAGAAAAGGTATACCGATTTCATTTGCCATAGCACCACTGTACCACGTAAAAAATCCCACTCCAAAGAAAAAAAGTACAAGAAGTCCAATTCGGCCAAGACCTATCCCAACTATAGAGACGGCCAATTCCTGCAGATAAGAACCCCATTCCATTTATTCCCAGTTTAAAAGACAATGCTTTCAATGTTGTTAGGGACTACGTGCATATATTCCCATCATGGGAAGATTATAGTGAAGACAAACACCATTTTCACATCTTCATGTCCAACTTACGTGTAAGTGCTATTATTCATGGTTATTATTTTCCTATTTTTTTGCTGATTGAACACATCAGTGATTTACATTACATTGTTGTAACTAGGCGAGGGTCAATCTAGATAGTCATGAGGAGCAAAGCTTGCTTGTGCTTTTCAAGGAAGCATTGCAGCAGTATCGGTGTTACCTGAGGAAATCACACTTTGATGGAAAGTCTATAAACGAATTTCCGGTGAAGTCTCATGTGCTAAATTTAGAAGACATTGAATGGGAAAACCTTGTTATGCACTGGTCTCGTTCCTGTGGATGAGGTAATCGCCTATGAAATCACATGACAATTTGAACTTCTACTTTTCCGCATGTGCCTTACGGATCTTTTTTGCGGAAATCTGCTCGAAGAAGAATTCGGTTTGAAAAGAACGATAGGATATCGCAAATATGTTGCCCGCTGCTTTGCTCTTGTTAGTACCGTTGTCTGTATCAGACGTACTTGCATACATTCCTGGTTCATTTTGTGACATTATTATGCATGATAGCTTGCTTATCAATTGTTCGCTCCAAATTATCTGATCTGTATGAATGGTTACATTAGTGTAGAATATATCCAATGCCAATGTTTTTTTTAGCTCTACATTGTTCTTGTAAGTACATGCTGTCCTTTATCAGTGTACTTATAATGACAGTTAGTTGTTCATGTACCATCACTCTGCAGCTTATTCTCCTTTGCCCTCCATTTTCTACACATTAGATCTATATTTACTCTTACCATAAGGTTGGTATCAAGAAGTTTAGCTATGCATTGCTCATGGCTGTACCTTTTGCCTGTATCGCTGCACTTACAGTTATAGCTACTTGGTTATGTAGCATCACTCTTCATCTTATCTTAAATATTCTCCATTTTTTTCATATATTATCACATCTATATTTACTCTTAACAAATGTAGAATAAAGGCAATGCTTTTGAAGAAGATTTTGTGGTAAACTTCTTGAATTGCCCCCCCCCCCCATCAGCATGAAAAAGGCCTTTATAGAGCCTGTCTTCACCAATAATGTAAGTTTGTCCATCTCAAGCCTTCAAACTTTGTTGTATATTTGGTTAGGCATGACTGCAACAGCTGTTTATTTTTGGTGTTTGCATCAAATTGCTTATTTAAAGTTTATTATGTAGTTCATAAACAAAAGTTTGTCCTTTCTCAGTTTAAGTTTTCAGTTGTACAACCAAGTTCCTTCTTCATACCATGTAAATTAAACTATACTGAGCAAGTGAACTTCTTTTGCCTTTGCATGTATGCTTCATTCTTCATCCGTAATCCAGTGGTGTGGTGAACCTACCCACTACAGCACAATGTCATATTCTGCAATGTCTTAACTATGAACAATGTCATATCATTCTACTATTATTTAAACCGTCTCTTTATTTGCCAATCTGAAATGGTATAAATTGAAAGCACACTAACCATCGATACTTATCAGTTCTTCATCTGTAATCCAGTGTTGTCGTGAAGCTGCCAACTCCTTCACAATGTCATTTCCTGCCATGTCTTGACCTGAACAATACCATATTGTGTTAATGCAATTTTAAACTGTGTCACTATTCGTCAAGAAGAAATGTGATGAATTGTCAAGATCGATACTTTTACGTGCAAAACATGTCATCCGTCTGCTTGTTTATCTTTGAGTGAGGAAGATATAAGTGTTGAACAAGCGCAGCCTCATCATCTTGCTCACCGCTTGCTTGTCTGCAGCTCAAAGAGGCTAACCTTTCTTGAACTCTATTGAAGTCTTTGTCGGTTTTGTATATTATTTTGTCGGCGTGTTTATTTGCAATCGGTGGCGATCTTTGATGCCCAAAGTGTATGTAATCATTGCCGCTTGTGCTTTATTATCATAGTGGCGAACTTTGATGCCTAGTGGATGTAATATGCCGTAATTTCTTTATTGTATAGTCTAGGTTTTTCTTATTCATGATGTTGCAGTTATTTTATCTGTATATATATCCTCTCTTCGCGAAACCGCCAAACCATAAAATTACGGTACATAATCGGGTCGTCATGCAATCACGATGTAGGTTGGGCACGAAGCGTGCGAACAGCTCATGGGCGGCAAAGCCCGAAATGAACCCCGACCCATGATTGTGCGAATCAAATCACGGGCTTTTAACAGGCCAAAATGTCTCGGTCCTTGTTTGGCCCAATCAGATATCGGCTGCGAGCAGGCAGGATGCAAATCGGGCCATAGTTAGGCCCAACTATATGACGGGCTTTTAACAGGCCGAAATTTAGGGCCGAAATGTTAAACGGGCCCTTAACAGGCCAAAACTAATATCAGGCCGAATTACTAAGTGGGCCTTTAGCAAGTGGGCCCAAAAGCATAGTGTCCAGTTGACGGGCCGGAACTAATATGGGCCATAATTGAGCCCAAAGCATCTTAAAGTGCCGGACCTGATCTGGGCCGTAATTTGGCCCAGAACATGGTAGGCTTATAACGGGCCCGATCTCATATGGGCCACTTTTAGGCCCGGAACGTGGTAGGCCATTAATGGACCGGATCAAGTATGGGCCGACATTTGGCCCAAAACATGGCAGCCAGTTAATGGGTCGGCCTAGTAGGGTCCTCAAAATCTTGTGGGCCTACAGCTGGGCCAGCCCATTAATGTCGGTGAAATCTTGTGAGCCTTTAGCTGGGCCGGCCCATTATGATCTGCAAGAATCTTGTTGGCCTTTACCTGGGCTGGCCCATTATGGCACACAAAAATCTTGTGGGCCTTTAGCTGGGCCGGCCCATTATGGCCCGCAAATTTTTGTGGGCCTTTACCTGGGCCGGCCCATTATGGCCTGCAAAATATCGTGGTCCTTTAGCTGGGCCGGCCCATTATGGTCCGCAAAATCTTGTGGGCCTTTAGCTAGGCCGGCCCATCATGGTCCGCAAAAACTTGTGGGCCTTTAGTTGGGCCGGCCCAATTAAACTTGATGGGCCGGTCCACGTGTCAACATATCATAGGCGCGTCTCGCCCATTGGATGAGTGACACCTATGCCAACGCGGACCTGACACGTGTCTCCTCCAGCCAATGATGATTTTACACGTGGAAAATCCCCATTGGTCGGGGCTGTTAACGGGTTATCGGATCCAAAATCTGACCCGATAGCTTAACGGTGTTCTGTTATGGTGGATGCCACGTGTCGGTCACCCTTGACGAAAGCACTTCTGTGACGCGTGATTTATCGTCATGGAAGTGGACACTTCCGTGATGATAATTTTGGAAATGTCATGGAACACTTCTACGACAGCACAGGTATGACTATCTTGATTCTGTCATAAATTTGTCATGGATGTACATGCATGACAAAAAAAGCGACCTACTGTGACAAACACGTATCATCACGGAAGTGTATTTTTTTTGTAGTGGTACCAGTGAGGCGGCGGCTGCTCTGGAGGAAATTAAAACCCTCCTCGCCACAAATCGCATATTGCCAGCACCTAGGGCTTGCGAGCCGATGTTACTATACATCTCGAGCACCAACTAGGTCATTAGCGCAGTTCTCGTGGTTGAGCAGGACATGGAGGGCCATGAGTTCCAGGTCCAAAGGTCTGTTTACTATGTCTCTGAGGTCCTTACCCCGTGTAAGACATGATATCCTCATTACCAGAAGATAGCATATTTATGGTGTCATGTAAACTTTGGCACTACTTTCAAGAGTGCCCAGTGACGGTGGCATCTGAAGTACCCCTAAGTGACATAATCAACAACAAGGATGCCACAGGGCGCATCGCCAAGTGGACCATCGAGCTCCTCCCTTTCAAAATAACATACCGGCCATGCCGAGCTATTAAATCTCAGGTGGTGATAGATTTCATGGCAGAATGGGCAGAAGTGAAACTCCCTAGAGAATACAACACATATTCACACTGGACCATGTACTTCAACGGCTCAAAAATGCTCGCCGGGCTAGGGGATCAAGTAGTGCTCACATCGTCGATGGGCAATAACATTCGGTACGTACTACAAATCATGTACACCGATTCAAATAATGCAGCCGGGTACGAGGCCTTCTTCCATGGCCTCCGGATAGCAGTCTCAATGGGCGTCCGACGTCTCGAGGCCCGAGATGACTCTAGCCTCGACATATCTCAAGTAAATGGTGAAGTTGATGCCAAAGACCCCAAAATGACGGCATACCAGAACGCAGTCCTCAAAGTCTCAGTCCGGTTCGAGGGGCTAGAGTTTCATCATATCCCTCACGACAGCAATCATACTGCCAATATCCTTGCAAGAATGGGTGCTAAACTGGATAAGGTCCCAAAGAACACCTTTCTCGAATGGCTTTTCAAGCCATCTGTGGCCTGGCAAGACGACAATGTCACGTCAGAGTCAAACGACACGGGACGAGTTACCCTTCCCATAGCCGAAAAATATGAGGATATAGTCGAAGGCTCAGCCCTCCAGGAAACAGCCTCTGCTCACGAGGTCATGGCAGTCATTGCACCCTGGACTGAGCCCCTCCTCGCATACCTACTCCGCAAGGAGCTATCCGATGACCAAACCGAGGCACGTCAGATTATTCGATGATCCTAGGCATATAAAGTCAACGAGGGCAAGCTCTATAAGCAAAGTGTCACGGGTGTCCCCCAATGATGTATATCCGAAGAGGAAGGAAGAGAGCTCCTTGCAGAAATACACTCCAGTATGAGCGTACACCACGCCGCTAGTCGGGCCGTGGTAAGCAAGTATTTTCAGGTGGCTTTTATTGGCCAACAGCGGGAGTCGGTGCCAAAGCTCTGGTCCAACGTTGCCCTGGCTACCAAGTTTTTGCTAAACAAAAACACATGCCCCCCACTTCGGACTATTCCGATCACCTGGCCTTTCCCGATCTGGGAGCTTGACATGGTCGGCCCACTTCGAGGAGGGTCGAAGAAAAACAAACATCCGCTCATCATGGTAGATCAGTTCACCAAATGTATTAAGACAAAGCCAGTAACCTCAGCCAAAATAGAACCAGTAATTGAGTTCATATCCTGAGTGGTACACCGTTATGGCGTCCCCCGCAGTATTATAACGGATAATGGAACAAATTTTGAGGCAAAGGAGGTAAAGGCATGGTGCGCAAATATGGTCATCAAGCTTGATTACGTATCTGTTTACAACCCGCAGTCCAATGTGCAAGTAGAGCGCACCAATGGATTAATCCTCAGTGGCATAAAGCCGAGGTTGGTGCACTCCTTGAAAGAAGAAGACTGTCAATGGGTGGAGGAACTTATTTTGTCCTATGGGGCTTGCGCACTAGGCCGAATCGATCCACAAGTTACACACCTTTCTTCACGGTTTACGGCACCGAGGTCGTGCTCCCTTGTGACCTCATGCACGACGCACCTCAGATGCACATGTATGAAGAGAGGGAGGACAAGCTTGATCGGTGGGACGCTTTGGACGCACTAGACAAGGAGCGTGACATAGCTCGGGCATGCCCCTTGTTCTATCAGCAGCAGGCGCGACGCTATCAAAGGAGGGAGGTCTGATCAAAGGAGTTCCACATTGGCTACCTAGTCATGAGGCTCCACCCGAAGAAGCAGAAGCATAAACTTTCTCCTAAATGGGATGGACCATTTATAACTGACCAGGTACTCATCGGAGGAGCATACCACATCCGAGACCCGATGGACGACTGGCTAGAGCCGAACCCATGGAACGCCGCCCTGCTCCGACGTTTTTACGGTTAACCAAACCGTTCCATTCTTTCTTCACTATGCGTTTAGTTATAGTTTGTCTTTTCAAGCAACTTGTTGCCTGTTTCGATACACCTCTTTAAGATTGTCAAAAAATTCTTCCCCGACAATAGCGTCTAGTCAATCCGAGATGTGCTTAGACACCTTGGCTGCATCTTCAAACGTATGTCCTGAACCGCCTCGGGACTTTGATTAATAATAGCCACTATTTCAAGCATTTACCTTTCTTCCTACTATATCGTATTTAAGCCACAATATGCATCGATTTGACTTAAGAATTGGCCAAGCTGGGTTGCCTGGCTCCTATGCTTGTCCCTTACGTTCTTGATTCTTCGTCTAAGGGGCACAGGGAGCACCACTGTGGTTGCTGCTCCCGGGTTGTCCGGGATAGCGCCTCGGACGGATAAAGCCGAAAGCTAGCATTCTTAATGGACACAATCGGTCGGCCATGATGGAAGCAAAGAACGGTCGGGTTCTTCAAAACCCTGACAAGGGGCTTCACCCCCAAGGTCCCAATTCTTCGGACACACATGGTTAACATGGCACCCCGAGAAATGGAACTGTTAGAAGAACTATTTTTCTCGGAAGATGTTTCTTACGTTAAATAGTAATATAACATAACTCTCTGCACCACTTTCATTTTTCGAGCCACGTGGCCGGATTGCCTTGTTTTTTGAAATACCTCGCCTGGACGGCCAAGTTGGGGATAGGAAACACTTCTCACCCACTAGATGAGGAGGTGGAAGCCGATGGCCGGTTAACAAAGTTTGCTTGCGCGGATTGGAATAAAATGATGTAAAGTACACCTTAGCAAGCCCGTCAATCAAAAAATCAAGGGCACAGTCCCACTGAGAGAGACGAGCGGCTGGCATTACATTATAATACACTAGGCAGGTCAGCACTTCCTTCCCATCTGCCCCTGCGGGGCCTACTTCAGCAAGGTGTTTCGTCTCTATGTCGGCAAAGCAGGTTTTAACCATCGCCCATGCCTCGCGTGCTCCCTCCCGACAGGAAGAGATCTTCTAAGCCTGTATTCGGTGCCGACTCCCCTTGAGGCGCTCAGTGAACTCGAACATATTCCCTCGGGGACATTATGTTCTTCGGACCATAGTGCTTTGAAAAAAATCTTCATTGCTTTTTCAAGATGTCTCATGCACTTTAGCCAGCTCTGCCAGAGCATCTTAGGACGTAGAACCACTATGCTCCACCGGTGGGCCTGTTAGCAACACTGTGTGAAAGAAGAGGTTAGCCCTCAAATGCTAAGCATAATGCGTACAGAGTCATCTTAAAACACTTACCAGACACAACTTCACTTGTTTTCTGGTTCCTCACTTCAGTAGCAGCCAATTGGGCCTTTAGCCTCTTAAAGCATCTCCAGCCGCACCCCCAACAGCCCCCCAGGCCCCTTTTTCGGCGTCGGCACCGAAAAAACGGCCCAGTCGCGCCCCCAGGAGCCCAGTTTTTGCCGGTTAGGGCCGAAATTCGCCTCGGCGCACCCAGGCCGAACCCGATGCGCTGGGGGCGCCTGGGGGCGCCGGGGCGATCATTTTGGCGCGAAAGAATGGAGACCCCACTGAGTTAGCCACCCGCACCTCGTTGTCCTCACATCGCCTCGGTTTCCCGCGGGGAATCAATGCCAAGGCCACCGCCAGTCATCCTTCCATTGATTCCTCATGGGCGGCGCTATGTGGCGATGCACTCCCTCCCCGCCACGCGTACACATGACGCCACCCCCGACTGCTATATAAAGCAGTGCCTCCCTCGCCGGTGGACAGACCCACCCGCATCCCCTGTCTCTCCGTGCACTGCAACCGCCGACGAGCCCTCTTTCCTCTCCCTCCCCATTCACAGCCACCGCCGACGATGGGCGAAAGGTTCCCTGGCGATGGAGCGGCGGCGAACGGCTTTGGCCACCGCTATCTGCATGAGTGGGAAGCCCATCTCCTACACGAAACCAACTATCCGGCACCTCTCGACATGCGCGCGTCGGGGCGGTGGAGGCTCAGCGCCGGGGGCGTCTGTCGGAATTCGGGTTCCGGCAAAACCCTTAAGGTTCGAACACTAGGGTGTGCATGAAGATCTCTCCCTCCCCCTAGCTCACTCACTCACCATGATCTCAAAGCTCATCACATAAAACTCGAAGAATAGGGGACACAAGATTTTATACTGGTTCGGGCCACCGATGCGGTGTAATACCCTACTCCAGTGTGGTGTGGTGGATTGCCTTGTAGGCTGAGGATGAACAAGTACAAGGGAAGAACAGCCTCCTGAGGAGAGGTGTTCTTGAGCTTGGCGAGCTTGTGTGGTAGAGGATGGTCTGAATGATCCGTCCCTTGCTAAGGTGGTGGCTAGTCCTATTTATAGAGGCCCGGGTCCTCTAAAAATTTAGGCGGGAAGGGATCCCACAACGGCCAATTTGAAGGGGGACAGCTAGTACAAGCTATCCTGACAAAAGGTGGTCTTCGCCTGCCAAAGGCTCTAGTGGTGACGCCATCGTGGGCTCCGTGATGACCTCCGTCCCGCCGTCCTGCTAGTCTTGGTCTCGTTGCACCGATATGGAAACCTTTGCCTGATGCCTCGGGACTCCTCGCCAGCGCTTGCCCCTTTAGCACCAAAGAGGCAACGGGTACTCTACGCCCGCTCTCGCCCGCCTGGCTTTGGTTGTCACGGCTCACGTCACGGAAACCTCACGAGGTGCCCCTCGCCTTAATCTCTCTGCTCCTCGCGAGCCAGCCTAGTGAGGCCGCCCCTGAGGAGGTCATGTATCGTCCGCCTCGCGAGGGTCTTGAGTGCTTGCTGGTGAAGGTGGGTTGTACCAGGCCGCTGCAGGAGCCAAGCCGTGGGCCGCGGGCAGGCAAGTCTGGGGACCCCCGTTCCCAGAACACCGACAGTAGCCCCAGGTCCCAAGGCGCGCTCAGACTTGGCTTCGAGGCGAAGCCAAAGGGCAAGTGCGGAGTGCCGCGGGCCCCAACCGCCCGCGGCCTTGATTGACGTGTGGCGACCGACGGAACATGGGCGTCTCCGCTTCCCCATGCTGCCTCGGCAACTGCCCGACTTGACAAGTCCCTGGTGCATGCAGAGAAAACCATCATTACCTGTGATCGTGGGGGTCGCCGGTTGGCCTTCTCGTAAATGCATCTAGTGCCACCCCTAGTTTGGTTTCGGAGTATTGACGACAAAAGTGGTTGAGGGACTAATGTGTTTGTGAGAATTGCAGGATAACACAGGTAGTAGTCCCTCCTTGATTCGGTTTACCTACCAGAGATGACCCCTAAAAATGTATGAAGACAATGAAGATAATGGTTTGTACGTGAAGATATTCACAATGAAGACTATGATAGAAGAAAACATTGAGTGAAGACTATGGAGCGCGAAGACTTAGTAGTTTCGTTGTTTCTTTTCTTCTTTGTTGAGTCATAGGAACCACCTTGACCGTTAAGTGGGGTCCAAGTGAACAAAGTCGATTGATTGAAGTGATGCTCAACAAAATCCTATGTCTTGGCGAAGACAATGAGAGCAAATCTTATCCAGAGTCGGATAAGTCAGCTTTACTTGTAGCCCAAGTCAAGCTGTCGAGTGTGTTTGAAATCTGACCGTTGTGACACGTGTCAGTTCCTTAGTGACCCAGGTCATTTCGGACAAATCAGGCCGGGTTGCCTAGTGGCTATAAATAGCCCACCCCCTACACCATAAATGGTTGGCTGCTCAGAGTCATTGCACGGCTTTTGTCATTTGAGAGCAACCCACCTCCGAAGCTTTTGAGAGAGAGAAATCCTTGTGAGGACAAAGCCCAAACACCCAGAGCCAAAGAGTGTTAGGCATCACTGAAGTCTTTCTGTCTGCGTGATCTGAAGACTTGTTACACTTGAGGACTGTGAATCCTCCAGCCGGTTAGGCGTCGCGTTCTGAGCATCCAAGAGTAATTGTGGATCACCAGTGAACGAAGTCTGTGAAGGTTTGGAAGTCTACATTGAAGACTTACCAGAGTGATTGGGCGGGGACTGTGTGTCCTTAGCTCAAGGGGAATAAGGTGAAGACACGGTCTTCTGAGTTCAATCTCGGCCTCCCTAACCATACGTACAGTTGTCAAAGCAACTGGAACTGGTCGAACAAATTCTTGTCTTCACAACACACTGGTTCTATCTCTTACTCTCCTTACTTACAGTTCGTCTTTGTGAAGTCATTGCCTGATTGCTATGCCTGTTTGACTTCACTGTGTGACTACTTTTTCTGATTGGCTTCATACTATCTTCCATCCTGATCCTACTACCTAGCTGCTATCAGTCATCATGCTTTAGCTTCATACTTGTTTGACTATGGCTTGTCTAGTGTAGTTCATCTTCCGCTGCATGTTTATAGGTCATGTTTTCGTGTTTGTCTTCGAAACTATCATGTTTTGAGGACTTTCGTAAAAATCACCTATTCACCTCCCCTCTAGTCGATAACTAGCACTTTCAATTGGTATCAGAGCAAGGTACTCCCTTGTTCTGTGTGATTCGGTTTAACCACCTGGAGTTTCAGCTATGTCGACTGCAGGGATAATCAAAGTCTCCGTATCGTGCCCTGTCTTTGATGGCACTGAATATCCCTACTGGAAGAATAAGATGCGTATGCATCTTGAAGCCATTGATGTTGATCTATGGTATGTAGTCAAGAACGGCGTTCCCAAGACTGGCGAAGGCGTCACCGCTGCCGATGTCAAGAAGTTCATTCAACTCGATTCTACTGCGAAGAACATCATCTGTGGTCATCTGACCAAAGGGCAGTATGGCCGTGTGAGTGCTCTGGAAGCGTCGAAGCTAGTGCAGGGACTGGCTCTCCAAGGTCAATGAAGGCGTTTCAACTCGAGAGATCAAAGAATCGGTGTCCTCATAACCTCTTCAACCGCTTCAAGAGAAATGACAATGAAAATGTCCACTCACGTTTGATCATCTCATCGACATCACAAACGAGCTTCGTGCTCTCGCCACCGAGATCACCAAGCATGAAATCGTCAAGACGCTTCTAAGATCTCTTGACAGCTCATTTGACACTCTAGCTCTTATGATTCAAGAACGCCCTGACTTCAAGACACTCGATCCATCTGACATACTTGAGAGGCTCAACACACATGAGTTTCAGCTATCTGAGAAAAGAGATATCTATGGTCCCAACTATGGTCGAACTCGCGCTTTGAAGGCAATGGCTATTTCCTCATCTGAAGAAGAATCTGACTGCAGTTCCGGTGAAGCTGAAGACCTTGGAAAGGAGCTTGCTATGCTTGTGAAGAAGTTCCAGAAGTTCACTAAGAAGAAAGGCTTCAGAAAGTCTTCACGATCAAGTTCAAGAAATGATGAAGCTTCTTCCAATGACCACAAGAAGAGAACCTGTTACAAGTGCAAGAAACCTGGTCACTACATCTCTGAGTGTCCACAGTGGGACAATGAGAAGAAAAATAAGAAAAGCAAGGAATATGATTCTGATGACAAGAAGAAGAAGAAATACTCAAAATCTTCTTCCAAGTCAACTTCCAAGTCGTCATCTCACAAGAAAAGTTCGTCTGGCAAGGCTCGTGCTTTTGTTGGCAAGGAAATGGATTCAGAGGAGGAGTCTGCTTCTGAGGAGGTAGAAGTGGTGGATTCTGAGGAAGAGTCTGACTCTGGCGTTGCAAGTCTGGCTTTAGCTTCAGCCTATGTTGCCAAGTCCATCTTCAACACTGAAGACAATGTTTCCAACACCAACGCTGATGCCAGTGACAAGGACGACTCCGCTCCCACTTACTGCTTCATGGCACGTGGTGCCAAGGTAAACTCACGCGATGCTTACTTTCAAACATCAAGTGAAGATGACTCTGATTGTGAATCCAAACCCAGCTACAAGACACTTGCTAAAATTGCAACTGAATAACAGAAAGCTATGGAACATATTCAAAAACTGATAGACAAAAGCGATGATCTATTGGACGCTGAAATGACCCGATCTCAGTCCTTAATTGAAGATATAAAAAATCTTCATGTTAAGTACCAAGAGCTTGAAGGTCGTCATGAATCACTCTCAACAACCCATGAAAAGCTTTCCTATGATTATCTTCAAAGGAAGCAAGATCTTGAGAAGTTGGGAGCGGCTCATGAAGATCTTCAAAAAGAAAACGAGTCACTTCGCGCTCAACAGATCAGTCCTGCTCAGGAAGGATTTGGACCACCATGTCTAAAATGTCTTGAGCGTGATAACGCTAATTTTGTTGCTGAATGTTCTACTGCTACTACTGTTTCAATATCTTCAACCATCGATGTGGTAACTAACTCCTCTGCGGAGGATGCCACTGCTGTTACTAATGAAAATGCTAGATTGAAGGCATTGCTTGAAACAGGAATGTACAAAAGCCTCAAGGGGCATCAGACGCTGTGTGATGTCCTCAAAAAGCAGATCTTGAACCGAAACCCTAGGAAAGAGGGTGTGGGGTTCAAGAGGAAAATGAATGTTGATGGATCTTACTGGAAGCCTGAGCAGTACCCCCAAAACCACATGGGTTGCTGCAAAGGAACCTTCAAAGGATCCATCCACATTATCTGGATTTACTTGTGCTAACCCAATTGCTATTGATGAATCCTTTGATGCAAACTATAAACTGTTTAAGAATCAGAATGGTGAAGTGTTTGCCAGGTATATTGGTACTAACTACAGGAATGGACCACCTATGAAGAAGATCCGGTGCCTAAACAAGGTATTGAGAATCTTCCTGTGAATGTCATCATGACACCACCAAGGAAGAAGACAAACTCCAGACCTATGGCTTCATATGGCCCAAAGGCTTCATACAGATACATGACTCACCTGAGTCACCCTAACGCCAATGTTTTGCAGGGAAACCGTACTCAGACTCATGAATATGAGCGTATGTCTTCAAATCGCTATGTTCATAGAACTAAGAACTTTTCCGCTTATTCATATGAGTATCGTTCTTCTCCTGCAAGGCTATTTGCTAGGGCTCCAAAGCCGAAGTTCTCAGATGCTGCACTTAGACTCATTGCTTCTAAGCCACCCCTAAAGATGTGGGTGGTTAAGAAGAATTAACTTTCTTTTGCACGAAAAGGACTCCAGCCGGAAATCAAAGGCGTCCGATGCTATTGCTGGGGACCTAAAACACATTATAGGACGCAAGATAAAATGCCCAAATGGTCTTACTATGTATTTCGTTCCTAAACCGCTTGCCAGTCATACTATCAGTCCTAACCTTGATCTGAGCTTTAGTAATCCTATTGTGCGTCAAATGTTTATGCTTCACAATACTCTTTGTGTAGCCTATCCTCCTAACCGCACTGTAGGGTACGACACCTCGTGCTTCAGAATGGATTATGGACAGCGGATGCACTAACCACATATTTGGTGATAGAAGTATTCTCATTGACTCAACCTTACGTCCATGTGATAAAAGTAATAACATTTGCTGACACTGGTAAAAGCAAGGTATTGGGCCTAGGTAGAGTTGCAATCTCAAGGGATCAGCACATGGACAAAGTGATGCTTGTTGAATCCCTTGGCTTCAACTTAATGTCTGTTTTAATGCTTTGTGACTTAAACATGATTGTGCTATTTGGAAAATATCGTTGGGTTGTACTAATGGAATCTGACAAGTCTCTAGTCTTCGAAGGGTACAGAAAAGATGATCTGTACATGGTAGACTTCTCCGAGGACCACAGGATGGTCAGAGGTCTTCTAGCAAAGGCTTCAGAGTGCTGGCTCTGGCATCGGAGGCTAGGGCATGCTGGAATGAGGAACCTACACACTCTCGCCAGGAAGAAGCACGTCATAGGCATCGAAGGCGTCAAGTTCAATAAAGATCATCTATGCGGTGCTTGTGAAGCTGGGAAGATGACAAGGGCCAAGCATCCCTCGAAGACAATCATGACTACGTCTCGACCTTTTGAGTTGCTCCACATGGACTTGTTTGGTCCCACTCACTACTCTACTCTCACTGCAACTGCTTGTCTCTATGGTTTCGTTATTGTTGATGATTATTCAAGATACACTTGGGTGCACATAATTCTCTTCAAGACTGGAGTGCAGGATGTCTTCAGACGCTTCGCCAACCGCGCCATGAACAACTATGGCGTCAAGATCAAGCACATCAGGAGTGACAACGGCACAGAATTCAAGAACATAGGCCTCGACCTTTATCTTGGCACCTTAGGCATCACTCATGAGTTTTCTGCTCCTTACACACCTCAGCAGAATGGCATCGTGGAGCGCAAGAACAGAACCCTCATTGAGATGGCTTGGACGATGCTTGACGAATACAAGACTCCAAGAAAATTCTGGCCCGAAGCCATTGATACTGCATGCCATGTCATCAACCGTGTTTATCTTCACAAGCTTCTGAAGGAAACATCCTATGAGCTTCTAATAGGTAAGAAGCCAAACGTAAGCTACTTCAGAGTATTTGGTGCTAGGTGCTGGATCAAGGATCCACATCACACTTCAAAATTTGCACCGAAAGCACATGAGGGTTTTCTGCTTGGTTATGGAAAGGACTCGCACTCCTACAAAGTCTTCAACCTCTTTCACTATAAAGTGGTTGAAACTGTGGATGTGCGGTTCGATGAAACTAACGGCTCGCAAAGAGAGCACCCGCCAAATGTGCTAGATGAAGTACCTGTCAGTGAATCAATCAAGATAATGGGAACAGGAGAGATCATACCATCAGATGCCCAGCCTGAAGAGGAACTCATTATTTCTGCACCTGATCAACCTGAAAACATTGCTCAGCCTAAAGATAATCCTCCAAATGATGACAATGTTCAGCAGGAGCAAAATCTTCGTCCAGTTCATCCTCGTGTTGCAAATGAAGAACAAATAGAGAAGATAATCGATAGCATCAATGCACCTGGTCCACTCACTCGTTCAAGAGCAACACAGCTAGCAAATTTCTGTTGGCACTTTGCATTTGTCTCAATCTCTGAACCCAAGAAAGTTCTTTGAAGCCTTCATGGAACCTGAATGGATTCAAGCTATGCAAGAAGAGCTACAACAGTTTGAGCTGAACAATGTGTGGGAATTAGTCAAGTGTCCTGATCCTCGCAAGCACAACATAATAGGCACAAAATGGATATATCGCAACAAGCAAGACGAGCATGGTCAAGTAGTTAGAAACAAAGCACGACTCGTTGCTCAAGGATACACACAAGTTGAAGGAATTGACTTTGATGAAACATTTGCTCCAGTGGCTAGGCTTGAAGCCATTCGCATAATGCTAGCCTATGCAAATCATCATAACATCCTTCTGTATCAAATGGATGTGAAGAGTGCCTTTCTCAATGGAAAGATTGAAGAAGAAGTATATGTTGCACAACCACCTGGCTTTGAAGACCCAAAACACCCCGATATGGTGTACAAGCTCAACAAGGCAATCAGATGGCCTCAAACAAGCCCCTCGTGCTTGGTATGACACACTCAAAGACTTCCTGAAGAGCAAAGGCTTCAAACCTGGTTCTCTAGATCCCACTCTCTTCATGAAGACATATGACGGAGAACTGTTTGTGTGCCAAATCTATGTGGATGACATTATCTTCGGCTACACCAACAAGAAATACAGCGATGAATTTGCTCACATGATGCAACAACAATATCAAATGTCCATGATGGGAGAGCTGAAGTTCTTTCTCGGTCTTCAAATCCACAAGAACGCAACGGCATCTTCATATCACAAGAAAAATATCTCAAAGATTGCACGAAGAAGTTTGGAATGCAAGACCGCAAAGGATACACGACGCCAATGCCAACCAAAAGTCATCTAAGCCCCGATGCCAATGGTAAAGATTTTGATCAAAAGGTATACCGCTCCATGATTGGCTCTTTACTTTACTTATGTGCATCTAGGCCAGATATCATGCTTAGTGTTTACATGTGTGCCCGATTCCAAGCGGCACCAAAGGAGTCGCATCACATAGCTGTGAAGCGAATTCTTTGATATTTGGCTTACAACCCAACACTAGGATTATGGTATCCAAAGGGCTTAGAGTTTGATCTGGTTGGATTTTCGGATGCTGATTATGTTGGTGACAAGGTGGATCGCAAGTCTACATCAGGCACATGTCACTTTCTGGGTCGATCTCTTGTATGTTGGTCTTCAAAGAAGCAGAACTGTGTATCACTCTCAACCGCTGAATCTGAATACATTGCTGCTGGATCTTGCTGCGCTCAGCTTCTGTGGATGAAGCAAACACTTAAGGACTATGGCATCCATCTGAAGCATGTGCCACTCTATTGCGATAATGAAAGCGCAATCAAGATTTCCAATAACCCAGTTCATCACTCGAACACAAAGCACATTGAAATTCGTCATCACTTTCTCAGAGATCATGTTATGAAAGAAGATATTGATATCATTCACGTCAAGACAGAAGAGCAGTCGGCTGATATCTTCACTAAGCCCTTGGATGAGAAAAGGTTTTGCAAGTTGCGGTGTGAGGTAAATATCTTGGAATCCTCAAATGTCCTGTGATTAGGCACACATCCTAACACCTATGCAGTTTGATGACTTAGATGTGCAACACACGTAGTAATGTATATCTTCAATCAATGAAGACATACACTCTAAGTGTGAATACATTAATGTGGAAATTGACTTCAGAGCGCCACGATAATTGTGCGCCGTGTCTGGATCTAATACTTCCTATACGGTGGGTAACGCCACCACCAAACTCTTATGAAGTGTTTCCTCATGGCGTCATATTTGCAAAGTCTTCGCAATTGATTTAACCTCAACATTAATTTGACTTCGTGATTACTGATTTGGATTTACTCTGCTATATATATATATATATATATATATATATATATATATATATTGTATTATGTCCTCTACAGCATTCACTTATGGCTATGTCTTCTTGTTTGAATCTTTTGAACTAAGTAAATGTGATCGGACCCTAACCTCTCTATGCTTTCTACCTCAAGCTCTATCTATCCAAATCATATGCATTCTGTTGAAACTGTCGAATGTCTTCTCTGATTCCTTGTCAGCAGAAGATACAAAGATAAACATTTATATCTAGTTTTAATGACATATATTTTTGCCTGAAACCCGGAGAATTCGGAACGACCACCCCGACAATCCAGGTGCGCGTGAGAACGTGGAACAACTCTCAATGAGTTGCATGTTCGCCACGTGTCCTTCAAATGTGAACCGCCAGGGGCACCTGCGTAATTGCGCTGTGCTATCTCTATCCTTATAAACACCGGTCTTGTCTCCGCCAGAAATCCTTCTTCCTCCTTCGCCATATTTCGCAAACCCTAGCATCTCCGCTAGCTCTCGACGACGCCGACGACGAAGCGCTTAGCTGCCGCAACTTCATCGACGCCGTCCTCACGCTGGCCGCGGACCTCGTCTTCTCCGCCTCGTCGTAGGTGTCTTCCGTCGCCAAGTTAGGGCACGAGAGATCGAACTGCTCAGCATCCATCTTCGCTTCGTCTAGCAGTTCTTCGTGTGGTAATAAAAGTTTGCTTTTTACCATCCTTTTGATCTGATCGATTCATCCTTTCTTTCCAAAAGTGCTTTCTAGATCCTCAATCATGAATCTATCTCTTTCTGCATCTCAAATTCTGCCTAGTATATTCACTTATGCTTCTTCACAAGTTAGATTCCTCACTTGTACTTATTCTTGGATTTGTACAACTCTGGAAGCAACTCTCATCATATAAGTGAATGTCTTCGCGTTATGAGGTAAATGTCTTCAAACTGATTTATCTTCAAAATCTTCTGAGAACGCATATGACCTCTTCCCCTTCCCTCGCACCTTTAATGTCATCACGGTACATGTCCGTGGGAGAATCCCTTTGGTTCTCATAGTGCGCATTCGCTTGCAGAATTCTTGCAGAGTCACATCAACTCACCAGGAGCGAGTTCCTGTCAGTCCAGCCATTTGAAGCCATTGCACGTACTGAAGCCTTTCAGTTTACACTTCATGCCAACTGAAAATTCAGCAAGGAAGGGAGGCAGACAACGTCGTGGTAACACTTCCAAGGGTTTACCTCCAGATTTGCACAAGATGTAAAAAACTGACCCAGAAGAAACCTATACTGAACGCAAGAATCGAATCCAATGGATTCGAAGATATTGGGCAGAAGAGTGGTTCAGATATCGCTTCATCACTAAAGAGTATGCAGAGAAGAATGCCATCAAGGCACCCTGGGGTGATATTCTGTACAAAAATCTTCCACCCAGGACTCAGGCTGAAGCTATTGAGCAAGGCTTCTATCCTTGCATGGTGCGCGGACCACATCCTGAGAATGCTGACCCTTCTTCACTGCTCTGGTGTCGTGAAGACAGTCTGTTCAAGCGCAACTACCAGCACGCCAAAGACTCAGCTGCAAAGAACAAGAAGGATCTAGGGCTTGACTTCAACCCTGGTCCTTCCTCGCCTCGGGACAATGGCACCCGTGAAGCCAATCAAAACAGGATCGGCCCCTTCTACAACCTTGCTGGCCTCATCACTCACATTACTGTTCAAGGTGCCAAAGTGGATCATTCTGATGATGATGCTGACACCGATGAAGCTCCAGCTTCTGCTCCAAAGCCTCAAAAGCAAAATAAGGCTAAAGCTTCAAAGTCATCTGCAGCACCAAAAGCTTCGAGAGTGAAGCCATTGGCAACTACCCCTTCTGCTCCCAGTAATAACTCTGAAGATCTCTCTCGCATCTCCATGAGGTGTGAGAAGCCGCAGAAGACACCTGTTCAGCAACTGAGTCATGCACTGACGCCTGCTGCCATTTTGAGGAATGAATCTGAACCCATTGACTTGTCTTCAAATGAAGAATTTGGTGAAGATGCTCTGGAATAGCTGATCAAGAGCAAGAAAGAAGCGGAGATCTTCAACGATATGCCCCTCTTTGATGTAAACATTCTGAAGAACTTCATTGATGAGTGGATTGATAATCAGGATCTCAGCTTTGATGACCTTCAGCTTCCCATTGGCGTCAGCGTTGCTTTCCAAGGCGTCATTGCTCCTGAGCTTGCTCTGGCTCAGCGCATTGTTGAACTGAAGCGAAAGATAGACTTCGAGAAGGAGCAGTTCAAGAAGCATGTAGCCAGGCTGAATGTGGTTGATGTGCAAAAGTTCAAGGTAATGCTGAATGACCTCAAAGAGTTGTTTCGGAAGAAACGCGAGGAAGCTAAAGGCTCCAGAGAGCGCATGAAAGCACTCGCTGACAAATGCGTTCAAGCCTACAATGAAGCTGAAAAGCGCAAAGCACTTGGCCGCCCTGGCATTGACCCCTCAATGGCTGCCAAGAAAAAGAAGTCATCTGAAGCCAGCACTGAAGCACCACGGTAGGAAGAATCTCACATTGTCTTCCCTGCCAGCATGCGCAGCTCAAAGCCCAAGGCTCCTTCAGTGGCTTCTGAACAGAAGAAAACCAAGGCAGCTGAAGCCGAAGCCAGGAAGCGGAAAACCAAGCGCACCACTGATGAAGCACCACCCCCTAAGAAGAGAAAAACCAAGAAGAGAGATCGGGCTGCTCCCACAGAGCTCCTTGTTGTTGAACCCCTTGCTTTTGTTCCCCCTCCGTCTGCAAACCAAGAGCGTCAGATGATTATTCATGAGCCTGCTTCCACAGAGGCTCCTGAAGCTCAGGAAGATCCAGTCGTCGACCCCATCGCGACTGAAGACATTGTACAAGATGATGTAGTTCTTCCTCAGATCGAGCGCCCAACAGTATCATCGCCTGTTCAAATGAACAGTGAGCTTATCAGTATTGGTCGTCCTTTGTCGCCAATCTCACAAGATGCATCGTGGGCTGATCGCCCCCAACAAGCTACCCCACATCAAGACTCACCAAGTACACCCCAGCCGTCATCTGTGCCCGTCATCAGCCCCATGTCCAATGATGACAACTACATGGAGACTTCACCTTCACCAAAGGCGTCGCCCGTATACCAACGGCTTCGTAAAGGCCTGAGGCCATCCGTCTCCATGACCACAATCACAGAAGAGGGCTCAAACTTGTCAAGTTCAGTGGCACGTCAAGTGTTCACTGAAGACAATCCTTCCGTGATGTCCACGTATGCGAAGCCAATGATGTTGAAGACCCTCCGGCTGCATCAGCCGGAGCAACACAAGAAGAAGAGCGTGTCGCTACTCCCCCTATAATTCAAGAAGCGGTTCATGAAGAGAACCAGTCTGTGCCAGAACCTCCAGCTACTCAAGTGGAGGGTGAGAACCCTGAGGCTGCCACATATGACATTCCCGAAGCCAATGACGTTGTCATGGCCGAAGCCAATGTGGAGCCTACAGTGGCCAATGCACCAGTGGCCAATGAAGCCAATGAAGCCCATGAAACAGATGAAGCCAATGTCGCACCTGACACAAATCTGCAGCCTGAAGTCAATGCCACTGCACCTGTTCCGCCTCCAAGGCCGCACACTATCGAGCAAGCATACAACTATGGCCAGCTTGTCACTGTAAGATGGCCTATTCCGATTCCTCCACCTGCTGCTGGTCCTCAATTTGATTACCATGTCGAGCACAGGCCTCAGGTTCAGAAGCCAAAGCCAAGACTGCCCAGATTTCCAAGTACTGCCACTTCACCACGATCTTTCAATGTCAACGGCTTCATTGCACACAATACCTTCTTCGATAGCGAAAAGAACCCCTACACCAGGCCCAAGATTTCATCTGATCGGTTCTGGAGTTATCAGCAGCGCAGCTACTATTCATGCATTCTGTACAACCAAGGCCGCATATTTCCGCATATGCGCCTTGATACTGAAGCCATAGCTGCCCTGCCCTGCTTAGAAGAATCTCTCGATTGCTTCAGAGAGGCTGGCTTACTGCATTTTGTCACAGATAAGGAGCACTGGAATGAAGAGTTGCTGCTCCAATTCTACGCCACTCTGCATATGAGAGGCTACAACAGGGATCCTAAGACTTGGGTCCTTGAGTGGATGACAGGAAATGTACATCATGAAGCCAAAGCATTTGATGTCATTGAGCTTACTGGCCTACCCACTCCATGTGATCTCTATGAGCCTGGTTGTCAGCTTCACACTGCAGCTTTGGAAAGCATCTTTCACAAGCCAGAACCCGACATGAGCCAGATGCTTAGCATGATGAAGCCATTGCCACCAGATGCAGAATATCCTATAGAGTTCTTTGTTGAAGACCTTGAGTATCTGCCACGCACAATCTATCACATCATAAGGCGAACTCTCTGGCCTATCAAAGGACATTCTCCAAAGGCTAAGCTAGAAGGTGCAATGAAGACATTGGTCTTCCATATTCTTCATGGAAAATGCTTCAATGCACAAGATTTCTTCATCCGCCAACTTGCTGCATCAGGATCAGACATTTTTGGCTTGAAGTTCTATGCTCCATGGATCATGCGTCTGATCAAGCTTCACACTGCTTTCAACTATCAGCCATCTGCGCACAACCACATTGTCTTCTTGCCAGATGTCGATATGTCTGTTGACGCCATCTATCCAGAGCCTGACAAGGAGCCACTTTATCTTCATAATGCTGATCTTTAGAGCTTCACTCAGCCCATTGAAGGTGTGCTGGCTGCCAATCGTGTCTATCCGTTGGCTGGTACTACACGTGCACCTCACCGTGCCCCAACCGAAGCCACTAACAGCACAATTGCTCAACGGCCTCGAAGGCGATCTCGTACTCTCAATGACCGAGAGCTTCTCGTTGGCCTGCATCAGAAACAGGATAGGCATCATGATTGGCTCAAGCGCTAGATGCAGAGCATCATGACTGACATCAATCGCATTCGCAACCTTGCAACCAAGAATGCTTTTGTCCAGCATGAAACCTGTCGACGCACATGGAAAGGACTGACGCTTATGTGTGCTGAGGAAGATCTTCATGACGACGGCTTCTCAGAAAGATTCAAGTTTGGTTCCACTCCGCCCAGGAATGCTGTTCTACGGCGCACTCCATCTCTTGAAGACTCAGAGTACTCCTCTTCTGCTGCAACCGTGAATGCTCGTGTGATCGATGATCAAGATGATGCTACTTCTCCACCTCCAACACGTATCGACCTTTGCTCCAAGTTCGCTCGCACCGCCAAACCTCGACACCAACCCTGCATCTTCTCCTACTCCTTCTAGGAACGAGTAGAGGCTCAATGTCTTCAACCCTTTTTGGTCCTTACTGACAAAAGGGGGAGAAGCTATGAGTTGATACTCTTCAAGCGGGTTCATATGGGCGGTTGCATTATCTTTTGCCTAGTGTTTACAACTCCTTCTCTTGATACATTTGGTTCTCTGAGTTGTAACACTTAAACTCGGTGGTCGTCTGCTACTTATCTGCTATTTTGTGATGCGATGATAAATTCCTCATGTGCGATGATAACTTCCGCACTTAAATCATTTTGCAGACGTCCATTTTTCATTATGCATGTCATTATCTTCATTACATTGAATCATGCATGATGAATTGTCTTCATAAGTTGAAGAGGATCTCCACAAGTTGAACCTGCCATGTGCATTTGCATTCCAAAAGCAAATTACTTATATGCACATCTTCAGGGGGAGCCTTTTGCTACTTACGAAGACAATACCTCATCCTTTAAAATTTCACATACTTATATCCCCGTTGAAAACTTCAACCAGTTTGTCATCAATCACCAAAAAGGGGGAGATTGTAAGTGCATCTAGTGCCACCCCTAGTTTGGTTTTGGAGTATTGACGACAAACATGGTTGAGGGACTAATGTGTTTGTGAGAATTGCAGGATAACATAGGTAGTAGTCCCTCCTTGATTCGGTTTACCTACCGGAGATGACCCCTAAAAATGTATGAAGACATTGAAGATAATGGTGGTACGTGAAGACATTCACACTGAAGACTATGATGAAGAAGACATTTAGTGAAGACTATGGAGCGCCAAGACTTAGTAGTTTCGTTGTTGTTTATTTTCTTCTTTGTTGAGTCATAGGAACCACACCGTTAAGTGGGGTCCAAGTGAACAAAGTCGAGTGGTCAAGTGATGCTCAACTAAAATCCTATGTCTTCGAGCGAAGACAATGAGAGCAAATCTTATCCAGTCGGATAAGTCAGCTTTACTTGTAGCCCACGCCAGTTGCCGCGTGTTTGAAATCTGACCGTTGTGACACGTGTCAGTTCCTTAGTGACCCAGGGTCATTTCGGACAAATCAGGTCGGGTTGCCTAGTGGCTATAAATAGCCCACCCCCTACACCATAAATGGTAGGCTGCTCAGAGTCAGTGCACGGCTTTTGTCATTTGAGAGCAACCCACCTCCGAAGCTTTTGAGAGAGAGAAATCCTTGTGAGGACAAAGCCCAAACACCCAGAGCCAAAGAGTGTTAGGCATCACTGAAGTCATTCTTTCTACGTGATCTGAAGACGCGTTACACTTGAGGACTGTGAATCCTCCAGCCGGTTAGGCATCGCGTTCTGAGCATCCAAGAGTAATTGTGGATCACCGGTGAACGAAGTCTGTGAAGGATTGGAAGTCTACCTTGAAGACTTACCATAGTGATTGGGCAGGAACTGTGTGTCCTTAGCTCAAGGGGAATAAGGTGAAGACACGGTCTTCTGAGTTCAATCTCAGCCTCCCTAACCAGACGTACAGTTGTCACAGCAACTGGAACTGGTCGAACAAATCCTTGTCTTCACAACACACCGGTTCTATCTCTTACTGGAACCAATCAGGACAAGTAGTCACGCAGTTCTTCCGCTGCATGTTTATAGGTCATGTTTTCGTGTTTGTCTTTGAAACTATCATGTTTTGAAGACTTCCATAAAAATCGCCTATTCACCCCCCCTCTAGTCGATAACTAGCACTTTCACTTCTCCTGCTATAAATGAGGAGGGGGCGGAGCCCCCGTCTCCCATCTCTCCCCATTCAGCTTGCTTCTTCTTCCTTGCTTCGTTGCTAGCATCGAAACCCATGGCGCTGATACGGAGATTCTTGGCCACTAAGAAGGAAAAAGCCCCCGCGACGAGCCGGGGCCGCTTCCGCCGAAGAAGAGGCTGGCCTGCCGCCACGACATAGTCGTGAGGCTGGAAGTGTCGAGGCCTTGGTATGAGCGGCATCCCCCCGGATATCCGCTGCCTTTGTATGCCTAGGCCGAGGGCTCCGTAGGAGGAGGCGGCTACCGACGCCGTCCATGTCGCGGCCATGGTCGCCGCGTCGCGGTGGCGCGCGCCGTCTCCCGAGAAACCCACGGCGCGGGCTCCTCGCGCAAACTAGTGGTGTGGGCGACAATGCCTCCGCGCTCTTGGATTCGCTTCCCGCAGTTCTTCTCCACCGAGATGCCGCCGAGGGGTCCCCTCGAGCTATGGTTGTAGCACGCCGAGTGCGATGCCCCAACGACAGGGGCGGAGGTTGAAGTCTTCTCCCCGGGCAAAATCTTCATGACCTGCGGCTGGGGTGAGGTCACCCGAGTTTGCCATATGGAGGCCGCCCTCGCCATCCACTTCGAATACGACGGCGCCTCCACAATGTTCTTCAAGGTCTTCAACGAGGAAGGCCGCCGCCTGGAGTTCTGCCCTGGAGGGGATCATCGGGGTGACACGGCGGCAGGAGCCGAGCCAGCCGCCGGCCTCGCCAGTGGTTCCTCCAGCAGCAGCGATGGCGCTTGGGAGTTCAGCAACTCTCCCGAGCCCTACGAGACTCCGGAGATGAGCGATGACAACTACGTGCCCCGGAGCTCTCGCCATGCCCGGAGCGCGGCAGCGGCGTCCACCCGCCGCCGCCGTTGATCTGGATGGGGTTGGCGCCGGCCTCCCATGGTCCACTGTTGATGATGGCGTCGGCGGTGTTGGCGCGTGTAGATAGGGCTCCTAGAAACCTTCTTCTTTTGTTCCCTGCGAGGAATCGAGACGAACACCGTGGGGGCGTGTAAAGGATCTGTAGTTCCTTTTGTTTAATATTGCCCTTATTATGAAGATTTAAGCCTACATGTATTGCTTCGGCTCCGTCCCCCCTTTCCAACCTTGTGGTAGCTTGGTGCTCTTCGCTGACAGGTCCTAGTCCCCAGGCAGGTTGCAGCCGTCGCTGGTATGCCAGGTCGCGATACCGTGGTCAAGGCCAGGAGGTGAGCGGCCTGAGGTCCAGTAAGAGCTCCTGAGACGCGATGCTCAAGAGGTCCCCTTTAGCATGCAAGCAGCTACCTAAGGGTAGGAAAGGGAGGCGGCATTGCCGTAGCAAGGTTGCAAGAGATGGGAATCATAAACCGCAGCGCTTGGACGACCCGAGTGTGAAACTTATCTTAGCAGTCCGGAGTCGATTCCTTGTGCTGCGCCAGGCTCGAGCTCAATGGTCGTAGTGCAGCCGGGTTAGGCCCGTGCGAGCTTTCCCCTTTTTACCATGCTTCTTCCGTGTGCTCTAGGTCCTCGGGTCCCGGCCCTCGAGCGAGCTCAGCCGCCGCTGGTATGCCAGGTCGCAATGCCGTGGTCAAGGCCAGGGGGTGAGGGCTGGAGAGCCAATAGTAGCTCCTGAGGCGTGATGCTCAGGTGCCCCCCTTTAATGCAAAAGCGAATTGCATGGGAAAAGAAGGTGCTCGCGGTGCCGCCCGCTGCCGTCCTCAGGAGGTTCCTGCAGGTTGGTTGGACAGAGAGCATAGCCCACGATCACCCTGGTTACCCAGTTGCTGACTATTCCACAAGAAGACAAAGGCACTGAGGATCTGATGAGGTGACGTGTGCGGAGCGGGCCGCGAGCCAGAGGACGATCTCTCAGGTTTATCAGTGTTGCAGGGACGGACCCGAGCACAAGCGCCGTGCCGGTATGTGGAGTTTTCACCAAGGGGTAAACAGGAGATCGGTTAGCAACGAGGGATGTCGCGGGGTGTAATTGAACAAGTGACAGCCGTAAGGGAACCATGCAAGGAGATAAGCTAGTTCGGATAGATGCGAGAACGATACATGCCACTGGGACGGACCCGGGCGGCCTGGGGATAATGCAGCCCGAGGGGCGCCCCGGTAGAGTAAGCTAAGGATGCAAAAGGATACATGCCGCAGGGACAGGCCCGTGCGACCTGGGAATCGTGCAGCCCGAGGGGCGCTCCCAGCTGAGTAAACTTGGAAAATGTCACCTGGCATCGTTGTCGAAGGAGGGTTGAGGTAGCCGAAGGCACGCGATGAAGGAGTTGCTCCTCATGAGCCGCCAGGACCCTGAGCCTCCAGAGGCTTTGGGGGCTCGGGCGGTTCCTTGAGGACCATCTCCATCTCCGCCAGGACTGCGTGATGCTTGGCCTCCTGAGCTGCCAAGATGCTCCGTAGATGACGCTGGTAGGCGGCCGCCATGTTCGGCAAGCCAAATGGCATGCGAACGTAGCTGTGAGGTGGGCCCTCGCAACGCCCAACACGCGAAGACCAGAAGCATTCCTGAGATGCGGCTCTGTTGAACCCTGGAATGTCGATGCAGACGCATAGCCCACCGTCCTCGCCAGAATGGGGAGCTGCGCCAGGTGGGCGGAGGTCGCCGCGCATGGTCCTTACTTCTTGAAGGTCCTGGGTGGCCTTGACGATGAATTCCTGAGCACCGGGCGCTCCTCGCCTAGTGCCCACTCGAGGGAAACGTGTCGCATAGCACGCCTCCATGTGGTGCCCGAGCGCCTCCCTCGTGATGTTGGCTAGGTCTGAGGCCCTCCAGAAGAGAGCTCCCGAGCCTCGCCCGAGGAGGGCGCCGGGCGCGCCTTCCTATGCGAGAGAGGGAGGCGCCCCAGGAGCGGGCACTGATCCTGAGGCGGCGCCTCTGGAGACGCCGCTCTCCTGAGGCCCTGTGCGGAATAGTTGCTTCTTCTTCTTGGGGATGGCCTCAGGAGGGTGCTGGATGCCCTCGCTGTCGGGGTCTTCGATTGATGTGGCTTGGAAGGCACACTCCAGGAAGCACACCGCATCTCTCCCTTCGCAGGGGACTGTGATGATTCCGTCACTTCCTGGCATCTTGAGGACGTTGTAGCCGTGGTGGGTCACTGCCATGAACTTGGCTAATGCTGGGTACCCAAGGATGGTGTTGTACGGCAGACGGATGTGGGCGACTTGGAAGTCGATGAGCTCGGTGCGGTAGTTGTCGCGCTGGCCGAAGGTGACAGGGAGACGGACCTGCCCTATCGGGGTGGTAGAGCCATCGGTCACTCCTGGGAAGGGTTTGGTAGGCTGCAGCTGATCGTATGGCACTTGGAGGCTATCGAATGTCTCGATAGACAGGACGTTGAGCCCCACGCCGCCGTCGATGAGGGTCTTGGTAACTTGGACGTTGCTGATGACGGGCGAGCAGAGCATCGGGAGGGCACCGGCAGTCGCCGCGCACTTGAGCTGGTCTGACGAGCTGAAGGTAATGGCGCATTTGGACCACCTGAGCGGTCGCGTGGCCTCGAGCCTGCGAAGAGCCGCGTTCACCTCGCGAGCAAACTGCTTGAAGTCGCGCTGGGATGCTGGGCCTGAGCTCCGCCCAAGATGCAGGCAATAGAACGCGGTTCCTGGAAGCCCCCCAGCCCTCTCGTCCTGATGGTGGTCGTTGTTTCTTCTTGATGGTGCCGGCAGTGGAGGGAGACCAGCATTGCCCTGGGGGCGGTCCTCGCGCGGCTGGTCCCTCCAGGCGCCCTCACGAGGTTGGTCCTGCCAGCGGTCCTCACAAAGCCGGTCACGCCACTCCTGGCGAGGGACGCGGTCATCCCAGTGTCCCCCACCTCGTCCTCCTCCTCGACCGTAGCCCCGGTCATTGCGCTCGGGGCGTCGACCGAAGTGTCCATCTCGGATGGCCCTGAGCTCCTGACAATCGTTGGTGTTGTGGATGTGTACGTTGTGGAAGGCACAGAATGGACGGCTGCTCTTGGACGACTTGGGTGGTCTAGGTCGTGCTTCATGTCTGGTTCCGCTGCAAGCACGGCCACCCCCTTGTGCTTCACGTCCTTGGCCTTGGCTTTCTTCTCCTCTGGGTCGGTAGCAGGGAGCTCGAGGAGGGAAAGGCACCCTTCCTCAGCTCTTGCGCACTTGGTCGCCATGTTGAACAGCTCCAGAACCGTGCATAGCTCCTCGTGGATGGCGAGCTCCTCCTTCATCTTGACATCACGGACGCCATCGGAAAACTCCAAAATGATGGCCTCGTCTGTCACCTTGGGGATCTTGAGGCGGATGCTGTTGAAGCACTGGATGTACTTCTGCAAGGTCTATCATGGCTGCTGCTTGATGCCGCGCAGGTCACCGCGGCCGGGGGCTGTCGCGAGTGCCCTAGAAGTTGGCGACGAAGTGGTAGCGCATCTCACCCCAGGAAGAGATCGACCCCGGGGGCAAGTTCAGGACCACGAGCTTGCACCATCCTTGAGAGCCATGGGGAACCAGTTTGCCATGACTTTCTCGTCGTCATTGGCCGCCTCAATGCTCAGCTCATAGAGCTGCAAGAACTCCACAGAATCCGGGGGTGCCGTCGTAACGAGGAGGTAGGTCTGGCTTGAACTTGCCTGGCTAGACGATGCTATGCAGCTCTGGGGTGAAGGCGCGGCAGCTTGCTATGGCCACCGGGGCCCTTTGCAGAGGCGGAGCCTGCCCTTGATGTCCGCGCACCGCCACCGCAGGCGGCGCGCGATCCTGTCGTGGTGGCGCCAGGAGCGCAGGAGCGTTTTCTTTCGGCCGGGGAACTTCTTGGCAGCTTCCTTCTTCTTGCGCAGGTGCCCGGCACGGTTAGTCGCGCCAAGGGGCCGCACGCCTTGGCGCCAGGGCACCGTCTTGGTGCGGAGGTGGCGGAGGCAATCTGTGGGCTACGTCGCCCACGGCTGGAGGAGGGCGAGGTAGCGAGAGAGACGGGACAGCTGAGCTCCCGGCGACGCTGATGAGCTCCACGATGCGGTCCAGCCAGTCCTCGTAGAGGTCACCGACTGGGCGGTAGTGCAGGAGCTCGCGTGCCATGAGCAGCATGGCCTGCGCGTCCGTGGGTGCGCGACGAGCGTGGGACGATGAGTCGGCCGAAGTCAGCGACGGGGTAGCGGTGCGGCCGTCCCGCAGCACCGAGGGGTGTAGCGAAGATGCTTGCTGCTCGTTTCCCTCCGGGCCGGTGGCGGCGTTGGCGGCTGGTGACGGAGAACGACGGGGAGGCCCGCCGACAGGGGCCGTTGATACGTCTCCAACGTATCTATAATTTTTATTGTTACATGCTATATTATATTCTGTTTTGGATGTTTAATGGGCTTTATTATACACTTTTATATTATTTTTAGGACTAACCTATTAACCCGAGGCCCAGCCCAAATTGTTGTTTTTTGCCTATTTCAGAGTTTCACAGAAAAAGAATATCAAACGGAGTCCAAACGGAATGAAACCTTCGGGAACGTGATTTTTGGAACAAACGTGATCCAGAGGACTTGGAATCCACGAGAAGAAAGCAACGAGGAGAGCACGAGGCACGGAGCGCGCCTTCCCCCCTGGGCGCGCCCTCCACGATCGTGGGGCCCACATTGCTCCACCGACGTACTTCTTCCTCCTATATATACCTACGTACCCCCAAACCAACACAGGCATCCACGAAAACCTAATTCCACCGCCGCAACCTTCTGTACCCATGAGATCCCATCTTGGGGCCTTTTTCGGTGTCCTGCCGAAGGGGGCATTGACACGGAGGGCTTCTACATCAACACCATAGCCTCTCCGATGATGTGTGAATAGTTTACCTCAGACCTTCGGGGTCCATAGTTATTAGCTAGATGGCTTCTTCTCTCTCTTTGGATCTCAATACAAAGTTCTCCACGATTATCGTGGAGATCTATTCGATGTAATCTTCTTTTGCGGTGTGTTTGTTGAGACCGATGAATTGTGGGTTTATGATCAAGTTTATCTATGAACAACATTTGAATCTTCTCTTAATTCTTTTATGTATGATTGGTTATCTTTGCAAGTCTCTTCGAATTATCAGTTTTGTTTGGCCTACTAGATTGATATTTCTTGCAATGGGAGAAGTTCTTAGCTTTGGGTTCAATCACGCGTTGTCCTTTCCCAGTGACAGCAGGGGCAGCAAGGCACGTATTGTATTGTTGCCATCAAGGATAACAAGATGGGGTTTATTTCATATTGCATGAGTTTATCCCTCTACATCATGTCATCTTGCTCAAAGCGTTACTCTGTTCTTTTGAACTTAATACTCTAGATGCATGCTGGATAGCGGTCGATGTGTGGAGTAATAGTTGTAGATGCATGCAAGAGTCGGTCTACTTGTCACGGACGTGATGCCTATATACATGATCATACCTAGATATTCTCATAACTATGCTCAATTCTATCAATAGCTTAACAGTAATTTGTTCACCCACCGTAATACTTATGCTCTCGAGAGAAGCCTCTAGTGAAACCTATGGCCCCCGGGTCTATTTTCCATCATATTAATCTTCCAACACATAGTTATTTATTTTGCCTTTTATTTTACTTTGGATATTTATTATAAAAATACCAAAAATATTATCTTATCATATCTATCAGATCTCACTTTCGTAAGTGACCGTGAAGGGATTGACAACCCCTTTATTGCATTGGTTGCGAGTTTTTTATTTGTTTGTGTATGTGCGAGGGAATTGAGCGTGGCCTCCTACTGGATTGATACCTTGGTTCTCAAAAACTGAGGGAAATACTTACGCTGCTTTACTGCATCACCCTTTCCTCTTCAAGGGAAAACCAACGCAGTGCTCAAGAGGTTGCAAGAAGGATTTCTGGCGCCGTTGCCGGGGAGTTTACGCAAAATTCAACATAACAAGTACCCATCACATACTCTTATCTCCTGCATTACATTATTTGTCATTTGCCTCTCGTTTTCCTCTCCCCCACTTCACCCTTGCCGTTTTATTCGCCCTCTATTTTGCCCTTCGCCTCTTTTTAGCTTGCTTCTTGCTTGCTCGTGTGTTGGATTGCTTGCTTGTCACGATGGCTCAAGACAATACTAAATTGTGTGACTTTACCGATACCAACAACAATGATTTTATTAGCACTCTGATTGCTCCTCTTACCGATACTGAATCTTGTGAAATTAATGTTGCTTTGTTGAATCTTGTCATGAAAGATCAATTCACCGGCCTTCCTAGTGAAGATGCCGCTACCCATCTAAATAGCTTCGTTGATTTGTGTGATATGCAAAATAAGAAAGATGTGGACAATGATATTGTTAAATTGAAGCTATTTCCTTTTTCGCTTCGAGATCGTGCTAAAGCTTGGTTTTCGTCTTTGCCTAAAAACAGTATTGATTCTTGGAATAAGTGCAAAGATGCTTGTACTCTAAGTATTTTCCTCCCGCTAAGATCATCTCTCTTAGAAACGATATTATGAATTTTAAGCAACTAGATCATGAACTTGTTGCACAAGCTTGGGAGAGGATGAAATTAATGATACGTAATTGCCCTACACATGGTTTCAATTTGTGGATGATTATACAAAAATTTTATGCCGGATTAAATTTTGCTTCTAGAAATCTTTTAGATTCGGTTGTGGGAGGCACTTTTATGGAAATCAGTTTAGGAGAATCTACTAAACTCCTAGATAATATTATGGTTAATTATTCTCAATGGCACACCGAAAGATCTACTAATAAAAAAGTGCATGCGATAGAAGAAGTTAATGTTTTGGGTGGAAAGATGGATGAACTTATGAAATTATTTGCTACTAAGAGTATTTCTTCTGATCCTAATTATATTCCTTTGTCTACTTTAGTTGAGAATAATAATGAATCTATGGATGTGAATTTTGTTGGTAGGAATAATTTTGGTAACAACGCGTATAGAGGAAACTTTAATCCTAGGCCGTATCCTAGTAATCCCTCTAATAATTATGGTAATTCCTACAACAATTCTTATGGAAATTTTAATAAGATGCCCTCTGAATTTGAGACTAGTGTTAAAGAATTTATGAATTCGCAAAAGAATTTAAATGCCTTGCTTGAAGAAAAGTTGCCTAAGATTGATGAATTGGCTAGGAACATTGATAGAATTTCTCTTGATATTGATTCCTTGAAACTTAGATCTATCCCACCTAAGCATGATATCAATGAGTCTCTCAAAGCCATGAGAATTTTCCATTGATGAGTGCAAAGAAAGAACCGCTAGGATGCGTGCTAAGAAAGATTGATTTGTGAAAGCGTGTTCTTCTAGTTTCTATGAAAATAAAGATCTAAATGTTATTGATGTGTCTCCTATTAAATCTTTGTTTTGCAATATGAATCTTGATAATGATGGGACTGAATATGAGCCACCTTTACCTAGAAGGTGTCCCAAAAATTCGGAGTTTTTAGTTCTTGATGCAAAAACTGGTAAAAGTGAGATTGAAAAGATCAAAACTCTAGATATTAATGAACCCATTATTTTGGATTTCGAGGAATTTAATTATGATAATTGCTCTTTGATAGATTGTATTTCCTTGTTGCAATCCATGCTAAATTCTCCACATCCTTATAGTCAACATAAAGCTTTTACTAAACATATCGTTGATGCTTTGATGCAATCTTATGAAGAAAAACTTGAGTTGGATGTTTCTATCCCTAGAAAACTTTATGATGAGTGGGAACCTACAATTAAAATTAAAATTAAAGATCATGAATGCTATGCTTTGTGTGATTTAGGTGTTAGTGTTTCTACGATTCCAAAAACTTTGTGTGATTTGCTAGGTTTCCGTGAATTTGATGATTGTTCGTTGAACTTGCACCTTGCGGATTCCACCATTAAGAAACCTATGGGAAGAATTAATGATGTTCTTATTGTTGCAAATAGGAACTATGTGCCCGTAGATTTTATTGTTCTTGACATAGATTGCAATCCTTCATGTCCTATTATTCTTGGTAGACCTTTCCTTAGAACGATTGGTGCAATTATTGATATGAAGGAAGTGAATATTAGATTCCAATTTCCGTTAAGGAAAGGCATGGAACACTTTACTAGAAAGAAAATTAAACTACCATATGAATCTATTATCAGAGCCACTTATGGATTGCCTACCAAAGATGGCAATACCTAGATCTATCTTTGCTTTTATGCCTAGCTAGGGGCGTTAAACGGTAGCGCTTGTTGGGAGGCAACCCAATTTTATTTTAGTTTTTTTTCTTTTTGCTTATGTTTAGGAATAAATATTTGATCTAGACTCTGGTTAGATTTGTTTTTATGTTTTAATTAGTGTTTGTGCCAAGTTTAACCTATAGGATCTTCTTGGATGATAGTTATTTGATCTTGCTGAAAATTCCAGAAACTTTCTGTTCACGAAAACAATTGTTAAAAATTACCAGAACGTGATTCCAATTGCAGCAGATCAATAAAAAAATTATTTAGGTTTTCCTATTTTGGCTGAATTTTTAGAGCTCCAGAAGTTTGCGTTAGTTACAGATTACTACAGATTGTTCTGTTTTTGACAGATTCTGTTTTTCGCGTGTTGTTTGCATATTTTGATGAATCTATGGCTAGTAAAAGAGTTTATAAACCATAGAGAAGTTGGAATACATTAGGTTTAACACCAATATAAATAAATAATGAGTTCAATATAGTACCTTGAAGTGGTGTCTTGTTTTCTTTCACTAACGGAGCTCACGAGATTTTCTGTTAAGTTTTGTGTTGTGAAGTTTTCAAGTTTTGGGTAAAAGATTTGATGGATTATGGAACAAGGAGTGGCAAGATCCTAAGCTTTAGGATGCCCATGGCACCCCAATATAATCTAAGGACAGCAAAAGGCCAAAGCTTGGGGATGCCCCGGAAGGCATCCCCTCTTTCGTCTACTTCCATCGGTAACTTTACTTGGAGCTATATTTTGATTCACCACATGATATGTGTTTTGCTTGGAGCGTCTTGTATGATTTGAGTCTTTGATTTTTAGTTTACCACAATCATACTTGCTGTACACACCTTTTTAGAGAGACACACATACATGGGAATTTATTAGAATACTCTATGTGCTTCACTTATATTTTTTGAGCTATATAGTTTTGCTCTAGTGCTTCACTTATATCTTTTAGAGCACGATGGTTACAGAAACTATTGTTCTCTCATGCTTCACTTATATTATTTTGAGAGTCTTAAAACAGCATGGCAATTTGTTTTAATTATAATATCATGAGAAATTTGATGCTTGATAATTGTTTTGAGATATAAAGGTGGTAATAGCATAGTTGTGCTAGTTGAGTAATTGTGAAATTGAGAGATACTTGTGTTGGAGTTTGTGATTCCCGTAGCATGCACGTACGGTGAACCGTTATGTAACGAAGTCGGAGCATGAGGTATTTATTGATTCTCATCCTTTGTGTGGTGGTCGGGATCGCGCGATGGTTAACTCCTACCAACCCTTCCCCTAGGAGCATGCGTAGTAGTACTTTGCTTCGAGGGCTAATAAATTTTCGCAATAAGTATCTGAGTTCTTTATGACTAATGTGAGTCCATGAATTATATGCACACTTACCTTTCCGCTATTTTCTAGCCTCTTCGGTACCGTGCATTGCCCTTTCTCACCTTGAGAGTTGGTGCAAACTTCGCCGGTGCATCCAAACCACGTGATATGATACGCTCTATCACACATAAACCTCCTTATACCTGCCTCAAAACAGCCGCCATACCTACCTATTATGGCATTCCCATAGCCATTCCGAGATATATTGCCATGCAACTTTCCACCATTTCGTTTATCATGACACGCTTCATCATTGTCATATTGCTTTGCATGATCATGTAGTTGACACTGTATTTGTGGCAAAGCCACTGTTCATAATTCTTTCATACATGTCGCTCTTGATTCATTGCATATCCCGCACATCACGGAGGCATCCACATAGAGTCATATTTTGTTCTAAGTATTGAGTTGTAATTGTTGAGTTGTAAGTAAATAAAAGTGTCATGATCATCATTATTAGAGCATTGTCCCAAGTGAGGAAAGGATGATGGAGACTATGATTCCCTCACAAGTGGGGATGAGACTCCAGACTAAAAAAAAGAGGACATAAAAAGGAGAAAAGGCCCAAATAAAAAATTGAGAGAAAAAGAGAGAAGGGACAATGTTACTATCCTTTTACCACACTTGTGCTTCAAAGTAGCACCGTGATCTTCATGATAGAGAGTCTCTCATTTTGTCACTTTCATATACTAGTGGGAAATTTCATTATAGAACTTGGCTTGTATATTCCAATGATGGGCTTCCTCAAATGCCCGAGGTCTTCGTGAGCAAGCAAGTCGGATGCACATCCACTTAGTTTCTTTTGTTTGAGCTTTCATACACTTATAGCTCTAAGTGCATCCATTGCATGGCAATCCCTACTCCTTGCGTTGACATCAATTGATGGGCATCTCCATAGCCCGTTGATTAGCCTCGTTGATGTGAGACTTTCTCTCTTTTTGTCTTCCCACATAACCCCTATCATTATACCTTATTCCACATAGTGCTATATCCATGACTTGCGTTCATGTATTGCGTAAAAGTTGAAAAGGTCGAAGCGCGTTCAAAAGTATGAACCAATTGCTTGGCTAAAACTGGGTTGTACATGATATGAATATTTTGTGTGGGGAAGATGGAGCATAGCCAGACTATATGATTTTGCAGGGATAACTTGCTTTGGCTATGTTATTTTGATAAGACATAATTGCTTGGTTAGCATGCTTGAAGTATTATTGTTTTTATGTCAACATCAAACTTTTATTTTGAATCATTTCAAATCTGAACATTCGTGCCACAATAAGAAGAATTACATTGAAATTATGCTAAGTAGCATTCCACATCAAAAATTCTGTTTTTATCATTTACCTACTCAAGGACGAGCAGGAATTAAGCTTGGGGATGCTTGATACGTCTCCAACGTATCTATAATTTTTTATTGTTCCATGCTATATTATGTTCTGTTTTGGATGTTTAATGGGCTTTATAATACACTTTTAAATTATTTTTGGGACTAACCTATTAACCGGAGGCCCAGCCCAAATTGCTGTTTTTTTTCCTATTTCAGAGTTTCACAGAAAAATAATATCAAACGGAGTCCAAACGGAATGAAACCTTCGGGAACGTGATTTTGGAACAAACGTGATCCAGAGGACTTGGAGTCCACGACAAGAAAGCAACAAGGAGAGCACGAGGCAGGGGGCGCGCCTACCCCCCTGGACGCGCCCTCCACCCTCGTGGGGCCCATGTTGCTCCACCGACGTACTTCTTCCTCCTATATATACCTACGAACCCCCAAACCAACAGAGGCATCCACGAAAACCTAATTCCACCGCCGCAACCTTCGCACTCCATGAGATCCCATCTTGGGGCCTTTTTCACGTCTGCACGAGGGGGGGGCATTGCTCACGGACGGTTTCTACATCAACACCATAGCCTCTCCGATGATGTGTGAGTAGTTTACCTCAGACCTTCGGGTCCATATTTATTAGCTAGATGGCTTCTTCTCTCTCTTTGGATCTCAATACAAAGTTCTCCACGATTCTCGTGGAGATCTATTCGATGTAATCTTCTTTTGCGGTGTGTTTGTTGAGACCGATGAATTGTGGGTTTATGATCAAGTTTATCTATGAACAATATTTGAATCTTCTCTGAATTCTTTTATGTATGATTGGTTATCTTTGCAAGTCTCTTCTAACTATCAGTTTGGTTCGGCCTACTAGATTGATCTTTCTTGCAACAGGAGAAGTGCTTAGCTTTGGGTTCAAGCTTGCGTTGTCCTTTCCCAGTGATAGCAGGGGCAGCAAGGCACGTATTGTATTGTTGCCATCGAGCATAACAAGATGGGGTTTATTTCATATTGCATGAGTTTATCCCTCTACATCATGTCATCTTGCTTAAAGCGTTACTCTGTTCTTTTGAACTTAATACTCTAGATGCATGTTGGACAGTGGTCGATGTGTGGAGTAATAGTAGTAGATGCAGGCAGGAGTCGGTCTACTTGTCACGGACGTCATGCCTATATACATGATCATACCTACATATTCTCATAACTATGCTCAATTCTATCAATTGCTTAACAGTAATTTGTTCACCCACCGTAATACTTATGCTCTTGAGAGAAGCCACCAGTGAAACCTATGGCCCCCGGGTCTATTTTCCATCATATTAATCTTCCAACACTTTGTTATTTCTTTTGCCTTTTATTTTACTTTGCATCTTTATTAGAAAAATACCAAAAATATTATATTATCATATCTATCAGATCTCACTTTCGTAAGTGACCGTGAAGGGATTCACAATCCCTTTATTGTGTTGGTTGTGAGGTTTTTATTTGTTTGTGTAGGTGCAAGGGACTTGAGCTTGGCCTCCTACTAGATTGATACCTTGGTTCTCAAAAACTGAGGGAAATACTTACGTTGCTTTACTGCATCACCCTTTCCTCTTGAAGGGAAAACCAATGTAGTGCTCAAGAGGTAGCAGCCGTCTGAGCGACGGGGGCGGCCAGGGCGGCCTGGCGCTCGGCGCGCGTCTGCCATGGACGTGGCGGAGCGGTGGAGCGTGGATCGACGAAAGGAAAGCTTCAGCGCACCCCTACCTGGCGCGCCAAATGTCAGATTTTGGGTTCCGGCAAAACCCTTAAGGTTTGAACATTGGAGTGCTCACAAAGATCTCTCCCTCCCCCTAGCTCACTCACTCACCACGATCTCAAAGCTCAGCACATCAAGCTCGAACAACAGGGGACACAAGAGTTTATACTGGTTCGGGCCACCGATGTGGTGTAATACCCTACTCCAGTGTGGTGTGGTGGATTGCCTTGTAGGCTGAGGATGAACAAGTACAAGGGAAGAACAACCTCCTGAGGAGAGGTTTTCTTGAGCTCGGCGAGCTTGTGTGGTAGAGGATGATCTGAATGATCCGTCCCTTGCTAAGGTGGTGGCTAGTCCTATTTATAGAGGCCCGGGTCCTCTCCCCAAATATTAGGCGGGAAGGGATCCCACAACGGCCAATTTGAAGGGGGCAGCTAGTACAAGCTATCCTGACAAAAGGTGGTCTTCGCCTGCCAAAGGCTCTGGTGGTGACGCCGTCGTGGGCTCCGCGATGACCTCCATCATGTCGTCCTGCTGGTCTTGGTCTCGTTGCACCGATATGGAAACCTTTTCCTGATGCCTCGGGACTCCTTGCCTACGCTTGCCCCTTTAGGACCAAAGAGGCAACGGGTACTTCGCGCCCGCTGGCGCCCGCCTGGCCTTGGTCATCATGGCTCACGTCACAGAAACCTCACGAGGTGCCCCTCGCCTTGATCTCTCCGCTCCTCGCGAGCCAGCCTAGTGAGGCTGCCCCTGAGCAGGTCTTGTGTCATCCGCCTCATGAGGCTTGGCCCCTCGCGAGAGTCTTGAGTGCTTGCTGGTGAAGGTGGGCCGTACCAGGCCGCTGCAGGAGCCATGCCGTGGGCCGCAGGTAGGCAAGTCTAGGGTTCCCTGTTCCCAGAACGCCGACAACGTCCCCGTGCCCTCGTGGCCCGACGTCACGCACCCCGATTACTTCAACGGTGAGGTCGAGAGCGTGCGGGCATCGCTGACGAAGGAGCAGCGGGCCTTCCCGGAGTACGCCGCCGGCAACCACGAGGCGTGGGCGGCCTACTTCGATTGCCAGCAGGCGGAGTGGCTGGCCTCCACCAATAACGCACCAGTGGTGCGGGGAGCAAGAATAGCGACGGCCGCCGCCTGTGGTGGGGCGCCCCCGGCCGCACGCTCCATGCCGTGCTCGAGCACCTAGAGGGCGGAGATGAGCCATCGTTCACGTACCCTGTCGCACTGGTCCCCTACCGCAATGGCGGGCAATAGATGTCGAGGAGGACTCCTCTTCCTCCTCCTCCCACTCCTCCGGGTCGTCAGCGATCTTCGGAGTCAAGGCCGAGCCCGTGGAAACGTAGATCGGCCGGTGCACAGCACCGACATCGTCATCAACGAGGGCGAGCATGCCTCCTCCTTGGTTCCTCCCCTCTTCGTCAAGCCGAAGACGGAGCCAGGGCTCGCCACCGTGAAGATGGAGCTGGAGCTCGCCACGTGAAGATGGAGCCGGAGCTCGACGGCGAAGCGGCCATGAAGTGGGCGCGGGAGCACTGGGCGCGGCTGGAGATGGAGCGCCAGCGCCACACCCTGGCAGAGATCGCCGCGCGCCGCCGTGGGCGCGAGGAAGTGGGCGTCATCGTGCTAGAAGACAGCGACGACGATGTGCCGCCCCCGGCCCCTGTCGACGGCGGCGACGGCAGCGAAGACGGCGACTACGCCGCGCTCAGCGAGTTTTATATTTAGTAGATTTTAGGTTTTCTATGTAAAAAATGAAGAACGCCGAAATTTGTGTCCTGTTTGTCGAATCTTTTGTAATGTTTGCCAAATTTTAGCTGAATTTATTTTCAAAAATATTTTAAAATGGTGACTGGGGCCGACCCTGGGGCCGGTGACTAGGAACCGGATGGCCCCCACGCCAATTTTTAGCGTCGGTTCGCCCCCAGGCGGCGATTTTCCGTGCCCCCTGGGGGACAACGGCTGAAGATGCTCTTAATCTCCTGAGCTTGTTGTTTGTTTTTGGCCTTGAGCGCATTTGTGTCCTCCCTACGCCGGGTCAGCACACACCAGCCTGTCGTTGGGACTCAGCATATAGCAGCTCCTCTTCTGTCCGCTTCAGGTCTTTTTCCAGCTGACCAATGACTTCCGTTGCTATGAACATAAAACCCGTTAATAAAGACCTCAGCCCCCTATGGAGTATAACTACAGACCAGGTGCACTTACCGTGTGCTTCTCTCGTGAATTTTTTATTATGCTCTACCTTGGACTGAGTGACGTCCAGCTTCGTCTTGGTCTGTGTCAGCACCTCGGAGAGACTTCCGTTCTTCTCTTCTCCCGAGAGGTCTGCAAATTCCACTACAAAAAAACCCACTTTCGTGATGATACGTGTTGGTCGCAGTTGGTCTTTTTTTCTGTCATGCATGTACATCCATGACGATTTTATGACAGAATCAAGACAGACATACATGTTCTGTCATAGAAGTATTCCATGAGAATACCAAAATTATCATCACGGATGTGTCCACTTCCATGATGATAAATGGCGCGTCATGGAAGTGTTTTCGTCAAGGGTAGCCGACATGTGGCATCCACCGTAACGGGTCGCGGTTAAGCTATCGGGTTCCGATTTGGATCTAATAACCCGTTAACAGCCCGGACCAATGGGGATTTTCCATGTGTAAAATTCTCATTCGCCAGAGGATCCACATGTCGGCTCACCGTTGGGACAGATGTCATCCAGTCATTGTACGGGAGGCGCCTATGATACGTTGACACGTGGCAAGGCCCAATAGTGGCCCATTTAGGTGAAAGAGGTTGGCCCAGTCAAAATTAGCAGGCCGGCCCATATAGGGCCTACTTGTGTCTGTTCCATTTAAGCCCACTGTCCATATGAGATGTGCCAACTCGGCCCGTCAACGGCCCGTTAACTATTTGACACCATTGCAGCCCATCATTAGTTCGAGCCCATTAACAGTCTGCTATGTATCTGGGCTCAATATTGGCCCGATGTAGTTCCGACCTGGTAAAGGCCCATTCAAGGGATGGGCCAATTTTCAGGATCTACGTCTTCCGGCCTTTTAGTGACTGATTTAAGTGTTGGGCCAATTTCCAGCCCGGTGTGTCTTCCAGCCTGTAATGGTCCACAAATGGGTTGGGCCATTTGCAGTTGGACCTGAGTTTTGGCCTCTTAACGGCCCATGCTCTTCATGGTCCAATACCAGCCTGGTTTCTCTTTCGGCTTGCTACAGGCCCACAACACAGTTGGGCCATATACAGTCCGACCTGACTTTTGGCCTCTTAGCGGCCCATGTTCTTCATGGTCCAGTACGAGCCCACTGTTTCTTTCGACCTGCTAAAGGCCCACAATACAGTTGGGCCATATATAGCCCGACGTTGGTATCGGCTTGTTAACGGCCCGTGAAATCGAATGGGCCCACTTATTGCCCGCTTCGATGTCCGCTGGAAATATAGACTTCACAATCAAATTTTTAGTTCACTCTGTATTAAATGTTGGCCCAGAGAAGCATCCATTTAGTAGCAAGAACAGATGTTTTTTCTTGATCTTTGCTTTAGGAGCTACATATTGTATATGATCTGCGAATCCTTGAGATGCATTAACATGTTGGTCTTATGTATGGGAATCATACTAGTTGGTTGTGAATTTGGGCTATTAATGAGAACATATTACAAAGTCGGGCATGTGAGTCTCGTGTGAACATTCCAAACGGATCGGCTCTCACTACTATGCACAACATGATCCTTATTTCTATGTGCTCTGTGTTTACAAGTTACTAGCAGTTCCTTATTTCTGTTCGCTCAGTGTTTACAAGTTACTAATCGATCACTAGCTAGCTTACTAATACACTCCTGGCAGTTTTAATTGCGATGCAAGATCCAAAGGTGGCAGTTTTTTGAATAAAAAATGCCTACCTCTAAAGAAACTGACATGATGTTCTGAAGAAAATGCCATGCCAATCTGAAGAAATTGCGAGTAAAAATGTTCGCAAATGCCTTATCTCCCAGCAAACGTTCATCAGCTATTACGATCCTACACGTGCACTATCTGACCAACTCGATCCTACGCGAATAACTAGTGGGTCACGCACGTACCTCATCTGGATGAATCGAGTGCACTCGTTTGACCGTCATGCCGATGTGCGACCCAGCACGGATGGGATGCACCACTGACGGGATGGGATGGGATGACACAGTCATAATTTCAGTTTTTCTAGTTTTCCACGGCAAGATGGCGCACTAAGACATGCATGCTTATGCATTGAATTTCGATGACCGCAATGACCGTCGAGTTTCATGCGATATGCTGGTTCACCTACCTTCCGCCTATAATTACTGGTTCCTGGCATTCTCCGGTGGCACCATCACCAACTCGCCCTATCCTCATAATCCCCCACCAGCCCGACGTCGCTCTTCACTTCCCCTCGCTCTCGCCCCGTCCGTCATGCCCCCGTCCGTCCACAATAGGCGACACCGGAGGCGGTCACCGCCGGAACAAGTGTTTGGTTTTTCATCGGAAGGCAGATGGAGGGAGGAGGCATTCTATCGATCCTTAGATGGCAATGTAGAGTATGAAGACTTGTTGGTGTGTGACCGCCTGGTGGAGGAGCAGCGTATCGCTGATTTGCGCCGCCAGCGGGGCATGGAGCAGCAGCACATCGACAGTCTGAGTCGCAAGCAGAGCGCCTGCAACTGAGCCGACTACATGGAGGCCGACGCCCGGCAAATAGCCTTAGAGGCTGTCGGGCACGCATGTGCTCGCGACACCGAATTTTACCACCACCTCGTCAAGTGCGTTTCCCGCTTAGAAGCTGAAGCTTCGGTGGACCACACCAGCATGGAAAGGGCCAACGCACGCGAGCAACATGCCCTATCACATCTCTGGCAAGTTCAAGGCAAGGAGGAGGAGGTCGGTGCCAGCGTTTAGCGTGTACCGCAGATGGCGGCCAGCATCGTCTAGTTAGCTAAGAGTATGTTAGTACTTGTGCACTACTAGAGTATTAGTGGGAGTAGATAGTTAACTTGGCTATGATGGTTGTCAACATGGAAGTTTAGTACTCTATATCTGGATCAGACCTGTTACTTTGTTCTGAATGTTGGACTTTCCGTTTGAATGTATGGAATGGGTTGTTATTTTTTTAAATGGGTTGTATTTGTCCGCCACGGGTTTAGAGGCTGACTTGTGGGCCTACTAGGTTGACTCGTACACAATCAGGAGATGATTATACGTGGAGAGGATGACAGCAAGGTCCCACCAGGATCATGGCAGTGTGCAAGCAAGTGCTTCCTTATTTCAAGCCAAAAAAATGGTTCCTCCTAATGGATTTCTGACATCTGGGTCCCATGCCATTGTCAATGAGTCAATAAACAAGAGAATTGCACAACGAGCGGATGACACCAGGGACCCAGCAGCTCGCCTAGTTCTTTTTGTTTTTAAGAGGGAGAAGGGTGTCAACTGGGCAGTGCGGCACACTCTGGCCTGTCTAGCCAGCCTTCTATTTTATGTTTACCACAAGACCAGCCTGGTAGTTTTTTTTCTTTCTGAAAATGGTTAGCCCAGTTTTTTGTTCTTTTGCAGAATACCCAACCGAGGCCTACTTGCTTTTTTTAGCCCTGCTGGGCTGCAAATCTTTCAAGACAAGGAGAGTTTCGTTCGGCTTGCCCAGGCTATCAGTAATGAGAAATGGGTTGTACATTTTAAAAACACAACAAACTGGTAATTAGTTTCAATTTTTTTTAATTTTGAGATTTTAAATTCCATTGATTTTTATGCATGGACAATAATTTGGATTTTATAATGATATAAATTTATTTTTAAAATTAGTTTGAATGTGACTCAAAATTTCGGGATTAAAAATATCTCGGATGGCACCGAAATATGCAAAATTTCGTAGAATTTTTTAACCGTTGCCACAATGTGGGCTGTAATGCTAACAAAAAGAATATGGGCTCCAAAACATCCTTAAGAATTAGCAAATGGGTTGTAAATTATTAGTAATAATGGCAGATGGGTTGTATGCTGTTTTCCACAGATTTGAGGCTGACTTGTGCGCCTACTATAGGTTAACGCGTACGCCTTCCTAAAAAAGGTTGATGCGCACGCAAGGCTGTGTAAACTTAGTCAACACACGAGAGCAATGACTGTTGGATGTCTATCCAATGGCCGTCGTGCTTCTTAAATCTCTGCTCTTCCTGCTCCAGCCGCTCAAACTAGCGTCGCCGGGACTGGCTGCTTCCTCCTCCCATGGACGGCGACGACAGATGAACCAGTAAACCCTCGTACTCCCTGATAACCCACAAGTATAGGGGATCGTTTGTAGCTTTCTTTGATAAATAAGAGTGTCGAACCCAACGAGGAGCTAGAGGCAGAATAAATATTCCCTCAAGTTCTATCGACCACCGATACAACTCTATGCACCCTAGACGTTTGCTTTACCTAAAACAAGTATGACACTATTTTGGAAGAGTAAAACTACGAGTACTTTGCGAGAATAAAACTACGGATAAATTGCGAGGTAATAAGAGTAGATAGCTTTTGTCAACAAGAAAGTCATTTGTCCCTAGGCAATCGATAACAAGTATCGGTAATCATTCTTGTAATTTTATATGAGGAGAGGCATGAGCTAACATACTTTCTCTACTTGGATCATATGCACTTATGATTGGACCCCTAGCAAGCATCCGCAACTACTAAAGATCATTAAGGTCGTGAAATCCAACCATAGCATTAAGTATCAAGTCCTCTTTACTCCCATACGTCATACCCCACTTACTCGGGTTTAAGCTTCTGTCACTCTCGCAGCCCACCATAAGCGAACCATGAACATATTGCAACATCCTACAATAGGGGCCCCTCATGTTTGAGCGAGAACGGAGGGCACCATAGGCAGCACCATAAATAAAATATACAATCATACCAACCAAGATGACGATTAACCCACAGGACAAAACAAATCTACTCAAACATCGTAGGATAACCATGGATCATTGGGAAATAATATATGGAGTTGAGCACCATGTTTAAGTAGAGACTACAGCAGCGAGAAGGGGTGTTACACCGCTGCATATAGGGGGAGAGAGTTGGTGTTGACAGTAGCAAGGTTGTTCATGTAGATTGCCGTCACGATCCGAACCCCGGCGGCGTTCCGGCGCCACCAGGAGAGAGGGGGAGAGAGCCCCATCCTTCTTATTCTTCCTTGGCCTCCCCCTAGATGGGAGGAGAGTTCCCCCTCTGGTCCATGGCCTCCATGGTGGCGGAGGGGTGGGAGCCCTTCTGAGATTGGATCCCCATCTCTGTTCTCTTCTGTTTCACGTTCCCCTGATCTGGCCACAGACCATTTCTTATATTTCGGGAGATCCGTAACTCTGATTGCGCTGAGATTTTAACATGATTTTTTCCGGATATAAGCTTCCTTGCGCCTGAAGTAGAGCTCCAACTGACGTTCGAGGAGGGCACAACCCACCACCACGCGACAGGGGCCTCTGGTGCGCCCTGGTGTCTAGTGTGTTGTGTGGGCCTCCGTTTGCGGTGATTCATACTCCCAAAAATCACATCTATTCCAAAATAATTCTCCGTAAAATTTTATTACATATGGACTTCGTTTGATATGGATTTTCTGTGATACAAATAACATGCAAAAAACAGGAACTGGCACTGGGCACTGGATCAATAGGTTACACTGCAAAAAAAAGACACATCCATGACATTTTGGGCCGAACGAATTTTTTTTCTGTCATACATATGACACTTCTATGACGATAATTGTGACAAAACCCGGTATCATCATAGATGTGGTGGGCTCCTACTTCCATGACAAAAAATCATGACAAAAAATGGGCTTTTCATCCTGGGCGGGCCGGAGACGCAGCTGCATGACATTCTTTGGGCCGTCCATGACGGAAAAAACCGTGGTAGAAGCGAGGGGGAGGAAAATTTCGGGGAGTTGCCAGTTACGGTGGGAGGTCGGGGGCCGAGCGATGCGCGTTTCTCTCATACGTACGGGCGTCTGTGCGAGGCGTTGGCTCTAACTGAAGCTGAGCGAGGCGTTGGGCTCTAATCGAACCCGGCGACAGCACCGCAGTTACGCGTTATCGAACCCGGCGATCGATCGATGGCTGTTAACTAAACCCGATCGGCGATTCTTCGCCATCGCTGCTAATCGAAGCCGATCGATGCCGCTTACAGGATGAACAGCGGCGTTGCGGAGGGGTTTTTTGGATGAGCGATGAGCGGTGGCGTTGCCTCCGGATGAACAGGAACCCGTGGTGTGGAGGGCTGGATGAGCGATGAAGCGGTGGAGGGGTGGCCGTGGAGGGTGGTTGAACAGGACCCGTGGTGTGGAGTGTTGGATGAGCGATGAGACGATGGAGGGGTGCCCGTGGAGGGGTGGTTGAACAAAGAGCCGTGGAGTAGCGCGCGGTGGATCCGGATGAACAGGAGCCCGTGGAGGCTGGAGGAGGTCGACGGTAGCCCGTGGAGGCCGGAGGAGGTCGACGGTGGAGATGAACGGTATCCGTGGAGTCCGTTTTGCGACGCCACCCCCCGTTTCGACCGTAGCGCTCCAACTCAAGTCCGTTTTGTCCGTTTTGCGGTACGCCACACTCCTCCCAATCAACAGGACCCCCGTTTCGACCGTAGGAGGTCCATTTCCTCCGTTTTACGGTACGTCAGGCCCCTCGGGCCTCGTTTCCATCGCCTGTTCCGTCCAAGCCCTCCCGATGAACACGACCACGCATTCCGTTCCGACCCAGCCGGTTGGCTCCCACGTGTTCCGTTGCCTCCCGATGAATACACGACGCATTCCGTTGCCTCCCCATGAACACGACGACGACGCTATTTCTCCGTTCCGACCCAGCCATGTACGTATGCGCGAGTAGGCGTTCGAGACCCTACCCATATGTACGTATGTGGCCGTATTTTCTTTCTTGCACCCTCGCCACTATACGTACGTGTACGTGCGCGCCTCTACTACGACCAGTATGTATGTACACGTTCGCGACCAGAATGACAACGCTACGTATGCTTCGACCAGGTGGGTCCCGGTATCGAGCACTTCCTTGCTGCGAAGATGTAGCTAGTGCGTCCCGGTCGGGGAGAATCGTTTTTGCCGGACGCACTTCCTTGCGTGCGAAGATGTAGCCAGTGGGTCCCAGCGGTCGAAGCGAATCGTTTTTTGCGGACGCACTTCCTTGCGTGCAAAGATGTAGCTGGTGGGTCCCGGTGATCGGGGAAACGTTTTTTCACGAAATACGGTGGCCCGTCTGGTGGGTCCCATTGTCGAGTGGAGGAATAATTATTTTGCGCGTAATAAGGAGGCACTTCCTTGCGGCCGCCGTGGACCCAGCTGTCAGCCTCTCCACGCACAGTACTCTTCCGATGGAAGTCGGTCATTGACCACATTGATCACGCCGCGCCGAGAGCACCACGGCGGTGGACGACGGCAAGGCCTAGGAAGGGGACGATGCAGAGTCGGGGAAGACGCAGCAGTGGATGCCCACGCGAAGAGGAGTACGAGGGTGAGGCTGCCGTCTCCGCAGAATAACAGGGGGTGTGGGTGAGTAGAGGGATGGCCTGGCCAGCGGTGGGAGTAGTAGGGGGCGGTGAGGCCTCCGCGGCATCACAGCCGGCCACGGGAGGCAGGAGCACGCGGCACGACAGGCGGTTCTTTGGGCGGCTGGAGCACGAATACCAGAGGTTCAAGAAGCACTACGGTCGTTGGATGGACATCGTACGGTCACTGGAGCTAGAATCGTTCATATTGACTAAGTTGACAAAGCCCTCCATTCCCGTAAACTTAGTAGGCCCACAAGTCAGCCTCCCACCAAGGTGAGTCCCAGCTAGCAGGGGGAGTATTCATTTTTTTTGTGCGTAATAAGGAGGCATTTCCGGTGGGTCCGAGCTGACGACAGGGGACATTTTTTCGCGAAATCTGAGACCCTTCCGGTGGGTCCCAGCTATCGGTGGAGGAATCATTATTTTGCACGTAATAAGGAGGCATTTTCCCGTGTGGGCCCCTCTTGTCGGCCTCTTCCGATGGTTGTTGTTTGTTGACCATGTTGACCTCGCTTGGAGAGCACAAGCCTTGGTGGATGAGGGCGGGGCCCAGGAAGAGAACCACCCAGAGCCGGCGAAGCCACCGCAGCGGATGCCCACGTTGAGGGGAGAACGAGCGCTGACTGGTCGGTTGCGGGGTGAGGCTGACGTCGCCGGAAAATAACAGGATGTGTGGGTGGTTAGAGGGATGTCCTGGAGGCAGCATAGCCGGCCATGGGAGGAGGGAGCAGGCAGTCCCGCCGGCGCTGGTTTGGGCGGCTGGAGCAGGAAGATCAGAGATTGAAGAAGCACGGCGGCCGTTGGATGGACATCCAACAGTCACTGCTGTATGTTGACTAAGTTGACAAAGCCTTGCGTACGCGTCAAAAAAAAATTTAGAACAGCGTCATCGTCAACCTAGTAGGCCCAGAAGTCAGCCTCCAAATCTGTGGAAAACAGCATACAACCCATTAGCCATTATTTCAATAATTTACAGCCCATTTGCTAATTCTTAAGGATATTTGAAGCTCATATTCTTTTTATTAGCATTACAGACCATATATTCAGGCCTTCGCTAAAAATTCAACGAAATTTTGCATATTTCGGTGGGGTCCGAACTCTTTTAATCACGAAATTTCGAGTCACGTTAAAAATAGTTTTCAAAAACTATATCAAAATAAAATTCAAAAAACAATTCTCCAAAAAATGAATGAAATTTAGAATCTTAACTAGCAAGATGCCCGTTCGTTTGCGGAACATGAAGATGCATTTGTATGAGTAGTTTATCTTGTGGTTAAAAGATGATATTTTAATGTAATTGCCAGTTGGCTTTGGTTTTTATAAGAGTAGAGAGTAGAGAAATCCTGAAAAAATGATATTTTAATGCAATTGCCGGTTGGCTTTGGTTTAAAAATTTACAGCCCATTTCTTACAACTTATAGCCCGTTTTCTGGGGAAGCCCATTTCTTATCCCTCCTCGTCTTGAAAGATTTGCAGCCCAGCAGGGCTGAGAAAAGCAAGTAGGCCTCGGTTTTGGTATTCTCCAAAAAAAAAGAACTGGGCTAGCCAATTTCAGAAAGAAAAAAATATCAACTGGGCTCGTCATGTGCTTAATAAAAGCGTAAGCGTGGGCTAGAAGCAGACCATAGCCCCCTTACAGTATGCAATTGAGCTCAAATCTCTGGCTGAAAAACAACTAGGCGGTGATGGGTCCTCGTGTTATCCGCTCGTTGTGTAATTTTCTCGTTTATTGACTACATTGACAATGGCGTGGAGCGAAGTTGTCAAACAATTAGGAGGAAGTATTGTTTTGGCTTATAATAACGAGGCACACCTTGCGAAATGCAATGACCACTGGTGGGTCCCTACCGTCGACCTCTCCACATACGGTCATCTCCTGATTCCTCTTGGTTGTTGACCATGTTGACAACACCAGGGCGAAGTAGCACAACGTGAAGCTAACCAAGACGGAGAACGACGGCAGCAAGGCCTCGAACAGGAACGAACAGCAGCCATGAAAGATGCGGCGGTGTAGTGGCAGGTCGAGGGAATCTGAGGGCAACAACATGCAAGTCAAGCATACAAATGGTACAAAAAGCCCAAGGATTAATTGTTCATCAAAGTTTTAGACAAAACCCAGATTGAACATGACAGTAACATCTAACCCAGCCACTCTTTTTTGCAGTCACAAACAAATGGATCGGTCTGATCCATAAAATCAACATCCTGTGCAAAAAAAAATATTTTAGGATGTCTACAACTTGTTGTAAATAGAAGCCGAGCATGTTTAGAAGCCCATTTGTCCACCTGAAACTTCTTTTTTTGTTGTTCAACATGTTCGTCCGTGAGAAATCTCGTCTTTGTAAAATTAAGCCTCATGGACAATAGTAACCTCGCATTCAACAGGAAGAATGTGACAAAGCTTCTGTTTGCCTGGTTGGATGCATATCGTCCCATCGTTATTGTCCTCAAACGAATGTCATGAGAACTGAGAAAATCCTTGTGCTTATTACACCAACGATTGGTTATATGTTTTTGTCCACGTGGTTACGCCTAAGTAGACATGAAGATTGAAAGCAGTTAAGGTCTGAAAAAGAGTATGTCGAAGAGCAGCGACTGAATAGTTAATTCTAGTACAATATATACGGGCTTTCAATGTGCATGAAATCATCACCTCTATGTATAAATTCTCCAGAGATCGAAAGCATCGCAGCAAGCCAATAATTATGTCCAGATCAAAACTATACATTACGATGTATATGATCTTGTGAGAATCCAGCAACATTGATAGGCTATCAATGGACGAACTCTTCATTGAGCATATAACATAATATTAGTACCCAAAGTGTACTCCAATATGATATAAAACTTATGCGCATAAATGAAAAATGCAGCATATGATTACAAATGTGTAGATGATATTATACGATACCTGAAAAGGTGAGGAGCCAAACACCAACTCCTTGTGATTATTAAACAGGTCACGAATTACACCCAAGGTCTCCAGTTTGGGCGCAGAGACTACAGTTATTTCTGACGGTGTATAACAATTATGAAGGAGCAACCTTTCAAGTGAAGGGGCATCTTCCATGATGAGCTGCTGTCCTTCAAAACAAATTCCAATGCTTTTAAGGTGAGGCGGCTTTATTTGGAGACAACTGATACCGATTTCTATTCCCAAGCGCTCCAGGGCAGGGCAACTAGAGTGGATGATGCTGTGCAGTGAGGCCTCCGACAGATAAACCACCACAAGCGAAAGTTTTTTTAGCAATGGGAGTCGAAGCATTTGTACCAGATCGTCTGGTAGATGGCACCGGGCGAAGGTGACGGTGTGGAGAGAGGAGGAAAACCGCGAGATGGACAAGGGTGGTGTGGGCACGAATTCTTGGTATGTTCATGGTATGAAACTTTCGTGGTAATGGTAGAACTCAAACTGCTGGAGTTTTCCAAATTCAGGGGATGTCAGCCAAGCGTGCACCTTGCCGGGTATGGACAGCAGGTAGCTTGTCGGGATGCAGAGGCATTGAACAGGGCCCCTTTGGTGAGAAGAGACGATGGCTCTGATGAGATCAAATTCAGGAAGGATGAGATATCTAACGACAGTCGAGATTGAGGGCGCGATGCATATAGAAGGCGCCACCGAGTTGAGAGGACTTGTGTGCAGCAGCAATCCTTGGTGGGGAGAAGCGAGATGATCTCCTCAAGGATGACGTCCGGAGATCGCTGATGCGGTCCATCGGAGATTCTACAGTTCCTCGATCCGGGTGGGGGGGCTCGCCCGCTTCTCCCAGCGCTACAGTCTTGGGATCTACAACCGGCGTCGCCGCTGGCGGGAGCCTCATCTTCTTGGCGCTGGGGCCAGCCGACTCCATTTTCTTTGTGGGCATCGTGCCGAGCTCACGGGTTTGAGCAGAGTAGCTAGAGACGAGCCTAGTGGCAGTGTGAGTGGGGAAGAAGGAGGGCTGGGGATTTCTGTAGGAGTGGAAGAAGAGGAGCTGGCATTTTTTGTACGAGTGAGGAAGAAGGTGAGCGGGGTTTTCTGGACGAGTGAGGAAGATTGGGGAGCGGGGGGGAATTGGGTGGGGAGACGGAAGCGGGAGAGCGAGATGTTCGTGTTTATAAGGCACGTTGCACTAACTAATCGCTTTTTCCCAAGAACCGCTCTCTTCTTTTGCGTTGCTGCATGACTGGCCATGCATGCAGGATGCATGTGCCTGGTTTGTTACTAGGCCTATTTAATAGGGTGGTTATGGAGTAAATTAAGGAGATTTATTTTCTCTGTGTGCATCCACCAAATTAGAGGATGCTGATCTTTGGATCTGAACACTCACATTAAACTAACATTGAAGAACAAAAGTTCAGCATGTCTATGCATCTCAATGATTCACCATACTATAACCAATATACAAAACTGTGAGAAGGTGTGGAAATAAAGAAAATCGGTTGATGCTTCTACGAGCAAAGGGCCTCACAAGCATGCATTAATTTCTGGGCATGCTTGTTTCTTCTCAATGTTGCGAGCACTTTGAGCATGTTGGCAACTCCACAGCTATCTAGCTGCCTCATCTTGCAATTGATCTTTGACACTTTTGCTGCAAACACAAGAGGCAATAGAGATGACTAAACATTGGTCCTTATTGTGCAGTTCCCATGATATCCTATTCTTTGTCCTGAATCTTAAAAGATAGAAAAACAGTAGCTATACTTAAACGGTGTTGCAAAACTGTAGCACATATCAATAGCTCGGCTTGACAAAACACGATAATCTGGACGAAGGGGATCTTGACACACTCGAGGAAGATTACATATAATTTCATAAGTCCTTGGTTGATTTCCACCTTAATTTGCACTACTTGTTTGCTCCTCCGGACATGACAGGATCGTTACGCACTTTGCATTCGGCAAGTCAACGTCTGAATAAGCTAATTTCATCTTGCGGTGGTCATTGTACCTAATTCTGAATGTAGTAATACACGGAGCACCATGAGGTTAGCTGACAGCAGGTAGATGCAGCCATATAAATTTTGTGCGGTGCTACCAAAATTGAGGTTTGTATCCCTTCCCGTTATGAGAATTCTTCTTGAAGTTGGTAGAATGTGACGGCTTGTTCTTTGCATCAAACTTCCCTTTCCCCTGAGATTTGTTCTTGTTGTTTTGGGGCTGGTTGGGCTGGAAGTTCTTCTCGTGTACCATGTGGGCACTAGAAGCTCCCTTGGCGACCCGAGCACGTGTGTCTTTTGCTCTCGCCTTCTCCTCAAAATCAAGAGTGCTAATGAGATCCAAAACAGAAAACTCATGTCTCTTGTTTTTCAGAGAAGTAGCAAAATCGTTCCACGAAGGTGGAAGCTTGGCAATGATGGTCCCGGCAACAAATTTGTCCGGCAACACACACTTAAAGTACTCAAGTTCCTTAGAGAGTGATCAGTATCTCATGAGTCTATTTGAACAACAGGCGCTCATCGGTCATCTTGTAGTCACGAAATTGCTCCATTACGTACAACTTCGTTGCGGTACCGAGGGCCCAAAGCGTGGCCTCGGCGCAGCCCACATGTCTTTGCCGCTGTCAAACAACATATACAAATCGACAATGGAATCGTCAAGAACACTTTCGGTGAGGCGGCTTTGAAGAGGGTATCCATGTTACGAAAAGCTTCTTCTTGTGTAGGATTAAGATCGCCCTCGGGCTTACCCTTAGTGGCGTCATAGCGGCACATGATCTGAAACCAATATACTGCTCTTGTGCGCCACCTTTTATATTGCACCCCTTAAAAGTAGGCGGCTTCAAAAGCGCAGCAAAACAACTCGGAGTAAATTGCACGTGATCAGGTTTTTGGATTGGATTGTTGAATATATGAGCAATTTAGTATGAGATTTAATCCGAATCAGCGATAAATAGATCATGACGACAATTGCAAACATCAAAGTAATGATGCGGACTAAACCAGGAGGACAGAATCACATACTGTACAGCGGGAGCCGAACCGATGTGGTTGATGTTGTCACTCATGTCGTTGATGAAGAGGTTACCGAGGTCGGGGAAGAAGGCCGTCATTGAGGAAGTCGTGCCGGCAGATCCACAGGAGTGTGCTCCCCAAAAACCTGATCACCCCTCTCCCGTACAGGATCACGAAAGGCGGGGTTCGGAGGACTGTTGTCCCTTCTCGCGGTGCACGTCGGAAGGAGGGCTGGACAAGAATTGCGTGGCGGTGCTAAGATCTGGAACGGTGCAAAACCATATGATACAGCGACGGCTAGGGTAGAGCATGTCAGGTCGGAGTATAATAGTAGGCCTTTGGCCCCCAAACCCCACGTCCAAGTCAATAATAGCGCAAAAAAATCAATAATAGCCCCACCAAGGTTTGTCTCAAAAAAACGGAGTAATTAAGGCGTCCGTTAGTCCCTTTAGTATAAATAGAATATAATTAATAATGGCCCCACCTTTTGTATCACAAAGTAGAGTATGTTGGAGTACAACCGGCTACACGTTTACAATTCGCTTCTCTTCTCTCTCCTTCATCTAAGCACAAATACTATATTTAAATCCGTATAGCCTGCTTATGTCATCTAATTATAGTAGTACTTGCTCTAAAAGTTACTATCCACTGTGTAGTCTGAAATGTCAGGCGTGCAGCAGGCGGTGCCCTCGGTCGACGCGCCGCTTCAACGGCGGAAGCAGTGAGAGGTCGCGTCATACGACTTGCCATCAATGTGGGCGGCGGGCTCGGTGGCGCGCCAGGCGGGAAGCGCCTGTGAGGAGGAGGGTTTTGTTGGGCCAAGAAGGTGAGAAGCCAACTTGGGATCGGTCCGGACGGGAAATATCATGTGCTCCCATACTCGTGCATATGACACTAGTGTATGTTACTACTCCCTCCTTTCCGGTTTATAGACATGTTTAGAGTAACATAGTAATATGTTCTGATTACAAGTTACTCCCCACTATGACCAGCCTTGGCCTCTCCCAGTGCTCCACCATGTATAGCTGCTAAGCCTGCCACGTAAGCATAAAATATGATGTGGCACCGATAAACTAAGCACCTATGCATTGAACACTTGAGTTACTAAGCCATTTAATGCACTTAGCACCTCATCTAAAGAGCATTAATAGTATAGCCATTCTTGGCTATAAGCCTCTGACCCATCTTATAGTCAACATGTACTACAAAGTGCCTAGGAGCACGTGCTAGAGCTGGCTCTTCACGAAGAGCCCGCTTACCTTCTCTCTCCTCTTCTCTTTCCTCCAGCTAAGCAGAAATATAATGTACTGTTTATTCCTTATATCCCGCTGACTCAGCTCTATTGTACTTGCTCTAAGCACATCTAAGCACTTGCTAGCACCCCCTTGACCGTGGACCTTGACGGTGTACGTCACCTTGTGTCTCATAATTTTCCTCGTCATCATCTGAGTCCTAGAAGATCTCACCCACATCGTCATTAGCATGCATCCGCCTTGATAGACAACGTGCGCAGAAGGAGTAGAGGCGACTGAGGACGCACCACCACCACGTCGTGGGCACTCCGTATGTGCTCGTGTGCGTGCAGCCTGCGTGTTTTTCCATCGGTGCTAGCTCTAAGGCCGAGGTTGCGGTTGTCTTCGTCTCCGACTAGTAGTTGAGCAACGACGGCAAAGAGGTGTTGCAAGAGATGCGTATGCGCCGTTGCGTCTGAAGTCGCCATAGCACGCATTTAACCGGACGTCGCCGCGGATGGCGCACGCCTCCATGCAGCGGAGTGTGTGCGCATGCATGTGTTATTCACGTGCATTATACGGCCAAGCGTGTGTGCATGCACGTCTTGTGTATGTGCGTTGTGTGCTCCATGCTGTGCGCGTATGTGCATGAGTTGGATCGGATGGAGTTAGTGCGTTCGCTTGTGTACATATTTTAGAGTGTAGATTCACTCATTTTGTTTTGTATGTAGTCCCTTATTGAAATATCTAAAAAGACTTATATTTGGGAACGGAGAGAGTATAAAACATCTTCAACTTAGCATCCTGATGTACCGTTTCTAGTGGTTAGCAAAAGTTCATGTTCTTTTAGTTGTTTATAGGTGGGCAAAGCGGCAAAAAACAGGGGAAAACAGGCAAGGTTCCTTGCAGACGCTCCACCGTGAGGTTCCTTGCTCCTCCTCGGTCGTCGGGAATCTATGCTCTTCAACTCTTTTCTTTTACGTGAGCTTTGTTCATCCTTTTCCCAACACGCGAGACATCTAGCATCAAGGTGCACGTGTCATGCAAGAAAATAGAGATAATCAGATAAGCAGTGCGTAAGTGAGTCGTGCGGGGGGGGGAGCGGGGGGAAACCCTTTTCCATAAGTGAGTCGTGCACTTCAATGGCACCTACGCAATATTTTTTTCTCCTCGATGGCATGTGAATGGCACGTGAATAGAGCACGTACTCAATGACGGAGCACGGGATGGTAGCAATGACATGGTCAGCCCTTTTTTGGAGAAATGCATTACTCTTGGTAAATAACTTTGATGTGTCCCGTCAACTCGCAGAACAACGAGAAGCTTGATTACGCCTTCTCCCTCGCCATGTAGCGTCTTGGCGGTGGCTCGCAGCACGAGGAGAAACTTTTGCTTACAAGCGGTGGACGTGCAGCAGTTCATTTGGTGTCAGATTGCCAGAAACACTACTGTAGAACCGTCGACTTCCGGAAGAGGCGGAGAGCCAAGCGCAAGGTCACCTACTAACCTTAGGCTAGGCGTAGTGGGAGTAACATAAGTAGAGGTACCTCCTTTTTTTATTCTAGAAACAACCACACGCGAATATCAAGGTGTTGGTTACGTAGAACAAATTTCCTACAGTCCGTGCTCGGCACTCCTCTATCTCTCTTCTCGGCCAGCCAGCCGAGACCTTGGAGCCCATCGTCTGTTTGCTCACATGCGGCCCCACATGTCGGTGAAAACGCAAGAGGACCCTTGAACCTGCACATCTTTCACCTCGGCGTGATGGTGATGAAAAACAAATCCAAGAAAGATCTTGATTGGCCGCTTTTGGAGTTACTCAAGAGTAGTAAGATTCTATTCTGATTTAACCCAAGATGCACATCTCGTGGCTTCAACTTATCAACTACCACTCTATTTTCTTTCATGACATGACACGGATGCTTGGATGTCCCACGTGTCGGCAAAAGGAGGAAGAACCCGACCAAATCTTCGGTTGTGCTCTCGGATTAGACTAGTTGTTCTAACTTAAAAAATTTATTGTGTACTCCCTCTGTTCCAAAATACTTGACTTCCATTTTTCCAAAAATGGATGTGCCTATATATTAAAACATGTCTAGATACATATATATTTTGACAAATACTACCTCTGTCCGGGTTTATTGGTCCCCATTATATTTCGTGCCAAATTTTGACCATAGATTAAACTAACAAAATGTTTATGCATGTCACCAAACATTATACTTTTGAAAACTATGTTCAAATACGAATCCAATGAGATAATTTTTCTTGACATGCATTAACATTTTGTTAGTTAAATCTTTAGTCAAAATTTGACACAAACTACAATGGGGACCTATAAACCAGGACGGAGGTAGTAGAACGGAGGGAGTTGAATGGATGCAAGTTTTTGTATTGGGAAGAAGAGTACATCCATATATTGATAGAGCGTTGGAGTTGGCCTTACAAGTGGGACCACAGTTGAGGAAACCGACTATCGGCAAACCCCCACCTTGCACTTGTATGATGGCTGAGTTAGAGAAACGATGAGGTTGAAGAGATTGCTCTATACGGACTCCAAGAAATATGGTGTCGAGATGGAAGTCGTCTTTGGTGGCGTGTGCCGTACTCTGGGCGTGAATGCTTGTTACGGCCCATGCCACCGTACTACTCCTACTACTACTTACTATATAGTACTACTAGTATCGAGGATTCGAGGTCTGGTAATGTAGTACAATATGGCTCTGATAAAAACACCTATACGATGCGTGAAGCATGTGAAGCTAGTACAAATAGTTTACTACTATTGTTGATGATTTGCATCATCCGATATCATATTGCAATGCACGTACAATTATGTATTAGGAAAATATTTTTTTGCCTCGTCGCACCACTCACTCCACGAAGCAACTCGAAAGCCATTCATAAATTTAGTAAGTTTATCACAGGCATATCATTTTATTACATACAACAGGTCATCAACCCACATCGACAATGAGGATAGATTATAAATACTAAAGTTTTCACCACACAACAAATAACAAGCAATGAAATGAACTTCAACTCAACCATTCCTCGGCGTTGAAACACTTGCTTTGAACCACAAGTGATTCTCTGGGACGGGCATCTATTGTCGATCTCGAGACCAACGCAGGACTGATCATCCAGTGAAGCGGCCTACTATATCGATGCAGGGGTAGGGAACCACGCTAATGTCCGAGGTATAGACACGGTTGCTTCTCATAAATGGTGCTAGTAACGTTGTGTCAACAGCAATTGGATCGCCTTTCACCATCATCGGATAGTTTTGTCCAAGGAAGAGCGAGTTTTCTCCAAGACTATCAATTCTGTACCAGGGAGAAGGTGTTGGCGCTAGCACACTAGTAGCCATCTCGAATACCATGCAACGGGTGTTGGAATAGGTCTGGAGAGTGCGACCATGGGAGACTACACCTGCTTCCTTAGCAGTAACATCATCAGTGGGCTGTATACACACGAGAAGAGGTGATCCATCGAATTAGTTGCCAGCGCCAACTTGAGTATATGGGCGCTGCTCGTCCTCATGCTCGTGATCATCACCATCGTCATCTCCCCTTGGTTATAAAATTTTTCAAGTATAGGTGGTGGAATTTTCACGGGACCTTGGAAACACAAGAAGAAGGTTAATTAGTAAAGGGAAACTTGCTAACCCGCATGCATGTGGATGAAACAATTATAATTACGGTGGAAGACAAGCGTACCAAAATCATAACGATTCCATGCAAAAAGCGATTGCCACGAGTGGTGGCAGCAAACACAAGGCCCTCGTATTCAATTGCATCACAGTACTCATCCGTGTACAAAAACTGATTTTTGAGCAATGTCCATCGAGTCAAACCAGCAACTACGGCAACAAGCTTGTTGAAGATAGCAACAACTTCATAGTTGTTGTAATTCCAAGAGCGGGTGGGAACTCGAGAAATTTCTATCTTCCGTAGAAGACAGTCACCTTGATTGTATTTGAACGTGCGTACAATACCGGTGTGCTCAACCTCTGGGCAGTCTGCTGAGATTTTTGGAAGTGGAACCCGGTCACAAGTGTACATTTTCACAAGTTCCCACCCCCAATTGGACCCAATGTAAACAACCCAATCTCCATTTGCGCCTACCCAGGCCTTGCCCCCAAGCGATGGCATCTTAACATCATACGTATCATTATCAAGCGGCATCAACTTGCACAGGGCGAGGCCTCCGTCGTGACGGCGCCGGTCATCAGGGTCACGGCGAAGAAGATAGGGGAGATCAAACCGTTCCTTGACTCTTGGGTTCCTTGTAATGATGTTATTAGTTGAGTCAAGAATGGGCTTGAACGAACCTTCCATGCTAGCCGAGGTGATGACGTCGCACCGATTAATGAGTTCCTCCACCACGTCATCTTTCAGATCGGGGCAAGAATAACGGGTCGTTTACATCCTGTTCCCTCCATGGAGAAGACGATCGAACAATGGCGGAAGAAAGCATGAAGGGCTGAAGGAAAATGGAGGAGGAGAGGAAGAGCATGCGAAAGCAGTTCCAAATCGAGAGGGAAAGCGAAGCGTCGGTGGGCCGGTTGCCGGTTGCCACCAGTTCACGAAGGCGCCCGGCCTACACGTCGGTTCAGAAATACTCCTACTACTCGCCGTCGTCTCACTGATATGTTGGAACGGGACCACATGTCAACGAAACATGGTGTGTAATTTCTCGTGCAAAATGCGATCTGGCCGCGTTGGCCTGAAGTGACGCATTAGTTTTTTTGAAAGTTTGTTGCATTAGTTATCGACCTTTATTTCTTTTAACATGCAATCTGAATGGATAGCTCCTGTGGTCATCACACGTGAGCGGATATAGTGATGGTTGATTCGCCCGAGCAACTTTCTTTGTGGGAATATGGGAGTACCGGTAGTTCAAGGAACAGAGAAATGATGGTTGCTTCGTCCGAGCAACTTCTTGTGGCGAAGGTGGGGCTCTGTGATTTGACTGCTCACTAGTCATTACTCTCGTGGCACAACGACCGGGGTGAAACTTTCCACGAAGTTGTGTTGTGCACTCAATATTTACTGCATGGCGGTGGAGCGGATGAAGGATGTCCAACATGTCGGAAAGCGAAGTTGAATTGTTTACGGCATTGCTATCAATCCTTCAGGATTTGTTTATATGTACGCATAATTTTGATGAAATTGTATTGTGATGCTATGAAGGTTTCAACTCTGGTTCCCTTGCAGGAAAAAAAGGTTTCAACTTAGGATTCATGTGTCTTGCCTCGAGATTATCTCGTTCTGACATTCCATCAAATACAAATGAAACTACCATGGCTAATGCATCTCAATGGTTCGCAGATCAGCGCCAATATTCACATCTGGCCCGAAGACAAAGTTGTGAGAAGGTGTACAAATAAAGAAAAAATATAATTGATCGATGATGTTCGTAGGCATGGCTCCATTTCCTTGGCACGGTGTTCATTGCTTGGCAGCTAGTTTCACCCAGCTCTGTAGCCAAAAAGAGGTGTATGAAGGACACCACAATCCGATCATTTTGTGCAGCTCCACTAAAATCGGGCGGACCATCCCTATTTGCAAAGATATCCGGTCGGTGTGATTACAATAATAGTGGAACTAGATGATGAAACATAACACACATAAATAGAAGCCGATCACCTCTACGATCTCTCTTTAGGACTAACTTCTTGTCGGAGAAGATTAGGCACGGAGTTGGATGAGGAGGATAGCAAAACCAATCTCCCTTTCCATGATCCACAGAAATGTAAAAACGTTGCTCGTGTGACATTTTGGCGGAACTACACAAAACACTCTTCAGAAAAGTGATTTGTGCAGTTCACCAAAAGGTCGCAATAGCAACGAGGTGAAAATGGATAGCCCTGTTTGGAAAAGGAGGTCGAAAGGAAACAATTACTGCCCAATAACACGAGTTGAAGACACATACGCCGAAAAAAAAGAAGCATGTTCCATGTAAAAAGGGAAAGATAGCACATGGTGGTTTATCAAAAATGGTTTGAGGACGAGATTGCAAGATGGAAAGTACGCCCGGCCGAGATACGATTTAAGCAAACAACTAAAGAAGATCCACATGCAGCAACATGGGAAGATGGGCAGTGGAGCAAGGCCGGAGGAAGCTGTACCTGAGGGTCGTCGGGATGTTACTAGGAGGGCGCCGACGGCCGGGATCTGCCCATACTGCGGCAGCGAGCAAGTGGCGAAGGCCCTACCACGCCGGAGCTTGGTCAGAGAGAACGGCGGGTACCGCAGATCGGGACGAGCTGCCTCAACGCCGTCGAACGGAGAGACGATGCACATCCTCCCTTTCCGCCGGCGGACGGGATGCGGCCGGATCACTGACCAATGCTGAGAGAGAGAGGCCGCGGCGGCCTTGTGTGAGATTGTGTGACGAGACTCACGAGAAACAAACCCATTTTTCCATTTTCCCCACGGCAATCATTTTATATTCTAGGTGTGGTACCCGACCCTCCTTCGAGTAAACAACCGCTACACGCGTCAAATTATCACGTGGGCTGCCTTTTCGTATAGAAACGAACTCCACTGTGTACCCGCGCGGGTGTGGCCGGGAACGAGATGTGAGTACGTGCGTCCTGCGTGCACTTCTTCTTTAGGTGCAGGTACATACGTGGGTGGGTGTGAGAGAGATGGTTTGTGCGAAACAGAGGCAATGTGTTGATGATATCTCAATTAGAAAAACGTAACATATGCAATGTGTGTGGAACGGAGTCATGGACGTGAGATATCGATAGAATTGAAAACATGGATGAAGTGTGTGGTTGCGCGATCGATAAAGAGTGCCATCGAATTTTTGTTTGCCCACGTCAAAGATACAGGGCGGCTGGCCTACTGGAATTTGAGAGGGCAGAGGTGCGATTCTTCTCCGTGGCATGGATACCTACCTACAACGTTCGACTATCGGTGTGTGGGGGGGGGTAGAGACCGGTCGACTAGTATATGTCTGGGGAAGGAGAGAGACCTAGCTATGTATTGAGGGAGATCAGTCGACATCCATGGATATGTGTAGCAAAGGAACAAGGTTGGGAAAAATACAAAGGTAGAGAGTCGGAGGGTTGGTGGTGGAGTGGCGTCTCACAAATGGTGGGAGAGGCCTGCTAGACAAACGTAGGGTATGAGTGCAATATCAATAAGAGAGGGCGGGGGATGTGCATGCATCTATGCACGTGCGTGTGAGAGACGGGTCGGGAGGTATTCAAGGATGATGAGGGAGAAGATATGGTTGTGGTAAGCATGCGTAACTACATAGGAAGATCAACCGTCGTGTGTCCGAGAAAAGGAGAGACATAACTAGCGAGGTAAGTGTATCGGTGCTTGGTGAAAGCGAATTATAGTCGACTGGCTATATGTAGGGAGATCAGTTCATATACTGCCTTTGCATGTGTTAGAAGCAAATAAGGTCCGGAGAGGCGACAGGGGAGAGAGTGTGGCTAGGAGGTGGTGCGAGAGGCGTACCATGTCGAGGGGGAGGAGTGTGCGAGCATGTGACTAATGAAAAGAGGGGCGGGAGTGTGCACCTGTGTGGAATCGTATTGGACATATGGGGGCATGGACGGTGAGAAGAGAAGAGGGGAAGTATATATGTGTTTGTTGTAGGCACACTTGGCTAGAGAGGTATATCGACCGGTGTGTGCCGGAAAGAAGAAGCCGGGGCCTACACACACACCGCTGGTGGACGACCTAAAGAGAAATACTGAACGTGCGCGATGGAGGGGACGCTAAGGGTGGGTGAGAGGGGGGCAGGCGTGTGCATGCACGATAGAAAGTTAGCGCTAGCTAGCTACAAATAGAAGAGGATCGCGAAGGTGTAAAAGACAAACAAAGATCATAATTCATTATAAAAAGGTGGATACGGATACTTGAAGAAGATATCATAATGTACAACATTGATTATAATTTGGGCTAATGTGTGGCTTTTGCAACTCAGGTCTAAATACTTGTCATAATGTAGGGGCGGGCACTATACTTTGTGTGATAAACACGGTATGCATTATGGAACATGGTTTAGATTATGAATATATAGTTAGTACATCAAATGTACTATTATTTGGAATCAACATCAAGTGTATTCGAAAATAGAATTCGAGTTCATGTAGTACACATAGTTCATATCTATCTCTATAGTAATCATGTGGTGTGTTATTAAGGTAATACACGAATGATGGTTGAAGTTGGCAACAATCATGATTGTAGATTCTTATTGAAATAGAGAAACGAATTCAAATTTAGTTAGAATTGCAGCGGTAGTATAGACATTTGGAATGCACTAAAATGTTGGTATGAGTAGGTTACATGCATTATCTGACAAAGCGAAAAAATTAATCGGACATAACATGGATTCATACTCCCTCCTTCCATCTATATAGGGCGTAATGAGATTTTTAAGACCGCCTTTGACTATTGACAAGATTCATAGTACATGACATGCACAATGTGAAAATTATATTATTGAAAGAACCTTTCACGCAGAAGTTAACGGTGTGCTTTGTGTAAGTTGCATGTCATATATCATTGCTCTAATATTTGGTCAAAGTTAGCATCGAAAACGCATTAGGCCCTATATAGATGGAAGGAGGGAGTAGCTTTGAATAGCATTTGTATAGTAAAACGGGGCAAGACTCTCTCTTTGTGTGGTGTGAATAGTTTTATTTTTTTCGTTTTCTTTTTGGTTGAGGGAAGTGCGAATTGATTTGGTACGTACAAGTACTGTTGGGGATATAACTACTGAGTGTAAACCGCCCTGAAGGGGCCGGGTTACCCTCATCCATGATCAGGGCCCACGGAGGAGGCCCAAAGCCCAGAGGCGGATTAGGATCCATTCATGTAAACCGCCTTAGTCTTGTAACTTGAGCTGTAAGATAAGAGAGAAGAGACCGAGCCGGACACTTGTATGAGCCGGATCGGGACTTCAGAGACCGCCGAGGCGTCAACCCGTGTATATAAGGGGACGACCCGTGGCGGGTTAAGGACAGAGAATTCGAGGCTGAGGCGAGCTATTGCTCCCTAGGCGCGAAATCACATCAATCCCATCACAACTAGGCGTAGGCTTTTACCTTCATCGAAGGGGCGAACTAGTATAACTCCGTGTCTTTGTGTCCGCTAACCCCTCTAGGTTAACCCGCACGATGGCCCCGCGACTAAGTCCTTTCATGAGGACATCTGCCGTGACAATTCCACGGCGGTTGGCGCCCACCGTGGGGCTATCGCGCGATGGTTTGATGATCTTAGAGGGCAAGTTCGAAGGACTCGAAGGCTATCTTGTGGGCGGATGAATAAGAGTCGTCGCGGCAAGCTCTACATCGACGATGCGGAATTTGGGGCCCGAGGCGGCTCGGTTGAGTCTGGATACGGGTCCCCTTTGGCGGCATACACGTGTTCATCGGCAAGATCGGCGAGCAGGGCTGGGCGGACATCTGCACCGACCTCGTCGAGACGGCACAGCGGGCGAAGAAGAGTCCTGCCAGCTAAACCGGCGATCGAGGCGTGCTTCGTGGGAGTCGTCCCACGGAGACTACGAGGACGGATCAGCATCTGGCGCGGCGAAACCGTTGTCAACTCGGGCGACGAGTCGTCACCGGAGAAACCGAGTCTCATCACCGCAAGATGGCCAGATCGGGGCTGTTCCGACGGTGAGAGTATTCCGGACCCTTTGATCTACCCAACCGGTTGGAATCTTCATGGCGATGCATAGCGGCGCTTCACTCTTCGACCATGGCGCCCGCCGCCGGTTCAACAGCAGTGATGGCAGCGGGGAAGGAGGCCTGTGCGCCCGCCGCTCAAGTTTTATCGAGCTGACGCATTGGCTGTGCTCATGGCGCAGGCTAATCCGCCAGATCGGGACATGCACAATGCGGAGATTGCAAAGGTGAGGAACAGGTCACTAAAGCTAAAGCGGACTGGCACAGCAGCGGACGTGAGGATGGCGGCGAACGGGCCGCTTTGGATGCGCAGCTTATAGGCTCATCTTTGGATCGAGCGCGTCACATGAAGTCATGAAAAGGAAGTACAGATCCGTTTACCTTCGGTTTTCGAGGAAGAGAGCTTTTCAATACCCGAGGCGGGGACGATAATCCGCGCGGTGGTAAACCGCCGGAAGCACTGGACGGCAGCGGTTCAGCCCGTGTGATAGATCTGCCTCGCCATCATACCGGCGCGCCCCAGACTGTGCAGACACCTCTGGGTCACTACTCCAACCCGATGGATAACCTTGTTGCGGCTGCGGCACGGTTGGAGGCGATTCACCACAGGCGGTAGAGACACGTCGGGTTAAGGAGCTCCTCAGGACGGCCCTGGCTCAACAGGAAGCGTATTCATACAGTCGGGATCGGATCCACTCTACCACCCGCCCAAGCCGGAGCTATAGCCGACGCTACCGATTTAACCGGCCGTGTCAAGCAATGCGCGGCGTGGTCCGCCAAGGCAACAACCCGGGCGGGTGGCTTCAAGATGCTCAAGTGGTAGTGGACCGCGCCCGAGAACGCGTAGGGAGGCCGAGTTAGCGGCACTGTCGAGGATCATCGGCTCGCGCGGTTCGTCAAACCATCTTGAACCAGGGGTCACGTCTGGCTCTTTGGGGTGCCTTGCCTCGTCCCGCTTTACATAGCGTGCATTTGCCCAAGGACTTCAAAGGGCCACGCAAGGTGCCCAATTATCTTGCCGATTTGGCTCCGAAGCATGGATAGAAGGCTGTCACGATGGCCATGGAGATCTTGGATGTGGATGAAGCTGCGTGTGCGAAGTATTTCACAATGATGTTGGAAGGTACGGCCCGGACTTGGTTGAAGAACTTGCCGCCTAACTCGATCAGTTCATGGACCCGATTGCGGACCGGTTCATTCAAAATTTCAAAGACACTGTAAGCAGCCCATGTCCGTGGTGGATTTAGCGGCTTGTGTCGAGGCGGAGGAGAATCCACAACCCATTGGGTGCACCGCGTTTGGAAGTTTTACATTCTTGGACCGAATCAACCTGATTCATGATCTTAACCTTGAAGCCAATTGCGGTTTGAACCGTTGAAATTGAAGCTGGAGTCGCATGAAGCGTTTTGCAATGACATGGGCACTCTAATGGGCGTTTTGGTAAAGTATGCTGATTACGATAGTACCAAGGATCCCGAGTCCGAGGATGACGAAGTGGGGAAGGGAAAAGCGAACAGCAACTCGAGGCCAAAGACATCATTCGGCGAGCAATGGAGGAACAAGCGTAAAGCAAACGGTAACATGGGCTTTGTAGCCAACACCAACGCGCAGGACAAGGGTCAGCGGCGCAAGGGTAAGCAATCAAACCGGGGCGGTCACAATCCGGATCATCTGAATTACATATTGAATCAACCTTGTCCGAAGCATGGGACGAAGGAGGCACCGGCAAACCACCTTTGGAAGGATTTATATTATGCAGGAATTCAAAAACTCTAACTCTTTCCGGTATGATCAAGGGCCCGGCGGCGGTTCGAGTCCGCCCGGGTTCTGATGGAGGAAATTCCGGCCCGAGGTTCGGTGGCAATCCGGGCGGGCAAGGCAATCGAATGTCGGAACAATCGAGTAATCGAACAATCGTAACAATCAGAACCAAGGGGTTACAATCAACAACAGCGGTCGGGTTACCAAATTAACCCAAAGCGGTTGAGCAGTGGGCGATACCACGTCTTTACCACCAGCTCGGACAGACGAGACCGAAAACTTGAAGCGGGCGGTCGGTGTTGTTGAACTGCTGCGCCCGCATTACCTATGCTGGTCAGAGCAACCTATCGTATGGAGCAGAGAGGACCATCCTCCCCGGGTTTACAATCCGGGTCAGTTAGCCCTGGTGGTGGCGCCTCAGGTAGGAGGATACAAGTTTACCAAGGTGCTTATGGATGGAGGGAGCAGCATCAACATCCTGTACTATGAGACCTTCCGGCGTATGGGGTTAACGGATAGGCATCTTAGGCCGTCCAGCACAGTGTTTCACGGTGTGGTGCCTGGCAAGTCGGCATACCCGATCGGTAAGATAGCTCTGGAAGTGGCCTTTGGGGACGAACATGACTCGGATCGGAAGCGTTGGCGTTTGAGGTGGTGAAAATTCAAAGCCCTTACCACGCCCTCTTGGTGACGGCTTATGCTAAGTTTATGGCACGGCCTGTTATGTTTATTTGCAGCTGAAAATGCCGGGTCACAAAGGGACGATAACGGTTCATGGAGCCGCGGATCGCTTTGGAGTGCGAGGAAGGTGATGCGGCTTATGCAGAGTCGGTCTGCGCTTTGAAGAGCTAAAGTATTAGAAAGACAATGTTGACCCGTAGGATATGACCCCTTTAAAGAAGACAACTACAGAGCACGATCCGGATTTGAAGTTCAAATCGGCGGCTGAGACGAAACTTGTTGATTTTGTGCCCGGCGATTCGTCCAAGCAGTTCACCATCAGTGCCAACTTGGATCCTAAATAGGAAAGCACGCTCATTGATTTCATCCGTGAGAATCGGGACATTTTTGCATGGAAGCCTTCTGACATGCCAGGTGTACCGAGGGAACTCGCTGAGCACACTCTTAATGTTGACCCCAAGTACAGACCGGTAAAGCAGTTTCTTCACCGGTTTAATGAGGAAAGGCGCAAGGCCATTGGAGAGGAAATTGCTAGGCTCTTAACGGCAGGGTTTATCGTTGAAGTCTTTCATCCAGAGTGGCTTGCTAATCCGGTGTTGGTCCTTAAGAAGAACGGCACTTGGCGCATGTGTGTGGATTACATAGATCTTAACAAAGCTTGTTCAGCAGATCCTTTCGCCCTCCCCCGCATTGACCAGATTATTGATGCTACGGCGGGTTGTGAGCGTTTGAGCTTTTTGGATGCGTATTCCGGTTATCACCAGATTAAGATGGCGGTTAAGGACCAGGAGAAGACGGCGTTTATCACCCCTTTGGAGCCTTACGCTATGTATCCATGCCTTTTGGGCTCAAGAGCGCCCAAGCAACTTATCGGCGTTGCGTCTGAAATTGCTTGCACGAACAGATCGGCCGTAACATACGCGCTTATGTGGATGATATCGTGGTGAAGTCAAGGCAGAAGGAAAGCGTTGATTGAGGATTTAAAGGAAACTTTTGACAACTTGCGGGTGTACAAGATGATGCTCAACCTGGCCAAGTGCGTCTTTGGTGTTCCGGCGAGCAAGTTATTGGGTTTTCGTGTCCAACAGGGGATCGAAGCTAATCCGGAAAAAATTACGGCTATCACCTCCTTGGCTAAGCCAAAGTGCATCAATGATGTCCGGCGTTTGGCAGGCGGATTGCTGCGCTAAGCGGTTTATCGGCCGCCTAGGCGAGAAGGCCATTCCTTTGTACCAGAATCTTTGAAGAAGACGGATCGGTTTATGCGGAGTTCAGCCATGATGAAGCATTGGAGGATTTGAAGCGGCGGTTGGCCAACCGCCGGTTCGCCGCTCCCATTGACAAAGAGTCATTGCTGTTATATGTTGCCGCTAATGCGGGGCGATTAAGCGTGGCCATCGTGGTGGAAGCGGAAGGAGGCGGGGAAGGAGTATCCGGTTCAACGGCGGTTTATTACATCAGCGAGGTCCTCATTGAGTCTAAGCGAGATATCCACATTGGCGAGAAGCTGGTATATGGGGTTTTATGGCAAGCCGGAAGCTAAAACAATATTTCGAGGCACCCCATCACGGTGGTCAGTTCAGCTCCTTGGGTGACATCATACTGAGAACCGGGAGGCGTGGCGGATTGCTAAGTGGGCTATAGAGCTGGGGCCGCACGGTTTAAGGTATGTGCCTCGACGGCGGTAAAATCTCGAGCACTTGTGGATTTCATTAATGATTGGACGGAGTTGCAAGCGCTGAAGAAAAGCCGGATCATACCTATTGAACCATCCACTTTGATGGGTCCGAGCAATTGGAGGGCTCGAAATTTGAGTCGTATTAACTTCCCCACGAGGTGATAAGTTACATTACGTTCTCCGCTTAATGTTCCCTTGTACTAACAATGCAGCTGAGTATGAAGCTTTGCTCCATGGTCTCCGGATGGCTAAGGAAATGAATCTCAGCGGGTTAAATGCTTTGGTGACTCGGACTTGGTGGCCCGGCAAGTATCGTGTACTTGGGATTCCAAAGATCCACTCATGGCTGCATACCGTCGGGAGGTGGATGTTGTCGCGAGGCACTTTAAAGGATATCGGTGGATCATGTGGATCGTCGGAAGAACGAAGCGGTGATGCTTTAAGCCGGTGGGCTCTCAACGTAAACCAGTCCCGTAACGTCTTCCTTGATGTACTTTGCACAATCCGGCCGATTAAGCTTCTGATGAAGTTGATTTGGCTATTCCTGATCCGGAGGCTCGGTTGGTGGCGACCTTGCATGTCATTCCGGATTGGGCGCTCCCTTATTTGGCATACATGAACCGGGCGAGTTACGAGAAGATGAGACGTTGGCCCGGCAGATAGTTCGGGCGGTCTAAGTCTATGACCATTGTTAATGGCGAGTTGCATCATTGCGAGGTGTCGTGGCGTTTCAGCGTTGTGTGTCCCCGAGGAGGGTTGTGAGATATTGCGAGAGATCCATGAAGGGGACTGTGGTCACCACGCCGGTTCAAAGTCCTTGGTGGCCAAAGCGTTCCGCCACGGTTTCTATTGGTTGGCTGCCCATCTTGATGCAGAAGATCTGGTCCGACGATGTGATGGTTGCCAAAAGTTTTCCAGACGTGCTCATGTACCGGCCCAAGAATTGAGGATGATTCCAATTACTTGGTCGTTTGCGACTTGGGGGCTGGATATGGTCGGACCTTTCAAAAGGTCCAAGGACAAGAAGACCCACCTGTTACTCGTTTCAGAGCGTCATTATCAAAGGCTTCACTGTTCTCTTGAGCGTTGGGGAAACCCTTGGCTATGTCAGCCGGATCAAGGTCTGCTATCCACGCCTTGGCGCGAGTCGAGCGATGAGTGCTAGCAGACGCGGACCGTTTCAACTCTTCAAGCTGCGCCGGAATCATGGACAGCGGTCGGTGTGTCTTTGATCAGGGCGGAGCTGTGTTGTCGTGCGATGTGGCACATATGACTCGGCTGGCGCCGGTATCTGACTGCTCAATCGGTGTAAGCGGCCTTGAGCTTCTTCCGCACGTCGAGCCGGATGAGCAATACGCTTGCTGCACGAGTTCGAACAGCTCAACTTAAACGGCGGCAATATTAAAGCAGGTGTATTGATTGCAAATTTTCTTACCAAAGATGGCAGAGGTCATGGCATGAACACAGGCGCTTCAGTGTGGTAAGCTCTTGGTCACCGGTTTAAGAGCTGATTGAGCATCTTCTGCCCGTTTTGTCAAACCGGCTTTCTCGGTGTCCCATTTGGCCCGCTCGAGCGTATATCCCTCCTTCAATTTGTTCCATAGTGGCCAAGGCAGTTCTCAATTCATCCTTGGCCTTGGTGGTCTCTCGCTTGTTGAGTTTCCAAGTTGGCACGAAGGTCCTTGAGTTGCACGGTTTTTGGTATATCTCATTACGATAACAAAGGGAGCACGTTAGTTGTGTTATTATAAAGTCCCAAGCTCAATACAAGTATTCAACTTGGCACTTGGGGGCTAATGGCTAATTGATCTCGATTCGGTATGGGATACTGAAATTAAGTCCCGGTTTAACTATGCTAAGTTGAACCGACCCTTGGGAACTTCTGATCGCAGTTCAAGGTGTATGTTTTCTTTACGAAGTTAAGTGCCGATTTGACTATGACAAGTTAAACCGACCCTTGGGGGCTACTACGCAGCAAAAGGTACAAGGCAGACATAAATCCTTACCTCATAGCGGTCCTTCATGCGATTTACAGACCGGCTTCAAGGTCATGGCTTGTGTAGAGCCGGTTGAAAGCGGAGTGAAGTTCTTGGCGAGAAATTGTCATGGTGACGGATCAGTTTTCCCTTATCTTTACTCATAGTGGCAGACTCTCCCTTGGCGCTGTGTTTTGCTAAAGCGACGGTTGGCTAGGGGTGGTGTAGCCGGTGCTCGTCACAATAACATCATCATTTTTGGCGGGCTGGCGGATCGTGATCTTCTTTGGGCTTGGTGCCTTCATGCTCAGCTCGGTGGTTCAATAATTACGACCCGCTCTGTGGTCGGACTCGGTGGAGCAGGATCACGAGGTTTCCACTTGGGCCTCGGTTCGGTTCTGGCGGATCGACAATATCGTCTCGGTACAACTCGCGGAGCTATTCTTAGCGACTTGAGGATTTTCGCCTGTTGCTCTGGGGTCTTCTCGGATCAACATCTGCGATGAGGCTCAAGAGTTTTGCTTTTTTTACTCAAGCGAGCCTTGGTGCTGTAGTGTTGAGAATTAGAGTAAGATAAATCGACCAACGCAACTATACACCCGAATTGGCGGACAAGAGGTATGATACTTACCTGCAGCAACTTTAAGCGGAGGTAGTTGCGTGGTTGATGAACCGCCAGAGGAGTTGGAAGAGGCACGATAATTGGTCGACGGATTGAGAGGAAAACGGAAGAAACCCTTTATGGGATAACGATTTAAAGTAGAACAAGTCACCTCTGGACGACGCTTCCGGGTTGGTGTATCTGTTAAACCGGAGGAGAGAATCTGTTGACCAACGTAGCCGGGTTGTACGGCGCTCTTCAAATTTGTGTCTTCAAATAAGCATAGGAATGAGATTTTCACTTTCCTAACGGCGCGATTTAATTCTTTTAACCGCACGAGGTGAGTCGAGAAGAAAGAAGGATTACCTCAACATGGTCGGCATGGCTGGCTTGACATCATCCCGGGAATTAAATTTTTCATAAAGGGAAGAATAAAAGGACAAACTATAAGTAAGAAGAAACACAAGGTGGAGAGCGGTTCTGGCGGCTCCCTCGTAAGGATATCAAGTTTTACCTCGGCTTGGATTCTTCATCTTGGCGGATCGAGAAGACCGGTGGTTTTCTTGCCAGCCTTTTGGTAGCCTTGGACTTTATACGCGGAGCTCGGGCGATTTGGTCCGCCTCCGAAAAAGGAGCTGTTAGCTGCGAGGTAACAAGGATTAATGAATATCAACAAAGTATTAAAGGCCCGAAAAGCGGTGAGCGAGCCTTACCACAGCGGTTGGTTGGCAACACGAGCGGAGCCAACCCGGTTAGGGCTGCAGACGGAGATTGGTTCATCAAGCATCCTCTTCTGATCTCTATGACCTCAAGTACATTTATTGGTAATTCGTGACGTCTTTGAGGGTCTTTGAGGTTGCCAGTATATTCGTGCATCAATCCGGGCCGGCGGCTTAAGGGCAAGATGCCCCAAGAAACCTAGCATCGCACAAGGTCCACACCAGTTAGTCCATTGGCCATTAGAGCCCGGAGTTTAATGATCTGAGGTGCAAAGTTCTTCCGTTCATGGCGGTTAAGCGTAAAGGCAGCGGATGATTGTTCTTGAGCGGTGAGGACGGTAACCCGGCAAAGGATTCTCGTTGGCGGGAAGCGGTGTTAAAGCGGTAGAACCAGGTTTGGTTCCAATCTTTTGGATGGCTGTGGTGTTTGGCGTGGGAAAGTCCGCTTCCTTCCTCTTACGGATTGAAACGCCGCCCAGCTACGTGTTGGGACCATCGAGAAAATTCCGTCTGACGGTTCAAGTGAAAGAAATCCCGGAACAGCTCCACAGAGGGTTCTTCTTGAAGGTAGACTTCACGAACACTTGAAAATTGCATATGTTTGACACGGAGTTGGGACCAATATCCTGTGGATGGAGTTGAAAACTGGCAAGGACATCCGGAAGAATTTTGATCCGGGTGGGCAGAATCCCGGTCTAAGTGCTGCACAAATACAATTACTTCTCCTTCTTGCGGAGTGGGAGGGCATTCGCCATCCGGAACCCTTGATGGAGGACATTTTAGCAGCCAAAGCGCCGGTGGTGGCGTATCCGTTGAGTTGCGTCTCGGTGGCCTTAGACCGGACCCAATTGCACGCTGAGAATTGCGGGGCCATTCGGAAGATCAAAACTGCGAAAGGAAAAGCGGTTCACCGTTAAGCGGTTCGAGCACATTATACAATGTTAAACCGGCAATTCGGCAGCGATTTCCGATTCGGTTTAGCGAGACTAATGGAGTGACGGGTTAGTTATCAAAAGTTAAACCGCCAAAAGAGTGACCTGAAAAATTTACTAAGTATGGATGAAACAGGTTTCACACGCGAATGTAAGTGATTTAGATCTACCGAAGGTTCAGTGAAGAAAATCTTTGCGACCTAGCAAGCCTCGTAGAGGCAGGAATGTTCGTGCGTCCTAAACGAGAAGATCTGGGCAAAATAAAAGATGAACAAGGAGTAAAACTGATGGCGGGGCGGTCGCCGCACAGGATGTGTACTACGGCCGAATCATACAGTCATGGCAGGACAGGTATAAGGACACTACGATGAACACCTATGAACTACAAGAGGAACGGGGACCTTTAGATGCGGATCTAGGGTTCGAAGAGGAGCCTTACAGTGCGCCGAAAGCGGGAGGAGCGAAAGAGCTTCTTGTCCGGTCGAGGCGTCGCCTAGGGTCGACGCTGGCGATCGAAGGTCGGCAATGGCGGCGGAGCTTGAGCCGAACTTCGCGAGGAATAAGAAGAGCGGAAGAAGAAGAGAAATGGTACGCGGTCTATTTATAAGGGACGGGCGATTAACAAAGCACGAGAATCGAGGAGTCAAAAGCGGCAGACGGTAGCGTGATCCGCCTCGATTTCTGGATAGCATTAAATGAAAGGGAATCTTACTGTTTGGATTTCTTTATTAAAGGCGGCGTCAAGGCGCCTGTTGCGGTGGTCGGAGGATGACGTCACGGCCAGTTCAAGCAAATGGCGGTTCTGGAGATGTTGAAGATTCACATGAACCGGTTCAAGTCAATCTGGGGCCTAATGTTGGGGATATAACTATCGAGTGTAAACCGCCTGAAGGGGCGGGTTACCCTCATCCATGATCGGGGCCTGGAGGAGGCCCAAAGCCCAGAGGCGGATTAGGATCCATTCATGTAAACCGCCTTAGTCTTGTAACTTGAGCTGTAAGATAAGAGAGAAGAGACCGAGCCGGACACTTGTATGAGCCGGATCGGGACTTCAGAGACCGCCAAGGCGTCAACCCGTGTATATAAGGGGACGACCGGCGGGTTAAGGACAGAGAGAATTCGAGGCTGAGGCGAAGCTATTGCTCCCTAGGCGCCAAATCACATCAATCCCATCACAACTAGGCGTAGGCTTTTACCTTCATCGAAGGGGCCGAACTAGTATAACTCCCGTGTCTTTGTGTCCGCTTTAACCCCTCTAGGTTAACCCGTACGATGGCCCTGCGACTAAGTCCTTTCATGAGGACATCTGCCGTGACAATTCCACGACAAGTACAATATTACTACACGTTAGGCTTGTCCCTAAAATTAAACCCGCGTCTTGTTATATCCCGAAAATTCAGATATCGTGCTCCCAAAACTGGCGCCTTCACAACCCGCGCCTTGCTACCGCGAAATTACAACGCGCGTGAAAACTCCCTCCAGCTGCCAAATCCCGACACGTGAAATCCCCTACTAACCCTGAGCCGAAAGGGCGCTAGTTCAAATTGGTGGGGGTACTTTTGTAACACACCCTACATTTTGGACAAGCGTGTCCCTAAGTCATGCTTCACCCTCCCATCGCCCCTTTTCGCCATTCGAAATCCCAGCCGCCATAACCTCTTCGCTCCAGCTTGAAACCCCACCCTCCTCTGTCCCACGTCCACCGCTGCCCAGCGGAGCCTCTTCCCCGACAGCGTCGTCCACCGCAACAGCTTGGCGTCCCTCGTCCACCTCCCGGATGAGGATCCGTCGTCCATCTCGCCGTCCGCCGGTTCGGCCGCCCGTCCTCCACCTCCAAGGAGCTGCTCCAACGATCACCTCGTCTATCGCGACTGCTCCATCCCCACAGCGCCGCCTTAACCTGCTCCACCGGAACCGCAACATCCTCACCGACTCCTCGGACGAAGCCAAGGCCTACTCGGCGCCACCAAAGAGGTTGTACACTCATCGCATCGCACCTTCTCCTTAACTCGAACTGCCGGCGCCAGCGGTGCTCCATCCCCACCGCCATGGAGCGGCTACATTGAAGCGGCGCTTGGGCGACATCTCCAGCGGCTCTCCCCGGTCACGAGGCCCCTTGGGCGGCGTCCATACAAATCGGATCTGCTGCTGCTGCTCGGCTCTCACTTTCGCTTCGTCTTCTTCTTCTGCTGCTCGGCTCTCGCTCGATCTCGCTTCGCCCATTCTGCTGCTGCTCTCCCCTCGCTCGTCTTTCTTTGCTCTGCTCCGATTAAGCCACACTTGATCGAGTGAATCGACTTTTGGGTCGATCGATTTTGAGGGGTTGGGGGGCTCATGGAGTTAAGGAAGAACCACCCGCAGCGGGGACGGGGGCTCGCCGGAGAGGTACCCCACTATCTATCTTAGGGTTCAGGGTGGGGGCGGGGGCCTAGAGGGCTGGCCGGGGCGGCGGTGGCGAGTTGTTTCGGGGCGGCGAGGCGGCGCTGGGGCCGGCGTTCGGCCGGTGGTGGCGGCGGCTCGAGGTGTGCTGAGTTGAAGATGAACTGCAGCCCTCCTAAACTACATGTCAAGTGTCTCTCTGCTACCATTGCGTTCAGTTTCGACATTAGCATTTAGATTCCTGATTAATTTCAGTTTCAACGATTAAGTTCGAGTCAACAGTTTTTACCTCATCTGTTGTAGTCGGTGGTTTTTGGTGATGTTAATTTTACATCCATTTTTCATCATCTATTGGAGATGCTATTAGAATCCCACTTGAGATTGACGATGTATGTCTTGTGTTGCTTGACCTTAACGTCTTCTGGCTCACGGAGCTGCTCCAACGACAAAGCGATCCATCACAACATAGCAGTGCCACGACGCCGATCTCTGATTCCTCGAGATCTTCCTCCACACCTCCAACAGCCACCTCTGCCTCAAGCTGCTTGACTGACCAACCCACTGATGCTGAGGTCGACACGACTACGGCAAAGAGGTTGTACACTTGTTGTGTCACTTATTACTATACATTCACGTCAATCCATTAGGGCTATTTTGGTTCAACGGAAAAACATAGCAATAGGGAATTTTCCAATGGCACTCTATTATTCAATTATTCATGCATTTTGTTGAAAGGAATGAAGCAAAACATCCACCTGGACCTACTTTTCAAAATCCTATGCATGAAAACAAGACCAAGTGCATTAGTGCCACAATAACATTCTAACAGTACACGCTTTCATATGGTTTCTCTTTATTTTGGCCATGTTTCTTTGCATTCCTCTGCTTCTTCCAATTCACGTAAACCAAACACCCAAGTTGATAGAAATCATGTGTTTACAAATGCTACCATTTACCATGTGCATTTTCCTATCCTATTCCGTGTTTTTCCTATCCTGCGTTTTAAGAATCATGCAAGCCAAATGAGCCCTTACGAAATTACTTGATTCTGGTATGTGTCGAAGGGAACTTTGTGTGGTTTGTCCTACTCCTGCTTGACGTCGTCCACCTCACATGAGCTGCTCCATCGACAGAAGCATCCACCAAACCAGACATCACGACTCCTGACCGTCTTTCGACGCCTCAGATCTCCTTCCCTACCGCCGGCACGCACCCCAATGGCATCACCATCATCGACTCAGCAGATGAACCTGAGGAGTACTGCGGTCCACAAGAGAGGTCGCACTCTTTTGTTTACGCTTATGTTATGCATTGCTTAAACTTACACTGCTACTTTATCGTCTGTTTCAGCTCTTGGACTCCCAACTCGGGTCCAAATTCATGTTCAAACTTGAGTTCTAAATTAGTTGTGGGGCACATATCGAGGCAGCAATGAATAGTATGTCTATCTAATATCTGGTTCACCTAGGGTATGCCTATGTTGTTCATCTTGGGTGGGAAACAAATAGTAAAGCAATCATCATCTGTCTTTTCATTAATTTAAAGCAATCATCGACCGCTATCATTTTTTTTGGATACATCAACTGGTTGTTACCATCACTCTTAATTTCTGCATTGTCTACTTACATAATCTAAGCATTTTTTTTCGTATGCATGTCAGATATTGTACATAGTCATCTTTGAGCATGTAGAGAAAAAGAGAAGAGTTTTATGCGGCAATACAATGTCATGCAGACATCGCTCCATGGTGGGTTCAATAGCAAACCCTCCCACCCCTCTCAGATTGTAATCCAGAGGAAGATATCTGTTCTAAGGCGGATTGAGACGTCACGACCACTCCTATTTACCCCCAAGGTGTTTGCTCTACCTTGGCATGATGATGTTAGTCATATCATGCATATGTTGCCTTGCAGTGCCTACTTTTGACATCATATATGTCATCCGCTTGGATTTAGACATGTTACGTAATGCCACTGTTTAGTTTCTATATCATATATGGGAATTATGCAGTCTCGTGTCTTTTAGCCAGCCATAATATATGTGAAATGTGCAACGCCATCCTGTTTAACCTGGCATCATATATTTGAATGATATCTTGCCCATCCTTTTCTTCATTACATTTCCATTTGTCGACAATGTTTGTACATTAAACTACTCTTCCTGTGAATCAGCCATTTGGGTGGGAGATTGAAAAATCTGGAGTGAAAACAAGGCCTTGAGCGAGGCAGTGCTACAGCCGTCAAGCAGATCTCTTGTTGGGTCCCGATAGCTCCTCGAGAGATGGATTGAGAGGCAGATGACCAGTCCTATTCCCCTCTTGAGGTGTATGCTCTAACTTGGCACGGCTATCTTGCTCATATCATGCATACGGTGTCTTGCATTGCATAGTTTAGACATCATATACACAATATTCAACACCATGTTCTTAGTTCAGACATCATATCGAATGCCCTCTGTTTAGCATATAAATCACATATGTGAATTAAATGATGCGATCCTGATTACTTAGATAACATGTAGGTGAATTATGTCATGCGATCCTATTTTGTTATTCATCATATCTTTGAATTATGTTATGCTATGCTATCCAGTTTAGATAGACATCATATATGTGAAATTATGTCATGCTATCCATTTTAGTTAAACAATATACATGTCAACTATTTCATGCCCTATTTTTTCCACACTATCTATTGCATCTATCTCTCATACAATGTATGTACATACAACTATGTTTCCTGTTTATCAGCCATTTGAATTGGAACGGGTGATGCCAGTATCTAGCGGAATAAAAACACGGTCTTCAAATAAAACAGTGCTACCTATTGGTGGAGATAGCACCCCGGTTGTACATGCACAAGAACCAGCCCTACCACACATAACCCAAACTCACGCATGATTGTACCCCTCTGCGATGGACAGAGAACCAGCTTCACCCAATCTAACCCCAACCCCAGCCGATAGTAACCCAGTTCCTGTTGACACAGCACCATCTACACCACAGAGCTCCCAAACAAGAGCAGTTAGTAAGGCAGCTCCAGTGCCCAAAGGGCCAGTACTATCACGGCGAACCCCAGCTCCACCAGTTAGTATGCCTATTCCCATGGAGGAAGCACAACCAGCCAGTCGTAGTTTAGCATCTATTGCATTTGATGTTGTTAAATCGTATGTGCATATCTTCCCATCTTGGAAATATTATACTGAAGATGAAGGAAAATGCCAGTTGCAGGTGTTTGTCCAGGAGTTATGTGTAAGTAATGTTATTCATGGCAATTACTTTGCTTCGTCCCATACATCCTACCTCCATGATGGTTATAATCTGACAAATTTCCCCATTTTTCTCTATAGAGAAGGACCGATTTGGAAACTTCGGGATGAGGTAACCTGTGCTAATACCTCTGCTATCTTCAAGAATGCTTCGTGGCGATGTCGGAATTACACGAAGAAAATGTACTTCACCGGCAAAGAAACTCATCAAATTCCCTTACGTTCTCCTGAGACACATTCTTTGGACGATGGTAGGAACGCCTTGTTAAATCTTGGTCCCGAACCAAGAATGTGGTAAGGTCTATGAGCTCATTTTCTATTTTTAAGTAATATATTCTTGCGTCTTACTATACTCTGTTCATGTAGAACATGTGCCTAAACACGAAGAACAAGCATTTCTAATTTAAGATTCCATTGCTATCATAGTTCAAAAAAGCGCTTAGGCGTTAATTATGCGTTTGCCACCGCCTTGCACTTTCTTGACCAAAGCGCATGCTTATGCTTGATTATACCTGATTAAGCGATTATGCGCAATGCATTTTGCCAACGCCTAGAGCCTAGGCGCGCTTAAGCGCTCGCTTAGGCGCGCCTTTTTTAACTATGATTTCTTTGCTATTGTATCATTGTATTTACTCACACAAACTTATTTTTAAATTGAAGGATCCAATCGAAACTCCAATGGAAAGGCAGGCATGTTCACGCATGTTTCTTTAACAGGTTTGCTCTTATCAATAGCTCTTTTGATTTCAATTTCAATTGTGTACAGTTGACTTTCATATGATGCACACTACTAGCATCACAACAGAGCCAATAGTGTTGTTGTACATGTAGACCCGTGGTACCCATCTGAAATCTTGTTGTGCCGTGTAGTTTCCCATGCTTTGTATTCTTTCACTGCTGCTTTGTCTTGAACTGATATGATTTGAACCGCGTCTCTATTTTGATTTGGCAAGACAATGCCGGTGACCATAGGACATAGATATACGTTTGTTTGATGCTTTTATTATGTACTAGTACTTGGCAATAGAAGACTTGGTAGTTCAATCCTGTCCACCTTACTAATGAACTGGTTCACCGAAATGAGTTTCATATACTATTACATGCTAAACTTGTTATTTATGCGCTTGTTTCTTCTTTTAGAATGTTGATGAATATTGGGGAAGAGTGCCTTATTAAGCAATGGTAAAGGAAGTAATGCAGATAAGGTTCAGGATAGTGACACATCCTTGTTGGTCTCCAACAAAGCTGATAAAACAGCTAAGGAAGACAATCTTGAAGACAGTGAGACAACCCAAAGTCATGTCTTGGTTTAGTGTTCGAGTTACTGGCCACTACCGCATGCACAAGCTATTCAAACTCCTTTATGCGAATCAGTTCGGTTTCTTGAGTCTCAACTACAAGCTGAAAGACATCGATCGGTGTCTTTGCGACAAGAAGCGGAAGGACTGCGGAAGTCCTGGAGCATTCGGATGCATACTTTTCGGTGCAACGACAAGCGTTGGAGGATTTTAGCGCCAAAGCAGGACAAAGCTAATCAGCTTGCTAAGCTTATTTCGAGGATGGTGGATACCAGGATAACGTTTCTTGAGCTCTTACGAAGTTTTTCAGTTATGCTCTTTTTTTATACTGCGTTTATTTGCCTTTGGTGGCCAATTTTGACGGCCAGTGTATGTAATATGCTGCTTTGTTCCCTGTATTTGCACTGGTGGCAAACTTTGATGCCCAGTGGATGTAATATGTGTAATAGCGGTAATAGGCTAGCCTTAATTGCTTGCTTATTTATTTCCTTATTGTCTTGTTTTGTTGTTTGCTTGTAGTCACTGCAGTTCTTTTTCTGTGTTTTTCTAGAATAGCCTATTTTTGGTAACTAGGCCAAAATAATCATGGCAACACACCTGCAATTTGTTGTAACCATGGGCCTCTGCAGGACATATGATCCATGGGCCTTCGTTCGGCCGTAGGAGCATTGGCCTTCTATATGGGCCGTAGGATCCATCGGCCTTCTATACGGGCCTTAGGGATCAATGGGCCTTCTACGGGCCGTAGGGTCCATGGGCCTCATACGGGCCGTACTATCCATGGGCCTCATACGGGCCGTAGGATCCATGGGCCTTCTACGGGGCGTATCATCATTTCGCCAATCATGGGTCGTACTATTCGTGGACCATAACGGGCCGTTAATAGGCCGTATTTGATAACTCTATGAAAACAGCCCAGCGGGTTTTTTGACATGAAAACGGCCCAACGTATTAACGTTCCGCAAACGGGCCGACTGTAACGACGGGCTGAATTTGGCCCACAAGCAGAAAATGACAGTAACGGGCCGTATGTAACTGAATGCTGCAAATGAGCCCAAGAATCAATGGGCCCTGAGAAGGCCGAAAGATAACTTGGGCTGGAAACGGCCCAACGGAATAAAAGGCCGTTAATGGGTATAAAGTGATACCTTTGTTCATTACGGGCGATTTCACCACGGGCCATTAATGGGCCAAGAGTTACAAAGGTCCTCATATGGGCCGAAAGAAGTCATGGGCCACACACGGGCCGGAAGTTAAAACGGGCTGAATCATATTGGACGGCCCAGATGGCGCTGCTGGGCCTAATTCAGATAGGGCGTAATGGGCCCTCGGTTAGCGGGCTGTAAATGGGCTATATGCGAACAGGCCGTTAACGAGGCTTTCATGGGCGGCCCGCCACCTTTTGACCAATTCAAACGGGCCGGCCTTTTCACAGGAATGGGCCTTTGTTGGGCCATGCCACGTGTCGCCCTATCATAGGCGCCTTCGGTCCAATGAGCGGATGACATCTGTCCCAACGGTGAGCCGACACGTGTTTCCTCCAGCCAATGATGATTTTACACATGGAAAATCCCCATTGGTCGGGGTTGTTAACGGGTTATCGGATCCAAAACCCGACCCGATAGCTTAACGGCATTCCGTTACGGTGGATGCCACGTGTCGGTCACCCTTGACGAAAGCAGTTGTGTGACGCGCGATTTGTCGTCATGGAAGTGGACACTTAGTGATGATAATTTTGGTAATGTCATGGAACACTTCTCTGACAAAGACAGGTATGACTATCTTGATTCTGTCATAAATTTGTCATGGATGTACATGCATGACAAAAAACGCGACCTACTGTGGCAAACACGTATCATCACGGAAGTGTATTTTTTTGTAGTGTTAGTCCAATAAATCATATAAAAATTTGCCAAAAGTATGTAAAACTTGTATAATATTGGCATGAAACAATCAAAAATTATAGATATGACGGATACGTATCAGCATCCCCGAGCTTAATTCCTGCTCGTCCTCGAGCAGGTAAATGATAAAAAAGATAATTTTTGATCTGGAATGCTACCTAGCATAAACTTGATCATATGTCTAATCATGGCATGAATATTAAGACATAAGTGATTCAAAGCAATAGTCTATAATTTGACATAAAGACATCAATACTCAGGCATCCCAACAAACAATCATGTCTTTCAAAATAACAACGCTAAATAAAGCTACCCCCACAAAATCATATAGTCTTGTCATGCTCTGTCTTCTTAACACAAAGTATTTATCATGCACAACCCCGATGACAAGCCGAGCAATTGGTTCATACTTTTTAACACGATTTAGCTTTTTCAACCCTCATGCAATACATGACCGCAAGCCATGGATATAGCACTACGGGTGGAATAGAGTATGATGATAGGGGTAAATATAGAGAAGACAAAAATTAAGAAAGTCTTACATCAACGTGGTTAACCAACAGGCTATGGAGATGCCCATCAATCGATATCAATGCGAGGAGTAGGGATTGCCATGCAACGAATGCACTAAGATCTATAAGTGTATGAAAGCTCAATATGAAAACTAAGTGGGTGTGCATCTAATCCTATAATGAAAAATTCCCACTAGTTTATTAAAGTGACAACATAGGAGACTCTCCATATGAAAAACATGGTGCTACTTTGAATAACAAGTGTGGTAAAGGATACTAACAATGCCCCTTCTCTCTTTGTTTATTAGTTTTTTTTCTTTTTTTTCTTTTTTTTCTTTTTTTCTTTTTTTTCTTTTTTTTTTCTTTTTTCCTTTTTTCTTTTTCTTTTTCTCTCATTGTCCGGAGTCTCATCCCGACTTGTGGGGGAATCATAGTCTCCATCATCCTTTCCTCACTGGGGCACTGCTCTAAAAATGAATAATGATGATCATCACACTTCTATTTACTTATAACTCAAAAGAAATAAAAATTACAACTCGATACCTATGACAAAGTATGACTCTATATGAATGTCTCTGGCATGTACCAGGATGTGCAATGATCTAGCGTAACATGTATGAAAAATGATGAAGGGTGGTTGAGCCACAACTACTATGTCAGCTATATGATCATGCAAAGCAACATGACAATGAATGCTCAAGTCATCAAATGAAAGCGGTGGAAGTTGCATGGCAATATATCTCGGAATGGTCATGGAAAAGCGATAATAGGTAGGTATGGTGGCTGTTTTGAGGAAGATATAATAAGGCTTATGTGTGATAGAGCGTATCATATCACGGGGTTTGGATGCACTGAAGTTTGCACCATGTCTCGAGGTGAGAAAGGGCAATGCACGATGCACGTAGAGGCTAGCAAATTGCGGAAAGGTAAGAGTGCGTATAATCCATGGACTCACATTAGTCATGAAGAACTCATATACTTATTGCAAAAGTTTATTAGCCCTTGAAGCAAAGTACTACTACGCATGCCCTAGGGGGATAGATTGGTAGGAGAAGACCATGCTCGTCCCCGACCGCTACTCATAAGGAAGACAATCAATAATAAATCATGCTCCAACGTCATAGCATAACGAGAGACTATACGTGCATGCTTCGGGAATCACAAACCTTAACACCAATATTCTTACTAACCACAACCATTTTCTAGTACCTCCCACATATTCCATCTCTATATCGCAAAACTATTGCAAGGAATCAAACATATCATATTTAGTGATCCACAAGTTTTATGTAGGATTTAATAACTAACCATGCAATTGACCAATTTCTGTTGACTCTCTAAATAGATATAAGTGAAGCATGAGAGTTTAACTCTTTATACAAAATACCACACACTAATAAATGTAAGTCAAGCAAAAGAGAATTCTACAAACAACGTTTTTCCATGTGAAGAGAAACAGGCAATCCAAACTTCAAAAGATATAAGTGAAGCACATGAAGCATTCCATAAAGCCACACTCAAAATATATAAGTGAAGTGCAATGAGCATTCTATAAATCAACCATGGACTATCTCATACCAGCATGGTGCATAAAAGAAAAATAAAAATAAACACGAAAGACGCTCCAAGATTGCACATATCACATGAACGAAACAAAGACGAAAACATACCGATACTTGTTGAAGAAAGATGGGATGCCTTTCGGGGCATCCCCAAGCTTGAGCTCTTGCCTCTCCTCCTTCTCCTCATATCGAGACCTCCTCAATCTTTGATCACTTCATCCACACAAAACTCAACAGAAAGCTCGGTAAGATCCGTTAGTATAATAAAGAAAATCACTACTCTAAGTACTGTTGCAAACCAATTCATATTTTGTTTTTGCATTTTAGCTACTGTAATAAAACTTTTCCATGGCTTATTCCACTGATAGAATTGATAGTTTCATCAAAACAAGCAAAACAATGCATCAAAAACATAATCTTTCTTAAACAGGACAGTCTGTAGTAATGTGAACATTCACCATACTTCTGGTACTCCAAAAATTCTGAAAAAATAGGAAAAATAAACAATTTGTATAGAAAGACTGTGAATAAAGTTTCCTAAGCTTTCGACGTTCCAGTAAAAAAATGTAAAATCGCGCACTACAGCCAAAGTTTCTGTTTCTGCACCGCACATACCAACAAACAATCTAACCATCATAAAGGCAAATCTTGGAACATTATTTTTATAATACAATGGAATTGTACAAGGGGGTAATTATTTTGGGTGAAAAGTTTCTATAATTAAGATTCACGAAGTTTCTATGGGCATGAACAAAGTTCAAGGCTATCTCCCACTTTCACAATGCTTGTCCGTCTCACTTTCACTTTTCTTTTTGTGAAGTTTTAAGTTCCCCTCTATATATTTTTTAAACTTTATAAAAGCACTCAACAGAAATAAATGACTCTCTAAAACTTCTGGGTTGTCTCCCTGGCAGCGCTTTCTTTAAAGCCACTAAGCTAGGCATAAAGTGCTCAAGTAATGAATCCACCTGGATCCCAAGGTATATCAAAGCCAATTTTAATTAACAATGATTTGGCATTTAGTAATGAGCACAAAGCAACATATATCATGCAATGAGGAAGTCTACTCTCTTCCTATGCATCGGCAAGTCATACAAGAACAATTCATGCACATCAAGTAAAGTCCAATACATAGCATAAGCAGTTTCTTGCAATTTTATCGTGTTGGAAACATAAAGAGGCGGAGATGTAGTTCCTCTCTCATAATAATTGCAAGTAGGAGCAGCAAGCACATGTATATTACATTCATCAAAATTATCATGTGTAGTGATAGAACGCAACCCATCAATGTAATCCTTAATAAGTGCAAACTTCTCCAATATAGTGTAGTTTGGAGAATTCAAAAGGATAATAGGACTATCATGTGTGGGTGCAATAGCAACAATTTCATTCTTAACATGAGGAATTATAGCAAGTTCATCTCCATAAGCATAATTCATATTGGCATCAAGGCCACAAGCATAGCAAGCATCATCAAAAAGGGATATTTCAAACGAATTAACGGGATCAAAGCAATTACCATGGCATTCATCCTTCGGTAAGAACGAAGGGACATTAAACAATGTATGAGTTGAAGAGTTACTCTCATTAGAAGCTGGGCACGGGTGATCAATCCGCTCTTCCTCCATTTGTTCTTCGCTCTCCTCATCATCTTTTTCATCCAATGGGCTCACAGTTTCATCAGTTCCTTCTTACATAGACTCCTGCAAAATATTAGTCTCTTCTCGAACAGCGGAGATTTTCTCTATAAATTCATCAACATCGAAATTGTATTTATAATTATCATAGCAATATTTAAGGATGGCAAAATTTTCAGGTCTATAAACATCATCATCAAAAGCTTCATAATTTATAAACAAAGATTCAATTTCATAAGCACCCTTAATAGCAACAAATTCTTCTATTCGTTCCACATCATAATAATCATATCTACCATTAGCATAAGAAGCTAAGATTTCATTATCATTAAATTTGGATGAAAAGGGAAGGTGTCGAGCATTCATCCTAGAGCAACAAGTAAAATCATATCTCAAGCATAAATTACGAGCATACTAATGCAACATATAAATTTGATCCCATAAAAGTTTCCCTTTTTGTGTCAACCGATAATCCCTAAAGTATTCACGTTGATCCAATGTTACTCCCATTATCATGTTGAACGGGGTTTTCTCAGGATTATCAAAGTAGTGCATAATATTTTTCACATAACGAGCATCGAGGGTTTTAGGAGGTTCCCCATCTCCATGAGTAGCACGTACAACTAATTTTTTTGGTGTTTCGTGTTCCATATCCATAACTAAAGATACAGAACAACTTAGAACATGAAATGAAAACTACTTGTGATAAAGCAAACAAGCACACACGAGAATATTCACCCCACGCTATTGCTCCCCGGCAACGGCGCCAGAAAAAGGTCTTGAAAGCCCATAAGTATAGAGGATCGTTTGTAGCCTTCTTTGATAAATAAGAGTGTCGAACCCAACGAGGAGCTACAGGCAGAACAAATATTCCCTCAAGTTCTATCAACCACCGATACAACTCTACGCACACTAGACGTTTGCTTTACCTAAACAAGTATGAAACTATTTTGCAAGAATAAAAACTATGAGTACTTTGCGAGAATAAAACTACTGATAAATTGCGAGGTAATAAAAGTAGATAGCTTTTGTCAACAAGAAAGTCATTTGTACTTAGGCAATCGATAACAAGTACCGGTAATCATTCTTGTAATTTTATATGAGGGAGAGGCATGAGCTAACATACTTTCTCTACTTGGATCATATGCACTGATGATTGGACCCCTAGAAAGCATCCGCAACTACTAAAGGTCATTAAGGTCGTGAAACCCAACCATAGCATTAAGTATCAAGTCCTCTTTACTCCCATACGTCATACCCCACTTACTCGGGTTTAAGCTTCTATCACTCTCGCAACCCACCATAAGCGAACCATCAACATATTGCAACACCCTATAGCGGGGGCCCCTCACGTTTGCGCGAGAATGGGGGGCACCGTATGACAGCACCATAAATAAAATATACAATCATGCCAACCAAGATCATGATTAACCCACATGACAAAATGGATCTACTCATACATCATAGGATAACCATAGATCATCGGGAAATAATATATGGAGTTGAGCACCATGTTTAAGTAGATATTACAGCAGAGAGAAGGGGTGTTACACTGCTGCATAGATGGGGAGAGAGTTGGTGTTGATGGTAGCAAGATTGTTGATGTAGATCGCCGTCATGATCCTAGCCCCGCCGGCGTTCCGGCGCCACCGGGAGAGAGGGGGGAGAGCCCCCCTCCTTCTTCTTATTCCTTGGCCTCCCCCTTAGATGGAAGGAGAGTTCCCCCTCTGGTCCATGGCCTCCATGGTGGCGGAGGGGCGGGAGCCCTTCCGAGATTGGATCTCCCACTCTGTTATCTTCTGTTTCGCGTTTCCCTGATCTGGCCGAAAACCGTTTCTTATATTTCGGGAGATCTGTAACTTCGATTGCGCTGAGATTTTAACAAGGATTTTTTCCCGGATATAAGCTTCATTGCACCCGAAGTAGAGCTCCAACCGACGTTCGAGGAGGGCACAACCCACCACCACGCGCCAGGGGCCTCTGGCGCGCCCTGGTGTCTTGTGTTCTGTGTGGGCCTCCGTTTGCGGTGATTCTAACTCCCAAAAATCACATATATTCCAAAATAATTCTCCATAAATTTTATTGCATCTGGACATCGTTTGATATGGATTTTCTGTGATACAAAAAACATACAAAAAACAGGAACTGGCACTGGACATTGGATCAATAGGTTAGTCCAATAAATCATATAAAAAGTTGCCAAAAGTATGTAAAACTTGTATAATATTGGCATGAAACAATCAAAAATTATAGATACGATGGAGACGTATCACTCCCCTCCGTGTGGGAAACAACTGTCGAGTCTTTCCTGGCTCAGTGTCGTTCCCTTCCTAGGCCTCGCCGTCATCCACCACCCTGGTGCTCTTGGCGCGGCGTGGTTGTCCCCCGATCCTAAGTCACACCGATCTAGCATGTAACACATCATATCACTTTGCGGCCTCACGCACGGTATTCCCACGGGTGTCGCCTTACCATGGCCCGGGACCGTTTGCGCCTTTTGGCTCACGTATATGATAGTGTCGCTAGCATCCATATGACAAAGAACCAGGGCCGACATGGCTAGTCGTGAACCCAAAGCGGCGCTATCCCCTGGGGACTGGCATACATGAATCAGATCGAACAGGTCTGTCATAAACGTATAAATTCGGGCTGTAGCTTGGGCTATGAGGACTCCGGTGAACCGGGCTGTAGCGAGCTAGGCGGGACTCGAATAACACCGCGACATTTCCCGAAGGAACAGACATAAAACGAAGTGAAACACATGCCGCCGATCAAGTGTCCAAGCGGTAGTCTTTGGGCTAGCAGGACTCCGGTGAACCGGGCATGTAGCGGACTACTATCGCTCGGAAGCACGAGACTACATTTCCCCATATGAGAGGCTGCCAAGGATAAACAACTAGTTTGTCGGATCCCACATACCAAGCATTTCAAACATACACACAATATGCTCAATATGTGTAGATACAACATGGCATCACAACATAACTCTACGACTCAAATATTTATTCAATAGGCTCCGAGGCGAGATATTACAAACATGGGTCTCATGACCCAACACTCGAAACATACAAGTCAAAGCACAAGCGGAAGCTAAACATGTCTCGGAGACAACTATAAATGAAGAAGGCCGAGAAGCGACTATCTACCGAGATCTGCCGAGGGCACAAGATCGTAATGAGGTAACAAGCTAACCGTCAAGTCCAAGCGGAACTACTAGCGAGACCAAGTCTCTACGCAAAACATAAAATAAGCAAGCGTGAGTACAAACGTACTCGGCAAGACTTACATCGAACTAGCTACATATGCATCATTATCAAAAAGGGGTGGTGGAGTTTGACCGCAGCAAGCCAGCTTTGACTCGGTGGCTATCCTAAACTACATTTGCAAGTAACTCTTTTGAGGTGGCGCTACGAGTCCACATATTCACCATATCAATACACCACTATGGACCCGCTCCGGTCTCCCTACGAGAACGCCATCCATAGCACTCACGCTTATCTTGCACTTTAGAGTATCCACTTTCACTTGTCTATGAACTGATATAGGCAACCCGAAGTCCTTCTCCGTGGACACGGCTATTCGAATAGATCATATTAACCTGCAGGGTGTACTTCTTCACACGCTCTCACCACTTACCGCCGTTTACGACATGTACTCGGCAACCTTCAAGCGGAAGCCCAGCGTGGGTGTCGGCCACGACCTACCTAAACACACAAGTCCCAAGTCCGGGTTTATCGCCTATTCGGGTTCCATCATGAGGAGTCCGGCCGAGGTTTCCCATACAGCCCCGAACGATGTGTGCGGGGTTCCCGAGACACCAAGCGGGCAAATCGGTACAAGACCCACGGTGCCTACCATAACACAACCCACCCCTACGGTCGGCGTTGCGTGCTGACATGCTACAAACACGAGAAACTACTTGCAACTCGGATGAGGACAAGAGTGGTTAAGAAGCCGAGAGGCTCCATTGGTTTCAGGCCCAATGCGTGGTAGTAAGCTGTTTCATGGATCACAAACACAGATCTCAGTTCACGAGGGCGGCTGCAATGAGACAACCCACCATGTACTCCTACATGGCCTCTCACCGCTACCTTTACCAAATCGTGTTCACACACTTAGCTCACACCTTGATGGGACATGTTCACACAACCATTCCAATTCATTCCCGATGAATCGGACTGACTCAACTCTAAGCAATGAGGCATGACAACAAGCATGAATGAGTAGGCACAACATGGCTCAAACAACTCCTACTCATGCTAGTGGGTTTCATCTAATTCTTGTGGAATGACAGGTCATGCAGGAGGATAAAGGGGTTCACTACATGACAAGTAACACATGAGTCGTTGTTGTCCTAATGCAGTAAAATAGAGCAGGAGCGAGAGAGTGGGATTATATCGAGAATGGAAAAGGGGTTTTGCTTGCACGGCACTTACGAAGATAATATAGTTCTTCATCGGTGTCATCGAATTCATCGTCGATGCGTCTCTCGAGAGGGACAATTACCGGCAAACAAGAGAGAACACAATCAATGCAATGCACATTCACATGAATGACATGTCATGTTAAGGTCTTGAATTCACCTAATGCAATGTCTAGCCAGGTTAATTGAAGTGGAATTCAAACAAGAACAAATTCCAACTCCAAATGTTATTTCATAAATTGCCCTAATCATGATTCATCCTATTCAGTGCGGTTAACTTGTTTAATCATGCATGAAAGTGCCATAAACAGATTCTTCATATTTTTTCGATCATTTTTCATATATAGATTATTTAATTTGGAGTTCTGATTAAAAGTTATGAATATTTGAAGTTTGGGGTATTTTACGAAATTTCCTGAATTAAATTAAATCCGAGAAAAGGGTATTATCGTCGACTGACGTCGATGTGACGTCAGCAGGTCAACAGGTCGGCCAGGTCAAATCGACTGTGGGACCCATACGTCGATGTCTCGATCCAACTAACGAGGTTAATTAGTACTAACTAAAAGTTAATCTAGGCTAATTAGTCCACTGGACCCTACGTCGATGACTATGGGATTAACTTAAGTTAATTTTAACACTTAGCTAAATAACGAGGGACCGGGGCCCGCATGTCGATGAAAGAGAGGGTCAAACCATGGTCAAACCCGGGTCAACTCGCCAGAGTTGACCGCGCTTCATCGCCGTGAGCAGAGGCGGAGAGCGTCGGGATTCGCCCTCGGTGACCAAAAGAGCGGCGAGGGGCTCTGATTAGCTGGAAGAGCGCCGCGTCGGGTGGTGCAAGTAGTTGGGCTCGGGTCGCCGGAAAAGGCGCCCGGCGTGTTTGGCGGCGGCCGAGCTGAGTTCGGCGAGGCCACGAGGACGGAAGGGCTGGCTAAGGGGCTCACCGAGCTCTGAAGACGCTAGGAGCACGATGCCGTGCTCGGTTTGAAACTCTTGGCTGCAGTGGCGGCGACATCGCCCGGCGGCGTGAGGTTCTCGGCCAAGACGGGGCTAGGGCCTAGAGGTCGAAAGAGACCAGGGGAGAAGGGAGGACGACTGGGGCTCACCGTGAGTCCGTTGGAGGGTCGATGGGCTCGAGGCGGCCGGAGTTCGACGGATCGGGCGGCGACAGCGGGTCGAGGAGGGGAAAAAGTGGTGGCGGCGCCTCGGGGCTTTTCGGGTCGCGTGTGACGGCGGGGAGGGCGAGGATGGAGTGGCGGAGCTTGTGGGCTAGTCGGGGAAGCGAGGGAGGCCCGGTGGTCGCGGCAACGACGAGCGGCGGCGACGAGCTCCGCTCGGGTGCGTGCGAGTGAGAGAGCAGAGGAGGAGAGAGGCCACGGGCGAGGGAGAAGTGAGAGGGGGTCGGGGAGGCGCGTGGCTGTCTCCGTGGCGCTGGAAGGGCCTCGAGGGCGTGAGACAGGCAGGGAGGAGGCCACGGCGTCGCCCGGCCTTCACGCCTCGCCTCGCCTTCTGGCGAGAGGAAGGCGATGAGCGGTGGGAGTAGGTGGGCTGGGCCGGCCAGTGCGATCTTTGGGCGGTCGGGTGGCTCTTGCAGTGGGCTGGAGGGGTAAGTTCGGTGAGTTGCTCTCTCTCTCTCTCTTTTATTTGTTTTCTATTATTCGTAACTTTGTGGAGTTATTTAAAATACTAGAACAGCTCAAAAATCACCAAAGCGCTCTGGTCCAATGTTGGAATATTTCCAACATGAAACATTTAGTTTGGGAATATTTGGGCATTTGAAATATTTTATATGATTTTAAATGTCCAAACTCAAATACTTATGATTTAATTCAAAGATCCAAATGTCATGGAGAAATGTGCAACATCTGCAGTTCTTGTTTCCGACATTTTTCAAAAATGGTGAACAGTTTTGAAGGCCATTTGGATTCTTGAAAATATTTTGAAGTTGAACCTATTTGAATTGCTTTGGTGCTAGGGTTTGGTCATCCCCATTTCAAATTTCATGAAAATTAAACATGATGCATGGATGCAATGCCTCTAGTTACAACCAAGCTCTAGAAATTTGTGACAACTCACCCCCACTAAACAAGAATCTCGCCGAGATTCAAGGCGTGAGGTAAGAGGAAAAAGGAAGTCACAAAACTATCACAATCTTCATGATCCATTTGCCCTTCTCGAAGATGTTGACTCATTCCAACATCTTGGTCTTGACGTCTTGCTTTTGAGATCTTCACTCGACACGACAATGGAAAAGAGGAGGTCCTACATGATTCGCTCTTCACGAAGATCAAGTAAACATGATCGACTCACGGGATGAGATTTAAAAACATCTCGAGTTGAGACACAAAACACATCGAGAGGGATGGAAGAACAAACAACGGTGTGTGATTTGGTGGGTAACAATTCCACGCTTCGAAAGATGGTGGAATGGTGGATGGTGTCAAGGTGGCGAGGAAATATTTGCCATGATTCAATAATGGGGCACCCCAGGAGAGGTGACGCGAGGAACTATTCCCTTAAGTGGCAAAAAGAATTACTTTTGATACAAAGATCATTGAAACTCTTTATACCAGCCTAAGGCAATCACAAACAATCGTTTGGTGGGGTGCGAAGGAATGGTACACCCGGACTAGAATGGATGATGTGGACTACCTTGTTGAAGATAACGCAATGGATGAATTTTGCTTATCACCGGAAATGGATGGGACCCATGGTAAGTCCACTTTTGAAGATAATATTGGACAGCAACTACCGAGAAAGGCAGCCCATGGGGAGTTGGCACAATAGGGTGCAAGCTAGGGACAAAATGCAAATCTTTGGGAATGTTCCAACCATCATATCTGCTGAGATTCAGATCTGGTTGGTGTTAGGATATTCCAGACTCATCGAGTCTAGAAAGAAAAATGAAAGTTTGCAACACAAATCGACGGAAAGATGTTGCGAGATTCTCGGAAATGAACTACGATAGCAAGCTCCAAAACATGAGCTGGTTCTGCTACTAATAAGTGAACACGTTGTCCTAGACAAGCATTACCACCTAATAGTCTTATAATAAAACACTACCGAGTTTAGGTTGGGCACCATCAACAAGGATATCGAAGTCGTGTGCATGAACTAGTATTCGCACATCAACTCCTTTTCCTTGAACAATTCAACGGTGGCTTGGTGTGCTATGGAATACATATAGAATGAAGGTTGCAAGTCTCCAGACTACAGAATACTTCGCACATATGCATGACTGATTTGGGATGATTCCAAGGAAAACAAAACAAACCTTTCTCAAATTCATGGCGGCAACTTACACCTAAAGCACATGAATTCGAGGAAGTCACTACTTCCATCCAAACATATGCTTCATGAGCGAAACACGAAGAAATGCTTACACAAGTTTCCAATACTAGGTTGATGTTCAACATGACTCATGGGGAGACAAAATGCTGCTGATGGGCTCAACAACAACTCATCGGAATTTCCATATCACTTTGGACTTCCACCATCATGTGAACACGGTGATAGCATTGGTCAGACCAAAGGATGTAATGGTATATGCTCGAGGGATCAACCACGAGTAAGACAACATTACGAGCATCGTTGGTACTAATTTGATTTGACGATAGCCCACACTCAAATCAAAGGATTGATAAGACAATAGGTCCAGCAGCTGATCACAGGGACCAATCGATGAAGATATCATCTTTCTTCAACACACACTACGCAAGAATAACCCTTTGGAACGAACTAAGTCAGGCAATCTTTTATCTTCCAACTCTCCAGGTTGTTGTCTAGCCTAACCAACTAGCTCAGGGGTATCCAACACAGATTCTTGGAGAAAGGGTGGTTCACAAGAAAACAACTTGATCGCGAGCTCAACATAACAGTCGAGGAAACAACCCGGTAACACTTCCAAGAAGATATTTGGAAAGTCACGAACCACCGGTATGTTACTAAGCTCGAGAACAATCTTGCTTTTGAGGGCAAGACGATATGATCAAATGAGTGAGGACTTGACAAGATCCTAACTCATAGATCGAAGAGTGCATCAAAAATAAGGACTAGGTAGCACGATCAATCTTAGGATGATGATTTAATAACCAACATGCTAAGAATGAGGATATTGTCGATTAGCTACCAAGCAACGAGTTGCTCGAAGTATTGATTTCACACATCACAATTCACTTGTCGGCATTCCGGTTACAACAACTCGGGACCGAGGAATGAATAATGATGGCGAGAAGTAGCACTGCGTCAAAAATTTATGAGAGTTGGTGCAGTTCTCATGTCAATTCGACATAAGACGGTAATACTTGAGGTAGAACAGAATCAAAGCTTGATTGCATTTGATCTGCGGATTACAACTACTTTGACCCAATCCTAGAAATGGATGAGGTACTGGAGTTTGTTTCTCCTAGTCATTCCGGCTTAGAATGGCTTGACGGGCCACAAGAGTAGTGGCATCGTTGAACACGAATGCATAACTACTCCTGACTATCAATCGATAGACGAGGGCCAGAAAACAATTAAAGAGAAACAACTCGAGGAGCATATAACTTTCTGAGTTGTGGATGCATAGGTTAGTATGTCGAATCAAGTTCAACAGGTTTCTTCCGGATAACCCATGCAAGAAAGTAGAACTGGCAGATTCACAATTATGAATGGAGAACTCCTCAAGAGTATACTGATTGTGATCCTTTAGTTCAGCGATGAACTTACGCCATAAGCGATTCATAGCATTTGGAAGAAGGAAATACCACGGACCTCGAGGACTATCACATAGGTTAGTAATATGCTAAAGGAACTAGCAAACACTATCAGCATGAGGTAGGTAGGGTAAATTTTGGGCTCAAAACCCAGGAGTAGAATACCTACTACTAGGTGGCATCACGGGATGCTATCGAGAATGATGGCCAGAATCATCACACGGGGAACACAAAACGTTGCTAGGTTACTAGGTGACTCCCTAAAACACCTAGGGTCATAGTAATAGCTCCAACATATATGTCGAGGCAACAGAGTACCTCAACTCACCGATTTGTGTGATTAATCTGGCCCAGGCGAACATTAGAAATGGAAAGAAGGGATTTGCAAATGCATCAGACTATTTAGAGACCTGGGATGACTCGGACAGCATAACGGCTGTAAATGCTCAAAAAGACGGGGCTAGGGCCTAGAGGTCGAAAAAGACCAGGGGAGAAGGGGAGGACGACTCGGGGGCTCACCGTGAGTCCGTTTGGAGGGTCAGTGGGCTCGAGGGCGGCCGGAGTTCGACGGATCGGGCGGCGACGGCATGGTCCGAGGAGGAAAAGCGGTGGGCGGCGCCTCGGGGCTTTTCGGTCGCAGACGGCGGGAGGGCGAGGATGGAGTGGCGGAGCTTGTGGGCTAGTCGGGAAGCGAGGGAGGCCCGGTGGTCGCGCAACGACAGCGGCGGCGGCAGCTAGCTGGGTGCGAGTGAGAGAGCAGAGGAGGAGAGAGGCCACGGGTGAGGGAGAAGTGAGAGGGGGTCGGGGAGGCGCGTGGCTGTCTCCGTGGCGCTGGAAGGGCCTCGAGGGCGTGAGACAGGCAGGGAGGAGGCCACGGCGTCGCCAGCGCTCGCCACGCCTCGCCTCTGCCTTCTGGCAGAGGAAGACGATGAGCGGTGGGGTAGGTGGGCTGGCCGGCCAGTGCGATCTTTGGGCGGTCGGGTGGCTCTTGTGAGTGAAATTTGGAGGGGTAAGTTCAGGTGAGTTGCTCTCTCTCTCTTTTATTTGTTTTCTATTATTCTGTAACTTTGTGGAGTTATTTAAAATACTAGAACAGCTCCAAAAATCACCAAACTGCTCCTGGTCCAATGTTGGAATATTTCCAACATGAAACATTTTAGTTTGGGAATATTTGGGCATTTGAAATATTTTATATGATTTTAAATGCCCAAACTCAAATACTTATGATTTAATTCAAAGATCCAAATGTCATGGAAAAATGTGCAACATCTCAGTTCTCGTTTCGACATTTTTCCAAAAATGGTGAACATTTTGAAGGCCATTTGGATTCTTGAAAATATTTTGAAGTTGAACCTATTTGAATTGCTTTGGTGCTAGGGTTTGGTCATCCCCATTTCAAATTTCATGAAAATTAAACATGATGCATGGATGCAATGCCTCTAGTTACAACCAAGCTCTAGGGCTGTGACAGTGGTCAACGTGGTCAACGAACGACATCCTTCGGAAGAGGACTGTACATGGAGAGGCTGATAGCTGGGTCCACAGCCGCACGCAAGCAGACTAAGGCATAGCCTAGTGGTGGGGAGGGGTTGATGCCTTCTCACCCACCCAGGTTCAAGGCATGGTACTTGCAATTTGGGTTTGTTGCACCAATTATACTGTAGGGGGTTCCCTTACAGTTTTTCTATAAAAGAACAGTCGCACACAATGAAGTGCCTCCTTATTATGCGCAAATTAATGATTTCTTCACCTGACAGCTGGGACCCACCGAAAGGGCCTCTGTATTTCGTGAAAAAAATGTTCCTCCCGCTGATAGCTCAGACCCACCAGCTATATCGTCGCACGCAAGGAAGTGTCTCCCTTATTATGCAAAAAAAGAATACTCCCCCTGCTAGCTGGGACCCATGATATTTGAAGGCTGACTTGTGGGCCTACTAAGTTCATGCGGACGGAGGGCTTTGTCAACTTAGTCAATATAAACGATTCTAGCTGCAGTGACCATACGATGTCCATCCAACGGCCTTCGTGCTTCTTCAACCTCTGGTCTTCTTGCTCCAGCCGCCCAAATCAGCCTCGGCCGTGCCGCCTGCTCCTGCATGCCGTAGTCGGTTGTTTTGCCAAACAGGCCTCACCGCCCCACCCTACTCCCATCATTGGCCTGGCCATCCCTCTACTCACTCACACCTGCTGTTATTCTCTGGCAACAACAGACGAACCCGTAAACCATCGTACTCCCATCCGCGTGGGAAACAACTACCGAGTCTTCCCCGGCTCCGGGTCATTCCCTTCCTAGGCCTCGCTGTCGTGCACCACCTTGGTGCTCTCGGCGCGGCGTGGTCAAGGAATAACTTCCATCAGAAGAAGAATGTACGTGGAGAGGCTGACAGCTGGGTCGATGACTACAGCAAGGAAGTGCCTCCTCATTACGCACAAAATATTGATTCCTCCACCTGATAGTGGGGACCTACTGGAAGGGCCTTTGTATTTTTTCTTAGCTGTATTTTGCGAAAAAAATGTTTCCCCCTGACAGCTAGGACTCACCAGCTACATCTTCGCACGCAAGGAAGTGCATCCATATTACGGGCAAAAAATGATTCTCCTCCTGACAGTTGGGACCCACCAGTTATATCTTCGCACGCAATGAAGTGCCTCCTTATCCTCCCTGACAGCTGGGACCCACACGTTCAAACCGTATGTAGGGTTGTCTGTCTGGTCGCGAACGTGTACGTACATACTGGCCGATCGATATCTCAGCAACGATGAACCATGGCCGAGCAACCAGTGGCACGTGAAGTAGTAGAGCCCCCGATGTAGCAGTTCAGGCAGTCCAGTCTAAAGCATGCACACATACGTACAGCCAGATGCCAAAAACTATGGCCACGTACATACCGGTCGGTTGTCCGACAGTGCCATAGTTGAATAAGCATTTCCTTTATTTACTTCTAGAAGGACTCGAAGTGAGACCAGAGAGAGAAGAGTTTTCCTGCAAACGGAAATCATAAATAAGCTCGACCAAGGATTGCCATGCATTTTGCACTGACTTTCCACCTCCCTTTTTCGTAACAACAAAAAAGGGCGGGGTCTTGAACGCCTACTCGCGCATACTGCTACCTCTTGAGCATGCGTTGGTTTTCCCTTGAAGAGGAAAGGGTGATGCAGCAAAGTAGCGTAAGTATTTCCCTCAGTTTTTGAGAACCAAGGTATCAATCCAGTAGGAGGCCAAGCTCAAGTCCCTCGCACCTACACAAACAAATAAGAACCTTGCAACCAACGCGATAAAGGGGTTGTCAATCCCTTCACGGCCACTTGCAAATGTGAGATCTGATAGAGATGATAAGATAATATTTTTGGTATTTTTATGATAAAGATTAAAAGTAAAGATTGCAAAATAAACAAAGATAGAAATAGCTTGTTGACGGAAGATTAATATGATGGAAAATAGACCCGGGGGCCATAGGTTTCACTAGTGGCTTCTCTCAAGATAGCATAAGTATTACGGTGGGTAAACAAATTATTGTCGAACAATTGATAGAATTGAGCATAGTTATGAGAATATCTAGGTATGATCATGTATATAGGCATCACGTCCGTGACAAGTAGACCGACTCCTGCCTGCATCTACTACTATTACTCCACACATCGACCGCTATCCAACATGCATCTAGAGTATTAAGTTCATAAGAACAGAGTAACGCTTTAAACAACATAACATGATGTAGAGGGATAAACTCATGCAATATGATATCAACCCCACCTTTTTATCCTCGATGGCAACAATACAATACGTGTCATTTCCTTTACTGTCACTGGGATCGAGCACCGCAAGATTGAACCCAAAGCTAAGCACTTCTCCCATTGCAAGAAAGATCAATCTAGTAGGCCAAACCAAACAGACAATTCGAAGAGACTTGCAAAGATAACCAATTATACGTAAAAGAATTCAGAGAAGATTCAAATATTGTTCATAGATAATCTTGATCATAAACCCACAATTCATCAGATCTCGACAAACACATCGCAAAAGAAGATTACATCGAATAGATCTCCAAGAGAATCGAGGAGAACTTTGTATTGAGATCCAAAGAGAGAGAAGAAGCCATCTAGCTAATAACTATGGACCCGAAGGTCTGAGGTAAACTACTCACACATCATCGGAGAGGCTACGGTGTTGATGTAGAAGCCCTCCGTGATCAATGCCCCCTCCGTGCGAGCGCCGGAAAAGGCCCCAAGATGGGATCTCACAGGTACAGAAGGTTCCGGCGGTGGAATTAGGTTTTCGTGGTGCTCCTCGATGGTTTGGGGGTACGTAGGTATATATAGGAGGAAGAAGTAGGTCGGTGGAGCCGCGAGGGGCCCACGAAGGTGGAGGGTGCGCCCAGGGGGGTAGGCGCGCCCCCTGCCTCGTGGCCTCCTTGTCGGTTTCTTGACGTCCACTCCAAGTCCTCTGGATCACGTTTGTTCCAAAAATCACTCTCCCGAAGGTTTCATTCCGTTTGGACTCTGTTTGATATTCTTTTTCTGCGAAACACTGAAATAGGCAAAAAACAGCAATTTGGGCTGGGCCTCCGGTTAATAGGTTAGTCCCAAAAATAATATAAAAGTGTATAAATAAGCCCATTAAACATCCAAAACAGAATATATAAGAGCATGGAACAATCAAAAATTATAGATACGTTGGAGACGTATCAAGCATCCCCAAGCTTAATTCCTGCTCGTCCTCGAGTAGGTAAATGATAAAAACAGAATTTTTGATGTGGAATGCTTCTTAGCATAATTTTCAATGTAATTCTTTTTATTGTGGCATGAATATTTAGATCCGAAAGATTCATGATAAAAGTTTAATGTTGACATAAAAATAATAATACTTCAAACATGCTAACCAAGCAATTATGTCTTATCAAAATAACATAGCCAAAGAAAGCTTATCCCTACAAAATCATATAGTTAGGCCATGTTTCAATTTGGTCACACAAAACGTTCTCATCATGCATAACCCGATGACAAGCCGAGCAATTGGTTCATACTTTTTAACGCGCTTCAGCCTTTTCAACCCTTACGCAATACATGAGCGCAAGCCATGGATATAGCACTATGGGTGGAATAAAGTATAATGATGGGGGTTATGAGAGAAGATAAAAAGGTAGAAGGTCTCACATTGACGTGGCTAATCAATAGGCTATGGAGATGCCCATCAATTGATGTCAATGATAGGAGTAGGGATTGCCATGCAACGGATGCACTAGAGCTATAAATGTATGGAAGCTCAAGAAAAGAAACTAAGTGGGTGTGCATCCAACTTGCTTGCTCACGAAGACCTAGGGCATTTTGAGGAAGCCCATCATTGGAATATACAAGCCAAGTTCTATAATGAAAAATTCCCACTAGTATATGAAAATGATAACATAGGAGACTCTCTATCATGAAGATCACGATGCTACTTTGAAGCACAAGTGTGGAAAAAGGATAGTAGCATTGTCCCTTCTCTCTTTTACTCTCATTTTTTTGGGGTCTTCTTCCTCCTTTTTTTTTCTTTGGCCTCTTGTTTTTTTAGTCCGGAATCTCATCCCGACTTGTGGGAGAATCATAGTCTCCATCATACTTTCCTCACATGGGACAATGCTCTAATAATGATGATCATCACATTTTTATTATTTACAACTCAAAAATTACAACTCAATACTTAGAACAAAATATGACTATGTGAATGCCTCCGGCGGTGTACCGAGATAATGAATCAAGAGTTACATGTATGAAAAATTATGAATAGTGGCTTTGCCACAAATACGATGTCAACTACATGATCATGCGAAGCAATATGACAATGATGGAGCGTGTCATAATAAACGGAACGGTGGAAAGTTGCATGGCAATATATCTCGGAATGGCTATGGAAATGCCATGATAGGTAGGTATGGTGGTTGTTTTGAGGAAGATATAAGGAGGTTTATGTGCGATAGAGCGTATCATATCACGGGGTTTGGGCCTTGCCGTGAAGTTTGCACCAACTCTCAAGGCGAGAAAGGGCAATGCACGGTACCATAGAGGCTAGAAAATTGTGGAAGGTTGAGTGCGTGTATAATCCATGGACTCACATTAGTCATAAAGGACTCATATACTTATTGCAAAAGTCTATTAGCCCTCAAAGCAAAGTACTACTACGCATGCCCCTAGAGGGATAGATTGGTAGGAAAAGACCATCGCTCGTCCCCGACTGCTACTCATAAGGAAAGCAATAAAAGAACACCTTATGTGTCAAAATTGACACACAACTTTTACCATACGTGCATGCTGCGGGACTTGCCAACCGTAACACAAGTATTCCTAAATTTCACAATTACTCAACTAGCACACTCTAAGATTACCACCTTTATATCTCAAAACACTTATCAAGTATCCAACTTCTCATGATATTCAATGAACTCAATATGGAAGTTTTTATTATGATCAAGTTGGATGCCTATCACATTCGGATTGATTTCATAATTAAAGAAAATTACCATGCTATTTAAGACTCTCAAAATAATATAAGTGAAGCATGAGAGATCAATAATTTCTATAAAACAAAACCACCACCGTGCTCTAAAAGATATAAGTGAAGCACTAGAGCAAAAACTATATAGCTCAAAAGATATAAGTGAAGCACATAGAGTATTCTAACAAATTCCGAATCATGTGTGTCTCTCTCAAAAATTGTGTACACCGATAAACTAAAAAGAAAAGACTCAAACCATACAAGACGCTCCAAGCAAAACACATATCATGTGGTGAATAAAAATATAGTTCCAAGTAAAGTTACCGATAGACGAAGACGAAAGAGGGGATGCCTTCCGGGCATCCCCAAGCTTAAGCTTTTGGTTGTCCTTAAATATTACCTTGGGGTGCCTTGGGAATCCCCAAGCTTAGGCTCCTGCCAATCCTTGTTCCATAATCCATCAATTCTTTACCCAAAACTTGAAAATTTCACAACACAAAACTTAACAGAAAATCTCGTGAGCTCCGTTAGTGAAAGAAAACAAAAAACCACTTCAAGGTACTATAATGAACTCATTATTTATTTATATTGGTGTTAAACCTACTGTATTCCAACTTTTCTATGGTTCATAAACTCCATTACTAGCCATAGCAAGGTTGGAAAAACCGATAGGCAGAAGTGAGGCGGTCGGCCTTTGCCTAGCGCCCAGGCGATGCTTAAGCGCACTAGGCGTGGCCTAGGCAGTCATATTATTTTGACCATTAAGGGCGATGCTTAATCATCCATAAATTCAAACCATGTGTAGGGCAATTACGTATCATTAATTTCATCCTCTCCCAAGCTTGTGCAACATGTTCATGATCAAGTTGCTTAAAATTCATAATATCATTTCTAAGAGAGATGATCTTAGCGGGAGGAAAATACTTAGAGATAAAAGCATATTTGCACTTATTCCAAGAATCAATACTATTTTTAGGCAAATACGAAAACCAAGTTTTAGCGCAATCTCTAAGAGAAAACGGAAATAGCTTCAATTTAACAATATCATTATCCATATCTTTCTTTTTTGCATATCACACAAATCAACAAAGCTATTTAGATGGGTAGCGGCATCTTCACTAGGAAGGCCGGCGAATTGATCTTTCATGACAAGATTCAACAAAGCAGCATTAATTTCACAAGATTCAGCTTCTGTAAGAGGAGCAATCGGAGTGCTAATAAAATCATTGTTGTTGGTATTGGCAAAGTCACACAATTTAGTATTATATTGAGCCATCGTGATGAACAAGCAATCCAACACATAAGCAAACAAGAAGCAAGCGGAAAAAAAGGCGAACGGAAAAGGAGGGTGAATAAAACGGCAAGGGTGAAGTGGGGGAGAGGAAAACGAGAGGCAAATGGCAAATAATGTAATGCGAGGGATACGAGTTTCTGATGGGTACTTGGTATGTCTTGACTTGTGCGTAGACTCACCGACAACGGCGCCAGAAATCCTTCTTGCTACCTCTTGAGCATGCATTGGTTTTCCCTTGAAGAGGAAAGGGTGATGCAACAAAGTAGCGTAAGTATTTCCCATAGTTTTTGAGAACCAAGGTATCAATCCAGTAGGAGGCCACGCTCAAGTCCCTCGCACCTACACAAACAAATAAGAACCTTGCAACCAACGCGATAAAGGGGTTGTCAATCCCTTCACGACCACTTGCAAAAGTGAGATCTGATAGAGATGATAAGATAATATTTTTGGTTTTTTTATGATAAAGATTAAAAGTAAAGATTGCAAAATAAACAAAGATAGAAATAGCTTGTTGACGGAAGATTAATATGATGGAAAATAGACCCAGGGGCCATAGGTTTCACTAGTGGCTTCTCTCAAGATAGCATAAGTATTACGGTGGGTAAACAAATTACTGTCGAACAATTGATAGAATTGAGCATAGTTACGAGAATATCTAGGTATGATCATGTATATAGGCATCACGTCCGTGACAAGTAGACCGACTCCTGCCTGCATCTACTACTATTACTCCGCACATCGACCGCTATCCAGCATGCATCTAGAGTATTAAGTTCATAAGAATAGACTAATGCTTTAAGAAACATGACATGATATAGAGGGATAAACTCATGCAATATGATATAAACCCCATCTTTTTATCCTCGATGGCAACAATACAATATGTGTAGTTTCCCCTTCAATATGATTGAAGAGATTAATGTTTTGAGTGGAAAGAAGGATGAACTTATGAAATTATTTGCTAGCAAGAGTGCTCCTATTGATCCTAATGATATGACTCTGTCTACTTTGATTGAAAATAATAATGAATCTATGGATGTGAATTTTGTTGGTAGGAATAATTTTGGTGATAACGCGTATAGAGGTAATTTTGATCCTAGGCCGTTTCCTAGTAATTCCTCTAATAATTATGGTAATTCCTCCAACAATTCTTATTAAAATTATAATAAGATGCCCTCTGATTTTGAGAATAGTGTTAAAGAATTTATGAGTTCGCAAAATAATTTCAATGCTTTGATTGAAGAAAAATTGCTTAAGATTGATGATTTGGCTAGGAACGTGAATAGAATTTATCTTGATGTTGATTCTTTGAAACTTAGATCTATCCCACCCAAGCAAGATATTAATGAGTCTCTCAAAGCTATGATAATTTCCATTGATGAGTGCAAATAAAGAACCGCTAAGATACGTGTTAAGCGAGATTGGTTTGTAAAAACGTGTTCTTCTAGTTTCCGTGAAAATAATAATGAAGATTTTAAAGTGATTAATGTGACTCCTATTGAATCTTTGTCGTCCAATATAAATATTGATAAAGATGGGACTAGACATGAGTCAACTTCAGTTAAAAGGCATCCCAATGATTCGGAGTTTTTAGATCTTGATGCAAAAATTGATAAAAGTGGGATTGGAGAGGTCAAAATTTTAAGTAGCAATGAACCCACTCTTTTGGATTTCGAGGATTTTAATTATGATAATTTTTCTTTAATATATTGTATTTCCTTGTTGCGATCCATATTGAATTCTCCTCATGCTTATAATCAAAACAAAGCTTTTACAAACATATCGTTGATGCTATGATGCGATCTTTTGAAGAGAAGCTTGAATTGGAAGTTTCTATCCCTAGAAAACTTTATGATGAGTGGGAACATACTATTAAGATTAATATTAAAGATTATGAGTGTCATGCTTTGTGTGATTTGGGTGCTAGCGTTTCCACGATTCCAAAAACTTTATGTGATGTGTTAGGTTTCCGTGAATTTGATGATTGTTCTTTAAATTTGCATCTTGCAGATTCCACTAATAAGAAACCTATGGGAAGAATTAATGATGTTCTTATTGTTGCAAATAGGAATTATGTGCCCGTAGATTTCATTGTTCTTGATATAGATTGCAATCCTACATGTCCTATTATTCTTGGTAGACCTTTCCTTAGAATGATTGGTGCAATTGTTGATATGAAAGAAGGAAACATTAGATTTTAAGGAAGGGCATGGAACACTTTCCAAGAAATAAAATAAAATTTCCTTATGAATCTATTATGAGAGCTACTTACGGATTGCATACCAAAGATGACAATACCTAGATCTATTCGTGTTTTATGCCTAACTAAGGGCGTTAAACAATAGCGCTTGTTGGGAGGCAACCCCATTTTATTTTGTTTTTGCTTTTTAGGTTCTTTTTTACAATAAATAATTCATCTAGCCTCTAGTTAGATGTGGTTTTGTGTTTTAATTAGTGTTTGTTCCAAGTAAGACCTTTGGGATAGCTTCGGGTGATGGTTGATTTGATCTTGCTGAAAAACAGAAACTTTTGCACTCAGTCCTAGAATTTTTAAAAATCACAGAACCATGATAAAATTCTGATTTTTTACACAAGATCGATATACAAATTTTCCCTGTTGTCCTAATTTTTCAGAAGTTTTGGAGTTACAAAAGTATTCGAACTATCCAGATTACTATAGACTGTTCTGTTTTTGACAGAGTATGTTTTCTATGTGTTGTTTGCTTATTTTGATGATTCTATGGGTAGTATCGGGGGGTATGAACCATGGAAAAGTTGGAATACAGCAGATATTACACCAATGTTGTAACATCCCAAAATTCTAAATTTTGGAATGTTATAAACAAATAGATAGATTTGATTGATTGCTTGATTGATTGACTGAAAGTGAGTGAATTCGAAACTTTTTGAAAGTTAGATGAGAGGGAATAAAAGAACTTTCCCAAACTTTCATTTTGCTTTTATGATCTTCGGGAATTCAAATTCTTTTCATCACAAAACCCTGGAGAGAAGATAACATGACTTCTTCCATTTATTTAAATGACAAGGGGTGTTGAAAATATTGAATTTCATTTGGAAAATATTTCCAATTCTGAAACTTTATGCAACTCAATGATTTTCACGAGAGAAGATAAAATGACTTCTTCAAATTAAATGAAATATGAGTTGGGAGTTTTAAAAGAATTAAATTCAAAGTTCTTTTGAATTTATTTTCAATTGGAGTTATTTGAGTTTTATTCAAATTATTTTCTCCAAAAACAAAATATATGGAAAATAGGGTAACATGATTCCCTACATCGGAAAATTGGAGAGAAATTAATTTGAAGTCATTTTGGTATTTTAAAAATGATTTTTGTTGGATTTTATTGGACCAGAAGCACTCTTTGCTTTATTTAAATTTGTGTGTATTTTATTTCATGCTAGAATAATGTTCATCATGTAGGAAATCTTTTTCTGAAAATTTTGATATATTATATGCCTATATAATATTTTCATTTTATTTTATCTTATCATTTTGTTTTCCTCTCTGTTTGTTTAAAAAAATAAAACAAAATATTCGCAGCGCCTTGGGCCAAAGGCCCAAGCCGCAAGCCACCGGCCGGCCAAGGCCACAAGGCCATCACGCGCGCCAAGCCGAGGAGCCGCCGCTCCTTTTCTAGTCCTAGTAGGACTCTTGTACTACTTTCCGTTTATTCCGTTTATTTCTAGATCTTTTCCCTCTTTGTTTCCTAATCCTAGTCTATTTCTTGCCCCCTACCCCAAGCAAAACCCTCCCCTCCCCAATATAAATACCCAAGCACCCCCCTCCTCCAACACATCAAACCAACACCTCTCCTCTCCTCTCAGTCACGGCACCTCCGCCCGCTTGCCACCGCTTGCCGCCAAGTGCCGCCGCCCGTCCTCGACCTCTCCTGAGGTTTATATGATCTCCTCTCCACCGTCCGTGATCTCCTTTCCTCTAGGATCAACCGCAACATCGGATCCGATCTTCTTCCCCAACTCCGGCGACTACTCCGGTGAGATCCACGAAATCCCGTAATTCATTTTTTCAGAAAATAGCAATCTTAGAAAATTCATATCTTTTAGAGTTTTTAGTATTTTTGAGTGATTCCAATTGCTATGTGTCACAAATTTGCTGAAGTTTCTGTTAGTGTCTATGGGTTTCAAATTTGAGTAGTTTAAATTTGAATTTGATAAATTTTGTTCAGATTAGTATTTTGGCCATAACTTGAGTTTAAAAATAGGATTTTAATTAATTCTTTTTGCTCCTGGTCACTTGTGATATTTTAGCTGTAGGATTTAGTTTGGTAATTTTGGAGTATTTTAAATTAGATTTTTAGTAAAAACAGTACTGTTTTGCTTATATAGTTGTTTTAGTTATGTAATTATTGTTTTTAATTATTTTAGTTCATTCCTCTTGTAGATTTTCACTTGTTGTTATATGTTTATGTTTAGCTACAGTAGATAAATTTTTGTAGTTATTTATTAGTGTTTAGCTACTGTTTTTGTAATTGCTTGTTTAGTTCATAGTGATAGTGGATAAAAATAGTTTTATTAGTTTTAAAAGTAATTCTTTTTCCACTTCAGGTTATATTGTTTTTGTTCCTGTTATTTGTGAACACATTAGTTGTTATATTTATTTAGTATAGTTTATTAATGTTTTAATAAATGATTTGATGTTATAGTTGTCTTAGTGTTTTGATAGTTGCTATATTTGTTCTAGTATTAACTAGATGGTTATAGTAGTTTTATATTAGTTCTTTTTGTTATTTATTAAATTAGTAATTTATTTTCTGTTATTTTATTAGATTTATATTTTCTTTGTTGTAGAAAAAAAATATTATAGTAATTTAGTGATGTTATGTTAAGATTTGTGTGAGTTGGTCACCACTAGTTTTTCCTTGAATTTTTCTTTGAAGTTTTTCCTTTGGTTTTCGACTTGGTTTTCTTTGTTGCTTTTATTTTGATTGAGTATTGTTATGATCGATAGAATTGATTGCTAGGATGATTGCTTATATGATTGTCTGTTTAATATAGATTTTCAAAGGAGTGACGAATAGTTCTACCAAGTCTTTATTACGAGAGCGTTATTATCTTCATCAAGTAATACCGGGCAAGTTCACTTGACCATGCTTTCATACCTATGTTTTATTGCATTTAGTGGCATCTTTGCAACAACCCTCGAGTGATATTGAATCCTTGTAGTTGAGTAGTATGCATGAGGTAGGAACCCATCACCTGTTACCAAGCCCGGGACGTTATTTATTTTAATGCTACGCTATAGTAGACGGGGTTGGTATGAGTGCTCGGGAGTGGTGTGAAGAAGGAGGACTCTACGTCAATGGCGACAACTCCATGATGGCATCTGCAAGGACTGCATTTTCAAGGCCTCAAGACTTCAAGACTCGAGACAAGAATTCAATACACACTCTTTGGGTGAAGGACGGTTGACGGGCACCTGGAGAAACCCGGTGGTCGGCCGGGATGCATGGAGAAGCGCCATGACATCTTGCGGAAAGCTTCACCCAGACTCAAAGAGACGGAAGAATACTTCATGCCCGGAAGCTTACCTGCAACCGCAAGTCACTATGGGCTCTGGCTTGGTTGACCTTAGTTGTGACTACAGCTAGGGCGGTGCTAGCAGATGTAGAACTACGGTAGGATTGAATGAGCACCGGACGGTGGTCGAGGAACTCTTGAAGACCATGTTTGGTCATCTTGTTCTCGAACACCACGAAGTGCGAGAACGTAAAGAGAGGATCGAATCTTGCGGGTAAAGTGTACAAACCTCTGCAGAGGGTTAAAACCTAATCGATTAGCCGTGTCCCGATTACGGACAATTTGAGCCTCTGGACTTGGATCTATCTCGGAACTCTCAACACCGGATTGATAACTTAATTGTGGGCAACATATGATGATTTTGGGCTATGAGACATCGGTTGGCGGAACCATGTCATGATAGAAAACTCCATAGTACTGACTTCATTTATTCCTTTGATGTAGGGAAAATAAAACCAGCTTTTACACAAACAAAACTCAGACACAGAGCCACAAAAGCCATATTGCGTATAGTATAGTTTTACCATCTGTTTTCTCATGTTGTGATCTTGGGGTACATTCAATGTACTGACCTACACGGCTGCAACGTATCATGTTGCAGATACTTTCTTCCGACGAGTAAGAGTACGGTACAGGGTTATGGTCTACACTCAACCTGCCGATGGCGTTGATGGGACTCCACACCCGACTATTTGTTTCCGCTGTGACTTATGAGGTATATATCAGTTTTACGTTAATTATACATGTGATTGCACTTTGATATATACATTGATGTACTGTGTGTGCCAGCATACTGATCCAGGGATGGCACAGCAACACAGAGGCTTGACCGTCTGAGGTCGGGTCGCTACAAATGTAAATAAAGAATGAGTTCACAAAGTACCAAAAGTGGTGATTTATTTTCTTATACTAGCGGGGCTTATGAGATTCTCTGTTGAGTTTTGTGTTGTGAAGTTTTCAAGTTTTGGGTAAGGATTAGATGGACTATGGAATAAGGAGTGGCAAGAGCCTAAGCTTGGGGATGCCCAAGGCACCCCAGGGTAATATTCAAGGACAACCAAGAGCCTAAACTTGGGGATGCTCCGGAAGGCATCCCCTCTTTTGTCTTCGTCTATCGGTAACTTTACTTGAGGCTATATTTTTATTCACCACATGATATATGTTTTGCTTGGAGCGACTTGTATGATTTGAGTATTTGCTTTTCAGTTTGCCACAATCATCCTTGTTGTACACACCTTTTGAGAGGGACACGCATGAATCGTGACTTATTAGAATGCTCTATGTGCTTCACTTATATCTTTTGAGCTAGGCAATTTTGCTCTAGTGCTTCACTTATATCTTTTTAGAGCACGATGCTGGTTTTATTTTGTAGAAATTGATGAACTCCCATGCTTGACTTATATTATTATGAGAGTCTTTAAACAGCATGGTAATTTGCTTTGGTTATAAATTTAGTCCTAATATGATAGGCATCCAAGAAGGATATAATAAAAACTTTTATATAAAGTGCATTGAATACTATGAGAAGTTTGATTCCTTATGATTGTTTTGAGATATGAAGATGGTGATATTAGAGTCATGCTAGTTAGTAGTTGTGAATTTGAGAAATACTTGTGTTAAGGTTTGTGAGTCCCGTAGCATGCATGTATGGTGAACCGTTGTGTGATGAAGTCGGAGCATGATTTATTTATTGATTGTCTTCCTTATGAGTGGCAGTCGGGGATGAGAGATGGTCTTTTCCTACCAATCTATCCCCTTAGGAGAATGCGCATAGTACTTTGTTTCGATAACTAATAGATTTTTGCAACAAGTATGTGAGTTCTTTATGACTGATGTTGAGTCCATGGATTATACGCATTCTCACCCTTCCACTATTGCTAGCATCTCTAGTGTCGCACAACTTTCACCGGTACCATAAACCCACCATATACTTTCCTGAAAACAGCCACCATACCTACCTATTATGGCATTTCCATATCCATTCCAAGATATATTGCCATGCAAATTTCCATCGTTCCGTTTATTATGGCATGCATCATCATTGTTATATTGTTTTGCATGATCATGTAGTTGACATCGTATTTGTGGCAAAGCCAGCTTTCATCATTTTTATACATGTCGCTCTTGATTCATTGCACATCACGGTACACCGCCGAAGGCACCCATATAGAGTCATATTTTGTTCTAGTATCGAGTTGTAATTTTTGAGTTGTAAGTAAATAAAAGTGTGATGAACTTCATTATTATAGGATTGTCCCATGTGAGGAAATAAAAAAAGAGAGAGAAAAGGCTAAAATAAAAAAGAGAAGGCCAAAAAAAATGAGAGAAAAAGAGAGAAGGGGCAATGTTACTATCCTTTTACCACACTTGTGCTTCAAAGTAGCACCATGATCTTCATGATAGAGAGTCTCCTATGTTATCACTTTCATATACTAGTGGGAATTTTTCATTATAGAACTTGGCTTGTATATTCCAACGATGGGCTTCCTCAAATTTACCTAGGTCTTCATGAGCAAGCAAGTTGGATTCATAGCCACTTAGTTCCTTTTTGAGCTTTCATAAACTTATAGCTCTAGTGCGTCCGTTGCATGGCAATCCCTACTCATTCACAATTATATCTATTGATGGGCATCTCCATAGCCCGTTGATACGCCTAGTTGATGTGAGACTAACTCCCTCTTTTTGTCTTCTCCACAACCACCTTCTATTCCACCCATAGTGCTATGTCCATGGCTCACGCTCATGTATTGCGTGAAAGTTGAAAAAGTTTCAGAACATAAAAAGTATGAAACAATGGCTTGGCTTGTCATCGTGGTTGTGCATGATTTGAATATTTTGTGTGATGAAGATGGAGCATAGCAAGACTATATGATTTTGTAGGGATAAGCTTTCTTTGTCCATGTTATATTGAGAATACATAATTGCCTTGTTAGTATGCTTGAAGTATTATTGTTTTTATGTCAATATTAAACTTTTGTTTTCAATCTTACGGATCTGAACATTCATGCCACAAAAAAGAAAATTACATGGATAAATATGTTAGGTAGAATTCCACATCAAAAACTCTGTTTTTATCATTTACCTACTCGAGGACAAGCAGGAATTAAGCTTGGGGATGCATGATATGTCACCAACGTATCTATAATTTTTGATTGTTCCATGCTATTATATTATCTTTTTTGGATGTTTTATATGCATTAATATGCTATTTTATATTATTTTTAGGACTAACCTATTAACCTACAGCCCAGTGCCAGTTCCTGTTTTTTCCTTGTTTTTGATTTTCATAGAAAAGGAATACCAAACGGAGTCTAAAACCTTTGCGATGATTTTTCTTGGCCCAGAAGACAACCAGGAGACTTGGAGATGAAGTCGGAGGAGCCACGAGGCGGCCACAAGGACGGAGGGTGCGCCCAGGGGGGTAGGGCACGCCCCCTCCCTTGTGGGCTCCTCGTGCCTCTCCTGACCCAATTCGTTCGCCTATATATTCCCATATATCCCCAAACAACCAGAGGCATCCACAAAAACACTTTTCCACCGCCGCAACCTTTTGTACCCGTGAGATCCCATCTAGGGACCTTTTCCAGCACCCTGCCGGAGGGGGATTCGATCATTGAGGGCTTGTACATCAACCCTATTGCCCTTTCGATGAAGCGTGAGTTGTTTACCACTGACCTACGGGTCCATAACTAGTAGCTAGATGGCTTCTTCTCTCTCTTTGATTCTCAATACCATGTTCTCCTCGATGTTCTTGGAGATCTATTTGATGTAATACTTTTTTGCGGTGTGTTTGCCGAGATCCGATGAATTGTGGATTTATGGTCAACTTATCTATGCATATTATTTGAATCTTCTCGGAATTCTTATATGCATGATTTGATATCTTTGTAATTCCCTTTGAACTATCGGTTTGGTTTTGCCAACTAGATTTGTTTTTCTTGCAATGGGAGAAGTGCTTAGCTTTGGGTTCAATCTTGCGGCGTCCTTTCCCAGTGACATTAGGGGCTGCAAGGCACGTATTGTATTGTTGCCATCGAGGATAAAAAGATGGGGTTTTCATCATATTGCTTGAGTTAATTCCTCTACATCATGTCATCTTACTTAATGCGTTACTCCGTTCTTTATGAACTTAATACTCTAGATGCATGCTGGATAGCGGTCAATGTGTGGAGTTATAGTAGTATATGCAGAATCGTTTCGGTCTACTTGACACGGACGTGATGCCTATATTCATGATCATTGTCTTAGATATCGTCATAACTTTGCGCTTTTCTGTCAATTGCTCGGTAGTAATTTGTTAACCCACCATATTATTTGCTATCTTGAGAGAAGCCTCTAGTGAAACCTATGGCCCCCGGGTCTATTTTCCATCATAAAAGTTTCTATTTTCCATCATATTAGTGTCAGATCTACTATTTTGCAATATTTTACTTTCTGATCTATAAACCAAAAATACCAAAATATTTACCTTATCGTTTATCTATCTCTATCAGATCTCACCTTTGCAAGTAACCATGAAGGGATTGACAACCCCTTTATCACATTGGGTGCAAGTTGTTTGATTGTTTGTGCAGGTATTCGGTGATTTGTGCATTGTCTCCTACTGGATTGATACCTTGGTTCTCAAACTAAGGGAAATACTTATCTCTACTTTGTTGCATCGCCCTTTCCTCTTCAAGGGAAAACCAACGCAAGCTCAAGAAGTAGCAGAGCCCAACGCCTCGCACACACGCGCGTACGAGTATGAGAGAAATGCGCAAACCTCCATGCATCGCTCGGCTCTGACCACCCACCGTAACCGGGAACTCCCTGATATTTTCCTCGCCCTCGCTTCTACCATGATTTTTTCCGCCATGGACGGCCCAAAGAATGTCATGCAGGTGCGTCCCGGGCCCTCCCAAGGTGAAAAGCCCATTTTTTCATAGAAGTAGGAGCCCGCCACATCTATGATGATACGTGGTTTTATCACAATTATCGTCATAGAAGTGTCATAAGCATGATAGATTCTTTTTTCGTTCGGGCCAAAATGTCTGATGACCCACAAGTTTAGGGGATCTATCGTAGTCCTTTCGATAAGTAAGAGTGTTGAACCCAATGAGGAGCAGAAGGAAATGATAAGCGGTTTTCAGCAAGGTATTCTCTGCAAGCACTGAAATTATAGGTAACACATAGTTTTGTGATAAGATAATTTGTAACGAGCAACAAGTAACAAAGGTAAATAAAGTGCAGAAAGGTGGCCCAATCCTTTTTGTAGCAAAGGACAAGCCTGGACAAACTCTTATATAGAGAAAAGCGATCCCGAGAACACATGGCAATTATCGTCAAGCTAGTTTTCATCACGTTCATATGATTCGCGTTCGATACTTTGATAATTTGATATGTGGGTGGACTGGTGCTTGGGTGTTGTCCTTACTTGGACAAGCATCCCACTTATGATTAACTCCTACTGCAAGCATCCGCAACTACAAAAGAAGTATTAAGGTAAACCTAACCATAGCATGAAACATATGGATCCAAATCAGCCCCTTACGAAGCAACGCATAAACTAGGGTTTAAGCTTCTGTCACTCTAGCAACCCATCATCTACTTATTACTTCCCAAAGCCTTCTTCTAGGCCCAAATAATGGTGAAGTGCCATGTAGTCGACGTTCACATAACACCACTAGAGGAGAGACAACATACATCTCATCAAAATATCGAACGAATACCAAATTCACATGACTACTAATGGCAAGACTTCTCCCATGTCCTCAGGAACAAACGTAACTACCCACAAAGCATATTTATGTTCATAATCAGAGGAGTATTAATATGCATAAAGGATATGAACATATGATCTTCCACCAAATAAGCCAACTAGCATCAACTACAAGGAGTAATCAACACTACTAGTAACCTACAGGTACCAATCCCAAACTTAGAGACAAGAATTGGATACAAGAGATGAACTAGGGTTTGAGAGGATATGGTGCTGGTGAAGATGTTGATGGAGATTGGCCCTCTCCCAATGAGAGGAGCGTTGGTGATGACGATGGTGATGACTTCCCCTTCCCGGAGGGAAGTGTCCCCGGCAGAACAGCTCTGCCGGAGCCCTAGATTGGTTCCGCCAAGGTTCCGCCTCGTGGTGGCGGAGTCTCATCCTGAAAGCTTGCTTATGATTTTTCTTCGGACGAAATACTTCATATAGCACAAGATGGGTACCAGAGGGCCACCAGGGGGCCCACGAGGCAGGGGGCGCGCCCAGGGGGGTAGGGCGCCCCCCACCCTCATGCCCAGGGTGTGGGTCCCCTCTGGTATTTCTTCCGCTCAATATTTTTTATTATTTCCAAAAATAACTTCCGTGGAGTTTCAGGACTTTTGGAGTTGTGCAGAATAGGTCTCGAAGATTTGCTCCTTTCCATTGAGAATTCCAAATTAGGCATTCTCCCTGTTTATGTAAACCTTGTAAAATAAGAGAGAATAGGCATAAGTATTGTGACATAATGTGTAATAACAGCCCATAATGCAATACATATCGATATAAAAGCATGATGCAGAATGGACGTATCAACTACCCCAAGCTTAGACCTCGCTTGTCCTCAAGCGGAAGCCGATAACGATAAATATGTCCACATGTTTAGTGATAGAGGTGTCGATAAATTAAAATACGGACATGAAGGCATCATGATCATTCTTATAACAACAACATATATGGATATTGTCATATTATTTATTATGCTCAAGTAATAATCTATTCACAATGTCAAGTATGAATCAGAAACTTCATTAAGAACTAACAAACTATAGTCTCAATCATTGAAGCAATTGCAATTTATCGTAACATCAGAAAGAGTCTATGTCAGAGCTTTTCAGCAAGTCCGCATACTCAACTATCATTTTGTCTTCCACAATTGCTAACACTCACGCAATACTTGTGGGTACGGAGTTTTAATCGGACACAGAGAAAGATAGGGGCTTATAATTTCACCTCCCAACATCTTACCTCAAGGGTAATGTCAACAATAATAGTTCATGCTAACTTACATCCAATTATATATATATATTAGGATCTTTCCAACACAATGTGCTTGCCAAAGGATAAAATGTAAAAAAGGAAACGTGAAGATCACCATGACTCTTGCATAAGGGTAGGAGATAAAAGTAAAAGATAGGCCCTTCGCAGAGGGAAGCAGAGGTTGCCATGCGCTTTCATGGTTGGATGCACGAACCTTAATGCGAAAGAACGTCACTTTATATTGCCACTTGTGATGTGGACCTTTATTATGCAGTCCGTCGCTTTTATTTCTTCCACATCACAAGATCGTATAAAGCTTATTTTCTCCCACGCTAATAAGTCATACATATTTAGAGAGCAATTTTTATTGCTTGCACCGATGACAACTTACTTGAAGGATCGTACTCAATCCGTAGGTAGATATGGTGGACTCTCATGGCAAAAACTGAGTTTAAGGATATTTGGAAGCACAAGTAGTATCTCTACTTGGTGCAAAGAATTTGGATAGCATGATGGGGGAAAGGCAAGCTCAACATGTTGGATGATCCATGACAATATACTTTATCTCAGATATAAGAAAACATAACCCATTACGTTGTCTTCCTTGTCCAACGTCAACTCTTTAGCATGTCATATTTTAATGAGTGCTCACAATCATAAAAGATGTCCAAGATAGTATATTTATATGTGAGACCTCTCTTTCTTTATTACTTCTATTAATTGCAATGATGACTAAAGCTATGTTTGTCAACTCTCAACAACTTATAATCATCATACTCTTTCTATGTGAAGTCATTACTCTCCATAAGATAAATATGACCTCTTTGTTTCTTTTTATTCTTTTCTTTTTTCTTTTATTCCCTCAAGATCATGGCAAAATAATCAAGCCCTTGACTCAACACTAATATTTATTATATATCTCACGAACTCGATTACATAAAGGGATCATAAAGCAAAACTCAAAACTAAATCATACTAAAATTTTATTCTACTAGATCAAGATATTACTAAAAGGATCGAACTAAGAAAAACGGTAAAGATAGGAGTCTGATGGTGATACGATACCGGGGGCACCTCCCCCAAGCTTGGCAGTTGCCAAGGGGAGTGCCCATACCCATATGATTATGTCTCCTTTTTTGGAGGTGGTGATGATGGAGTTGTTGATGATGACAGTTGTGCCTTTAGCTTCTTCATACTGTAATTGAGAAGGGCAATTTCCTCCTTTAAATCATCGACCTCCGATTCCAGCTTCAAGATCTTGTCACATAAATCTCCTTTGCTTTTCTGCCGAAAACGAGAAGGAATATATCGGTTGTTAGATAGTTTAGCCCTCTTAGGGAGACTAGATTTCTTAAACTTCACGTGCATATCCCCAGGTTGAGGTAGAGGGACATCCTCCTCCTCCTAACTTGAATCCTTGATCCTCATCAAGTGAGCATCCTCCTCCTCATCAGTAGTTCGACCACAAGGAGATAGGTCCCCATAGTTCTTTGGGTCAGCAATGAGGTATGAGACATAGCTCTCTCCGTTGGAATCCTGAGATGACATCTTGCTCCAAATCTGCTACAGAAACAACTCAAAAGAAAGCAGAGGATATTTGCGTGGTACAGGAGTCGAAACCTCCGGGAGGTTATATAATGAATTTTTACCGACCAAAATATGTATCTTGCAAGAAAATGGAGTCCGGAGAGCGCGCGAGGTGCCCACGAGGTAGGGGGCGCGCCTAGGGGGTAGGGCGCGCCCTCCACCCTCGTGGAGGCCTCCTGTCCTTCCCGGGCCGCTTCTTATTTTTCTATTTTTTCTAAATATTCCAAAATGGAGAACAGTTGCCATTAGAACTGTTTTGGAGTCGGTTTACTTACCGTACCGCATACCTATTCCTTTTTGGTCTATCTCCAGCGTGATGTCCTCCATAAGCTTCGGAGTGACACTTGCGTAGGATCTGTTCCTGTTCATGCTCAGGCACACAACGTCTAATGACACCATCTACTCCTTCTTTATAAAGATGTGGGTCATCCCAAAAGTAATGCCTCAAATCATAGAAACACTTTTCTTTTTCTTTGGTATGTGAAACTAGGTGGTATAAATTTAGCAACAATGTAATTAGCATAATCGGCATACCATGGAGCAAAGACGAGAAGCATTTATGACATTTAATTGTTCATCGGGGAAGCTATCATCAATAGGTAGTGGGTCATCAAGAACATTTTATAACTTTGGACAAGTTATGCGCAGCAGGGGTTCTCGGCTCCTTTCTATCAATAATATGCAAATCAAGTTCTTGTAGCAAGAGAACCCATCTAATAAGTCTAGGTTTAGCATCTTTCTTTTCCATAAGATATTTAATAGCAGCATGATCCGTGTGAATAGTTACTTTAGAATCAACAATATAAGGTCTAAACTTATCACAAGCAAATACAACTGCTAAGAATTCTTTTTCAGTAGTAGCATAATTTCTCTGAGCACTGTCTAGAGTTTTACTAGCATATTGAATAACATTTAATTTCGTATCAACTCTTTGCCCTAGAACAACACCTACATCATAATCACTAGCATCACACATAATTTCAAAGGGTAAATTCCAATCAGGAGGTTGAACAATAGGTGCAAAAATTAATGCTTTCTTAAGTATTTCAAATGCTTCTACACAATCATCATCAAAGACAAATGGTATATCTTTTTTTAATAGATTAGTCAGAGGCCAAGAAATTTTTGAGAAGTCCTTAATGAACCTCCTATAAAACCCGGCATAACCAAGGAAACTTCTTATACCTTTGATGTCCTTGGGACATGGCATCTTTTCAATAGCATCAACTTTAGCTTTATCAACTTCAATACCTCTTTCAGAAATTTTATGCGCCAAGACAATACCTTCATTAACCATAAAGTGGCACTTTTCCCAATTCAAGACAAGATTAGTTTCTTCACATCTCTTCAAAACTCGATCAAGGTTGCTCAAGCAATCATCAAAAGAGGATCCATAAACGGAGAAATCGTCCATGAAAACCTCACAAATCTTTTCACAAAAGTTAGAGAATATAGCCACACGCATCTTTGAAAGGTAGCAGGTGCATTACATAAACCAAAAGGCATACTTCTATAAGCAAAAGTACCGAAAGGGCAAGTAAAAATGGTCTTAGCTTGATCATCAGCTGACACAGGTATTTGAGAGAAACCAGTATAACCATCTAGAAAGCAAAAATGTGTATGTTTGGATAATCTTTCTAGCATTTGATCAATAAAAGGTAAGGGGTAATGATCCTTTTTAGTAGCCTTATTTAATTTGTGGAAATCAATTACCATCCTACAACCTGTAATAATTCTTTGCGGAATCAATTCATCTTTATCATTAGGAACGACAGTAATACCTCCCTTCTTAGGGACACAATGGACAGGACTTACCCACTGTCTATCAGCAACAGGATAGATTATACCTGCTTCAAGGAGCTTCAATATTTCCTTTCTTACCACTTCTTTCATCTTAGGATTCAGCCGTCGTTGGTGATCAATAACTGGTTTGGCATCTTTCTCTAAATTTATTTTATGTTGACATAGAGTGGGACTAATGCCCTTAAGATCATCCAGTATATCCAATAGCGACACGGTGCTTCTTGAGTTTTCAATAATTTTTCTTCCTCCTTCTCTGAAAGGTTAGCACTAATAATAACAGGATATATCTTCTTTTCATCAAGATAAGCATATTTAAGAGTATCAGGCAATGGTTTAAGCTCAAACACGGGATCACCCTAGGTGGAGGAGGATCCCCTAGGATTTCAACAGGCAAGTTGTGTTTCAGAATAGGTCCCTATTTAAAGAACACTTCATCTATTTCCCTTCTTTCATTCATAAACATATCATTTTCATGGTCTAGCAAATATTGTTCTAAAGGATCACTAGGAGGCACGGCAATAGAAGCAAGACCAATAATTTCATCCTTACTAGGCAATTTCTCTTCATGGTGTTGTCTACGAAATTTAGAAAAATTAAACTCATGAAACATATCACCCAAACCAATAGTAACAACATCCTTTTCACAGTCTATCTTAGCATTAACAGTGTTCAAGAAGGGTCTACCAAATATAATGGGACAAAATCTATCTTGTGGGGAACCAAGAACAAGAAAATCAGCAGGATATTTAGTTTCCCCACACAAGACTTCAACATCTCTAACAATCCCAATTGGTGAAATAATATCTCTATTGGCAAGCTTAATTGTGACATCAATTTCTTCTAACTCGGTAGGTGCAATATCATGCATAATCTCTTTGTATAAGTCAATAGGTATTGCACTAGCAGTAGCACCCATGTCACATAAGCCATGATAACAATGATCTCCTATTTTAACAGAAATAACAGGCATGCCTAACACAAGTCTATGTTTATTTTTAGCAAAAGGTTTAGCAATTCTAGCAGTTTCATCACAGAAATAAATAACATGCCCATCAATATTATCAGCCAAGAGATCTTTAACAATAGCAATATTTAGGTTCAACTCTAACTTGCTCAGGAGGTGTATAAGTTCTAGTATTGCTTTTACGAACCACAGTTGAAGCTTTAGCATGATCCTTTATTCTAACAGGGAAGGGTGGTTTCTCAACATAAGCAGTAGGAACAATAGGATCATTATAAGTGATAGTCTTTTCTTCAAATTTAATAGGTGCAACTACTTTTACTTCTATGGGAGGATGATATTTAAACCACTTCTCCTTAGGGAGATCAACATGAGTGGCAAAGGATTCACAGAAAGAAGCTACTATCTCAGAGTCAAGTCCATATTTAGTGCTAAATTTACAGAAAACATCGGTATCCATAAAAGATTTAACACAATCAAACTTAGGTGTTATACCTGTCTCCTTACCTTCATCGAGGTCCCAATCTTCAGAGTTGCGTTTAATTCTTTCCAATAAATCCCATTTGAATTCAATAGTCTTCATCATAAAAGAACCAGTACAAGAAGTATCGAGCATGGTGCGATTGTTGTCAGAAAGCCGAGCATAAATTTTTTGAATAATCATTTCTCTTGAGAGCTCATGATTGGGGCATGAATATAACATTGACTTAAGCCTCCCCCAAGCTTGAGCAATGCTTTCTCCTTCGTGATGCCAAAACTTATATATATAATTACGATCATGATGAACAAGATGCATAGGATAAAACTTCTGATGAAATTACAATTTCAATCGTTTGTAGTTCCATGATCCCATATCATCACATAGCCTATACCATGTCAATGAATCTCCCTTCAAAGATAAAGGGAAGACCTTCTTCTTGATAACATCATCGGGCATACCTGCAAGCTTAAATAATCCACAAACTTCATCCATATAGATTAGATGCTCATCAGGATGTAATGTTCCATCTCCTGCAAAAGGATTAGCTAGCTGTTTTTCTATCATACCCGAAGGAATTTCAAAGTAGACATTTTCATTTTCAGTAGGTTCAGTAGGTTGAGGAGCAACTGTTTGCTCTACTGGTCGGGGTGAAGATACCCCGAACAAGCCCCTCAGAGGATTACTTTCCATAGTAACAAGTGACAGTAAATTTCAGCACACTATATAAATATTTTCCTTACCAAATTCCACCTACCAAAGGCGCTTCACTCCTCGGCAACGGCGCCATAAAAGAGTCTTGATGACCCACAAGTATAGGGGATCTATCATAGTCCTTTTGATAAGTAAGAGTGTCGAACCCAACGAGGAGCAGAAGGAAATGATAAGCGGTTTTCAGCAAGGTATTCTTTGCAAGCACTGAAATTATAGGTAACAGATAGTTTTGTGATAAGATAATTTGTAACAAGCAACAAGTAAAAAAATATAAATAAAGTGCAGAAAGGTGGCCCAATCCTTTTTGTAGCAAAGGACAAGCCTGGACAAACTCTTATATAGAGAAAAGCGCTACCGAGGACACATGGGAATTATCGTCAAGCTAGTTTTCATCACGTTCATATGATTCGCGTCGGTACTTTGATAATTTGATATGTGGGTGGACCGGTGCTTGGGTGCTGTCCTTACTTGGACAAGCATCCCACTTATGATTAACTCCTATTGCAAGCATCCGCAACTACAAAAGAAGTATTAAGGTAAATCTAACCATAGCATGAAACATATGAATCCAAATCAGCCCCTTACGAAGCAACGCATAAACTAGGGTTTAAGCTTCTGTCACTCTAGCAACCCATCATCTACTTATTACTTCCCAATGCCTTCTTCTAGGCCCAAATAATGGTGAAGTGTCATGTAGTCGACGTTCACATAACACCACTAGAGGAGAGACAACATACATCTCATCAAAATATCGAACGAATACCAAATTCACATGACTACTAATAGCAAGACTTGTCCCATGTCCTCAGGAACAAAAGTAACTACCCACAAAGCATATTCATGTTCATAATCAGAGGAGTATTAATATGCATAAAGGATATGAACATATGATCTTCCACCAAATAAGCCAACTAGCATCAACTACAAGGAGTAATCAACACTACTAGTAACCTACAGGTACCAATCCCAAACTTAGAGACAAGAATTGGATACAAGAGATGAACAAGGGTTTGAGAGGATATGGTGCTGGTGAAGATGTTGATGGAGATTGGCCCTCTCCCGATGAGAGGAGCGTTGGTGATGACGATGGCGATGACTTCCCCTTCCCGGAGGGAAGTGTCCCCGGCAGAACAGCTCATGGGAGCCCTAGATTGGTTCCGCCAAGGTTCCGCCTCGTGGTGGCGGAGTCTCATCCCGAAAGCTTGCTTATGATTTTTCTTCAGACGAAATACTTCATATAGCACAAGATGGGTACCAGAGGGCCACCAGGGGGCCCACGAGCCAGGGGCGCGCCCAGGGGGGTAGGGCGCCCCCCACCCTCATGCCTGTGGTGTGGGTCCCCTGGTATTTCTTCCGCTCAATATTTTTATTATTTCCAAAAATAACTTCCGTGGAGTTTCGGGACTTTTGGAGTTGTGCGAGAATAGGTCTCTAATATTTGCTCCTTTCCAAATTTCGTAATCCCAGCCAAGATTCTCCCTCTTTATGTAAACCTTGTAAAATAAGAGAGAATAGGCATAAGTATTGTGACATAATGTGTAATAATAGCCCATAATGCAATAAATATCGATATAAAGCATGATGCAAAATGGACGTATCAATGTCACAGATGTGTCTTTTTTTGTAGTGTTCAAAGTGTCAATACATCAGACAAACCCTTAATATGGCCACATGTGCCAAATCAAGGCTTGGGGGATACTGGGATCCGGGCTCATTCAAAGGCTGCTGGATTAATCTGAATCCACTCGTCGGCTGTGTCACCCGACTAGTGTCTTAGGGGCTACTGCCATGCACGACTGCTAGGTCGGTCCTTGGAAATCCTCGGATATGATCAATTGTTAATAAAAACTTGGAGGTGAGGATGATCTGGCATTAACCCGTATGAAAGGACGGATAAAGGCTAAAGCGTGACCCACTGTCGGAGTAATTAGACTCAAAGGCACCTTACCCGCAAACCTTTGGACAGTACACCCACCGCCTTCTCAAAGACAAAGTGGGTCACGCCGAGGTAGGCTTCCACCGAACTAAGAGCGTTGAATTCTTCACTAGAGAAGGCGGGATTCTTCACTAGCGTTGAGCCCTCCTCTGCTGATGGTTCATGGAACTTTCGAACTCGGGGGTGGTGGCCGAACAGGTCTTCGAAGTCTTCGTTTGAGGCACTTCGGGAGCATCCCCTGAGGTGGGCATGACCTCGGCACTGGTCCTAGGGGCATGAGTGCCTCGGGCGACTTCTTCCTCGATCTCCGACGCCTGAGCGGGCCGCCTGCACGTGATATTAAAATGAGCACTTGATGCCGAGTAAACTCCCGAAGTATCATTATCAATGAAATCACATGTCTAAGGATGGGGCGTCACGCTCCATCTCCGCGGCGGATGTCCGTTGAGGGGCACCCTGAGCGGCTGGTAGGGAGCCCTCTTGAAAGCTCGGACCAGGGCGCGGGTGCTTCGAGCGTTCGCCCTTAGGAAGAGGCTTCAAGGTGTTCGGGGCCTCGTGGGCAGAAGTTCTCTTTCGAGCAGAAGCAAGAGAGGGTTTTACCGATGAAGATGGTCGGATCCCCGGGTGGTTGGCAGTGATGGCCACTCTAGAGCCATCAAGGCTCTCTTGATAAAAAGCCCCCCCCCCTCGTATATGGTGGACAATTCTTCATCTTCGTGGAAGCCAGGGTCATCATCTCGATGATATACCCCCGGCACAAGTGCAGGGCAACTTACCGTTTCAACCCAGTGCCTTCACCTCTGTTCAAATATATCGAACATCCATTTGAAAAGGATAAAATGAAGTGCTCGGATGGACGAGGAGGATTAGGGAGACTTACTATTTTAGCAGGTTTGTAGTAAGACAACCCGTCTATGAACTTTTGGTTCGTGAAACCTGTTGGTTCTCCCTTGTATTTTCAGCCAGGGTTGCGCCAAAAGTTGCTTGGTCCTTGAAGCCTTTTCGAATTGAACAAGTGGCATCGTCGATTCCGTTGTACATACACAACAGATGTTAGCGCTGCTGTGGGGGGTGGATTTTTCGGTCAATGGCCGTCGCCATCACGTCTATGATGGTGAGGCCATTGTTTGTCAAGCACCTCACCTTGGCGGCGAGGCGAGCCACGTCAGAGTCATCCTTTTGAGCGGTGCTCCGTAGCCTCCAATTAAGACGCTTCTTCGGAGGATCCGATGAGAAGGTCGGGAGCCCGGGCCAAACTGGGTCATGCAGCGGGACATCGGCCATATAGAACCACTTGGACACCCACATGTCGGCATCCTCTCGAGGGATGCCTGTGGGGTAGCCAATCTGAGTTATTCGGCGGACCTCGGGTGCTCCTACTTCATGGAGTCTCCCTCCCCGGGAGCAAGGCATCACACAAAAATACTTCCTCCACGGCCCGGAGTGGGCTGAGCATGCGAGGTACATTTCACAAAGGACGACGAATCCCACGATGTGCAAAATCGAATTGGGAGTCCGGTGGTGGAGTTGGATCCCGTAAAATTCAAGCAGGCCCCGAAGGAAGGGGTGGATAGGAAATCCCAGGCCACGGTGGAGAAAGGGAACAAAGCATACTCGCTCATCCCCATGAGGGACGGGGTGGCGGTCAACATGCACCTGCCCGTCTACGGAGATTAAGCCTAGACGGGTGGAGGCCAGCTCTGGATCTGGCAAATAATCTTGGGTGGCAAGCCGATCCAGCTGAAGGCGGGTAATGGAGCAGCTTTCCAGTCAGCCTTGAGGGGGGCGTGGGGGCGCTTGGAGGAGCATGTGTTGTTCGCCATTTCTGAAGCTCTCGAAGGTAGATTGTGGGGGTGATTTTTTGTGTTGAGTCCAACAAGGGGAAAGTGGAGATGCGCTTTGCCGCAACTTTGATTGGATACCCGTTAAATATAAGAAAGAAAGCGACGCTTCGACGTCTGCCCATAAAGCGACATGTTCCCTAGATGGCTCGGCGATCAAGGGAAGATTATTTTGAGGAAACAAGAGGGCATGGTAGGGCCAAGGCCGAACTCAAGATGATAAAGGGAGGAGCTCGCCTGTCAAGCCGAAGACTACAAAGCCAAAGTCATGTGTCTGAGGTAGTTTGTCGTTCTCGGCATCGAACACCAGTTCAGGGGCTCCTGACGGTGTCCTGTACTAAGGGGTACCAACTTAGTTGGTCCATAGTCCATGGGCCGAGCTTACGGCTCACTGTTCTCTCAAGGAAGGATTCCGGAGGCCTCGCACTTCGGCGTGATTAGGATGGACTTCGCCGAAGACTTGACGTGCACTCCAAGACTCGCGTTGGCCCGGCGCCATGCGCATTCCTAGATTGGCAACCGACCATGCATAACCCTAGATATCCCCAGTGTCTATATAAACTGGGAGGTTTAGTCCTTCAAGAACAGAGTCACAATTACACCCATCTAGCTCTAGGGTTAGAACACAACTTACAATTTCACGGTAGGAACTGAAACCTGGAGAAGGAAAACACCGCGCAAGGAACCAACGGTAGGAACTGAAGAACATATTTGCTTTCTCTCCATACGCAGTGAGGAAAAGAACAAAGTTGCATTCTCTTCCTTTGTTTCATTTATCATATCTCAAAACGAGCGACAATATATATATATATATATATATATATATATATATATATATATATATATATAGGGCCTGGCGCTGGGGGCAAGAATGGGGTTGTTGTGGTGCTCGGTCGACCAAAAGCGGAGATAGTGATTTATATTTTTATGGAGGAGAGCAAATCGTCAACTGCCGTGACTCATGAGAAAGCAAGACTTAGCCTGGGATTCTTTTGGCGATTGAATCTTGAGAATTGACTCTACTATAAGAATCTTGTATCTATATATTTTTTACAATCCTAACTATTCACATCCTAACTAGCTAGGATCGTAAAAAAAATATAGGTTCAAGATTCTGGGAGAAGCTGGATGGAGGGTCGATTCTCAAGATTATGGGAGAATCGGTTAAAAGAACTGGGCCTTAATCGCGCCATTGAAATGCATATAATAGTTTTCTCTACATTGTGTCGCTGTTGGTTCTCATATGTTTTTAGAAGAATAGCAACGGTATATATATATATATATATATATATATATATATATATATATATATATATATATATATATATAGGGCCTGGCACTTGGGGCAAGAATGCTTTTCTTGTTGTGCTCTGTCGACCAAAAGCGTAGCTAGTTATTAATATTTTTCTGCAGGAAAGCAAATCGTCAACCGTGCCGTGACTCATGAGAAAGCGCTGGGATTCTTTTGGGCGATTATAGAATCTTGAGAATTGTACTCTAGAACATAGAATCTTGTATCTATATATTTTTACAATCCTAACTATTCACATCCTAACTAGCTAGGATCGTAAAAAATATGCGCTCAAGATTCAGGAGAAAGTTCTGATTATCGATTCTCAAGATTATGGGAGAATCGGTTAAAAGAACTGGGCCTTAATCGCGCCATTGAAATGCATATAATAGTTTTCTCTACATTGTGTCGCTGTTGGTTCTCATATGTTTTTAGAAGAATAGCAACGGAATCCTTTTACGTCGTTCTCACGCTCGTTTAATGTAGGCCCGGTCTGATCCAGGCTATGATGATACGTGCAACCTGGAACCATACGGACGGTCGAGCAGGAACTACACGCTAACCAGCGCTCACCTATCCTTTTCCAGGGGCATATTTACCCCCTTTTTCTTTTGCTTATTAAATAATTATGTGCTCCAGATGAGTGCATGTTAGTCTGAAGTGCTTGTGTTTCGCACTGACCTCCACATGCGTCGCGTCGGGACACCGTGGGAACGGATTTGTGCGGCACCTTGTTTGAATACTAAATCATATACGGCCCTCTAGATCTTGAACTGGTACAAAACGGAATCAGGTCCAAAACAAATCAAAAAAAGAATCTTGCACTCAGATCGCGATAACATGCTAGTTAAATAGCGCCAGATTTTATTAACGAGAACATTTTTTATCGGACAAGTTGGCCAGTTTTGTCTCTCTCTAAGGAAAACGGGCAGATTTAAATCTCAAGACCAGAGACAGTCACCGTGGGACAGTGGTATCACCCATCGGGGTTGAATCGCAGTCTTCGCGATTATTCCCGGATTTATTTGATTTCCGGCGATGCGCTTTTCGGTGGGAGGAGGCGTTAAAATCGACGACGGCCTTCTGGTGACCGTAGAATCTCGAAAATGATATGCATTTCGGTCTACCGAAGGTCTTTCGTAGGGGTAGGGTGTGCGTGTTAATGCGTTCGTAGGGATGAGTGTATCTGCGTGTATATGGAACGTATGCATCTTGATGCCGAAAAAAGACAGTCACCATGTGACCGCGTTTCATAGACAGGAACAAAAAAAAAACTGACTTGCGATTTGAACGGAACGGGCGTGGAAATCAATGCAGCGGGGACTCCAGTTAACCTTCGATTAGACGGCCGATCCTGCCAAGGCGACGCCCTCGTGCCACTGATGGCTGAGTGTCTGGATCCAGTCGGCCCATGGGTGGGGTCGCACATCAGTCCGGCGCCCCTCGCGCTCAAACGGTGTGGGCCACGTCGAAACCAACACCGCAAAGGGAGCCGCTGGCACGAGCACAGTTTGGTGTCCAGGAGCGCTCTGGATCGTGTGGCTCTCTTTGAAACAAGCCTGCGTCTGTCACCGGAAAAAGGTGTCGATGTGATTTTCTGCGCGCAAGAACCCTGTTGCCCTGTCTCGAGTTACAAGGGTGGGTGGTGACAAATGGCTCTACTACTCCATGGAGTACCAGCCTGGAGTTGAATTGTCAGTTTCTAACGTACCAGCCTGGTGTTGAATTACCATAGGTGAAAGCGGCCGTTTTTAGATCAGGGAATTCGCATGCAGCCAGCTGAGCACGTTGTGGTAAATGGAAGAGAGACAACGTTCCAAAAGAGAGGTGGGGCGAGGTTCAAACGAAACGAAACGCCCGTGGCCGAATTTGCTCGGAAACCCTGAGTTGCCACGTGTATCTCCGCAAAACAGAGCGTGATAGTATTTGAGCTGCGGCGTGAAAATGTTATACTCCCTCTGTTCCTAAATATTTGTCTTTGATTTTAAATAATGACTACATATAGAACAAAATGAGTGAATCTACACTCTAAAATATAACTATAAAATCCGTATGTGATGACCATTTAAAATCTCTAGAAAAGACAAATATTTAGGAACAGAGGGAGTACTAATTAGTTTGGCTTATAAATATGTCTATTTACCTAACTTTTTCTTAACACAGTCTAGACTTAGACACTTGTACATACGCGCACACACTCATCCCTATGACACACGCGCGTGCACACTTCCTCTATGAGCACCTTCGAAAGATTGAACTGGCACATCATCTTGAGATTGACGGAGTCGCCACAGACGCATTTGTAATCGTCGGGAACATATATCACCGAAAAGGCTGAAATAAATCCAGAAAACTAAGAGCACCAATGCCAAGTCTGCAACTTAAACTTTGATAGGGTGGGGATATCACTATCCTTCTAACCATCCAATCATAGATTTTGACATACTAACATAAGTTCTACATCTGAGATTCTGGCCTAAAAGTCATTTATTTATGAACCCAAGGGTATTGCATGACAGAATTCACACAATTAGAGCTCTCTATATTTTGACATAAAACTTAGAGACTATCACCAATACTACATACGACTACCTGTAATTAAGTATATTATTTATAGTTCAAATTAAACTACAAAAACACCTTATATTTAGTCATGGAGGTACTACCTCCATATGGGTTTATTAGCCCAATCATATTTTGGGTCAAGGTTTGATCATATATTTGACTAGTAAAATATTAATACATGTCATAAAAAAATTATATTTGAAGGCAGTTTTCAATGATATTATTTTTTTCATGTATAATTTATATATTAATAGTTAAAACCATGATCAAAGTCTAACCCAAAATACGAGAGAATTAGTAAATCAGGACGGAGGTGGTAGTATCTCTTTAAGGATTTTAACCAAATCATATTTGATTACATGACTGCAAAATCATAGAAAACTTTCTAACTAGTTTGACACAAACAATGGAGAATACAGTGCAAAAAATACTTTTTTTTGTGAACTGGATCAAACATGTCATGTTGAAAAAACAAACATAAAATAGCCCTAAATACATAAGATTGCAACCTTTACAAACATACTTTTCTTAACTGATCACTACAATATACTTGAAAATTCACTAACCGTGGAAATCCTCTTTTTAACATGACAATATAACTCGCTGAGAAACTAAACAAAATTTTGGCGAATCAATCTGTAGTTGGATGGCTAGGACGATAGTGGTTTACGTTCAAACTTGACACTGATGCTCTCATTTTTGTGCATTTACTTCAGGCCTCTACATGATGCGTTCATTACGAGGAGACGTTAAAATCATTCTGAAAGGCTGTGGCGACTTCGTCAAACTGAATGATGTTTCCGGTCTACCGAAGGTGCTTATATGAGTAGAATGCGTGTGTACATGTGTTCGTAGGGATTTTTGGATCATAGGAATGTATCTGCGTCTGTTAAAAAAAATAAACCGACTTTTGGATAAAAATATTTTGCACATGTAACTTGAGAAACAAACGATACATTTTCCGCACAGATAAAATAGACATAATCCCGTTCAAATTTGTTCCATCTGCGTAAACCTAACAAAAACTGATCCCCTCCCTCCACAACAAAACAAATCTCCTTCCCCTTCCCCTTCCTCCCCTCCTCTCTCCTCTCCTCCCGTTCCATCGGCCCGCTGCCCCGCCGGCGCCGCACCCTCGAATTCCGCCATGCCGAAGGGCGCCAAAAAGCGTGCGAAGCTCAAGAAGAAGCAGCAGGGGGGCCAGCCTGCCGGGTCCAACGGCGGCGCCACCACCACCACCAACAACAACAACAACAACAACGGAAGCAATAACTCGAGCCACGGCGACGCCGCCAGCGATGGAAACCACCTACCAATCAAACTTAACATTCCTCCCGGTACGCATGGCATCTGCCCCTCCTCCCCCTCCCCCCTCTTTAAGCCGGGGGCAGATCTGCGCCTCGCCGCTTTCGGCACCAGCGGGGCGGCAGGAATCGCCTTTTGCGCTTGCGGCGAGGTGGCATTCGTACGCCCTCCGCTGGCGCCGGCCACCCCACCTTCCCACCGCCCGCTTTACGAGCTGTTCGCCTTTTTCGCCTCGCTTCCTTTCGTGCCCTATAAGACGATGGATGCGTGTGTGTGTTTCTGATGCCGTGTGTTTGTGTTCGGTGGTGGGCGCAGTGGATGCGAGCGAGGATTCGATGGAGAGCTCCGAGGAGATGGTGACGCCGAGGGCGGAGGCGGCCGAGGAGGAGAAGAAGGGCGCCACGTCGGAGGTGCCGGTGGAGCGCTCCGTCGAGGTCGCTGATGAGGGCGTCACCGGCGAGGCCGGGGAGGAGGTCATGGTTGATGCTTTACCGCCTGAAGCTGCTGACCGGGAACCAGAGGGTAAGGTGGATGTGAGGGCGGAAGCGCATGCCGTGGTGCAGGAACCGGAGGTGCAGGATATCGTCGTGTCCGAAGCACCCGAGGTGCTGGAACCAGAGGTGAAGAGCGAGGAGGTGGTGATCCGGGACACGGCCAAGGTGCATCCTGCGCATCAACCGGAGACGAAGGCCGATGAGGTTGTGGTCAGGGATGCGGACACCGCTGCTGTGGTGCAGGAACCGGAGGCAAAGGGTGAGGTGTCACGGTCTCGTGAGCCAGCTGCTGAGCAGACTACAGAGGTACATAACGTCTCTGCCTGTTTACCCTCCACTCCCCATATTTTGAAGCTGCGATTTCTCATTAGGTGGGTTACTTTGGTTGCAGGTGGTACGTGGACCGGCAGTGGCGGTGGCTGCTTCGGGGCATCGGGCAAAATGGTGGAATTGCTGTGGGATTTTGGAAGTCTTTGGTGGTTCAGAGAGATAGATGGAGGTGAGTTGGTTATGGCTTATGATTGTGTTTTATAATGCCCTGTTCAGTGAGAGTGCCATTCGATCAATTGTTTGTGTGAATCCTGTGCAAATTGTGAGTGAACAAAATCTTGTGTGCTGCACCTTTGAACATGAGATGCAGATTTCTATTCCCTATGCACAACTTAAACATCTGAAATCTGTACTAAAACAATTGGATGCAATTGGGGAACTTGAATCATTTGTTAGGTAAATGGCCGGAGAACAGCCGTTCAGTAAATACTAACTTCAAATCAAAGGCTTTGACCTTCTAGCGCGTTCTGCTCACTTTCCACTACCCTTCTTGATAAATTGGTATGCTCCCAGTATTGACATGTATCATATTTAATACAAGCATGTCTGGAATTGTTTTTCTAGGATTAAATGTAGCAGCACTTGTGATTTTATCTTCCCGTCTTAAAAGTATTCACAATGGCTGACACCATCATTGAGAGCATGGTAATAATACATGTCTGCAGCTGGGAACATATTTTAAGGGGTTACGAGAAAATGATACCAGCAAGAGAACAAGTTGTCTAAGATCATTTTTTTATGTGGCCCTTAATCTTTCAATTTGTTTATGACTGCTGGGTTTATTAGTACAGTTGCTGTATATCATGTAAGTATTTCTTCAATCTTAGTGCCGCCCTTTTGTTACCAAGAGTTATCTATACAATAGAAGCACCATTTTGGGCATATTAAGCTTTCCAATATGTATGGAGGCATCATATCATGCTAGATCTCAGTCTCATACACGTAATGAGCTTTATACAAAGAACTGATTTCTTAAATCAAATGCTTAGCACTGAGTTACTTGTAAGATATCAACGAGCCATGTGTTGGGAGTGTCGTGATATGGTACCTGAATAAATTTGATTGTGCTGCATTTATAAGAGGCCAGGGCCCATGTCAAATCATAACTGTTCCTTATGTCCTAGTAGTCATTTATTTGGCAGAGAATATCTTAGAAGTTTGATGAGCTTGACATGTGCAATATAGCTGTAGCATTTGGACACTATTACGTATGAACCGAGACACACTACTCATTTAACTTCATTGCAAATTGCAATATCCATGTACACAAAATTGTACCCTACATTTTTATATTAGTGGGGAATAGTCATGTTGTTTACTTCAAAAGAATTTCCCAAATTTCATTTGTTTTGTTTTATGTGTGTTTGCCTGTGAGCTTATTCATATGAGAAGTACTAGGAGACCTTTGTACTATTTTGAAGAACCTGCTCCCTGCTACATGTGGAAATCTAGGAGGCACCTTTTCTGTGATATTTTCTGTACTCTTATTCATTTTAAGAACAGATAGCTCTGGAGCTGATAAGTAGTAACATACCACTCAGTTAACTAGGATCGTTGGCTGATTTCATCTTGAGAATTTATCTGCAATCTATCCATGATGCATTCTCTATATTTACTGTTGTTTGATATGCACGAAAATGTGGATAATAAACTAAAAAATCCATCAAGACTTAGATAACAGTACCTTGGTAAAATATTGTAGTGATCCTTCGGTGTCTTGTGCTTGTTCTTCATTCATGCTAAGTTATATTTCGTTAGCAGCCTCAAGAAATGCCCTTGTTATGCTCAGGTACATGAATTGGAAGGAACTTGGAAAGCAAGAAGGCAGAAGATGCAAAGTTGTGCAAAGCTGATGGGTATCTGTAACTAGGCTCGTTGAGTGCTCACACAGATGATGGAGTTGAAGGATTTCGAATGACATCGAGCTGATGTTTCTCTCCACCCGTATTTTCCGTGTCTTGCTGTGCAAAGTTACATTGTATTGGTTGTGGTTAAAATCCTGGGTGCAGTATTCTGAGTATTACCCCTTGTCTAGCATGTTCTAGGTTCTGCTGTCCTTGTAGCATATGAGTTAAAAAGTGGGTCAACAGTGAAAATTTTGGTCTTTATTTTCTATACTTAATTGTCGGGAGGTATGGTCTGTTACGTCCCTTTTAATGGCTCTGTTACAATTTGAGATGTTGTTTATCGTCGTCTTAAATAGTTCCTCAGCATATCAGAACGTTGAATACAGAAACAAAAATAAAGATCCTGATATGGGTTACACTCTTTTCTGTTCATCTTCCATCAGATGATTGCACTTAATTACTCGTGAACTTGCAGTCTGACAGACGTGCATATATTTGGCCCAAATATTGTTTATGAACTAAGAAGTGTGTAAAGATGCTGGCTCTGCCTTGTCGACTTATATACCTTGCTTGCCTTTTTCTTTTTGTTCCAATAGTTGAGCTCCATTGCTCGCTTTCCATGGTCTTTACTCGCAATTTCAAGGAAAATGGCTCACCTAGAATGCGATGTTGCTTATTCTGGCAAACTAGCGTGGTGATTTTTGGTGATTTTGTTCAGGTCAATTTTCTATTAGATCTTTGAATTGAAGATCAGTGGGAAGACCCAAAGGAAGAAACATATGAAGTGTGGCAAGGTTTACCCTGATTTTGCGAAGCAGCGTCTGAAAGATGGCGTGTCTTAGCCGCTTATATTTGGCTCAACTGATGACTCATATCCACAAGTTTTGAGCATGGAATTGCCAAACCGCTGCATTTTTCCGTGCTGAATTCCATCTTGTCATTCTAAGCAGTGACATGGTGAGGCGTGTCAGCCTTTTGTCATCCGCTCCGCTTCTCAGAGGTGCTGTCGGCCGTCCAATCTTATGGTTGCCTAGGGCCGGAGACCGATTGGTCAAATGACGGCCAAGCAAGCGGTGGCCATCCAACCTTTTCGGCCACAAGTTCAAAGAGTGACTTGGCCGATTTGTGTTCATGGCGATGATCGGCGATCCGACCTATCAACTACCTGGACGCCATTACCTCAAAAAAAAAAAAAAAAACTACCTGGACACCATGAAAGATTCTTCAGATCCGACCGCAGAAAACGATAGTCTGCATATAGCTGGTAAATTTTAGTTTTTCGTAAAAGCTAGTAATGATCTTGCCAGTGCGCCAGTAATGAGCTAAGTTGACAAAAAAACACGTTCATGCCGCTGCGGACCACGTCAAGCGATACACGACAGTGAAAGGGAGCCCCAGTGTCAGCAGAGGCAAGGCAAGTTGCTGGTTAAATGATATGAGTGGAGACGCATGCTCGCAGTCGTCTACCGTTCCATAGGCGCGAAAAAAAATATGAAGAGGCGCGTTCCCAGGGCTAGGTTGCCGATGATTCAACCATACAATCGAACTTGTGGCTGTGGGGTTTCGGCTCGTGCCGTGCCGCCCGCTACAAAAGCCACGGGGTTACAGTGCTGAGGAGGCAGACGTGGAAAAGCTAAGGAACAATACAAGGAGGCTTCTTCAATCTTTCATACATGGACTCCCTCTCCCTGTACGAGATCTCCTGCTTCGCCGCTGGGTTCGCCGGCAACCTCTTCGCCTTCGCTCTCTTCCTCTCCCCAGTGTAAGCATATAAAGTATACATGCATGCTGTTTCCCTAGCCCCCTTGTTTTGATCATGGTGGAGAGAGGTTTCTGACGACGGATTGCGTTGTTGCCTTTTCAGGCCGACCTTCAAGAGGATCCTGAAGGCCAAGTCCACGGAGCAGTTCGACGGGCTCCCCTACTTGCTCTCCCTGCTCAACTGCTTCATCTGCCTCTGGTATGGCCTCCCCTGGGTCTCCGACGGCAGGCTGCTCGTCGCCACCGTCAACGGCACCGGGGCCGCGTTCCAGCTCGCCTACATTTCTCTCTTCTTCATCTACGCCGACAGCAGAAAGACCAGGGTAATTTTCTTCCCGTCCTGAACCCGTTTCACTTTCATCTCAGAAACAAGGAAGAACAACTGTAGAATCTAGCACTAGCACGCTGTACTGAACTCTGTTATCCATTTCCTCCACAGCTGAGGATGGTAGGGCTCCTGGTTCTCCTGGTCTGCGCGTTCGCCCTCGTCGCGCACGCGAGCATCGCCTTCTTCGACCAGCCGACTCGGCAGCAGTTCGTCGGCGCCGTGAGCATGGCGTCGCTCATCTCCATGTTTGCTTCCCCGCTGGCCGTCATGGTACGCCGTCCGCTCAACCTGGGCTCCTCATCAAAATTTCTCCTACCTAGATCATCCTTTTTGGAGTACGTACGCCATCGGCGCGCAACGGCGTATCATGGAACTGTTCTCACACATGTCTCCATCGTTTCTTCTTCAGGGAGTGGTGATCAGGACGGAGTGCGTGGAGTTCATGCCCTTCTACCTCTCGCTCTCTACGCTGCTGATGAGCGCCTCTTTCGCGGTATACGGAGTGCTGCTGCGTGATCTCTTCATCTACGTAAGCGCCCTATCCGATTTCAAATTCAATTTGCTTGAATCGATGTATCTGTGGGAATGCATGTGCTGACAATTGGACTTCTCGCCGTCTGAATTTTCAGCTGCCCAACGGGCTTGGAGTTGTCCTGGGAGCAACGCAGTTGGCGCTCTACGCTTACTACAGCCGGAAATGGAGATGCAAGGATACGTCTGCGCCGTTGCTTGCCTGATCAAAGCTCAAGTGATCAATTCTCAGTTTTAGCTTGGCTAGAAAGGGTGGGTGTGGGGTTCTGTGGGAGAGAATTGTATGCCCCGGCCCTGTTTTCCCTAGTTGATGCTGAATCAGTTTGTACAGATTTGCTGGCCTACGCCTCTGTTTATATGTTGCTCAAGTATATCATTCTTTTCCCAAAGAATGCAGAGGGGGGATATTTTGTTTGATTCCCCCTTTGTTATGAAATGTTTCTCCACACAAATATTTCAATTCTGGGCATTTTTACTTAAAATATATCGCAAAAAGTTCACTTTAAATATTTGTATATTTTATACCAGTGCACCATATTTTTATGTCATTTGTATTTTATATTACATAGGGAGTCAAGAAAAACGATCATTCGGCATTAGTGGTGGCTATCTCAAAAACAATGAGTCAAGAAAAACATAAGAAAAAAAAAATACAAACACATCTTTTAGTTTCTGTGACGTAAATTACAAACCTAAAACCACAACATAACATATACACATAGATGTTATTGTACTTGGTTGTCTTGCAATTTTTGCCAATTATTTGTTTGCGAGAGTCAACATGAACTTAGGGCATGTACAATGGTATTATCTTAGGAGTGTCACGTAGGATAAATGATGAGGTGGAGGAGAGAGAAATCATAAGAAAAAGGCTTGTCTTCTTTTATTTAAGAGAAGACAAGAGATGATCTCTTAGCACAATATGTCTCGCCATATTTTCAGTAATAGCTAGTTATTGAAAATAAGGCTAAAAGATGATTCATTGTAGACATTTTTTTATCATCTCTAAATTACATGCAAGACTTAAAATAAGACTATCTTATTAACCATTATACATGCCCTTAACCACCTATCGTAAAAGTTCGCTTCAAATATTTGTATATTTTATACCACCACACCATACTTTTATGACATTTGTATTGTATAATACATAGGGAGTGAAGAAAAACGACCACTCGGTATGAGTGGTGAGCTATCTCAAAAACAATGAGTAAAAAAATACGTAAGAACATATACAAGCACATTCTTTTAGTTTCTATGACGTAAAATGACAAACCTAAAAACACAACCTAACATATACATATTGATGTTATTTTATTTTGTTGTCTTGCAATTTTAATGCCAATTTTGGGACAACACAAAACTATAGCAATTTTTTCTTCCAGTGGACATTTGTGAGATCCAGAAAATTCGCCCCTCTCATCATCTTGGCGAGGATTCATAGCTTGGGCTCCGTAAAAAACGGGAGTTTTTAGTGTGAGAAGTGCTTATCATTTGGCTTCGGATGATCTACACAATGGGCAAATGACTACGTCGAGTCGCTGCCCTGATGGCCGTCGCGAGGTCTGGAAGGCGCTATGGTCAAGTCGGGCACCGCCAAAAGTTTGAATGGACACTCCCTGATGTACCTTTAATCAAGTCAACAGGACCAGATTGGTTCATCCAGCTGATCTGTGAAATTGACGAGCCAGCTCGAGTTCGACTGCTGATGCTTGGAGAATTTGGTATGTTTTTTTCTTTTGCGAAATGAGAATTTGGTACGTTAGCAATGATGCTCGGAGAGGTTCAAGAAAAACGTGAACTTTTTTGAAAAAGATGTGAACGAAATTTGAAAGTTCACCTAAGAAAATCACGTATTAGAAAAAGTTCATGCACTCAAAATAGTTCACCGATTTTGAGAAAGTGTTCATTGATGTTGAAAAAAAGTTCATCGATTTTCAAAAAGGTTCACAAATTTAAAAAAAGTTCATTGATTTTGGAAAAAAGGTTCATAGATTCTAAAAAAAGTTCATGAATTCTCACCCACAAAAAAAAAGTTCATCGACTTTGAAAAATGTTCATCAATTTTCAAAAAGAGTTCACAAATTCAGAAAAATTTCATCAATTTTTAAAAGAAAGTTCATCAATTCTCGAAATTTTTCACAAATTTGGAAGAAAACAGTTCACTCGATTTTGAGAAACAGAATATCAACGACTTGAAAAAGGTTCACGGATTTAAGAGAAAATAAAAAATAAAATTAAAGGAAGAGAAAGGAAAGGAAAAAGTAAAAAAATAGAACAAGACAAGAGGGATAAAAGGAAGAAGTTACAAATGTGGCGTTGTGGCCTGGTGGCTACTACTACATGTTATCTAGCTCAGCGGGATCACGGGTTCGAATCACCACGAACGGACCCTCGGTTCTAGTTTTTGCAGTTTTTAGCAAGAGAAAACAAAGCTAAACGTGCCGGCCCAGCTTGTAGGGAATGTGTGCGCCGATTTGCGTTTAACGCATTAACGGGCGCAATGGGCGCCAAATAGGAAACGCCCTACGGACCCTCGTCGCTAGCATGATGGGGTGGACCGGCCTCACACGGCGTGTGTGTGTTTTTTTCATTGTCTACCAATTACATACAATTTTAACAATTAGTGAATTAAAAAATGTTTGTGGATTAAAATAATGTTCACTTTTTGTAAAAAGATTTATTAATGTTTATGAATTAAATTTGTGAACTTTAATTAAAAAAAGGCTATGAATTTGAAAAATATTCATGAATTTAACAAAGTTTACAAGTTAAATAAATGTTCTCAGATTTATAAAAAATATATTTGTGAATTTAAAAAATGTTCATGAATTCAAAAAATGTTATTGACTTTGAGGAAATGTACATGAATTTGTAAAATATATCTGCGAATACCGAATATGTGCGAATTTGAAAAATGTTCATGAACTTGGGTAACAATATTGTGAATTCAAAAAATGCTGGTGGATTTGAAAAAGTGTATAATTGAAAAAATGCCCACTAATTTGGAAATTGGAAAAGAGTATAGAATTCAGAAGATCGATCGCGGCAGCACCAACGCACCGCCCCGAGCCCAGCGCGCCTCCGCCACCACGCCGTCTGGCCAGCCGCCCTCCATATAGCCCGCTGGCGATAGGAACACGTGTAAGATCGAAAATATGTCTAGAGTGGGGATGATTAGACTACTTGGCCAAATAAAAATCTATGATTTTCTTAATTTTAGTCGTGGGCAGATTTTAGCAAATAGCACAAATCAAGCAATCAACCTACACATGCAATTCTAAGAGTATAGCAGCGGAATGTAAAACATTGTATATGAAGGTAAATGGAAGGTTTTGGAGAAGGCAAACGCCATGGAGTCACGAAGATTTTTGGCATGGTTCCGATACGTGATGCTATCGTACATCCACGTTGATGGAGACTTCAACCCACGAAGGATAACGGCTGCACGAGTCCACGGAGGGCTCCATCCATTAAGGGTCCATGAAGAAGCAACCTTGTCTATCCCATCATGGCCATCGCCCACGAAGGACTTTCCTCACGGGTAGATCTTCACGAACTAGGCGATCTCCTTGCCCTTACAAACTTCTTGGTTCAACTCCACATCATGACGGAGGCTCCCAAGCGACACCTAACCAATTTAGGAGACACCACTCTCCAAAAGGTCATAGATGGTGTGTAGATGATGAACTCCTTGCTCTTGTGCTTCAAATGATAGTCTCTCGAACACTCAACTCTCTCTCACATATTTGGCTATGGTGGAAGAAGGATTTGAGTGGAAAGTAACTTGGGAAGGCTAGAAATCAAGGTTCAAATGGTTGGAATGGAATCTATTGATCTCAACACACGAGTAGGTGGTTCTCTCTCAGAAAATAAATGGTGGAAGTGTAGGCACGTTATGATGGCTCTCCTCAATGAGGAAGAAGGGGTGGATGGGTATATATAGCCTCCGCGAAAGTCCAGTTGTTACACACTTTTGACTCATCTCGGTGGCACCGATTAGGCAACTCGGTGGCACTGATCTGTTCAAAAATATGAACGTTAGGAATCTCGGTGGGACCGATATGCTAGGGCTTAGGGCAAACTTCATCTCGGTGGCGCTGATTGCATCAACTCGGTGGGACCGAAGTGAAGCAATAGGCAATAGAGAATCTGTCAAGCCACCTCGGAGAGACTGATTGCATAAAAGTGATGGGACCGAGTGAATGCAACAGATCACAGAGCGCTGACAAGGCCATCTCGGTGGGACCGAGATCCGTATCGGTGCGACTGAATCGTTAGGGTTTCTTGCAGTGGCTATGTCAAATGAACTCGGTGGTTCCGGGTAGAAAGAATCGGTGGGGCCGAGTTTGGAATTTGGGTTTGGACATATTTGGATGGAGAAAGTGGCTGAGGGTTTTGGAGCAATATCACTAAGCACTTTGAGCAAGTAGACCATTAATCAACACCTCATCCCCTTTTAATAGTATTGGCTTTCCTATGGACTCAATGTGATCTTGGATCACTTAAATAGAAATGAAGAGTCTTGAGCTTTTGCCAATCTTTGTCCTTAGAATTTTGAGGGGTCCACGTCTCTAGTCCATGCCATGCCAATCATTGAACATCCTAAAATATTTATCTTGAATGGATATTAGTTCAATGAGCTATATGTTTTTATGAATAACAAAACCACCCAGGGATTAGTTGCACTTTCAATCTCCCCCTTTTTGGTAATTGATGACAACATATAGATCAAAGCTTCATCAAATGATTAAATGAATGAAATACATCGTCGCTTTGAGAAGTATGTGATAAGAAAGAGCTCCCCCTAAATTTGTGCATTATTAAAAGATTTGTGTTTGAATGCAAAAGCACAATCGATTAGGATCATGTGTCACTCTTCCATGTCACATACATCTTGGTGGAGCGCACAAAATGATATGAGTGAAATAACATGCACACATCACCAAAGACATAAGTGAATGATCCTACACAAATAATTGTATGGATAAACATTAAGCACACATTAAGCATAGTATGATCAACCACAGAACCAAACGAAATATGTCACAAGCATCAAACAAACAAGTAGCACGAATCAAACAGACAAAGTAGCAAAAACTCAATAAAACCAAAGAGCAAAAGCGAGACATTCTCTCTCTCTCGAAACCCAATGATCTATACACTTTCTCCCTCTTTGGCAACAAGTTACCAAAAAGCTTGAAAAGGTATAGAGCTATACCTCTCTCTAGGCATGATCCTCTGGAGTTCCTGAAGGGGTCTTCTGGCTTGTGGCTCTGGTGTGCGTAGATGGCGTTGAGATAAGAGCATCTGCAAATGCCTCTGGACGCTGTTAAGTTCTTAGAACGCAGCCTGCGCTTCGGGAGTGGCTACTTCTTGAGCTTGCGTTGATTTTTCCCTCGAAAAGGAAAGGGTGATGCAGCAAAGTAGAGATAAGTATTTCCCTCAGTTAAGAACCAAGGTATCAATCTAGTAGGAGGCACAAGCAAGTCTCCAATCTATGCACCTGCACAAACTAACAAACACTTGCACACAACTGATACATCCATTTTGCATCATGTTCTCTTACTGTTATTTATGATGTTTTTATCCACAATAATTCTTTTTGGAGTAAGTCTAATGCCTTTTCTCTCATATTTGCAAGGTACACACCAAGAGGAGAATTCCACCAGCTGGAAATCTGGACCTTGAAAAGCTACGTCAGGCTACGTATTCTGAACAACTCCAAACAAGCTGAAACTTCACAGAGATTTTTTATGGAATATTTAAGAATTATTGGAGCAAATAACTACTAGAGGGGGCCCACCAGGTGGGCACAACCCACCTGGGCACGCCAGGGAGCCCAGGCGCGCCCTGGTGGGTTGTGCTCACCCAGGCCCACCTGGGCGCGCCAGGGAGCCCAGGCGCGCCCTGGTGGGTTGTTCTCACCCAGGCCCACCACCGATGCCCATCTTCTGGTATATAGGTCATTTTGACCTAGAAAAAAAAAGATGAGGACTTTCGGGACGGAGCGCCGCCGTCTCGAGGCGGAACTTGGGCAGGAGCACTTTTGCCCTCCGGCGGAGCGATTCCGTCGGGGGAACTTCCTTCCCGGAGGGGGAAATCATCGTCATCATCATCACCAACAACTCTCACATCTTGGGGAGGGCAATCTCCATCAACATCTTCAACAACACCATCTCATCTCAAACCCTAGTTCATCTCTTATGTTCAATCTTGTTACCGGAACTATAGATTGGTGCTTGTGGGTGACTAGTAGTGTTGATTACATCTTGTAGTTGATTACTATATGGTTTATTTGGTGGAAGATTATATGTTCAGATTCATTATGCTATTTAATACCCCTCTGATCATGAGCATGTTTATCATTTGTGAGTAGTTACTTTTGTTCTTGAGGTCACGGGAGAAATCATGTTGCAAGTAATCATGTGAACTTGATATGTGTTCGATATTTTGATAGTATGTATGTTGTGATTCCCTTAGTGGTGTCATGTGAACGTCGACTACATGACACTTCACCATATTTGGGCCTAAGGGAATGCATTGTGGAGTAGAAATTAGATGATGGGTTGCGAGAGTGACAGAAGCTTAAACCCCAATTTATGCGCTATTCCGTAAGGGACAGATTGGATCCAAAAGTTTAATGCTATGGTTATAATTTATTCTTAATACTTTTCTCGTAGTTGCGGATGCTTGCGGAAGGTTTAATCATAAGTAGGAGGTTTGTTCAAGTAAGAACATCACCTAAGCACCGGTCCACCCACATATCAAATTATCAAAGTAGCGAACACAAATTGAACCAACATGATGAAAGTGACTAGATGAAATTCCCGTGTACCCTCAAGAACGCTTTGCTTATCATAAGAGACCATTTTGGCCTGTCCTTTGCCTCAAAAGGATTGGGCTACCTTGCTGCACTTTTATTACTACTATTTTTACTTGCTCGTCATAAATTATCTTGCTATCAAACTACTCCACTACTTACAATTTCAGCACTTGCAGACATTACCTTACTGAAAACCAGTTGTCATTTCCTTCTGCTCCTCGTTGGGTTCGACACTCTTACTTATCGAAAAGAGCTACAATTGATCCCCTATACTTGTGGGTCATCAAGGCTATTTTCTGGCGCCGTTGCCGGGGAGTGAAGCGCCTTTGGTAAGTGGAGTTTGGTAAGGAAACATTTATATAGTGTGCTGAAATTCATTGTCACTTGTTACTATGGAAAACAATCCTTGGAGGGGTTTGTTCGGGGTATCTTCACCTCGTCCGGAACCACAATTAGCTACCCCTCAACCTACTGCACCTACTGAAAATATTGAATATGAAATCCCTTCGGGTATGATAGAACAACCTCTAGCTAATCCTTATGTAGGAGATGGAACTGAACATCCTAATATGCACTTGATATATGTAGAACAAATTTGTGGATTGTTTAAGCTTGCGGGTTTACCCGGAGATGAAGTTATGAAAAAGCTTTTCCCTTTATATTTGAAGGGAAAAGCATTGGCATGGTATAGGCTATGCGATGATATTGGATCATGGAATTGGAATCTTTTGAAATTGGAGTTCCACCAAAAGAATTATCCTATGCATCTAGTCCATCGTGATCGGAATTATATATATAATTTTGGCCTCGTGAAGGAGAAAGTGTTGCTCTAGCTTGGGGGAGGCTTAAGTCAATGTTATATTCATGCCCCAATCATGAGGTCTCAAGAGAAATTATTATCCAAAACTTTTATGCTCGGCTTTCTCGTAATGATCAAACCATGCTTGATACTTCTTGTGCTTGTTCTTTTATGAAGAAGACTATTGGATTCCGGCGGGATCTTTTGGAAAGAATTAAACACAACTCTGAAGATTGGGAACTCTACGAAGGTAAAGAGTCAGGTATTAAACTTAAGTATGATTGTGTTAAATCTTTTATGGATACCGATGCTTTTCAAAAGTTTAGCACTAAATATGGACTTGACTTTGAAATAGTAGCCTCCTTTTGTGAATCATTTGCTACTCATGCTGAACTCCCTAAATAGAAGTGGTTTAAATATCACCCACCTATTAAAGAAGAAATTAAAGAACTGGTACCAGTTAAAGAAGAAACTATAGTTTATAATGTTGATCCAATTGTTCCTTCTGCTTATATAGAGAAAGCACCTTTCCCTGTTAGGATAAAGGAACATGCTAAAGTTTCAACTGTGGTTAACAAAAGCTATATTAGAACACCTAAACCTGATGAACAAATTAAAGTAGAACCTAGTATTGCTATGGTTAAAGATCTCTTAGAAGAAGATATGGATGGGCATGTTATTTACTTGTGTGAAGAAGCTGCTAGAATTGCCAAACCTGATAAAAAAGATAAACATAGACCTTTTGTTGGCATGCCTGTCATCTCAGTTAAAATAGGAGATCACTGCTATCATGGTTTATGTGACATAGGTGCTAGTGTGAGTGCTATTCCTTACACTTTGTATCAAGAAATTATGGATGACATAGCACCCACAGAAATAGAAGACATAGATGTCACTATTAAACTTGCTAATAGAGACACAATATCACCTATTGGGATAGTTAGAGATGTTGAAGTCTTGTGTGGGAAAATAAATATCCTACTGATTTTCTTGTTCTTGGTTCCCCACAAGATGACTTCTGTCCCATTATTTTTGGTAGACCTTTCTTAAACACCGTTAATGCTAAGATAGATTGCGAGAAACAAACTGTCGGTGTTAGTTTTGGTGATGAGTCTCATGAGTTTAATTTTTCCATGTTTAGTAGAAAGCTTCATGAAAAAGAATTGCCTAGTAAGGATGAATTAATTGATCTTGCTTCCTATTATTTTTTCTAGGTCAAAATGACCTATATACCAGAAGATGGGCACCGGAGGTGGGCCTGGGTGAGCACAACCCACCAGGGCGCACCTGGGCTCCCTGGCGCGCCCAGGTGGGTTGTGCCCACCTGGTGGGCCCTCTGGTAGTTATTTGCTCCAATAATTCTTAAATATTCCATAAAAAAATCTCCGTGAAGTTTCAGCTTGTTTGGAGTTGTTCAGAATAGGTTGGATGATGTAGCTTTTCCAGGTCCAAATTTTCAGCTACCAGAATTCTCCCTCTTGGTGTGTACCTTGCAAATTATGAGAGAAAAGGCATTAGAATTACTCCAAAAAGTATTATTTTGGATAAAAACATCATAAATAACAGTAAGAAAACATGACACAAAATGGACGTATCAACTCCCCCAAGCTTAGACCTGGCTTGTCCTCAAGCGAAAACCGAAATCGAAAAACATGTCCACATGCTTTGAGAGAGAGGTGTCGATAAAAACAAAATACGGACATAGAAGCATCATGTTGATTATTATAACAGCAACAAAATTAAACAGAGGACTTTTATCATAGAACTTTTATCATATACTTCTCATGAATAAGTAATAGTTCATCACTCAATCGAAGTATAAAGCAAAAACTCTATTAGAAACTAACAAACTATGTATCAGTCAACTTTGCAACTACAATTCATCATCTTTTCACAAAGGGTCACGTATCGGAGCCTTTAGGCAAGTCCGCATACTCAACCATCATATAGTCTTCTATGATTGCTAACACTCACCGCGTACACATTAGCAAAACGTTTCAACTGGACACACAGAAAGATAGGGGCTTATGGTTTCACCTCCCAACGTACTCACCTCAAGGGTGATGTCAACAATAATAACTCATGCCACCCATATTTCAACTGGACATATGTGCCTAGATTTTTCCTCACCACATGATGCTTGCCAAAGGAGAAAAATAAAAGGAATAGAGAGAAAAACTTTGACTCTTGCATAAAAATAAAAGATAGGCCCTTCGCAGAGGGAAGCAGAGGTTGACATGCGCTTATTTGTTCATATGCTCAACCCCTTAGTGAAAAAGAACGTCATGTTGTACTGCCCCTTAAGATGACAACATTTAATATGCAGTCTGTCGCTTTTATTCTTTGCCACCCAAGTTCGTACCACGCTCAATTTTCTCTTACACTAAATGATCTCACACTTATAGAAGCAATTTTTATTGCCTTATTGCACCGATGACAACTTACTTGAAGGATCTTACTCAATCCATAGGTAGGTATGGTCGACTCTTGAAAATAGGATTTGGGTTTAAGGGTTTTTGGATGCACAACTAGTATCTCTACTTAGTGCAGATTTTTTTGGCTAGCAAAGATAGGAGCAAGCACCACATGTTAAAGGATCCATGACAATATGACTTCTGTGTGAATATGAGCAAGCATAAATCATTACATTGTCTTCCTTGTCCAACGACAACAACTTTGGCATATAATATTTTGACGAGGGCTCACAATCACAAAAGATTTCTAGGATAGTATATTTATATGTGAATCTTCTCTTCCCTTATTATTTATTTCATGAGTTGCATCATTGACTAATGCTATGTTTGTCAATCTCTAATAAAAATTTCTACTTATACTTTTCCTTATGTGGTGTCATCACCTACCATAGGATTAGTATATGATCTTTTTCATTATTTCTTTCTTTCCTTTTATTTATTTCCTTTCTCTTTTCTTTATTTGCAACATGAGAATAAAGAAAGCAAAAACTTACACTAAACTTTATTATATAACTTGCACGCGATTACAAGGATAGATCACTAAGCAAACTCTCAAGGAAGAAAGGATCAAACTAACTTTTATTCATCTAAAGCAAAATGATCGAACTAAAATAAGTAAAAGCAAAAAGAGAGTGGGATGATACGATACCGGGGCACCTCCCCCAAGCTTGGCGGAAGCCAAGGGGAGTGCCCATACCGGATACTCAATTCTCCTTTAGTGGTGAAGAAGATGGTGGTAGTGGTGACAATTGTGCCTTCAACTTTTTCATATTGTAGTTGAGGAGAGCAATTTCCTCCTTTAAGTCATCGACCTCCAACTCTAGCTTCAAGATCTTGTCACATAAATCCCCTTTGCTTTTCTGCCGAAAACGAGAAGGAATAGATTGATTTTTAGACCGATTAACTCTCTTAGGGAGACTTGACTTCCTGAACTCCACGTGCATGTCCCTAGGTTGAGGTAGAGGAACATCTCCTCCTCCGAGCTCGAATCTTCAATACTCATCAAGTGAGAATCCTCCTCATCATCCGTAGTTCTACCATAAGGAGATAGGTCCCCATAGGTCTTTGGGTCAGTAATGAGATGTGAGACATATCTCTCTCCATCAGACTCTTGGGACGACATATTTTCAAAACTGCACAGAAAACAGCAGGAAAAGAGAACAGAGGATTCCTCCATGGTACGGTGGTCAACAGGTTCGGGAAGTATATATAGATTTTATATCTTGGAGGACAAGCATACGGAGGAAAAACGGAGACCGGGAGGTGTCCTAGGTGGGCACAACCCACCTGGGCACGCCAGGCAAGCTTCCTGTAAGTTTCTTTATTTCCTAAATTCTTAAATATTCCAAAACCGATAAAAAATATTTTTGCGGATTTTTCGGAGTCCGTATCACGTACCTCCTTATTTTCACGATTCCGGAGTGTTCCGGAAAGACTCTTTTATGTGTTCTTTCGGTGTCAAAGTTTGGATAATATTACTTTCAACATTAATGGGCGTACCTGAGATATAATGTTTTATTCGTTGTCCATTGACAACCTTCGGATTAGTACCTTCGGAATTATTTATTTTGATGGCTCCAGACCGATAAAACTCCTCGATGACATATGGACCTTCCCATTTTGAGAGGAGTTTTCCTGCAAAGAATCTAAAACAAGAGTTGTACAAAAGAACATATTCTCCGACTTTAAACTCACGCTTTTGGATTCTTTTGTCATGCCATCTTTTAACTTTTTCTTTGAATAATTTTGCATTTTCATAAGCTTGGGTTCTCCATTCATCTAGAGAGCTAATATCAAATAACCTCTTTTCACCAGCAAGTTTGAAATCGTAGTTGAGTTCTTTGGCTGCCCAAAATGCTTTATGTTCTAACTCAAAAGGCAAATGACAAGCTTTTCCATAAATCATTTTATAAGGAGACATACCCATAGGATCTTTATATGCTGTTCTATAAGCCCAAAGTGCATCATCTAATTTCTTAGACCAATTCTTCATGGACCTATTGACAGTCTTTTGCAAAATTAATTTTATTTCTCTATTGCTAAGTTCAACTTGACCACTAGACTGAGGATGATAGGGTGATGCAATTCTATGGTTAATATCATACTTGGCAAGCATTTTACAGAAAGCACCATGAATAAAGTGTGAATCACCATCGATCATTAAAAATCTAGGGACTCCAAACCTTGGGAAAATAACTTCCTTAAGCATTTTAATAGAGATGTTGTGATCAGCACTACTGGTTGGAATAGCTTCTACCCATTTAGTAACATAATCAACAACAACCAAAATATGTGTATACCCATTAGAGGAAGGGAAAGGTCCCATGTAATCAAATCCCCAAACATCAAATGGTTCAACAGCAAGTGAATAATTCATAGGCATTTCTTGACGCTTACCGATATTACCTATTCTTTGACATTCATCACAAGATAAGATGAACTTACGGGCATCCTTGAAGAGAGTAGGCCAATAAAATCCAGACTGCAATACCTTATGAGCAGTTCTACCTCCAGCATGATGCCCTCCATAAGCTTCAGAGTGACATTTCCGTAGGATTTGTCCCTGTTCATGCTCAGGTACACAACGTATAATAATACCATCTACTCCTTCTTTATAAAGATGTGGGTCATCCCAAAAGTAATGTCTTAAATCATAGAAGAATTTTTTCTTTTGTTGGAATGTAAAGCTAGGTGGTAAATATTTAGCAACAATGTAACTAGCATAGTCTGCATACCAAGGAGTACTATGAGAAACATTTATTGCAGCTAACTGCTCATCAGGAAAACTATCATCAATAGGCAGTGGGTCATCAAGCACATTTTCAAGCCTAGACAAATTATCAGCTACTGGGTTCTCAACTCCTTTTCTATCAATGATATGTAAATCAAATTCTTGTAACAAGAGAACCCATCGAATAAGTCTAGGTTTAGCATCTTTCTTTTCCATAAGATATTTAATAGCAGCATGGTCTGGGTGAACAGTTACTTTGGAATCAACAATATAAGGTCTAAACTTATCACAAGCAAACACCACTGCTAAGAATTCTTTTTCAGTAGTAGCATAGTTTCTTTGGGCACTGTCTAGAGTTTTACTAGCATAATGAATTACATTAAGTTTCTTATCAACCCTTTGTCCTAAAACAGCACCAACAACATAATCTAGCATCACACATAATTTCAAAAGGAAAGTTCCAATCATGTGGTTGAACAATAGGTGCAGAAATTAAGGCTTTCCTACGTGTTTCAAAGGCATCTAAACAATCATCATCAAAAACAAAAGGAATATCCTTTTGCAAAATACTAGTGAGAGGCCTAGAAATTTTAGAAAAGTCTTTGCTAAATCTCCTATAGAAACCAGCATGACCTAGGAAACTATGAATACCTTTTATATCTGTAGGACATGGCATTTTCTCAATTGCATCAACCTTAGCTTTGTCCACTTCAATACCTCTTTCAGAAATTTTATGACCTGATGACCCACAAGTATAGGGGATCTATCGTAGTCCTTTCGATAAGTAAGAGTGTCGAACCCAACAAGGAGCAGAAGGAAATGATAAGCGGTTTTCAGCAAGGTATTCTCTGCAAGTACTCAAATAAGTGGTAACAGATAGTTTTGTGATGAGATAAATTGTAACGAGCAACAACTAACAAAAGTAAGTAAAGTTCAGCAAGGTGGCCCAATCCTTTTGTAGCAAAGGACAAGCCTGGACAAATTCTTATAATAGGAAAAGCGCTCCCGAGGACACATGGGAATATCGTCAAGCTAATTTTCATCACGTTCATATGATTCGCGTTCGGTACTTTGATAATTTGATATGTGGCTGGACCGATGCTTGGGTGCTGTTCTTACTTGAACAATCATCCCACTTATGATTAACCTCTATTGCAAGCATCCGCAACTACAACAAAAGTATTAAGGTAAACCTAACCATAGCATGAAACATATGGATCCAAATCAGCCCTTACGAAACAACGCATAAACTAGGGTTTAAGCTTCTATCACTCTAGCAACCCATCATCTACTTATTACTTCCCAATGCCTTCCTCTAGGCCCAAATAATGGTGAAGTGTTATGTAGTCGACGTTCACATAACACCACTAGAGGCTAGACAATATAAATCTCATCAAAATATCGAACGAATACCAAATTCACATGACTACTAATAGCAAGACTTCTCCCATGTCCTCAGGAACAAACGTAACTACTCACAAAGCATATTCATGTTCATAATCAGAGGGGTATTAATATGCATATAGGATCTGAACATATGATCTTCCACCAAATAAACCAACTAGCATCAACTACAAGGAGTAAACAACACTACTAGCAACCTACTAGTACCAATCCCGGACTTGGAGACAAGAATTGGATACAAGAGATGAACTAGGGTTTTGAGAGGAGATGGTGCTGGTGAAGATGTTGATGGAGATTGCCCTCTCCCGATGAGAGGAGCGTTGGTGATGACGATGGCGATGATTTCCCCCTCCCGGAGGGAAGTGTCCCCGGCAGAACAGCTCTGCCGGAGCCCTAGATTGGTTCCGCCTCGTGGCGGCGGAGTTTCGTCCCGAAAGGTTGCTTATGATTTTTTCCTCGACGAAAGACCTCATATAGCAGAAGATGGCCATTGGAGAGCCAATAGGGGGCCCACGAGGTAGGGGGCGCGCCCAGGGGTAGGCGCCCCCACCCTCGTGGGACAGTGGGCCCCTCTGGTGAACTTCTTCATTGGATATTTTTATTATGTCCCAAAATGATTTTCGTGGAGTTTCGGGACTTTTGGAGTTGTGCAGAATAGGTCTCTAATATTTGCTCCTTTTCCAGCCTGAATTCCAGCCGGCATTCTCCCTCCTTATGTAAACCTTGTAAAATAAGAGAGAATAGGCATAAGTATTGTGACATAACGTATAATAACAACCCATAATGCAATAAATATCGATATAAAAGCATGATGTAAAATGGATGTATCATGACCCAAGACAATAACTTCATTAACCATAAAGTGGCACTTCTCCCAATTCAAGACAAGATTTGTTTGTTCACATCTCTGCAAAACTCGATCAAGATTGCTTAAACAATCATCAAAAGACTTCCATAAACAGAAAATTCATCCATGAAAACCTCAACAATCTTTTCACAAAAATCAGAGAATATAGCTGTCATACATCTTTGAAAGGTAGCAGGTGCATTACATAAACCAAAAGGCATACATCTATAAGAATAGGTTCCAAAAGGACAAGTAAAAGTGGTATTTTCTTGATCAGGTTGAGAAACAGGTATTTGTGAAAGGCCAAAATATCCATCAAGGAAGCAAAAGTGTGTGTGTTTAGATAATCTTTCAAGCATTTGATCAATAAAAGGCAAAGGGTAATGATCTTTTCTAGTTGCTTTGTTTAATTTTCTAAAATCAATCACCATCCTATAGCCTGTAACTATTCTTTGTGGAATAAGTTCATTCTTTATCATTAGGAACAACAGTTATACCTCCTTTCTTAGGGACACAATGAACAAGACTTACCCATCTACTATCAGCTATGGGATAGATATACCTGCTTCCAGAAGTTTTAATATTTCTGTTCTTACCACTTCTTTCATCTTCGGATTTAACCGATGTTGGTGATCAACAACGGGTTTAGCATCAGGTTCCATATTAATTTTGTGCTGACATAGAGTGGGACTAATGCCATTTAAATAACCAAGAGTATATCCAATAGCAGCTCGGTGCTTCCTTAGAACTTTCAATAATCTTTCTTCTTCATGTTCTGAAAGGTTAGTGATACATCCATTTTGCATCATGCTTTTATATCGATATTTATTGCATTACGAGCTGTTATTACACATTATGTCACAATACTTATGCCTTTTCTCTCTTATTTTACAAGGTTTACATGAAGAGGGAGAATGCCAGCAGCTGGAGTTCTGGGCTGGAAAAGGAGCAAATATTAGAGACCTATTCTGCACAACTCCAAAAGTCCTGAAACTTCACGGAGGCACGTTTTGGAATATATAAAAAATACTAGAGAAAGAATCAACCAGAGGGGGCCCACACCCTGGCCACGAGGGTGGGGGCGCGCCCTACCCCCTTGGGCGCGCCCCCTGCCTCGTGGGCCCCCTGGCAGGCCTCCGGTGCCCATCTTCTGCTATATGAAGTCTTTTACCCTTGAAAAAAATCATAAGCAAGCTTTCGGGATGAAACAACGCCGCCACGAGGCGGAACCTTGGCAAAACCAATCTAGGGCTCCGGCGGAGCTGTTCTACCGGGGAAACTTCCCTCCGGGAGGGGGAAATCATCGCCATCGTCACCACCAACGATCCTCTCAGCGGGAGGGGCTCAATCTCCATCAACATCTTCACAAAGCACCATCTCCTCTAAAACCCTAGTTCATCTCTTGTATCCAATCTTTGTATCAAAACCTCAGATTGGTACCTGTGGTTTGCTAGTAGTGTTGATTACTCCTTGTAGTTGATGCTAGTTGGTTTATTTGGTGGAAGATCATATGTTCAGATCCTATATGCATATTAATACCCCTCTGATTATGAACATGAATATGATTTGTGAGTAGTTATGTTTGTTCCTGAGGACATGGGAGAAGTCTTGCTATAAGTAGTCATGTGAATTTGGTATTCGTTCGATATTTTGATGACATGTATGTTGTCTTTCCTCTAGTGGTGTTAAGTGAACGTCGACTACATGACACTTCACCATTATTTGGGCCTAGGGGAAGGCATTGGGAAGTAATAAGTAGATGATGGGTTGCTAGAGTGACAGAAGCTTAAACCCTAGTTTATGTGTTGCTTCGTAAGGGGCTGATTTGGATCCATATGTTTCATGCTATGGTTAGGTTTACCTTAATACTTCTTTTGTTGTTGCGGATGCTTGCAATAGGGGTTAATCATAAGTCGGATGCTTGTTCAAGGAAGGGCAGCACCCGAGCACCGGTCCACCCACATACTAAATTATCAAAGTAACGAATGCGAATCATATGAGCGTGATGAAAACTAGCTTGACGATAATTCCCATGTGTCCTCGGGAGCGTTTTCCTTTATATAAGAGTTTTTCCAGGCTTGTCCTTTGCTACAAAAAGGATTGGGCCATCTTGCTGCACCTTATTTACTTTTATTACTTGTTACCCGTTACAAATTACCTTATCACAAATCTATCTCATTACGATAATTTCGGTGCTTGCAGAGAAAACCTTCTTGAAAACCGCTTGTCATTTCCTTCTGCTCCTCGTTGGGTTTGATACTCTTACTTATCGAAAGGACTACGATAGACCCCCTACATTTGTGGGTCATCAAGACTCTTTTCTGGCGCCGTTTCCGGGGAGTGAAGCGCCTTTGGTAGGTGGAATTTGGTAAGGAAAATTTTATATAGTGTGCTGAAATTTACTGTCACTTGTTACTATGGAACATAATCCTTTGAGGGGCTTGTTCGGGGTATCTTCACCCCGACCAGTAGAGAAAAGAGTTACTCCTCAACCTACTGAACCTACTGAAAATGTTTACTTTGAAATTCCTTCGGGTATGATAGAGAAACTGCTAGCTAATCCTTTTACAGGAGATGGAACATTGCATCCCGATTTACACACCTAATCTATGTGGATGAAGTTTGTGGATTATTTAAGCTTGCAGGTATGCCCGAGGTTGTTATCAAGAAGAAAGTCTTCCCTTTATCTTTGAAGGTAAAGGCATTGACATGGTTTAGGCTATGTGATGATATGGGATCATGGAACTACAAACGATTGAAATTGGAATTTCATCAGAAATTTTATCCTATGCATCTTGTTCATCGTGATCGTAATTATATATATAATTTTTGGCCTCGTGAAGGAGAAAGCATCGCTCAAGCTAGGGGGAGGCTTAAGTCAATGTTATATTCATGCCCCAATCAGGAGCTCCCAAGAGAAATTATTATTCAAAATTTTTATGCTCGGCTTTCTCTCAATAATCGCTCCATGCTCGATACTTCTTGTACTGGTTCTTTTATGATGAAGACTATTGAATTCAAATGGGATTTATTGGAAAGAATTAAACGCAACTATGAAGATTGGGATCTCGATGAAGGTAAGGAGTCAGGTATAACACCAAAGTTTGATTGTGTTAAATCTTTTATGGATACCGATTCCGTGAATTTATCACTAAATATGGACTTGACTCTGAGATAGTAGCTTCTTTCTACGAATCATTTGCTACTCATGTTGATCTCCCTAAGGAGAAGTGGTTTAAATATAATCCTCCCATTGAAGTAAAAGTAGTTGTGTCGGTGTGGAACGACACCTATGGGATCACAAGAATCCCTACTACGGTTGCCGGGGCGCAGGGTTGCGAGGAGAGCAGGGCTAGTAGATAGCACAAGGATCGTTTACCCAGGTTCGGGCCGCGAGGATGCGTAAAGCCCTAGTCCTACTTTGGTGGGTGTATTTCTGAGAGTTCTTGAGCTCTCGAACTAGCTTTGGTCAGCGCGTGGTTCGAAAGAGCCGAATCCTCCTTCAGTATGCCATGTGCCTCCTTTTTATAGTTGAAAGGGGCTGCCACAGTGACACACAGGAGGTGGACAGGCGTACAGTGCCCTGAGCTTATCACTCGTATTACAGGACAAGACGCATTTAATGCGTAGCTTAGGTGTCCCCTTGCTTTATTGGGGGCGGGGGTGAGGCCCTACCCGTCCGTCGCCGCTCTTCCTCGTCTTAACACGCGCCCTGGCCAGTGAGGTGCGTGGCGCCATGTGGGCAGTCAGGCAGCTGAGGTGGCATGGTGGCGGAGCCTCAACGAAGATCTGCATGCCACCACGCAGGCGCTTGATGAGTTGACCTGGGAGCTGCATGTTGCCACGAAGGTGCCTGCCCAGCTGGTTGGGCTGGCAGCTGCATGTGAAAGATGGTGGAAGCTTGATCGGCGCGGGTTTGGTGGTGGCCTCGCCGGCGTCTTTGGTGAGGGCCTTGCTGGGTGGCCCGGCAAGGGTCTTGCCGTGGCGTGCTGTCCTGACAAGGATCTTGCCGGGGGTGTGGTGGCCTTCGTCGGCAAGGATCTTGCCGAGAATCGTCGTCTTCTAATCCTCATCTGTTCTTGAATATGTCTTCACAAAGATCTGCATGCCACCACTGAGGTGCCTTTCCGAGTCCTGGCCCCACGCTGATGATGGTGCTGGGGGCCGTGGGCTCAAGGGTGGCTCGCTCTGTTGGTGCGGGGCGAGCTGTCCCGGCAAGGGTCTTGCCGGGGCCGCTGAGGCCGCCCGGCAAGGGTCTTGCCGGGGGAACCTGCTTCGTCCCTCTGCTCTTTGTGGTCTTGGCCTTGGCGTTGCTTTGATTGTCTTGGGCTTCGATCTTACCTTGGCTCACCTCCCTCGTTCTGCTTGGTGTGGCCGTGGCGCGACTCTGACTGCCTGTGCACAGGAAAAGGGGTACAAAAATGCGCCCCTATTTTTGTACACCGACAGGAGCCCCCGGGCCTGGGCCACACATAAGCGTGACACGTTGTTGGGCCAGGCCCAAAATGGTGCGCGGGCAGGTGGGGCGGTTTTTACCGTGGTAAGATTCTTCGCGCGCTCCACCTCCCACGACCCGCGCGCGTGGTGCGGCGTGGAGGGGTGTGCGTGACGTGGGCGGCATACGTGGGGCGGTTTCCACACGCATGCGTCACATCGCAGTAAAGAGGCGGCTCACACCCTCCCTGTAAAAGGAGGGAGGCGCGGAGGCGCGGCTCATTTACTGAGTGGGCCCAAGGTGCGGTCTTCAAGGCATCCACTCCCCACGATCACGGGGTGGGGAGAGGTCGCCTCACCTGTCCCCTCGGTTCTGCACGTCTGCCATGCGTCTTTCATGCGCTTGGGGTGGCAAACGGTGGAGGCGGCAAACCGGGCCGTCGCTGGCTGGGGCAGCGAGTCGGTCCTGATTCCCTGTGCCTCCGGTGTCTGGATTGGCGAGCGGGGCGGCCGAGCCTCAACCCCATTCCTTTATAAAGGGGAGGAAGGGGGATAGCATCCCGCATTCTTCCATCTTCTGTCTCCCCCTCCTTCTGCTTCTTCCTCTCACCCGCCATGGAGAAGGGGAATCACAGTCCATCGACGGTGGCGGCGAGGGTCACCGCCGACAATGGCGTCCCTCCTCCTCTGAGCGGTGGTGGTGGAACCGACCGCGAGGAAGGGGAGGAGGCGAGGCGAGGCAGAGGCTGTAGCGCTCGGGGAAGAGGAGGACGGGGCGGCGCGCCGGCCTCGCCCCCGCCAATGATGCCCTTCCCGATGGAGGGCCACGTTGAAGACCGGCCTTGCGAGTTCTTCATCAGGCTCCGCCGACCCCCGCGTCGTCGTCTTCGTCTCCCTACCCCGTTCGCTCGGGTGATGGAGCGCACCCCACCCCAGACCCTCAGGTTGCACATGAGGGGCTGTGGGAACAGGGGCACGCGGGTCGAAGTCGACTTCCCGGCTCCTCGAGTTATGTATCTCCGCCGTGGATGGAAGACGTTCGCCCGCATCGGGCTCGTCCTCTACTTCAAATTAATGGAGGACGACCTGCTTTCCATCAAGGTCTTCGGAGAGTTTGGAACTCGTCTGAAATGCTGTGTGGAGAGCTCATCTGATGGAGATTCTGACGATGGAAGCTCGTACTCGAGGGAAAGCGACGAGGGGGACAGCGGGGACGAGTCTGACTAGGCGCCGGACATCCCGCGCCTGGGCTGGTGCGGCAGCAGCAGCATCTGCACCTGGCCGCTCCTCCAGTAGGGTTTTGCCGGGGGCGGGGCCAGCTTCTTGAACTTCTCGGGGCCGTCTCCTTGGGCGGCTGGCGTCGGGAGGTTGCGTAAGAGGAAGAGGATGGGCGGCAAGGCCGTCAACTTGGAGTACGCGGGCACTGACGCCTTCATCGCGTACTGCCTATCCTGCGCCTCGTCTTCCAGTTCCTTTCCCAGCACCGTCATCACCGGCCCCCCTGTGGGCGGTGGTCACCGAGGTGTTCTCTTGGTGCTTTATGCTACTCTTAGCTCGCCTAGGCGCCCCTTTTGCCCTCTCGCCTCCTTGACCTGCCTCATGTGGAGAGGGACAAGAAAGGGATTACGGGCACCTTATCTCTTTTTTAATCTGTAAGCCTGCGGGCCTTGTTGAATTCAAACCTTGTAATCCCCTTTGTCCATGTTTTTTCATTTCGTACGAACTGTACCTGTACGGGATGTTTTTTAATGAAAAAGGGATGCTTGCCGGGCTTTTCGTTCGTGGGTAAATCCCGCGACAAGGAGTAAATCCTCGTTATTTGTTTAAGATAAACGTTTTTCGCCCGGCAACAGGCCTTGCCGTTCCCCCACTCCGTTCGACCGTTCTCGCGCTCTTGGCGGAGGCAGGGAAGAAGCAGGCTTCAGGCTCCTCGTTCTACCTCGCTGTCGTGGCTACAACCAAATCCGGACCCAGGAAATAATCCTTAGGTATAGGGAAAAAGGGAGCACGGCAGCTGAGGGAGTCCTGGATTAGGGGGTATCCGGACAGCCGGACTATATCCTTTGGCCGGACTGTTGGACTATGAAGATACAAGATTGAAGACTTCGACTCATGTCCGGGTGGGACTCTCCTTGGCGTGGAAGGCAAGCTTGGCAATACGGATATGTAGATCTCCTCCCATTGTAATCGACTCTGTGTAACCCTAGCCCCCTCCGGTGTCTATATAAACCGGAGGGTTTAGTCCGTAGGACCAACAACAATCATACCATAGGCTAGCTTCTAGGGTTTATCCTCTGCGATCTCGTGGTAGATCAACTCTTGTAATACTCATATCATCAAGATCAATCAAGCAGGAAGTAGGGTATTACCTCCGTCGAGAGGGCCCGAACCTGGGTAAACATTGTGTCCCCCGCCTCCTGTTACCATCCGCCTTAGATGCACAGTTCGGACCCCCTACCGGAGATCCACCGGTTTTGACACCGACATTGGTTCTTTCATTGAGAGTTCCACTGTGCTGTCACCGTAAGGCTTGATGGATCCTTCGATCATCGGTAACGATGCGGTCCAGGGTGAGGTCTTCCTCCCCGGACAGATCTTTGTATTCGGCGGCTTCGCACTGCGGGCCAACTCGCTTGGCCATCTGGAGCAGATCGAGAGATACGCCCCTGGCCACCAGGTCAGGTTCGGAAACTTGAATTACACTGCCGACATCCGTGGAGACATGATCTTCGACGGATTCGAGCCCATGTCAGGTGTGCCGCACGATCACGACGAGCATGATTTAGCTCTGCCGTCGGACAATGTTCGGGAGATCGCACCTGCAACTACTCCGCCTTTTAATTCGGAGCAAATTGTGCCAACCGAGGACGGGTGGATAGACCCCGCCATGGAGGCCGTACTCTAAGCGGGGATAGAGACGGATACTGACCTTACCCCTCATGACAGTCGTGATGCCGAACCACTTGGTTTATCTCCGTCCACGGACTCCGAGCCACCTGCGTCCGTACCTGTCGAATCCGATTGGCCGCCGATCATGGAGTTCACCTCCGCGGATATTTTTCAGCACTCGCCTTTCGGCGATGTGCTGAACTCGTTAAGGTCTCTCTCCTTGTCAAGAGAACCTCTGCCGAACTATGTCCGGCTAGAATGGGATGCGGATGACGAGGAAATTCAGTCCCCACCCACCACCCACTTAGTAGCCACTGTCGACGACTTAACCGACATGCTCGACTTCGACTCCGAAGACATCGATGGCATGGACAACGATGCCGGAGATGAACAGGAACCACTGCCCACAGGGCACTGGACCACCACCTCATCATATGATATATACATGGTGGATACACCCAAAGAAGGCAATGGCGACAAGACAGCGGAGGATGACCCCTCCAAGAAGCAACCCAAGCGCCAACGTCAGTGGCGCCGCTCTAAGTCTCGCCACAGCAAAAGCGGCACAGGACATAATAGCACTCCGGGCAGTGCCGAAGACGACGACAATCCCCTCCAGCAAGATTTAGGGCCGGAGGATGAACAAGCCTACCCTCCCGAGCGAGCGGCAGAGGGATAAGCGGAGGATGACAATTATATGCCTCTCTCCGAAGACGAAGTGAGCCTCGGCGACGAAGAATTTGTCGTACCTGAGGATCCCGTCGAACAGGAGCGCTTTATGCCCCGGCTTATAGCCACAGCAAATAGCCTGAAGAAAAAGCAACAGCAGCTTCAAGCTGATCAGGATCTGCTAGCAGACAGATGGACTGAAGTCCACGCGGCCGAGGAATATGAACTCGAACGCCGTTCCAAGGGTTACCTAAAGCGCAGGTTGCTACCCTGACTTGAGGAGGAAGCATTGAAACCTACATCACCAGCGTATGATGCGGCTGATCGGCCACCTCGTGGCCGAGACAGAGAGGCATTTCAGCCTGAAAACCAGCCCGCACCCCGCCGCCAAACAAACAGAAATACCAAGGGCCGGGGCAAAACGCGGAACCTGCGAGGTGTATTGGAAAACAAGGCAAAAGATGCAAGATCGATCTACGGATCAAGGGGGCACGCACCAACACGCGACGATGATCGTCACACTGGATACACTAAATGTAAGTCCGGCCGAGCCGAATACGGCAGAAAGACTCATATGAACTGCGTCGTGATATAGCCTGGCACGGAGGCGCCGCACACCCCCTATGCTTCACTAATGAAGTTATGGATCACGAATTCCCAGAGGGTTTTAAACTCGTAAATATCGAATCATATGATGGTACAACAGATCCCGCGGTATGGATCGAGGATTTCCTCCTCCACACCCACATGGCTCACGGTGATGATCTACATGCCATTAAGTACCTCCCACTAAAACTCAAAGGACCAGCTCGGCATTGGCTGAATAGCTTGCCAACAGACTCCGTCGACAGTTGGGAGGATTTGGAAGACACATTCCTTGACAACTTCTAGGGCACTTATGTCCGACCACCGGATGCTGACGATTTAAGTCATATAACCCAGCAGCCAGGGGAATCGGCCAGGAAATTCTGGACCCGGTTCCTAACCAAGAAGAACCAAATAGTAGACTGTCCGGATGTAGAGGCCTTAGCGGCATTTAAACATAATATCTGTGACGAATGGCTCGCCCGGCACCTCGGCCAAGAGAAGCCAAAATCCATGGCAGCCCTCACGGCACTGATGACCCGCTTTTGTGCGGGCGAAGATAGTTGGTCGGCTCGTAGTACCAATACAACAAGCAAACCTGGCGCATCAGAAGCCAGGGACAGCAACGGAAAACCACGACGCAACAAACATAAGCGCCACAAATATGGTGAAACGCTGAAAACACGGCAGTTAATGCCGGGTTCAGGGGCTCAAAGTCCGGTCAGTGGAATGGGCCACCCAAAAATAAAAATCCGGGTCCTTCCAGTCTGAACCGCATACTCGATCGCCAATGCCAAATTCATGGCACCCCAGAAACGCCAGCCACCCGTACCAACAGAGAATGCCGGGTCTTCAAACAAGCCGGCAGAGCAGGCGCTAGAGACAAAGGGGGGGTCCCAAAGCGACGATAGCGACAAAGAGCCCAGACCACTGAACACAGGAGGGCAAAAGAAATTCCCCCCGCATATTCAATCGGTGAACGTGGTACATACCACCCAAATTACCAACTCGGACCGGATATCCATCCTTAGAGATGGTGACTCAACGGAACTTGTCGTCCCACAATATAAACTGGGGACAGTCACCTTCAACTGCACGGATCGTCCGGTCAAAGCCAATCAGGGCAATCCAGCCGCACTAGTCTTGGACCCAATAATATACGGGTTCCACCTCATTCGAGTCCTGATGGATGGCGGTAGCAGCTTAAATCTGCTTTACCAAGACACAGTGCGCAAGATGGGCATCGATCATTCGGTGATCAAACCCCCTAAAGCCGCTTTCAGAGGCATTATACCAGGTGAGGAGGCTCGCCGTACAGGCTCCATTGCCCTCGAGGTAGTCTTTCGGTTCACGAGAAAATTACCGTATCGAAGAGTTAAACTTCAAAATCGTCCCTTTCCGCAGTGATTATCAAGCACTGCTCGGACGAACCGCATTCGCCCGATTCAACGCGGTACCACATTATGCCTACCGTAAGCTCAAGATGCCTGGTTCACGCGGCGTCATCACGGTTAATGGCAAGGCCGAACTTCCCCTCGGCACCAGCATATACACCACTGCCTTAGCAGCAGAGACAACGAGCAACACCTTGCAGCCGAACCTCGAGCAGACGTTCGGGCCTCCGGATACCGTTAAGGGACTTCGAACTACTTCATGAAAGGATAGCCCAGCCCGTCCATGGCTCAACTAAAACACTCCGGAACACCAGGACAGGCCGTACTCAGCGTCTCAACCGCCCTTCGGCACATAAATATTTCTTACATTTTCTTCGCAGGTTCACCTTTGCGCCGACCAGGACGGGCTACACGGACGCAGCTTGAACGCGTAAGGGAATCCTTAGACATCTCCCGCAGTGACCGTCCAGCTATATTGCGGATCCGCACTCAGCCTCTTCCCCCTGGTCTCAGCAGGTTCCGCAATCATATTCCTTTTTTATCACATTACTTGTACCCATACGCATAGACGTAATATTCAAATACAACATGTGGATTTATATGACGCTTATCTTCTGTCATTTTTATTGAAATTCTTTTCTCAAAGTGGCATCTGCAAATAGCGATACGCCTTAAAATATGCCAGGGGCTACATTTTACCCATAATACGGCAGTAAAGTCCGAACACCTTCATGGAAGTTCGGCACCCCGAACTTATAGCACTATATGCATCAGCTCCGAATCATGTCTTGGGTCAATAGTTGGGTTTGCCCGACTCCCATGTTTTGGTACCTTACGTTCCGCTATATCGGCTAAGGTAGCACTGGGAGAACTACTGCGATTGTGTCCCGGTTCTTCCGGACGAGCACCTCAGTAGAGAAAGCCAAAACTGATTGTCATGATACGGCGAGAGCTGGTCAGCTGTTCGAGAGGTTGCAAAATCTTTAAGGATTCCTTCCGCACAATGCCATAACCAATGCAGCGTGCGATGGATCGGTTTTTCCTCCGATCAGGCGCCTATAGAGCCCCTCGTGCGGTCTTCCGAACACCAAGAGCTGCACCGACCATACTAAAGCTCCTATGGCTAAGTAAGAGTGATAAAGCCCTATAGTCCGACTACCCGGTTCGTTGTGCTGAGCACCTCCTTCGGAGGACCCAAAGCTGGGATAAAGAGTGCTCAGGTTTATCCCGAACACCCCCGTACTTCATACGTGGGGCGAAGCCGACGGTAGCCAACTCTCGATTTAACATATAAAACGGCCGCAGGAGGGTAAACTTTCATATAACAAAGCGGTAATGGCGATATAATCGACCTTGTTTTAACATTACAAAGGACAACATGATTTGCATTCATGGAAATATAAAGTCCTTGGTGCATAGCTCTGCGGCAAGGTAGGATCCTTTCAGGACATTCTCATAATATAACTCAGGCTTGTGGTGCTCCTTCCCCTCCGGCGGTCCTTCGGTCATCAGCTTTTCAGCATCCATCTTCCCCCAGTGCACCTTTGCACAGGCGAAGGCCATTCATGCACCCTCTATACAGACCGACCGCTTGATGACGTCAAGTCGAGGACAGGCACCCACAAGCCGCTTCACGAGCCCGAAGTAGCTAGTTGGGATCGGCTCAGCAGGCCATAGCCGGATAATTAAATCCTTCATGGCTAGTTCCGTCGCATATACGTAGTTCGATCAGCTGTTTCAATTGATCGACAAAAGGCACCGGATAATTCGGTGCCAAATACTGCGACCAGAAGAGCTTATCCGTAGTATTCCTTTCTTCGGCTCGGTAGAATTGAGCGGCATATGATATGCTGCGAGGTAGCTCGGCAAATACCCCTGAGAAATCCGGATTCAAAATCAGAAACATAAGTCCCCCCCCCCCAATACTTACTTTACAGGAAAATCCTTACCAGCCGCGATCTTTCTCGCCTCTTGGATCTCCTGCATGGCGCTTTGGGTTTCCCCCCGGGCATCGCTCGCGGCCTGATGAGCCTTGGTAAGTTCGGACTCTTTCTCCGTTAAACTCTTCTCCAAGGTCTCGCATTTCCCTACGGCCTCTTGTAGCTCCTGTTGAGCTTTAATAACCCTGGCCTCGTGTTTCTCACGAAGAGCCTGCTAAGTGGCTGCCTTTTTCTCGGCCTTGGCCACAGCCTTCTTGAGGGCTTCGACTTTGGTCACAATTCCTAGTGCAATGTCATAAAACTCAGTTCATACTGAAAATTCATTCGCAATAAATGCGAACAAGACTTGTGCATACCCTGTTTATCCCTCAACTGCATTTTTAACTGGTCAAGTTCTTCCTTGGCCCGCTCCAAACTTAGATTCAGTCCGGAGATTTCCAAGATATGGGAGGCGGCGGCCTTCTGAGGCCTTTGCTTATAACAAAAGAGAAATACCTGTCATTCAATGAGTCTTCGTGCGAATATATATTTGATCCTCTGTCCGGGTTTTTTCACTGAACAGTGTATCAGGGGCTACTATCTATACCATGACACTCTTCGACAACACATAAAACATACCTCAAAGCCTCTTATAAGGCTGATACAGGCATCGTTCAGTCCACTCTCAGTTGACTGAATTTTCTCAATCACCGCACCCATAAGGGCACGATGTTCATCAATGTTGGAGGCGCCTTTCAAGGCCACTAACAAAGCATCCGACACTTATGGATAGATAGAGGTCGCTGATGGCACTCCCCCTCCAGCCAAAGGAGGTTGCCTGCTTGATCCTGGAGCCGTATAGGTCTCTGGAATCGCATCCGGCTGGGAGCCAAACTCAATATCGCTCCCGCCATCAGCCCCCATGAGAATCTTTCCCCCCATGTGTCCGGCCCCTGAGGTTTGACCTCCAGGGGCCGCCTTCACGGTTCTGTCCTTTCCTCCTTGGCCGGGGTCCTTTTGGGACGAAGCCTCGGTGTTGTGCACCTGTTTGGAGGAAGGGGGCCTTGGGGGCGTCCCGCTCTCCATAGCATTTGAGCTCAGCTAGTCCTATGATGAGGATTGTTTTGCACGAGACCCCGCCGGACTACAAAAAATATGGCTTGGGTTAAAATACTAAGCCACGATGAGTCCGGACGCCTAAAACGTACTCGGATTTTATACACTTACGAGTTCACCGGGGGCTGGGCCACAGGATCCCATGCCGGTCATTGTCGGGCGGAAGTGGACTCCTCGGGAAGAGCCTTTCCTTTTGGGCAGCTCGGCCTCCAAGTGTACGAAGGCCGTCCTCTTCTTTCTTCCCCCCGCAGGGGATTCATCTTCCTCCTCCTCCTTGTCCTCTTCGGAGGCGGAATGGGCATTGGAGCCTTCGGATATTGTGTCCGATGTGCCGCCATGCGATTTAAGGCCGCTTCGGTCTTTTGGGCCTCCTTCTAGGCCGTCTTCTTCGGCACCTTGTAAGGTGTCGGGACCAACATCTTCGTCAGAAGTGGGATGGCCGGTTCTCGAGCAGCGGGGCCGGACAATGGATCCGCTCCGCCTTCTTCGTCCAGCCCTGGGAGAGTTGTACAAAACACATTAAGCGTTTCTTTTGGGTTACGCGGTTAAGAAAGTTTGATAACTCATCGAACTTGCCGGGCGGGACAGTTGGTACCCACGGTCTTCGGCGGAGTCCGACCACGATTTGCTGGACTTGAAAAGCACCTTCCACATGTCCTTGTGCGATGAGCCGAAAATCTCCCGCAAGGTTTGGTGCCGGGCCGGATCGAATTCCCACAAATTGCAAGTCCGGTGCTGACAAGGCAAGATCCGGCGAATCAACATTACCTGGACTACATTGACAAGCCCAATGTTCTTGTCTCCCATATCTTCAACGCGCGTCTGGAGCGCCGATAGTTCATCAAACGAGGACTAGTCTAGGCCTTTCTTGACCCAGGATGTAAGCCGCAGGGGGGCGCCGGATCAGAACTCGGGAGGGGCGGCCCACTCCGTGCTGCGCCGCTCAGTGATATAAAACCACTGCTGTTGCCACTCCTAGATAGAATCATTAAAGATTCCCGTTGGCCATATGATGTTGGGCATCCTGCTCACCATGGCGCCCCACACTCGGCATGCTCGCCGCCCACCACGTTGGGCTTCACATTAAAGATCTTCAGCCATAAGCCGAAGTGCGGTGAAATGCGAAGAAAAGCCTCGGACACGACAAGTGAATGTCGAAATGTTGAGGAAGGAATTGGGGGACAGATCGTGAAGATCGATCCCATAATAGTAGATGATGCCGCAAACAAACGGGTGGAGGGGAAATCCTAGCCCGCGGACAAAATGAGGGAGGAATACAACCCTCTCGTGGGGTTCCGGAGAAGGGACGATTTGTCTCGCCGTCGGAAGACGGTGGCTGATTTTCTTGGTCAGATACCCGACCTTCCGAATCTTTTTAATATCCTTCTCTTGGACGGTAGAGGCCATCCATTTGCCTCCCGCTCCGGATCCGGACATCTTCGGAGGACCTCTTGTGGACAGAGAAGAGGAACGCTTGAGCGTTGGAGCTGGCGGGGAGGGAATGAGCTGGGAGGAAGGCGTGGGTGAAAAGAATAAATCCTTGTCCCCTTATAAGGACGGAAGAGGCGTCGCCTCCCGGTTACTGGTAAAACCTCTTACTCCCCAAACGCCGTAATTGATGGCGCGGCTGGGTTACCCGCGTCCGTATTGATGAGAATCCCGTGGTAAGGGGACACGATCTCTCCTTCGACAGGACGTGCCGAGAAAACCGCCTCGCGATATGCGCCAAGGCTGGTTGAGAAAAATGGTTCGAATAATGACCGGGCCGTGGTGTGATGTCATGCTACGAAATACGTCACGGTCGGCAGATTAGATGCGTGGAAATATTATTCTCTCTACGGTGGTATGCGAAACTTGTTTTGCAGAGCCGGACACTATCCTTGTGTTCAAAATCTTCCATGGAGTGTTTGGAGAAGGAACCCGCCTTGCAATGCCGAAGACAATCTGTGCGCCGGACTCATCGTCATTGAAGCCTGGTTCAGGGGCTACTGAGGGAGTCCTGGATTAGGGGGTATCCGGACAGCCGGACTATATCCTTTGGCCGGACTGTTGGACTATGAAGATACAAGATTGAAGACTTCGACTCATGTCCGGGTGGGACTCTCCTTGGCGTGGAAGGCAAGCTTGGCAATACGGATATGTAGATCTCCTCCCATTGTAATCGACTTGTAACCCTAGCCCTCCGGTGTCTATATAAACCGGAGGGTTTAGTCCGTGGGACCAACAACAATCATACCATAGGCTAGCTTCTAGGGTTTATCCTGTGCGATCTCGTGGTAGATGTAATTCTCATATCATCAAGATCAATCAAGCAAGAAGTAGGGTATTACCTCCGTCGAGAGGGCCCGAACCTGGGTAAACATTGTGTCCCCCGCCTCCTGTTACCATCCGCCTTAGACGCACAGTTCGGGACCCCCTACCCGAGATCCGCCGGTTTTGACACCGACAGCAGCCTAGAGATAAAAACGAGGCTTCACATGCCCCAGTCCTGTTTCGAAAGGCATGACAGGGGATAAAAAGACTTATCTGGATCTGCAGCCCTCGGCAGTCTTATCTTGCCGCGGTTGGATCCTCGAATTTGCAGCCCCCGGCAACTCTGGTTTGCCGAGGTCGGGACGCCGGTCCGTTTCCTTTCTTCCAAGTAGCTCAGCAGAAGTGCTTATGTGCCATGCGAACCAAAAAAGGACAGAAGAGGAACAGATAGACGTGCACTCGACCTCTAAGCTAGGGGTTAGTCGCTGCTGAGCACTATCAACCCTAACCGAGGAAGAGACTCGACCTAGCATGCATGCTATGACTTAGGGCGCCAACGCTTCATTTATTTATGCTCAGGGTCTGCGCCTGGCTCTGTACAAAGAGTCATATGCCTTGCCGGCAAAGCTTGTACAAAAGGTGGCTTGTCGGGAGGCCTGGCAAGCCGCGCCTTATGGGTAAAACTTGCGAAGATGCTCGATGTTCCAGGAGTTGCTCATCGGGGCGGCATCTTCGGTCTCCAAAGGACCGCTGCGCTAGGCCTGGTGACTCGTATTACCCGATAAGGGCCTTCCCACTTTGGCATCAACTTGTTGGAATTCTTGGCCGACTAAACGCGCCGAAGAACAAGGTCGCCTTCCTCAAAGCTTCGGGCATGAACCTTGCAGCTATGGTAGCGGCGCAAGGCTTGCTGGTAGCGTGCCGCTCTCACAGCCGCCCGAAGATGATCTTCCTCAAGGAGCGTCGCGTCATCTTGGCGCAATGGCTCTTGCTCAAGCTCATCATAAGCAAGCACTCGAGGTGACTCGTATATGAGTTCCATGGGGAGAACTGCTTCTGCCCCGTATACCAGGGCAAAAGGTGTCTGGCCGGTGGCTCGATTTGGCGTCGTCATGATCGACCAAAGAACCGCCGGCAACTCATCAACCCCGCACCTTCCACTCTTGTGCATCTTGACAAAGGTCTTCATTCTCAGGCCTCACAACACTTCAGCATTTGCCCTCTCCACTTGGCCGTTGCTCCGTGGATGTGCCACGGAAGGAAAACAGACCTTGCTGCCGAGGTCTTGGATGTACTGCATGAAGGTGTGGCTTGTGAACTGCGTGCCGTTGTCAGTGGTGACTCTGTTTGGCACACCAAAACGGCAGAGCAGTCCTTTGAAGAACTTGACGGCTGACTGAGCAGTCACCTTCCTCACTGCTTCCACTTCCGGCCACTTTGTGAACTTGTCGATTGCAACGTACAAGTACTCAAAGCCCCCGACAGCGCGGGGGAAAGGGCCCAGTATATCGAGCCCCCAGACCGAGAATGGCCAGGAGAGAGGGATTGTTTGAAGGGCTTGAGCTGGCTGATGAAGCTTCTTTGAATGGAACTGGCACGCTTCACACTTGGTTACTAGTGCCGTCGCATCCTGGAGGGCGGTGGGCCAGAAGAAACCTTGCCGGAACGCCTTCTCGGCAAGGGCCCTTGACCCTATGTGGGAGCCACATATGCCTCCATGTATCTCCGCCAACAGCTCCAGTCCTTCCTCCCGGGGGATGCACTTGAGTTTCACACCGTTTGGCCTCCTCCGGTACAGGACATCATCGACGAACTGGTACAGGGCGGACCGACGGGCTACTTTCTCTGCTTCTTCCTGCTCCTTAGGAAGCTCCACTATTTGGAGGAAGTGGACGGTATGCTGCGCCCATGCTTGAGCCTGGGGCTCGACGGCAAGGACCAAAGGCATTTCTTCCGCCATGGGAGCGGCCGTCACTACGGCCAGGGCTTTGCTACCTCTTGAGCACTGCGTTGGATTTCCCCGAAGAGGAGAGGATGATGCAGCAAACTAGCGTAAGTATTTCCCTCAGTTTTTGAGAACCAAGGTATCAATCCAGTAGGAGGCCACACACAAGTCCCTCGTACCTGCACAAAACAATAGCTCCTCGCAACCAACACGATTAGGGGTTGTCAATCCCTTCACGGTCACTTACGAGAGTGAGATTTGATAGAGATGGTAGATAATATTTTTGGTATTTTTGGTATAGAGATGCAAAGTGAAAATTAAAAGGCAAAAAGTAAAAACAAAGGAAGTATTAAAGTGATGGAGATTGATATGATGAGAATAGACCCGGGGGCCATAGGTTTCACTAGTGGCTTCTCTCAAGAGCATAAGTATTCTACGATGGGTGAACAAATTACTGTTGAGCAATTGACAGAATTGAGCATAGTTATGAGTATATCTAGGTATGATCATGTATATAGGCATCACGTCCTAGACAAGTAGACCGAAACGATTCTGCATCTACTACTATTACTCCACTCATCGACCGCTATCCAGCATGCATCTAGAGTATTAAGTTAAAAACAGAGTAACGCCTTGAGCAAGATGACATGATGTAGAGGAATAAATTCATGCAATATGATAAATACCCCATCTTGTTATCCTCGATGGCAACAATACAATACGTGCCTTGCAACCCTTTACATCCTTTGGGTAAGGACACCGCAAGATTGAACCCAAAGCTAAACACTTCTCCCATTGCAAGAACTACCAATCTAGTTGGCCAAACCAAACGGATAATTCAAAGAGACTTGCAAAGATAACCAATCATACATAAAAGAGTTCAGAAATGATTCAAATATTATTCATATATAATCTGGATCATAAACTCACAATTCATCGGTCTCAACAAACACACCGCAAAAACAAGATTACATCGAATAGATCTCCACGAGAGAGGGGGAGAACATTGTATTGAGATCCAAAAAGAGAGAAGAAGCCATCTAGCTACTAGCTATGGACCCGAAGGTCTGAAATAAACTACTCACACTTCATCGGAGGTACTATGGTGATGATGTAGAAGCCCTCCGTGGTGGATGCCCCCTCCGGCGGAGCTCCGGAACAGGCCCCAAGATGGGATCTCGTGGATACAGGAAGTAGGTTTTTGGCTCCTGTTCTGATCGTTTGAGGGTTCGTAGGTATATATAGGAGGAAGGAGTATGTCGGTGGAGCAACAGGGGGCCCACGAGGTAGGGGGCGCGCCCTAGGGGGGGGGGGCGCCACCCACCCTCGTGACCGCCTCTTTTGTTCCTTGGAGTAGGGTCCAAGTCTCCTGGATCATGTTCGGTGAGAAAATCACGTTCCCGAAGGTTTCATTCCGTTTGGACTCCATTTGATATTCCGTTTCTTCGAAACACTGAAAAAGGCAAAAACAACAATTACAGGCTGGGCCTCCGGTTAATAGGTTAGTCCCAAAATAATATAAAAGTGGAAAATAAAGCCCAATATAGTCCAAAACAGTAGATAAAGTATCATGGAGCAATCAAAAAATATAGATACGTTGGAGACGTATCAGGCATCCCCAAGCTTAATTCCTGCTCGTCCTCGAGTAGGTAAATGATAAAAAGAAATTTTTTGATGCGGAGTGATACTTTGGCATAATTTCAATGTAAATCTTCTTAATTGTGGTATGAATATTCAGATCCGAAAGATTCAAGACAAAAGTTCATATTGACATAAAAATAATAATACTTCAAGCATACTAACTAAGCAATTATGTCTTCTCAAAATAACATGGCCAAAGAAAGTTATCCCTACAAAATCATATAGTCTGGCTATGCTCCATCTTCCCCACACAAAATATTTAAATCATGCACAACCCGATGACAAGCCAAGCAATTGTTTCATACTTTAACATTTTCAAAACTTTTTCAATCTTTACGCAATACATGAGCGTGAGCCATGGATATAGCACTATATGTGGAATAGAATGGTGGTTGTGGAGAAGACAAAAGGGAGAAGATAGTCTCACATCAACTAGGCGTATCAACGGGCTATGGAGATGCCCATCAATAGATATCAATGTGAGTGAGTAGGGATTGCCATGCAACGGATGCACTAGAGCTATAAGTATATGAAAGCTCAACAAAAGAAACTAAGTGGGTGTGCATCCAACTCGCTTGCTCACGAAGACCTAGGGCATTTGAGGAAGCCCATCATTGGAATATACAAGCCAATTTCTATAATGAAAAATTCCCACTAGTATATGAAAGTGACAAAATGAGAGACTCTCTATCATGAAGATCATGGTGCTACTTTGAAGCACAAGTGTGGTATAAGGATAGTAACATTGTCCCTTCTCTCTTTTTCTCTCATTTTTTTATTTGGGCCTTTTCTCTTTTTTTATGGCCTCTTTTCTTTTACATTTTTCTCTTTTTTTTTCGTCCGGAGTCTCATCCCGACTTGTGGCGGAATCATAGTCTCCATCATCCTTTCCTCACTTGGGACAATGCTCTAAAGAATGATGATTATCACACTTTTATTTTTCTTACAACTCAACAATTACAACTCGATTCTTAGAACAAAGTATGTATATATTAATGCCTCAGGAGATGTACCTGGATATGCAATGAAACAAGAGTGACATGTATGAAATAATTATGAATGGTGGCTTTGCCACAAATACGATGTCAACTACATGATCATGCTAGCAATATGACAATGATGGAGCGTGTCATAATAAACGGAACGGTGGAAAGTTGCATGGCAATATATCTCAGAATGGCTATGGAAATGCCATGATAGGTAGGTATGGTGGCTGTTTTGAGGAAGATATATGGTGGGTGTATGATACCGGCGAAAAGTGCGCGGTATTAGAGAGGCTAGCAATGGTGGAAGGATGGGAAAAGTGCGTATAATCCATGGACTCAACATTAGTCATAAAGAACTCATATACTTATTGCAAAAATCTAGAAGTTATCAAAGCAAAGTATTACGCGCATGCTCCTAGGGGGATAGATTGGTAGGAAAAGACCATCGCTCATCCCCGACCACCACTCATAAGGAAGACAATCAATAAATAAATCATGCTCCGAGTTCATCACATAATGGTTCACCATACGTGCATGCTACGGGAATCACAAACTTCAACACAAGTATTCTTTAAATTCACAACTACTCAACTAGCATGACTCTAATATCACCATCTTCATATCTCAAAACAATTATCAAGCATCAAACTTTTCTAAGTATTCAACGCACTCAAAAGAAAGTTTCACATATCTTGAATACCAAGTATATTAATATTAAGCAAATTACCATGCTATTAACGACTCAAAATAATCTAAGTGAAGCATGAGAGATCAATAGTTTATTTAAAACAAATCCACCACCGTGCTCTAAAAGATCTGAGTGAAGCACTAGAGCAAAAATTATCATGCTCAAAAGATATAAGTGAAGCGCTATGAGCAAAACTATCAAGCTCAAAAGGTATAAGTGAAGCACATAGAGTATTCTATCAAATTCCAATTTATGTATGGCTCTCTCAAAAGGTGTGTACAAAAAGTATGATTGTGGTAAACTAACAAGCAAAGACACAAATAATACAATACGCTCCAAGCAAAACACCTATCATGTGGTGAATAAAAATATAGCTCCAAGTAAATTACCGATGAAAGTAGATTTAAAGAGGGGATGCCTTCCTGGTCATCCCCAAGATTTGACTTTTTGGTGTCCTTGGATTATCTTGGGGGTGCCATGGGCATCCCCAAGCTTAGGCTCTTGCCACTCCTTGTTCCAGAATCCATCAAAAGAATTTACCCAAAACTTGAAAACTTCACAACACAAAACTCAATAGAAATCTCGTGAACTCCGTTAGAGAAAGAAAACAAAAGACTACTTTAAGGTACTGTAATGAACTCATTCTTTATTTATATTTGTGTTAAACCTACTTTATTCCAACTTCTCTATGGGTTATAAACTATTTTACTAGCCATAGATTCATCAAAATAAGCAAACAACACACGAAAAACAGAATCTGTCAAAAACAGAACAGTCTGTAGTAATCTGTAACTAACACAAACTTCTGGAACTCCGAAAAATCTACCAAAATTAGAAGACCTATAAAATTTGTTTATTGATCAGAAGAAATTGGAATCACTATTTTATCACGTTATGGTGATTTTTAATAATTCGGTCACTGAGCACAAAGTTTCTGGAAATTACAGCAAGATCAAATAACTATCATCCAAGAAGATCCAATAGGTCTAACTTGGCACAAACACTAATTAAAACATAAAACCACATCTAAACAGAGGCTAGATGGATTATTTATTCCTAAACATAAGCAAAAGCAAAAAAAACAAAAAAAAATTGGTTGCCTCCCAACAAGCGCTATCGTTTAACGCCCCTAGCTAGGCATAAAAGCAAGGATAGATCTAGGTATTGCCATCTTTGGTAGGCAATCCATAAGTGGCTCTCATGATAGATTCATATGATAATTTTATTTTCTTTCTAGGGAAGTGTTCCATGCCCTTCTTTAAGGGAAATTGGAATCTAATATTACCTTCCTTCATATCAATAATTGCACCAATCGTTCTAAGGAAAGGTCTACCAAGAATAATAGGACATGAAGGATTGCAATCTATATCAAGAACGATAAAATCTACCGGCACATAATTCCTATTTGCAACAATAAGAACATCATTAATTCTTCCCATATGCTTTTTAATAGTGGAATCAAGATGCAAGTTTAGAGAGCAATCATCAAAGTCACGGAAATCTAGCAAATCACACAAGGTTTTGGGGATAGTAGAGACACTAGCACCCAAATCACACAAGGCATGAAACTCATAATTTTTAATTTTAATTTTAATAGTAGGTTCCCACTCATCATAGAGCTTTCTAGGGATAGAGACCTTCAACTCAAGTTTTTCTTCATAAGATTGCATCAAGGCATGAACAATGTGTTCGGTAAAGGCCTTATTTTGACTATAAGCATGAGGAGAATTTAGCACGGATTGCAACAAGGAAATACAATCAATTAAAGAGCAATTTTCATAATTAAATTCCTTGAGATCCAATATAGTGGGTTTAGCAACATCTAGGTTTTTATTTCTTTCAATCCCACATTTATCAATTTCATCATCGAGATCTGAAAACTCTGAATTCTTAGAACGCCTTCTAGGTAAGGGAAGATCATATTCAGTTTCATCAAGATTCATATTGCAAATCAAATATTTAATGGGGGACACATCAATAACTTTTAGATCTTCATCTTGATTTTCATAGGAATTGGAAGAACACGCTTTAACAAAGGCATCTTTGGAAGCACGCATCCTAGCGGTTCTTTCTTTGCACTCATCAATGGAAATTCTCATAGCATTGAGAGACTCATTGATATCATGCTTAGGAGGAATAGATCTAAGCTTTAAAGAATCGACCTCAAGAGAAATTATATCAACGTTCCTAGCCAAATCATCAACTTTAAGCAATTTCTCCTCAAGCAAAGCATTAAAATTCTTTTGTGAATTCATAAACTCTTTAACACTACTCTCAAATTCAGAGGGCATCTTATTAAAATTTCCATAAGAGTTGTTGTAGGAATTTCCATAATTATTAGAAGGATTACTAGGATAAGGCCTAGGATTAAAATTCCCTCTATACGCGTTGTTACCAAAATTATTCCTACCAACAAAATTCACATCCATAGATTCATTATTATTCTCAATCAAAGTAGACAAAGACATATCATTAGGATCAGAAGAAACACTCTTAGTAGCAAATAATTTCATAAGTTCATCCATCTTTCCACTCAAAACATTAATTTCTTCTATCGCATGCACTTTTTTATTAGTAGATCTTTCAGTATGCCATTGAGAATAATTAACCATAATATTATCTAGAAGTTTAGTAGCATCTCCTAGAGTGATTTCCATAAAAGTGCCTCCCGCGACGGAATCTAAAAGATTTCTAGAAGCAAAATTCAATCCGGCATAACAGTTTTGTATAATCATCCACAAGTTCAAACCATGAGTAGGACAATTACGTATCATTAATTTCATTCTCTCCCAAGCTTGTGCAACATGTTCATGATCAAGTTGCTTAAAATTCATAATACTGTTCCTAAGAGAGTTAATCTTAGCGGGAGGAAAATACTTAGAGATAAAAGCATCTTTGCACTTGTTCCAAGAATCAATACTATTTTTAGGCAAAGATGAAAACCACGCTTTAGCACGATCTCTAAGCGAAAAAGGAAATAGCTTCAATTTAACGACATCATTATCGACATCTTTTTTCTTTTGCATATCACATAAATCAATGAAGCTATTCAAATGAGTAGCGGCATCTTCACTAGGAAGGCCGGCGAATTGATCTTTCATAACAAGATTCAAAAAAGCAGTATTGATTTCACAAGATTCAGTATTGTCAAGAGGAGCAATCGGAGTGCTAAGGAGATCATTATTATTGGTATTGGTGAAGTCACACAATTTGGTAGTATCTTGAGCCATCGCGACAAACAAGCAATCCAACACACGAGCAGACAAGCGGACGAGGAAAAGGCAACGTGAAAAAGAGGAGGAGATTGGGAAAGAGAGGGCGAATAAAACGGCAATGGTGAAGTGGGGGAGAGGAAAACGAGAGGCAAATGGCAAATAATGTAATGCGGGAGATACAGATTGTGATGGGTACTTGGTATGGTGCTTGACTTGCTCTTGCGTGAGCCTCCCCGGCAACGGTGCCAGAAATTCTTCTTGCTACCTCTTGAGCACTGTGTTGGATTTCCCCGAAGAGGAGAGGGTGATGCAGCAAAGTAGTGTACGTATTTCCCTCAGTTCTTGAGAACCAAGGTGTCAATCCAGTAGGAGGCCACACACAAGTCCCTCGTACCTGCACAAAACAATAGCTCCTCGCAACCAACGCAATTAGGGGTTGTCAATCCCTTCACGGTCACTTACGAGAGTGAGATCTGATAGAGATGATAGATAATATTTTTGGTATTTTTGGTATAGAGATGCAAAGTGAAAAGTAAAAGGCAAAGTAAAAACAAAGCAAGTATTAAAGTGATGGAGATTGATATGATGAGAACCCGGGGCCATAGGTTTCACTAGTGGCTTCTCTCAAGAGCATAAGTATTCTACGGTGGGTGAACAAATTACTGTTGAGCAATTGACATAATTGAGCAATATAGTTACAAGTATATCTAGGTATGATCATGTATATAGGCATCACGTCCGAGACAAGTAGACCGAAACGATTCTGCATCTACTACAATTACTCCACTCATCGACCGCTATCCAACATGCATCTAGAGTATTAAGTTAAAAACAGAGTAACGCCTTGAGCAAGATGACATGACGTAGAGGAATAAATTCATGCAATATGATAAATACCCCATCTATGTAAGCTTCCATCAATGGGCTCTGATAATCCTTGTTGACCTGCCTGACAACGAGCTGCGAGTCACCCCTGACGATGAGCTTCTTAACCCCGAGGTCTGCCGCGATCCTGAGACTGGCAAGCAATCCCTCGTATTCAACAGTGTTGTTGGTGGACATTTCCCTAGGGAAGTGCATCTGAATCACGTACTTGAGGTGTTCTCCAGTGGGTGCGACGAGTAGCACGCCGGCACCGACGCCTTGCAGCGAGAAAGCCCCAGCAAAGTACATGATCCAGATGTGGTCTGCTTCCTTGCCAGGGAGAGTGGTCTCCTGGATTTCTTCGTCAGGCGTCGAGGTCCATTCTGCGATGAACTCCGCTAAGACTCTACTCTGAATTGTCAAGGTACTTTCAAACTTCAAACCGAAACTTGACAGCTCCAAGGCCCATTCCACAATCCTTCTGGTTGCGTCTGGGTTATGCAGTATCCGTTGCAACGGGAGGCGGGTAACGACAGTGATCTCGTGGGCTTGGAAGTAGTGACGCAGCTTCCTCGAGGCCATAAGGAGGCCGAAGAGCAATTTTTGCACACCAGAATACCTCGACCTAGCCCCCTGCAAGAGGGAGCTGACAAAGTAAACCGGGTGCTGCACCATTTTCTTCTTTGGCACCACCTCACTCGACTGCGCGGGCACTACCATGGTGGCATCAGACTCTGCCGGGGGCCGCATCTTGTCGGCGCCAGGCCCTGCCGAGGGAATCTTTGGCTTGCCAACTACTGGTTCTGCCGCCGTCGCTGCTTCCTCGTCAACCTCCCTCTGTGCCACCAGTGCGGCGCTAACCACTTGATTCGTCACCGCCAGATACAGCAGCAATGGCTCTTGTGGTTTAGGCGCAACCAGTATTGGCGTGGAGGAAAGGTACTTCTTCAGATCCTGCAATGCTGCCTCGGCTTCTAGGGTCCATTGTATTGGGCCTGCCTTCTTCAAGATTTTGAAGAAGGGAAGGGCGTGCTCGGCGGACTTGGAGATGAATCGGCTCATGGCGGCAACGCAGCCGGTGAGCCGACGCACATCCTTGATCCGCTTGGGCGCCTCGATCTGTGCAATAGCCTTGATCTTGTCTGGGTTTGCCTCGATCACACGTTGTGACACAAAGAACCCGAGAAGCTTGCCAGACGGAACACCGAAGACACACTTCTCAGTGTTCAGCTTGAAGTTGATCTTGCGCAGGTTATCAAATGTCTCTTCTAGATCTTGCACAAGAGCTGGCCCGTCCTTGGTTTTGACCACTATGTCATCCATGTAGGCCTCCATATTTCTATGGAGCTGGGGTTCAAAACCAATTTGGACTGCTCTTGCGAACGTTGAGCCAGCACTCTTCAACCTGAAAGGCATCCGTAAAAAGCAATACATACCACATGGGGTGATGAATGTTGTCTTCTCTTCATCTTCTCTCGTCATGAAGATCTGGTGGTAGCCTGAGTAGGCGTCGAGGAATGATAACAGGTCACACCCGGCCGTGGAGTCAACAATCTGGTCGATGCGTGGCAACGGGAAGGGGTCCTTAGGGCAAGCCTTGTTGATATCTGTGTAATCAATACACAGTCTCCACTTCCCATTCGCCTTGCGCACCACTACCGGATTGGCCAACCACATCGGGTGGAGCACTCCTCTCACCAAACCTGCCGCTTCCAACTTCCTGATCTCCTCTGTGATGAACTCCTGCCTCTCTAGAGCCTCGCTCGACCTTCGCTGACGGACCAGCGTGGGGCAGACAGCTAGGTGGTGCTCAATCACTTCCCTGGGAACACCGGGGATGTCGGATGCTTGCCATGCAAACACGTCGACATTCGCCTGCAGGAAGGTGACGAGCGCACCTTCATATTTGCTGTCGAGGGTGGAGCCTATGGTGAAGGCCCCTCCCGTGCCATCCTCCCTGACGGGCACCTTCTTGGTCTGCGGCAGCTCGGCCCTGGATCTCTTGCTCTTGTCGGCAGAGCTCTCTGGCACGTCCTCGATGGTAGCACAACACTCCGAGGAGGTGCGCTTGCCGGAGTGGGTGCGAGAGGTCTTGCCGGGCTTCTTCTACCCTACCGGGGCTTCAGCTGCAGGAGCAGGTGCCTTGGCGGCTCAAGAATCGCTTCCTCAGAGAGCTGGTCGGCGCAGACAGATCAGGCCCCTTCTTGTCGGAGGGGACGGAGATGATCGTTAACGGCCCGGACATCTTCAGCATGGTGTAGGCGTAGTGTGACGCCACCATGAACTTGGCTAGTGCCGGGCGGCCGAGGATCCCTTTGTAGGGCAAGGGGATCTCGGCTACGTCGAAGACGATCCTCTCCGTCCTGTAGTTCAACTCTCCTCCAAATGTCACAGGCAATGTGACCATTCCCTTCGGCTGGCTCCTCCCAGGATTGACCCCTTGAAACGCGCCCGTTTCCTCGAGGTCTCCATCAGGTATTTGCAACTTTTTGATCACGACAGGCGAGATCAGGTTCAGGCCAGCCCCGCCGTCAACCAACATCTTGTTCACTATGAGGTTGCATATCGTTGGTGAGACCAACAATGGCAAGCACCCGACCGCGGTAGTGCGGTCAGGGTGATCCTCGACGTCAAAGATGAGGGGTGTGCTAGACCACTTCAACGGCTTCTGAGCGTCGAACGACGGCTCTGCTGCTGTAATCTCACGTGCCCACTGCTTGAGCTGGCGGTGAGAGGTATGCAGTGAGGCGCCGCCATCGATGCACATGGCCTCCGTAGCCTTCTGGAACCCTTGCTCACCAGAATCGTCGTCCTCGTCGTGATCGTTGTCTTCCTGTTTCTTGTCGCGGCCCACGGCGGGCCTCTCTTGCTGGTGGGCCTTGCCAGGGCGGCCTCCTGGGCCGCCACGCTTCTTGCCGGACCCCTCCGCACCGTCCTGGTACTTCTCCTTGTCCCGCCTCTCATACTCAGCCTTTTGCTTCTCAGCAAGCAGCTTGACTTGTTGGCAGTTCTGGAGGTCGTGGCTCTTGGTGCGGTGGATTTTGCAGTATTGCTTGCCGGAGCTCCCTGGCTTGTCGGTAGCCGCCAAGGCTCGGCAGGCGGCGCACCCGGAAATCTCCTTGCCGGGGGCGTCTGCTTTGACCTTCTTGCTGGCACCGGTGTCATCAGACCCCTCAACAGCAAGCACGGCCTTGCCCTTACGTTTCCTATTGTGACGCCGGCCCTTCCTCGTCGGGGTAGTGGCGTCTTCATCGGTAGAGTCAGTTTCCGCACCGGCATCCTCGCCTTGGTACTTCCTTCCCTCTTCAGCCCGGGCGCACCTATCGGCCAGAACGTAGAGCTCGGCCACGTCCTTAACCTTGGTCATCGCCAGTTCCTCGCGCATCTTGCGATTGCGCATGTTCTGGTGGAACGCGCTAATCACAGCGGCAGGATGAACGTCGGGGATGTTGTACTACACCCGGCTGAATCTCTGGATGTACTTGCGCAGGGTCTCCCCTTCCCTCTGGGGAATGATGTGGAGATCACTGGCCTGGCCATGAGCTTGGTGGACTCCTATGAAGGCGCCAACGAACTCATGGCACAGATCCGACCAAGAAGAAATGGAATCCACCGGCAAGTGCATCAACCAAGACATCACATTGGGCTTGAGCGCCAGTGGGAAATAGTTGGCAAGCACCTTGTCGTCACGAGCCCCAGCAGCCTGCATCGCGATGGTGTAGATGCTGAGGAACTTGGACGGATGGGTTTTGCCAGTGTACTTCTCGCCGACGTCGGGCTTGAACGTGTGGTGGGACGGCTGTCGGTGTCAAAACCGGTGGATCTCGGGTAGGGGGTCCCGATCTATGCGCCAAGGCTGATGGTAACAACAAGTAAGGGACACAGGTGTTTACCCAGGTTCGGGCCCTCTCGATGGAGGTAAAACCCTACTTCCTGCTTGATTAATATTGATGATATGGGCAGTACAAGAGTAGATCTACCACGAGATCATAGAGGCTAAACCCTAAGAGCTAGCCTATGATGGTATGAATGTAATTGTGATCGGCCTTCTAAGGACCAACCTCTCCGGTTTATATAGGCACCGGAGAGGGCTAGGGTTTACATGGAGTCGGTTACAAGGAAGGAAATATAATATCCGGATCGCCAAGCTTGCCTTCCACGCCAAGGAAAGTCCCATCCGGACACGGGCCGAAGTCTTGAGTCTTGCATCTTCACGCTTCAATAGTCCGGACGTTGTACACCGTCCGGCTGTCCGGATACCCCCTAATCCAGGACTCCTCAAGAGCCCCTGAACCAGGCTTCAATGATGATGAGTCCGGCGCGCAGTCTTGTCTTCGGCATTACACGGCGGGTTCCTCCTCCGAATACTCCAAAGTGGTCATCGAACACGTAGACCGTGTCCGGATCTGCAAGATGATCTTCGTATGGTATAGATCTGATTTGCTGGCAATCTTCGTGTGTCATGCCCTTGCATCAGGGCTTGGTCCAACGCGAACCGAAGTTTCCTGCCCCACCACGACTCGTGTTGCGAGGCGGTTTTATTGGCACGTCCCGCCGAGGCAGAGATCGTGTTCCTCTTATTATGGGATTTTCCATCAATGTGAGCACGCGTGACCCCACGACGGCTGTTGGTATAACCCGTATGTTTTTTAGATAAGCCTCAAACGGTCATACCGGGGACTCTTGATATTCACCCTCTTTATAAAGGGGTCGAGACCTACGCCTCCTTTTTCACCTTCATCGCGCCTTCTCGCACCTCGAGTTCTAACACCCAAAACCTAAGCTCCACTCCTCCGGAATCCTCCAATATGTTCGGATCTGACCCTCAGGGCTGGTGGGTGGCCTCCTCGATCAAAGAGAAGGACATTGTCAAGCTTAGGGAGGTCGGATACTTGACCGCAGATATCAAGACATGGCTCCCTGCTCCGGGGCAGGTCATCCCGACGCTGGAGCCCAACGAGTGTGTCGTTGGCCCCACACTTCCTCCAAGGGTCTGGGTTTCACCTCGATCCCTTCGTGAGGGGCTCATGTCCTATTATGGGTTGGATTTTCACGATCTGGCTCCCGGCGCTATCCTCCATATCTCGTCGTTTATCATCGTGTGCGAGGCTTTTCTCCATGTCACCCCACACTTCGGCTTATGGCTCAAGACCTTCAATGTGACACCGAAGATGACCGAGGGGCGACATGTGGAGTGCGGAGTTGCCGTAATAAGCAGGAACGGCGGTGCCCCGTGGCCAGAGGGTTCTTTCCCAGAAGTATCCGATGTATGGCAGCGGAGGTGGTTCTATGTCACGGCTCCCAGAGGCACAAAGTGGGTGGCTTCCCCCGAGTTTCATTCAGGCCCTCCGTCACAGTTGGCGTCTTGGACAGACGTAGGGACGAATTGGGGACCCGCTGGTGATATACGAGTACTGCAGAATCGCATCCGGGAGCTTCTTGCAAGGGACATTAATCTTGTCAGCATAATGCAAGTGATGTTGATCCGACGGATGTTGCCGTGCCAACGCCGGCCTCTCCGGATGTGGGAGTTCAATCCGGAGGGTCCATGGACCGTCAAGCACTTCTTCGGCCTGAAGCTCGAAGAGATGGGAAAATTATTCTTCGGACGGAAAGTAAAGTGTCCGGACACCACCGAGGATGCGGGACTAAGCTGCAAGCGCCTAGATACCCAAGTAAGTAAACTTGATACCAAACACCGTGTTTTGTATTTGTTATGATTGTTTATTCTGAAAATCATCTGCGTCCAGGAATGGCTCAGCAAGGCAGAGAGGATTAGGTGTCCGGCGCCACTTCCCGAAGGCTCGCCCGCCCCCACCATGGCCAAGATGCTTGACCGAGTACTCAGCAGGATGTCCCCGGGGAAAGACAAGGGGAAGGATGAAGAATCCAAACCCCACACGCTACGCATCCAAACCGGGGGAATTGTTACCTCCCCTAAGGAGGATAGTCGGGAAGGGGAGGCTAAGGCCTCCTCCCCGCGCGGGAAGAAGAGGGCCGCCTCCGGAGACTCGGAGACGGAGATGCCCAAACCCGGGAAAAAGATAACACCAGGGGGCTCTGCCCCAATGGGCACCCTCACCGCATCGTGCCCACCAACGGGCCAGCCCTCCACCGAGCTGTAAGTTAATTTTTAATTCGAAGGTACTGCGTTCCTCCTAGATCAATAACCAGGATTCGTCTTTCGCAGTTCGGCTAGCAGCCCCTCTCAACAGAGTTCGTCTTCGGGGGACCTTCCTCCGGAGATGATGGAGAGCAGGACCCCACCTACCTCTCCGGGCGAAGCGGGCGACACCGAAGTGTCGTCACGGAGGAGTCTGGATCTGCCGAAGCTGGAGGCCAACGTGTTAGCCGTCCTGAGCTCGGAGCGTTTGGCTCCCGCGAGGGGCGATGGGAAGGGTCCGGACGGTTCGATGTTCGGCCGGACATACTGACGGGCCTACTGGAGCGGGCTGCGCTCTCGGAGGAGCACCGCTCATTAATGAGCACGGTGCTCCAGAAGATTTCATCCGCTACAAGCGGTTTGAATGAAGCATTTGCAAGTCTGCTCAGAGGCTTTGAGGTATGTAGTGAAGAATACACTGTTTTTGGCTGTGAGGTACGCGTTAGGTGTGCTCCATATAGAGAGTAGCCCCTGAGACACTGGTTGCCCGCCCTAGGGGGCAAACGGGGGATCATAAATCAATGATTGCGCTATAAATGTGTGCAGGTACCTATGAGTCTGGCTGCCGACCAGTCCGTGGAAGTTTCTGAACTGACCAGGCAGATTCGATCGATTGATGCCGATATCACGCTGGTGAACGAGCGGATGGACAAGTCACAAGGTATGTGCTCTGCCTTCCTTTGTATAGGAAAATATGGAGGCGACATGATATTAATGTAAGATGTTCAGACTGCAGATGGTGCTGCTGCCGTGGAGGCCCTGAGGGCAGAACTTGTCCAAGCCAAGGAACAAGCTCGGGTTAGCAATGCGCCTTTCCTAAAGGCGACCGAGGAACTGAGAGCCGAACAGGCTGCTCATCGCCGAAGCGAAGAAAAGATGGCCGAAATGGCTATGAAGTTAAAAAATGCCGCTGACCGGTATGATCTCCTTAAAAAGGAGCATAAGGATAGCTTGGCCGAGCTTGACAAGGCACGCAATGCCACCAAGGAAATACGGACCGAGCTCAGGGGTGCGCGGGAGGAGCTTCAATAGGCCGGTAAAATCGTAGCTAGAGGTTCCTACTTGCTGCGGACAAAGTTTTTCGATCCGAAGTACGCTCCCCTGGATGGGCGCTGGAGTCCCGCGGACGCGTATGCGGATGTGGCGAAGAGTACGGCTGATGCTGCCAATTTCTTTGATGGTCAGGGTGATAAGGAGGTGGAGAAGCTTTTCTGGTCGCAATTCAATGCTCCCACTCTACCGTTAAATGACAAGATGGCTGCTGTAGCGGAGCTTCACAGGCTGTCTGGTCTTGCAATGCAGTCTGTGATATACCATCTTTGGCCGGAAGGGCCTAAGCCGGACAGTTACTTTGGCCTGGTGCAGCAGTTCCTTGGGGCCATGCCTCGGATCAACGCCATGAGGAGGTCGGCGTGCATAGAGGGTGCCCGGATGGCTCTTGCCCGCGTTAAAGCCTATTGGACGGATATGGAGGCCAATATTATAGCGACCGAAGATCCGGCGGGGGGACAGTATCCGGCCGAGCACTACTTGGCGCAGGTCACAGAAGGTGCCCGCCTGATAGAGGCGCAATGCTCGAAGAATGTCTTATTCGAGTGATGAATCAAATCATTGTAAGAAACAATGTTAGTTTGGTTATAAGGCTATATTTATACTTTTTGCCCGGAAGTATTATTGTGTCCCTTGTGTGGCCGTTTACATATATGTATATGAATGTTTAATCCGAAAGATAGCGATCGTTGGCTTCATCCCCTCACGCAGCAATGCGGGGTGTTCAAAAAATATGCTTAATCACACTTGATCCAACGTCTTGGTCCATTAAGGAGGTGATCGTACGTCGAACTAGGCAAACTGCAGACTATATAGCTGTAACACTTTCGCTTAGCCATGGGAGTCTAATGTTGGGGCTACTATGTAGCCCCGGTACCTTCAGCGTGCATCCGAATACGGGCGCAGGTGTACATGACCGCAAACGGTCCTTCGTTAATGCGGAGGGATCCTAAAGATTCCGATAAGTCTTCGAGTGGTTGAACAGTCTCGCTGCATCATGAGAGTCAATTTTCGCTTTCTCTCGAGGTGCTTGTCCGAATAATCGAGGCACAATCGCAGAAGTTCTCCTTGGCCACCTTAGCCGATAGTAACGGAACGTAAGGCGGCAAACCTGTGAGCCGGGCAAACCCAACATTTGACCAAAGACATGATTCAGAGCTGCTGCATATAAGGCCAAACTCGTGACGCCGAACACTCCCGAGGGTATTCGGACTTTATAATAATCGATGGGCTCAAGAATGCCCATTCGCTATAAACCCTGTTTTTCCAGGTACGTGCGTTAATCTGTCGTGGCGAGATGCCAAAAACGGCAGTATCCTCTGTGGGCATGGGACCCATGGGATTGTTGAACAACAAGAGGCAATAGAAAAGGTTTACATAGGGGCTTAATCTAAAAAGAAACCTGTTGAACGGGCCCCTGCTGCATGTCTGCGCCTTTGTCTCCATGCAGCCGTATCACGGAAGGGTATCGCGAAAATGTTGCCTGTGGAAAAAGGAAAACTCGTAGAAGAGCACAATGTAAGTATGCGATGGATAATAAAAGTGTAAGATGTTGGCCTGCCCATAAGGTTGAGCCAACTGTGGGACTGTGTTAAGTATTTATAGCCCCTGGTGTCCGCTATGGGATTACATATACGGTGCCCTGGTTCAATTTTATCCGGGCGACTGGACTCGTCTAGCCGAGTTTGTGGTCTTTAAGGACCAGTCATGTTTCTGATGTTGGAGGCCGCTTATAGTTCGGCCGCGAGGGCCGTCGCGTGTTCCTCTCAAGCGTGACGGGCGCCTGTTAGTCCGCTTAACGGTGATGACGCCACGTGGACCGGGCATCTTAAGTGTAAGGTAGCCATAGTGCGGCAATGCGTTGAAGCGAGCGAAGGCCGTTCTTCCGAGCACTGCGTGATAGTCGCTTTGGAAGGGTGCAATGGTGAAGAGTAGTTCTTCGCTTCTGGAGTTGCCCGGAGAGCCGAATGTTACCTCCGGTGTGACGGAGCCTCCGCTATGGGCTTCAACGCCTGGTATCACCCCTTCAAAGGTGGTGTTGCTTTGGTTAATTCTGGATGGGTCTATCCCCATCCTGCGGACAGTGTCCTCCTATATTAAATTGAGACTGCTGCCGCCGTCCATAAGGACGCGGGTGAGACGGTCGATTATTTGGTCAAGCACCAAGGCCTTTGATCCTCCACGCCGAATACTAGTTCGGTCATCCAAGTTATCGAAAGTGATCGGATAAGGCATCCAGCGGTTAGGCGTGAGTACGATGGGCTCTATATCGAGTGCGTCTCTATGCGCGCGTTCATGCCTCCTCATGGATGTGTGAGTCGCGTGGATCATGTTCACTGTTTTAACCTCTGGCGGGAATTTTTTCTATCCTTCAGTGTTCGGCTGGCGAGGTTCATCCTCGTCTTCACTTGGTGTTTACCTCTCCTTGTGTTCGGCGTTTAATTTGCCGGCCTACTTGAAGACCCAACACTCTCTGTGCGTGTGGTTTGCAGGTTTGTCATGGGTGCCATCAATTTTGCATAGTCTGTCTAGGACTCTATTCAGACCGGACGGTCCCTCTTTGCTGCCTTTAGATGGCTTGTTTTGCTGATTAGGTCGAGAGCCCCTGAATCCGGCATTAACCGTCGTGTTATCCGGGCTCTCTTCCTTGTTTTGGCGTTTTTTTATGACGCCGTGGCTTCCCGTTGCCATCCCTTATTTCGGATGTGCTGGGGTCGCTGGTGCCTTTACGGGCTAGCCAGCTATCTTCTCCCGCGCAAAAGCGGGTCATAAGGCTTGTTAGGGCTACCATTGTCCTTGGCTTTTCTTGGCCGAGGTGTCTGGCGAGCCACTTGTCACGGATGTTGTGTTTGAATGCTGCTAAGGCTTCGGCATCCGGATAGTCAACAATTTGATTCTTCTTAGTGAGGAATCTGTTCCAAAACTTGCGGGCGGATTCTCCGGGCTGTTGGACTATGTGACTTAAGTCGTTCGCATCCGGAGGCCGGACATAGGTCCCTTGAAAGTTGGCCCTGAAAGCGTCCTCGAGTTCCTCCCAGCTCCCAATTGAATTTTCGGGGAGGCTTTTCAACCAGTGCCGAGCTGGTCCCTTCAAATTTTGAGGGGGAGGTATTTGATGGCGTGAAGGTCATCCCCACGAGCCATATGTATGTGTAGGATAAAGTCCTCGATCCAGACCCTTGGGTATGTCATTCCATCGTATGCCTCTATGTTCACAGGTTTAAAGCCATGTGGGAATTCGTGGTCCAGGACTTCATCGGTAAAGCACAGGGGGTGAGCAGCCCCTCTGTATCTGGACGTGCTGTGGCATGCCGTCGGATGTTGTTGTGTCCGGTCTTTATTCCGGACTGATATTAGATTGGTGTAATCATTTTGGCGACCATAGTACTTCGCCGGGGTGCGTCCTTTGGATCCATAAATGGACCTGGCCGCGCCAGCTTTCTTATTCAGGTGTTCATGTGGATCGGTAGTCGCTTTGTTGCAGTTATGAAGTGGTACATCTTCGTCGTTGAATTCTGGCAGTAGCTTCCGTTTTGGATAGCTCTTTGTATGGTGATCATCGCCGTATCTTTCTTCAGTGTCTAGCACTTTATTTCATCTACGGTTGAGCGTTTCCTGTGCGGCCTTGAGCCGTTGCTTCTGCTTCTTTAGGCTTCTTGTGGTGGCCATAAGCTTTCTGTGAAGGTTATCTCGTTCCACGTGCTTTTCCGGGGTTGAATCATTATCTGGACCGTTTTCCTGTGCTGGTTCGTCTTGATGACCTCGTCCGTCGGGATCATTGTCCTCGGGCGCTCGCTTCCGAATCGTGTTCGTGGTGACCTGGTTCGCCCCTGCTCCATCGCTGGGTCCGTATGGTCGTTGTTGCCTTCGGAGTTGATTGTATTATCGATCCTTCTGGCGCTCTTGTCACTATTTTTACTGTTGCTGGACTTAGAACAGCGTCTGCGCCGTCGCTTTGGCTTTTGTCCGGGGGTTTTATCATCTGGACTGTCGGCTTTGTCCTCTTTGGGCGTATCCACCATGTATACATCGTGTGACGAGGGGGAAGTCCGGCGCCCCATAGATTCCGCATCCTCTCCTGCATCGTCGTCCATACCGTCGATGTCTTCGGAGTCGAAGTCGCACGCCGGTTAAATCATCGACCGTGGCTATGAAGTGGGTGGTGGGTGGGCAACGAATTTCTTCGCCGCCCGCTTCCCACTCGAACCGGATGTAGTTTGGCCCAGAAATTTCTGTCAAAGAGAGAGTTTTCAACGCGTTCAAAGCATGTTGCCAAAGGGCGAGTGCCGAAAATGTCCGCGGGCGGTGAATTCCATTACCGAGCCCAATCTGCTCGACCGGTTCGGGAGTGCGCGGATCGGACTCAACATCCGGATACGAATCCGGGTCCGGAGTCATAGGCCACCATGCAGGTAAGGCCCGTGTTTGGCTCCAACGCCGATGAGTGCGCGACCGCGGGCGGGTCCAGCCCTCAGTCCCCAGGCAACGCAGCCTGCTCCGGATTTAGGTCCGAGGCTAATGCGGGGGCGATACCCCGAGCTTTGTCCGACAACAGGTCTAAGTCGTGTTCGTCGTGACTGTCCGGTATCGTGTTATTGACGATGGTTGAAGGAGCCATCAAGCTTAATAGCGACGACACAGAGGAACTCTCAATGAAAGCACCAATGTCGGTGTCAAAACCGGCGGATCTCTGGTAGGGGGTCCCGATCTGTGCGCCAAGGCTGATGGTAACAAGAAGTAAGGGACACAGGTGTTTACCCAGGTTCGGGCCCTCTCGATGGAGGTAAAACCCTACTTCTTGCTTGATTAATATTGATGATATGGGCAGTACAAGAGTAGATCTACCATGATATCATAGAGGCTAAACCCTAAGAGCTAGCCTATGAAGGTATGAATGTTATTGTGATCGGCCTTCTAAGGACCAACCTCTCCGGTTTATATAGGCACCGGAGAGGGCTAGGGTTTACATGGAGTCGGTTACAAGGAAGGAAATATAATATCCGGATCGCCAAGCTTGCCTTCCACGCCAAGGAAAGTCCCATCCGGACACGGGCCGAAGTCTTGAGTCTTGCATCTTCACGCTTCAATAGTCCGGACGTTGTACACAGTCCGGCTGTTCGGATACCCCCTAATCCAGGACTCCCTCAATGGCCACTGGAACTGCCGCAACTCACGGGTAAAGGCCGGGCATCCCACCTCGTAAGGTAGGCCGCCGGAGCCCCCCGGTGTCGGGTGGTCCATAGTGGGTCCTGCCCGCTTGTCCGACTGGCGGCGCGTTTCGCGCCGACGCTCGACGGTGGTTCGAGCATCTTCGTGAGCTCGTTCCGGAAGGACCTGGCGCTGGTCGCGGAGGGTCCGCGGGTCGGATGACGCTATGGAGATGTTATCACAAGCGTCGTCACGACGGGCCGACGCCCGCGGCGGCTGGTGAGGAGGAGGAGAGTGCACCGTGGCCGCAGCTCCCTCGGTCCTCCTAGCGCCAGCATGTGGTGGCTCAGTGGGGCGCCGACCCAAGGGCCCCGCTGGTCGCAGATCGTCTTTGTTGGCGACGACGACGAGGCTCCGGATGGTGGCCCTCCACTCGTCGAGCTTCTCCGTGGCAGGAGGGAAATCGAGGAGCAGCTGCGCGTGCGCCAAAGCTTCCGCTGGCGTGGGCGGCGGCGACAGCTGCATGGATCGCGGCGCGCTTCGACTTCTAACTACGTTAGAAGGAGCTCCATCATGACCCAGCGGCTGCATGCCATATTCGCCAGTGCTTCGGCGAGCGTGCTGAACCCGTTCGTCTTGCTGACGACGCACATGGCTCTTCCCACGGCGGTGCCCAGGGTCACCAACGTGGTGACGCTGTTCGGCGCGCACACCATGGGAAGAACGCACGGTGGTCGCTAGTGTATGCGTCTCGGAGGTCGCCGCGCCGCCCGGAGTCGGCACAACGACACCCCCGGAGGGCGCCGCGCCGCCTGCGGGGGGCCTACTCCGTCTTTGTAACACCCCGGATGTAACTTTCCATATTTGTAACTCCAACTCTTGCCATTTTCGGCATTGTGATATGATATTCCCTCCGTGGTTGGGTTTTTCTTCATTTTTGCATTTTGTTCCATGTCATGCATTTCATATCATGTCAACATGTGCATCTCATTCGCATACGTGTTCGTCTCATGATTCCGAGCATTTTCCCCGTTGCCCGTTTTGCAATCCGGCACTCCTATGTCCCCCGGCGTCCCCTTTTACATTTTTTCCGTGAGCGGGTACTAAACTTTCTCGGAATGGACCGAGGTTTGTCAAGTGGCCTTGGTACACCACCGGTAGACCACCTATCAAGTTTCGGGTCATTTGGAGCTCGTTTGGTACTCCAACTATTAACCGCACTCTCGCAAAGGCCTCTTTTAAGTTGCAGCCCAAAACCCCTCCAAAATAGCCCAATAACCCATCTTAGTCACTTCCATGTCCATCGCCGTTCGATCATGATCATGTGGGCGAAAACCGCACCCCATTTGGACACTCCTAGCTCCCTCTACCTATAAATATGCATCTCCTCCAACCGCAAACCCTAGCGAAATCCCTCAAGCGCCACGGACATGTCCGGACTAGGCCGGACACGCCCGCCCGCCGCCCGCCAACTGAGCCGCCACGTGGCCCACATCGCCGCCGCTGCTGCCCAGGGTCTGCCCTCGACCTGCAGCCGCTCAAGGCTGCCCACCGCCATCGCCCAAGACCGGATCAAGGCCGCCCGCTACGCCGCCGCCAGCCCCGGTCGCCGCCCCAGCCGGGCCAAGGCCGCCTGCCTCCTGTCGCTGCTGCCCGGAGCCGGCGAGCTCCCGCCGCCCACCGCCTCCGGCCACCTCGCCTTCCTCCCTCCTCCGGCCGGTCCCCCCCTCCGACGCCCGTCCCCGGACGCCGCTGCTCCGGCCGCCTCGAGCCTCGATCCGTCCGAGCCGGATCGGATCTGAGAAGGAGAAGGGTTGACTTTCGCTTCCCCCCGAAATTTTCGTCCAAGTCTTTTAACCTGTGATTATTTTGTAGCACTTTCAGCATGTCATAACTTTGCACTCGTAGCTCTGTTTGGGGCGTGTAGCCTACCGAACTGTTTGACTCGATGAGTAGATCATTTCATCTCATTGCGTCATTTTCATTTAAGCTCATCTTGGTGCCCGAAATGCTGTTATAAGAGGGCTATGTGATGTTAGTTTCTGTTTCTTAACAGAACATGCACTTTTGTCATTTTTGCCATGATTGATGTGTGCATCCTATGATCTTGAGTCCTACATGTGTTTTGTAATATGACATGCCATATTTACAGGTGTGTATGCCATGTAGTTTTGTGATCTCTGTGGTGACTAGCACAAGCATGCAAACTAGGCTTCATGATGTTGCTGATTTCAGCCCCTGTTTTGCTGATATTTTTATGCCATGTTAACTTGACGCTACCGAGAGATCCATGCATGGTTTGAGATACTTCAGTAAGGATGTTTTGAACATGTGGTTATGCTCTATCCATCCATGCCTTTGTTTGCAATTATGGAGTGGCATAGCTTGAGTCAAGCGAGCTCTACTTTTGCTATAAAATGTTTCCTGACAGATTGTTTACATGTTATTCAATTTTGCCAAGGTTGTTGTAGTTGATCCGTGTATTCTATGATGTTGTTCTTGCCATGTATAGGTTCTATGCCATGTCTTCTTGATGTATGTATGCTTATTTTATCATGTAATGCTCTGTAGTTAGTGCATCGAGCTTTTAGACATGCCTACTTGTTATCTGTTTTTGTCATGCCCTGTTTGCTGAATCTGTAACGAAACTTGCTATATTGACATGGGTGCTATTGCATTTTATGTTCCTTTTTGGCTCATGGTCAGTAAGAGACTTTTCTTCTATGCTTTGAGTAGATTCATGCGATGCCTTGTTTTGCTATTATAAGTTCCTGTAGCATGCTGTTTGCTTGCTTTGAACATTGCTTCCTGATGCTGATTCTGCCATGTTCAGTATTTTCACCAAGTCTGTGCAGCTGATATATTTTGCACTTTTGCCATGCTTGTTTGGACCTGTTATAGTGTGATTTAGCCGAAGCTCAGTGTTGATCTTTTGTCAAGCATCTTGAGTAGATTACTTCCATGTGCTTTGTTGATACGTTTGGGTGCAGTAGCTTAATTTCTTATTGCTTGCTATGTGGCATCATGCTGTTAATGACAGATTTGTGCCATTCTTATTTTGCTTGTCATTTGCAAACCGTGCATCCGATTCCGGTGATCTTTATATCGATTTCAAACGAAATCATCTCACCTTTCCAGCGGCATACTTGGTTTGCCAAGTTGATGCCTGGTTCATCATTTTCCTTCCGGAGCACGCATACGCATTGCATATCACATCTCGCATATCATGCCATGTATTGCATCATGTTGCTTGTGCATTGCACCGTGATTTATTGTGGTTCCTTTGTTTGTGTTCTTGCTTTGGGTAGAGCTGGGAGACAAGTACGTGAACGAGGAACCTGTTGAGAACGCCACGAGGATCAAGCTTTCGACAACTCTCGAGAACCTTGCGTGCAAGATGACCATACCCTCGAAATCACTTCTATCTTTGCTTGCTAGATGCTCGCTCTTTTGCTATGCCTATGCTACGATGCCTATCACTTGCTATATCATGCCACCCATATTGCCATGTCAAACCTCTAACCATCCTTTCCTAGCAAACCGTTGTTTGGCTATGTTACCGCTTTGCTCACCCCTCTTATAGCGTTGCTAGTTGCAGGTAGATGAAGTTTGTTCCTCGTTGGAACATGGAGATGTTGTTCCTTGTTGGAACATGTTTACTTGTTGGGGATATCACAATATATCTGCTATAATTAACGCATCTATATACTTGGTAAAGGGTGGAAGACTCGGCCTTATGCCTGGTGTTTTGTTCCACTCTTGCCGCCCTAGTTTCTGTCATACCGGTGTTATGTTCCTTGATTTCGTTCCTTACGGTTGGGTGATTTATGGGACCCCCTTGACGATTCGCTTTGAATAAGACTCCTCCAAAGAAGGCCCAACTTTGGTTTTACCATTTGCCACCTAAGCCTTTTTCCCCGGGTTTTCGCGAGCACGAGGGTCATCTTTATTTTAACCCCGGACCAAAGGTGCTCTTCGAGTGCTGGCCCGAACCGGCAGATCAAGGGGCCACCACGGGCAACTCGAGGGCTGGTTTTACTCAGAGGCTGACCTATCCGGATGTGCCTCGAGAACGAGATATGTGCAGCTCCTATCGGGATTTGTCGGCACAATCGGGCGGCTTTGCTGGTCTTGTTTTATTGTCGAAATGTCTTGTAGTCCGGGATTCCGAGATCGATCGGGTCTTCCCGGTAGAAGGAATATCCTTCGTTGACCGTGAGAGCCTATAATGGGCTAAGTTGGGACACCCTGCAGGTATTATCTTTGAAAGCCTTGCCCGCGTTATGAGGCAGATGGGAATTTGTTAATGTCCGGTTGTAAAAACCGAAGTTGACCTTAATTAAAATACACATCAATCGCGTGTAACCGTGATGGTCTCTTCTCGGCGGAGTCCGGAAGTGAACACGGTGTTGGAGTTATGTTTGACGTAAGTAGTTCAAGATCACTTCTTGATCGCTACTAGCTTCACGACCGTGCCTTGCTTCTCTTCTCGCTCTCTTTTGCGTAATGTAGCCACCATATATGCTAGTCGCTGCTGCAGCTCCACCTCAAAACTCTGTCCTTCCTATAAGCTTAAATAGTCTTGATCTCGCTGGTGTGAGATTGCTGAGTCCCCGTGACTCACAGATTCTACCAAAACAGTTGGTGTGCCGACGATGCGGTGCAGTATGACGCAACCGAGCTCAAGTGGGAGTTCGACGAGGAACGTGGTCGTTACTATGTGTCTTTTCCGGATGATCGTAGTGGAGCTCAGCTTGGGACGATCGGGGATCCGTGTAGCATTTGGGGTATCTTCTTTTATTTTGGTTCCGTAGTCGGACCTTGAGTGTAATCTGGATGATGAATGTTTATTTATGTATTGTGTGAAGTGGCTAATCGTAAGCCAACTATGTATCTCTTTCCCTTATGTATTACATGGGTTGTGTGAAGATTTCCTCACTTGCGACATTGCTTTCAATGCGGTTATGCCTCTAAGTCGTGCTTCGACACGTGGGAGATATAGCCGCATCGAGGGCGTTATAAGTTGGTAATCGAGCCATCCCGACTTAGGAGCCCTCGCTTGATTGTTTGTCATGGCGTTGTTGAGTCTAGAACAAAAATGTTTTGAGTCTTAGGATTATATATATCGGAGAGTAGGATTCTTTTTACTCCCCAGCCCTTCGTCGCTCTGGTGAGGTCTCCCGACGTAGAAGTTTTGACTCTCCTCTCCTCAAATTTCACTAAATTTTTTTAGGATCACGCTGGTATCTTGGAATCGTTCCGATGGTTTTGTGACGAGAACATTGTTCTTGGTGCCTCCCGACATTTAGGGGTTGTGGCGTTGTCCCGGGAGTTGAGCTCCGAGGTGTTGTCGCCACAATTTTATCGCTGCAGTTCGAATACTGAGTATTGCCGACATCGAAATCTCTTTTGTACAGCTTGTTGGTGAGATAACCCCGATAACCCAAAGATCGGGCGAGCTCGAGTATTGCCATGACTCAGATAATGTATGCTTTTCAAGGTCGAGGTACACGATTTCGAAGGTTTCTTTGTTATGTGGTGTCGGATGGATACAGCTTGATCTAGGTATTGTTAGTTTGGGTGATATATTTTGTGTCCCCTGTATCCCCAACACCAGATTGCATAACCAGAAAGTTTCGAGAGTTTATAGGTGGGATTCAAGTAGCTCCTAGCATTTCTTCCCGCAGATATTTGGTTTGCGATTGGGTAATCCTTACCACTTATTTGTTCCATCGTACCTTTGTTATTTTTCATCAACCCTTTATCAAGTGGCTTCTCACCTTAATGGACGTGTGATGTTAACTTTGGAATTCATTCGTTCATCCTTGTTCGAATGCTTATTGTGAAGACTATATGTTGCAATTTCTATCCGTTGATTCAACTTGTCTATATGTCTATCAAAGTGCTAACGGATGTCACCCTCTTCAGGATGGCTCCGCCAACGCGTCTGGATCCGGATCGCAATGATGAGAGTCAGTCGAACCCTCCACCTCCACCTCCACCTCCGGAGGCATGGCAAGCTATCATGGCAGACACCAATGCCAATGCTCAGATGATTTTGCAACTCTTGCAAGAGCGTACCCAAGGGCAAGGCAATCAAGGTCAAGGCAACAACCAGCCGCACTTTGCTACCCTCAATCAGTTCCTTGCTAATCAGCCGAAGTCTTTCAGCTTCTGTGTCGAGGCCACAGACGCCGACGATTGGCTTGTGGACATCTGCAAACATTTTGAATGTAGCAATGTCGGACACGAGGACTTTGTCAAGTTTGCTTCGCTTTCAACTCAAGGACCAAGCTGCCGAGTGGTTCCAAAGAATACAAATATTCCAGAGGAGGTCGTGTCATTACCTGGGATGAGTTCCGCCGAGACTTCAAAGCTCACCACATTCCGCAAAGTGTTGTTGAGAGCAAGCGTGAGGAGTTCCGCAATCTCAAGCAAGGCAACATGTCTGTGTATCAATACAATATCCAGTTCTAGAAACTCGCTCGCTTTGCTAAGCAAGACGTCCCTGATGAAAAGAGTATGATCTATCAATTCAGAGGTGGTCTCAGAAGATCTGCAATTAGCTCTCGTGCTTTTTGAGCCGTAAAAGTATGATGAATTCTACAACATGGCATCAAGCAAGAAGCTGCCCAGCTCAAATGTGAGGCTTCTAAGAAGAGAATCAGGGATGCAGTTCAGTCTTCTTCTTCCTCTCAAGTGGCAGCTAAGCAGAAGTTCTATCTTCCTCCTCCTCCGTTCGTCGGCCTTATCGTGAGAAGAACTGTGTGGTCGTGGATCTTCCCACCCACCCAAACCAGGCTATCGTAACAAGTCTAATTCTCAAGCTCCAAGGTCAAATGCTCCTTATCACCGTCCGCTCTCAGAGGTGAATTGCAACAAATGTCAGCAGAAAGGTCACTATGCGAACAAGTGTTTCAACCAGAGGCGCCTTCCGCCTCCTCCTCCTGTGAAATCTTCCAGCAATGCAGTGGTCAAGCATAATCCCAACCATGCCAAGGTGAACATGATGAATGCAGCTCAAGCGGAGGAATCTACTGATGTGATAATGGGTAATCTCTCAGTTAATGATATTCCTGCAAAAGTCTTATTTGATACTGGTGCATCGCTTTCGTTCATTTCGAGACCTTTTGTTGCCAAGCATGAGTTTGTGACGGAAAATATTCCTATTCCGTTGAAGATTGTGTCCCCGGGTAAGCATATGACTTCTCGAGTTTTGGTTCCGAATGTTTCTATCAAGATGGGCGACTATAGATTTCTGGCTAAACCAATTGTCCTTGGTGACTCGGATATTGATCTTATTCTCGGGATGGATCGGCTTTCAAAGCACAAAGCTCAGCTTGATTGTGCTGCTGTGGAAATTCAATTGACTCACTCTTCTAATGATGTGATCATCTATGCCGCTCGTGATGAAACCATTCGGTTGTTTTCTCTCAATGAGAAGGGCGAATTGGATGCTATCTCTCAGATTCCAGTCGTTTGTGAGTACCAAGATGTTTTTCCAAAAGAGCTTCCGGGTATGCCTCCTCACCGTCCAGTTGAGTTCGTTATCGATCTTGAGCCTGGCACTGAACCCGTTTGCAAGCGTCCATACAAGCTTGGACCTGATGAGCTGAAGGAATTGAAGAAGCAGCTCGATGAACAAGAGCGTCTGGGTTTGATCAGACCGAGTTCGTCTCCTTGGGGTTGTGGTGTTCTTTTTGTCCAGAAGAAGGATGGCACGGACCGACTTTGCGTCGATTACCGCCCATTGAATAAGAAGACAATCAAGAACAAGTATCCACTTCCCAACATCAATGAGCTTTTCGAGCAACTCAAAGGTGCTAAAGTGTTCTCCAAGCTTGACCTTCGTATGGGTTATCATCAAATTCAGATTCGTGAACAAGATATTCCCAAGACAGATTGAGAACAAGCTTTGGTTCTTATGAATATACTGTCATGTCTTTCGGCCTTGTCAATGCTCCTCCAACATTCTCTCGAATGATGAACTTCATCTTCAAACCCTACACCAATGAATTCGTCTTGGTCTATCTTGATGATATTTTGGTCTTCTCCAAGAATAAGAAGGATCATGCCAAACATTTGCGATTGGTGCTAGACAAGCTCAGAGTATCAATTCTATGCGAAGTTTTCCAAATGTGAATTTTGGCTTGATGAAGTTCTTTACCTTGGCCATATCATCTCCGCCAAGGGCATCGCTGTTAATCCCGAGAAGGTGTCTGCAGCCAGAATTGGGAACCTCCTCGGAATGTCAAGGCTTCGCAGCTTTTCTTGGTCTTGCAAGCTATTGTCAAGATTCGTTGAGAACTTCTCTAAGATTGCAAAGCCTCTTTCCAACCTCCTCGAAGCATGTGAAGTATGTCCGGTCTCCACGAGTGTGACGTTGCTTTCAATACTCTCAAAGAGAAACTCGTCAGCCTCCTGCCTTGACTCCTCCCGATGAATCCAAGCCATTCAAGTTTTCTCGTGATGCTTCTCTTCAAGGTCTCGGTCTTTGTGTTAATGCAAGAGAAAAGAGTTGTGGCCTATACCTCTCGTCACCGAAGCCCAACGAAAAGAACTACCCCACTCACGATCTTGAGTTGGTGGCGCTTGTCCATGCATTAATAACTTGGAGACATCTCTTGTTGGGAAGGAAAGTGGACATATTCACCGATCACAAGAGTCTCAAGTATATCTTCACTCAACCCAACCTCAACCTCAGGCAAACTCGATGGGTCGAAATGATTCAAGAGTACAACCCAAGTATTGAATATACTCTAGGCAAGGCCAATGTGATTGCAGATGCTTTGAGCAGGAAGGCTTATCGCAACAGCTTTAATCCTCAAGCCCTTCCAACCGGATCTCGTGGAAGCTTTCCGCAAGCTGAATCTTCAAGTTGTTCCTCAAGGCTTTCTTGCTAACCTCATAGTCTCTCCTACTTTGGAAGATCAGATTCGTGAGGCTCAACTCCTGGATACCATGGTGAAAAAGGTGAAACGTGGTATCGACAAGGGCATTTCCAAGTACAAGTGCTTCCACATTGATGTCAAAGACACTCTTTTCTTCGAGGACCGGATTGTGGTTCCAAAGGGTGATCTACGTAAAGTCATTATGAACGAGGCACACAATTCCCTTCTATCCATTCATCCTGGAAGTACAAAGATGTACCATGACCTCAAGCAGTCATATTGGTGGACTCGAATGAAGCGAGAAATTGCTCAATTCGTGAATGAGTGTGATGTCTGCAGAAGAGTGAAAGCGTAACACCAACAACCAGCTGGTCTCCTCCAACCTCTTGCTATTCCGTAATGGAAGTTTGATCAGATCGAAATGGATTTCGTGACTGGATTTCCAAAGTCCAAGCGTGGAAATGATGCTATCTTCGTTGTCATTGACAAGCTCACTAAAGTGGCTCATTTTCTTCCTATCAAAGAATCCATCACAGCAACTCAGTTGGCAGAGCTATACACCTCCAGGATTGTCTCCTTGCACGGCATTCCACAAGTGATCTCTTTAGACCGTGGCAGCATCTTTACCTCCAAGTTTTGGGATTCTTTCGAAGGCCATGGGCACCAACATTCGCTTTCAAAGACAGCCTTTCCATCCTCAAACAAGTGGCCAAGTCGAGCGAGTCAATCAAATCCTTGAAGATATGCGCAGGGCTTGTGTCATTTCCTTCGGTATGAAGTGGGAAGATTGTCTTCCATATGCCGAAGTTCTCCTACAACAACAACTTCCAAGCGAAGTTCGGGCAAGGCCCCATTCGAAATTCTCTATGGCGAAAGTGCCGTACTCCTCTCAATTGGTCCGAGACAGGTGAACGCCAACTTCTTGGCAACGACTTGATCACGTGTCAAGAAATGTGCAAAGTCATTTGTGAGAATCTCAAAGCCGCATAATCGCGCCTAAAAGAGCTATTATCATGACAAGCACCGTGATGTGGCTTTTGAAATCGGAGACCATGTCTACCTCCGCATCTCTCCAATGAAAGGCACTCTGCCGCCCGGTATCAAAGGGAAGCTTGCCCCTAGATACGTGGGTCCTTTCAAGATCATTGGCAAAAGAGGCGATCTCGCCTATCAACTTGAGCTTCCGTCCAACTTCGCGAACGTGCACGATGTGTTCCATGTGTCACAGCTTCACAAGTGCTTCAAGACTCCTGAGCGCACTATCAACTTCGAAGAAATTGACCTCCAAGAAGATCTCTCTTATCATGAGCACCCCGTTGCTATTCTTGAAGAAACCGAGCGCAAGACTCGCAACAAGTCAATCAAATTCCTGAAAGTGAAGTGGTCACACCATTCCAACCGAGAAGCCACCTGGGAGTGCGAGGATCACCTCCGTTCCGAATATCCAGAGTTCTTTCAGTCCTAGATCTCGGGACGAGATCCTCTTGTAGTGGTGGAGTGTTGTAACACCGGATGTAACTTTCCATATTTGTAACTCCAACTCTTGCCATTTTCGGCATTGTGATATCATATTCCCTCCGTGGTTGGGTTTTTCTTCATTTTTGCATTTTGTTCCATGTCATGCATTTCATATCATGTCATCATGTGCATCGCATTCGCTTACGTGTTCGTCTCTTGATTCCGAGCATTTTCCCCGTTGTCCGTTTTGCAATCCGGCACTCCTATGTCCCCCGGCGCCCCTTTTACGTTTTCCCGTGAGCGGGTACTAAACTTTCTCGGAATGGACTGAGGTTTGTCAAGTGGCCTTGGTACACCACCGGTAGACCACCTGTCAAGTTTCGGGTCATTTGGAGCTCGTTTGGTACTCCAACGGTTAACCGCACTCTCGCAAAGGCCTCTTTTAAGTTGCAGCCCAAAACCCCTCCAAAGTAGCCCAATAACCCATCTTAGTCACTTCCATGTCCATCGCCGTTCGATCACGATCGTGTGGGCGAAAACCGCACCCCATTTGGACACTCCTAGCTCCCTCTACCTATAAATATGCATCTCCCCCTCCAAATCCAGGCAAACCCTAGCGAAATCCTCCTCGCGCCACGGACACGTCCGGACTAGGCGGACACGTCCGCGCCGCCGCCGGACAACCGGAGCCGCCACGTGGCCCCGTGCCCATCGCCGCCGCCCGCGGCCAGGCTGCCCCCGCAACCGGCTCAAGGCCGGCCACTGCCACCGCCGCCCGCATCAAGGCCGGGACCCGCTGCCAGTCGCCGCCGCCGGGCGCCGCCGCGCCGCCTGCCTCCGTCGCTGCCCCGGAGCCGGCGAGCGGCTCCGCCGCCGCCTCCGGCCGCCTCGCCTCTCCCTCCTCCGGGGGTCCCTCCTCCGGCGCCCGGCCGCCGCTGCTCCGGCAGCCTCGAGCCTCGATCCGTCCGAGCCGGATCGGATCTGAGAAGGAGAAGGGTTGATTTTCGCTTCCCCCCAAAATTTTCGTCCAAGTCTTTTAACCTGTGATTGTTTTGTAGCATTTTCATCATGCCATAACTTTGCACTCATTGCTCCGTTTGGGGCGTGTAGCATATCGAAATGTTCGACTCGATGAGTATATCAGTTCATCTCATTGCATCATTTTCATTTAAGCTCATCTTGATGCCCGAAATGCTGTTATAAGAGGGCTATATGATGTTAGTTCATGTTTATTAACAGAACATGCACTTTTGTCATTTTTGCCATGATTGATGTGTGCATTCTATGATCTTGAGTCCTACATGTATTTTGTAATATGCCATGCCATCTTTACAAGGGTGTATGCCATGTAGTTTTGTGATCTCTGTGGTGACTAGCACAAGCATGCAAACTAGGCTTCATGATGTTGCTGATTTCAGCCCCTGTTTTGCTGATATTTCTATGCCATGTTAACTTGACGCTACCGAGAGATCCATGAATATTTTGAGATACTTCAGTAAGGATGTTTTGAACATATGGTTATGCTCTATCCATCCATGCCTTTGTTTGCAATTATGGATTGCCGTAGCTTGAGTCAATCAAGCTCTACTTTTGCTATATAATGTTTCCTGGCAGATTGTTTACATGTTATTCAATTTTGCAAAGGTAGTTGTAGTTGATCCGTGTATGCTATGATGTTGTTCTTGCCATTTATAGCTTCTATGCCATGTCTTCTTGATGTATGTATGCTTATTTTATCATGTAATGCTCTGTAGTTAGTGCATCGAGCTCTTAAACATGCCTACTTGTTATCTGTTTTTGTCACGCCCTGTTTGCTGAATCGGTAACAAAACTTGCTATATTGACATGGGTGCTATTGCATTTTATGTTCCTTTTTGGCTCATGGTCAGTAAGGGACTTTTCTTCTATGCTTTGAGTAGATTCACGCAGTGCCTTGTTTTGCTATTATAAGTTCCTGTAGCATGCTGTTTGCTTGCTCTGAACATTGCTTCCTGATGCTGATTCTGCCATGTTCAGTATTTTCACCAAGTCTGTGCAGCTGATATATTTTGCACTTTTGCCATGCTTGTTTGGACCTGTTATGATGTGATTTAGCTGAAGCTCAGTGTTCATCTTTTGTCAAGTATCTTGAGTAGATCACTGCCGTATGCTTTGTTGATACGTTTGGGTGCAGTAGCTTAATTTCTTAGTGCTTGCTATGTGGCATCATGCTGTTAATGGCAGATTTGTGCCTTTCTTATTTTGCTTGTCATTTGCAAACCGTGCATCCGATTCCGGTGATCTTTATATCGATTTCAACCGAAATCATCTCAACTTTCAGCGACATACTTGGTTTGCCAAGTTGATGCCTGGTTCATCATTTTCCTTCCGGAGCACGCATACGCATTGCATATCACATCTCGCATATCATGCCATGTATTGCATCATGTTGCTTGTGCATTGCACCGTGATTTATTGTGGTTCCTTTGTTTGTGTTCTTGCTTTGGGTAGAGCCAGGAGACGAGTACGTGAACGAGGAACCTGTTGAGAACGCCACGAGGATCAAGCTTTCGACAACTCACGAGAACCTTGCAGCAAGATGACCATACCCTCGAAATCACTTCTATCTTTGCTTGCTAGATGCTCGCTCTTTTGCTATGCCTATGCTACGATGCCTATCACTTGCTATATCATGCCACCCATATTGCCATGTCAAACCTCTAACCATCCTTTCCTAGCAAACCGTTGTTTGGCTATGTTACCGCTTTGCTCAGCCCCTCTTATAGCGTTGCTAGTTGCAGGTAGATGAAGTTTGTTCCTCGTTGGAACATGGAGATGTTGTTCCTTGTTGGAACATGTTTACTTGTTGGGGATATCACAATATATCTGCTATAATTAACGCATCTATATACTTGGTAAAGGGTGGAAGACTCGGACTTATGCCTGGTGTTTTGTTCATCTCTTGCCGACCTAGTTTCTGTCATACCGGTGTTATGTTCATTGATTTCGCGTTCCTTACACGGTTGGGTGATTTATGGGACCCCTTGACAGTTCGCTTTGAATAAGACTCCTCCAAGAAGGCCCAACTTTGGTTTTACCATTTGCCACCTAAGCCTTTTTCCCCGGGTTTTCGCGAGCCCGAGGGTCATCTTTATTTTAACCCCCGGACCGGTGCTCTTTCGAGTGCTTGGCCCGAACCGGCAGATCAAGGGGCCACCACGGGCAACTCGAGGGCTGGTTTTACTCGTAGGCTGACCTATCCGGATGTGCCTTGAGAACGAGATATGTGCAGCTCCTATCGGGATTTGTTGGCACAATCGGGCGGCTTTCTTGGTCTTGTTTTATTCTTTGTCGAAATGTCTTGTAGTCCGGGATTCCGAGATCGATCGGGTCTTCGGTAGAAGGAATATCCTTCATTGACCGTGAGAGCTTATAATGGGCTAAGTTGGGACACCCTGCGGGTATTATCTTTCAAAAGCCGTGCCCGGTTATGAGGCAGATGGGAATTTGTTAATGTCCGGTTGTAGAAAACCCGAAGTTGACCTTAATTAAAATACACATCAATCGCGTGTGTAACCGTGATGGTCTCTTCTCGGCGGAGTCCGGGAAGTGAACACGGTGTTGGAGTTATGTTTGACGTAAGTAGTTCAGGATCACTTCTTGATCTCTACTAGCTTCACGACCGTGCCTTGCTTCTCTTCTCGCTCTCTTTTGCGAATGTAGCTACCATATATGCTAGTCGCTTGCTGCAGCTCCACCTCAATAAACCAACCTTCCAATAAGCTTAAATAGTATTGATCTCGCGGGTGCGAGATTGCTGAGTCACCGTGACTCACAGATTCTACCAAAATATATGCAGGTGACGACGATGCCAGAGCAGATGACACAACCGAGCTCAAGTGGGAGTTCGAAGAGGAACGTGGTCGTTACTATGTGTTTTTTCCGGATTATCAGTAGTGGAGCTCAGTTGGGACGATCGGGGATCCGTGTAGCATTTGGGGTATCTTCTTTTATTTTGGTTCCGTAGTCGGACCTTGAGTGTAATCTGGATGATGAATGTTTATTTATGTATTGTGTGAAGTGGCGAATCGTAAGCCAACTATGAATCTCTATCCCTTATGTATTACATGTGTTGAGTGAAGATTACCTCACTTGCGACATTTCTTTCAAAGCGGTTATGCCTCTAAGTCGTGCTTCGACACGTGGGAGATATAGCCGCATCGAGGGCGTTCTGATCTTTGGATCCGGCGTGTAGCCGGTAAATGCAGCGCCTGACAGCGCCGCTTCGCCAGTTCGACTGCTGGCGATCTGGTGCTCGCGGGCCGCGGCTCGGGTCCTGTCTGCGACCGGTCCGCTGCTCATCCCCACCGGCACGGGCCGTTCGGCTTCCAACGAGCCGATCGCCGTGGCTGTCTTCTTCTTAGGGGGCCATGGTGACGAAGAACTGCTAGGCTAACTACCAGACCAGATTCTCACAATTGCGCTCCCTACCTGGCGCGCCAAAGATGTCGGTGTGGAACGACACCTATGGGATCACAAGAATCCCTACTACGGTTGCCGGGGCGCAGGGTTGCGAGGAGAGCAGGGCTAGTAAACAGCACAAGGATCGTTTACCTAGGTTCGGGCCGCAAGGATGTGTAAAACCCTAGTCTTGCTTTGGTGGGTGTATTTCTGAGAGTTCTTGAGCTCTCGAACTAGCTGTGGTCAGCGCGTGGTTCGGAAGAGCCGAATCCTCCTTCAGTATGCCATGGGCCTCCTTTTATAGTTGAAAGGGGCTGCCACAGTGACACACAGGAGGTGGAAAGGCGTACAGTGCCCTGAGCTTATCGCTCGTATTACAGGACAAGACGCATTTAATGCGTAGCTTAGGTGTCCCCTTGCTTTATTGGGGGCGGGGGTGAGGCCCGTCCCGTCCGTCGTCGCTCTTCCTCGTCTTGACACGCGCCCTGGCCAGTGAGGTGCATGGTGCCATGTAGGTAGTCAAGCAGCTGAGGTGGCATGGTGGCGGAGACTCCATGAAGATCTGCATGCCGCCACGCAGGCGCTCGATGAGTTGACCAGGGAGCTGCATGTTGCCACGCAGGTGCCTGCCTAGCTGGTTGGGCTGGCAGCTTCATGTGAACGGTGGTGGAAGCTTGATCGGCGCTGGTTTGGTGGTTGCCTAACTGTCGTCTTTGGCGAGGGCCTTGCCGGGTGGCCCGGCAAGGGTCTTGCCGTGGCGTGCTGTCGTCCCCGTCAAGGATCTTGCCGGGGATCTGGTGGCCTTCCTCGGCAAGGATCTTGCCGAGAATCGTCGTCTTCTAATCCTCATCTGATCTTGAATATGTCTTCACAAAGATCTGCATGCCACCACAGAGGTGCCTTTCCGAGTCCTGGCCCCACGCTGATGATGGCGCTGGGGGCCGTGGGCTCAAGGGTGGCTCGCTCTGTTGGTGTGGGGCGAGCTGCCCTGGCAAGGGTCTTGCCAGGGCCACTGAGGCCGCCCGGCAAGGGTCTTGCCTTGGGGAACCTGCTTCGTCTCTCTGCTCTTTGTGGTCTTGGCCTTGGCGTTGCTTTGATTGTCTTGGGCTTCGATCTTACCTTGGCTCACCTCCCTCGTTCTGCTTGGTGTGGCCGTGGGCGCGGCTCTGCCTGCCCATGCACAGGAAAAGGGGTACAAAAATGCGCCCCTATTTTTGTACACCGACAAGTTGCACCTATTTAAGTTGAAGAAAAGACTATCACTTATAATGATCCTATTGTTCCTACTGCTTATATTGAGAAACCACCTTTCCCCGTTAGAATAAAGGATCATGCTAAAGCTTCAATTGTGGTCAACAAAAGTAATATTAAGACACCCAAACCCCCATGAGAAAATTAAAGTTGAACCTAGTATTGCTATGGTTAAAGATCTCTTGGCTGATAATATTGATGGGCATGTTATTTACTTATGTGATGAAGCTGCTAGAATTGATAGACCCGATACTAAAAATAAACATAGACCTGTTGTAGGCATGCCTGTTATTTCTGTTAAAATAGGAGATCATTGCTATCATGGCTTATGTGATATGGGTGCTAGTGCAAGTGCAATACCTCATTCCTTATACAAAGAAATTATGCATGATATTGCACTTTTCTTTGAGATAGAAGAAATTGATGTTACAATTAAGCTTGCCAATAGAGATACTATTTCACCAGTTGGGATTGTTAGAGATGTTGAAGTCTTGTGTGGGAAAGTTAAATATCCTGCTGATTTTCTTGTTCTTGGTTCCCCACAAGATAACTTTTGTCCCATTATATTTGGTAGACCCTTCTTGAATCTGTTAATGATAGGATAGATCATGCGAAAAGGATGTTGTTACTATTGGTTTGGGTGATATGTCTCATGAGTTTAATTTTGCTAAATTTCGTAGACAACCCCGTGATGAGGAATTGCCTAGTGAAGATGAAATTATTGGTCTTGCTTCTATTGCCGTGCCTCCTAATGATCCTTAGAACAATATTTGCTAGACCATGAAAATGATATGTTTATGAATGAAATAAGGGAAATAGATGAAGTATTCTTTAAACAGGTACCTATTTTGAAACACAACTTGCCTGTTGAAATCCTAGGGGATCCTCCTCCACCCAAGGGTGATCCCGTGTTTGAGCTTAAACCATTACCCGATACTCTTAAATATGCTTATCTTGATGAAAAGAAGATATATCCTGTTATTATTAGTGCTAACCTTTCAGAGCATGAAGAAAAGAAATTATTAAAAACTCTGAAGAAGCACCGTGCTGCTATTGGATATACTCTTGATGATCTTAAGGGCATTAGTCCCACTTTATGCCAGCACAAAATAAAATTGGAGAAATACGCTAAACCGGTTGTTGATCACCAACGACGGTTAAATCCTAAGATGAAAGAAGTGGTAAGAAAAGAAATACTAAAGCTTCTGGAGGCAGGTATAATTTATCCCGTTGCTGATAGTCACTGGGTAAGTCCTGTCCATTGTGTCCTAAGAAGGGAGGTATTACTGTTGTTCCTAATGATAAAGATGAATTGATCCCGCAAAGAATTGTTACAGGTTATAGAATGGTAATTGATTTTCGTAAACTAAATAAAGCAACTAAAAGGATCATTACCCTTTACCTTTTATTGGTCAAATGCTAGAAAGATTATCCAAACATACATATTTGTGCTTTCTAGATGGTTATTCTGGTTTCTCTCAAATACCTGTGTCAAAAGAGGATCAAGAAAAGACCACTTTTACTTGCCCTTTCGGTACCTTTGCTTATAGACGTATGCCTTTTGGTTTATGTAATGCACGTGCTACCTTTCAAAGATGCATGATGGCTATATTCTCTGATTTTTGTCAAAAGATTGTTGAGGTTTTCATGGATGATTTCTCCGTTTACGGAACTTCTTTTGATGATTGCTTGAGAAACCTTGATCGAGTTTTGCAGAGATGTGAAGAAACTAATCTTGTCTTGAATTGGGAAAAGTGCCACTTTATGGTTAATGAAGGTATTGTCTTGGGACATAAAATTTCTGAAAGAGGTATTGAAGTTGATAAAGCTAAAGTTGATGCTATTGAAAAGATGCCGTGTCCCAAGGACATCAAAGGTATAAGCAGTTTCCTTGGTCATGCCGGTTTTTATAGGAGGTTCATAAAGGACTTCTCTAAAATTTCTAGGCCTCTGACTAATCTCTTACAAAAATATGTTCCTTTTATCTTTGATGATGATTGTGTAGAAGCATTTGAGATACTTAAGAAAGCTTTGATTTCTGCACCTATTGTTCAGCCACCTGATTGGAATTTACCCTTTGAAATTATGTGTGATGCTAGTGATTATGCTGTAGGTGCTGTTCTAGGACAAAGAGTTGATAAGAAATTAAATGTTATCCAATATGCTAGTAAAACTCTAGAAAGTGCCCAGAGAAATTATGCTACTACTGAAAAAGAATTTTTGGCAGTTGGATTTGCTTGTGATAAGTTCAGACCTTATATTGTTGATTCTAAAGTAACTGTTCACACTGATCATGCTTCTATTAAATACCTTATGGAAAAGAAAGATGCTAAACCTAGAATTATTAGATGGGTTCTCCTACTACAAGAACTTGATTTGTATATTATTGATAAAAAGGGAGCTGAGAACCCCGTTGCAGATAACTTGTCTAGGTTAGAGAATATTCTTGATGACCCACTACCTATTGATGATAGCTTTCCTGATGAACAATTGGCTGTCATAAATGCTTCTAGTACTGCTCCATGGTATGCTGATTATGCTAATTACATTGTTGCTAAATTTATACCACCTAGTTTCACTTACCAGCAAAAGAAAAAGTTTTTCTATGATTTAAGACATTACTTCTGGGATGACCCACACCTTTATAAAGAAGGAGTAGATGGTGTTATTAGACGTTGTATACCTGAGCATGAACAGGAACAGATCCTATGCAAGTGTCACTCCGAGGCTTATGGAGGACACCACGCTGGAGGTAGAACTGCACATAAGGTATTGCAGCCCGGTTTTTATTGGCCTACTCTCTTCAAAGATGCCCGTAAGTTTGTCTTGTCTTGTGATGAATGTCAAAGAATTGGTAATATTAGTAGACGTCAAGAAATGCCTATGAACTATTCACTTGTTATTGAACCATTTGATGTTTGGGGCTTTGATTATATGGGACTGTTTCCTTCCTCTAACGGGTATACACACATTTTAGTTGCTGTTGATTACATTACTAAGTGGGTAGAAGCTATTCCAACTAGTAGTGCTGATCATAACACCTCTATTAAGATGCTTAAAGAAGTTATTTTTACGAGGTTTGGAGTCCCTAGATACTTAATGACTGATGGTGGTTCACATTTTATTCATGGTGCTTTTCGTAAAATGCGTGCTAAGTATGATGTTAATCATAGAATTGCATCTCCATATCACCCACAGTCTAGTGGTCAAGTAGAACTTAGTAATAGAGAGCTCAAATTAATTTTGCAAAAGACTGTTAACAGGTCTAGAAAGAATTGGTCCAAGAAACTTGATGATGCATTATGGGCCTATAGAACTGCACATAAAAATCCTATGGGTATGTTTCCGTATAAAATGTTTATGAAAAAGCATGTCACTTACCTCTCGAACTGGAACATAAGGCATATTGGGCCATTAAAGAGCTCAACTATGATTTCAAACTTGCCGGTGAGAAGAGGTTATATGACATTAGCTCACTTGATGATGGAGAACCCAGGCCTATGAGAATGCCAAACTGTTTAAAGAAAAAGTTAAAAGATGGCATGACAAAAGGATACAAAAGTGTGAGTTTAACATAGGTTACTATGTGTTGCTATTCAACTCTCGTTTAAGATTTTTTGCAGGAAAACTTCTCTTCAAATGGGAAGGTCCTTACGTTATCGAGGAGGTCTATCGTTTCGGTGCCATAAAAATCAACAACTTCGAAGGCACAAATCCAAAGGTCGTGAACGGTCAAAGAATCAAACATTATATCTCGGGTAATCCAATAAATTTTGAAACCAATGTTATTGAAACCGTAACCCCGGAGGAATACATAAGGGACACTTTCCGTAACGCTTTAGGACTCGAAAAGGAATAGGTATGTGGTACGGTAAGTAAACCGACTCCAAAATAGTTCTAATGGCATTTTTTCTCTGTTTTGGAATATTTAAGAAAATAGGAAAATATGAAGTAGTCCGGGAAGAACACGAGGCGTCCACGAGGGTGGAGGGCGCGCCCTACCCCTGGGCGCGCCCCCCGCCTCCTGCCTCGTGGGCACCTCGTGTGCTCTCCGGACTCCGTTTTCTTGCATGATACTTCTTTTGGCTGGTAAAAATTCATTATATAATCTCCCGAAGGTATTGACCACCGTACCACGCAAATAGCCTCTGTTTTTGTTTCGAGCTGTTTTTATAGCAGGTTTGGAGCAAGATGTCATCTCAGGATTCCGACTGAGAGAGCTATGTCTCACATCTCGTTGCTGACCCAAAGACCTATGGGGATCTATCTCCTTGTGGTCGAACTACAGATGATGAGGAGGATGCTCATTTGATGAGGATCAATGATTCAAGTTCGGAGGAGGAGGATGTCCCTCTACCTCAACCTGGGGATATGCACGTGAAGTTCAAGAAGTCTAGTCTTCCTAAGAGGGCTAAACTATCTAACAACCGATCTATTCCTTCTCGTTTTCGGCAGAAAAGCAAAGGAGATTTATGTGACAAGAGCTTGAAGCTGGAATCGGAGGTCGATGATTTAAAGGAGGAAATTGCTCTTCTTAAGTACAATATGAAAAAGCTGAAGGCACAATTATCTTCATCATCACCATCTTCTTCACCAGCAAAGGAGAACTGAGTACATGGGTATGGGCACTCCCCTTGGCAACTGCCAAGCTTGGGGGAGATGACCCGGTATCGTATCACCATCACACTCCTATCTTTACCCTTTTTCTTAGTTCGATCCTTTTGGTAATATCTTTATCTAGTAGAATAAAGTTTTAGCATGATTTAGTTTTGAGCTTTGCTTTATGATCCTTCTATGTAATTGAGTTCGTGAGCTATATATAATAAAGATTAGTGTCGAGTTAAGGGCTTGATTATCTTGGTATGATCTTGAGACAATAAAAAGAAAAGAGAAAGAATAAAAAGAAGTAAAGAGATCATATTGATCTTATGGAGAGTAATGACTTCACATATAAAGAGTATGATAAATAAAAGTTGTTGAGAGTTGACAAACATAGTTTTGGTCATCGTTGCAGTTAATAGGAAGTAATGAAGAACGAGAGGTTTTCACATATAAATATACTATCTTGGACATCTTTTATGATTGTGAGCACTCATTAAAATATGACATGCTAAAGAGTTGATGTTGGACATGGAAGACAATGTAATGGGTTATGTTTTCTTATATCCAAAATAAAGTATATTGTCATGGATCACCCAACATGTTGAGCTTGCCTTTCCCTCTCATGCTAGCCAAATTCTTTGCACCAAGTAGAGATACTACTTGTGCTTCCAAATATCCTTAAACCGAGTTTTGCTATGAGTGTCCACCATACCTACCTATGGATTGAGTAAGATCCTTCAAGTAAGTTGTCATTGTTGCATGCAATAAAAATTGCTCTTTAAATATGTATGATTTATTAGTGGAGAAAATAAGCTCTATACGATATTGTGATATGGAAGCAATAAAAGCGATGGAGTGCATAATAAAGGTCCGTATCACAAGTGGCAATATAAAGTGACGTTCTTTTGCATTAAGATTTCGTGCATCCAACCATAAAAGCACATGACAACCTCTGCTTCCCTCTGCGAAGGGCCTATCTTTTATTCTTGTCTTATACCTTATGCAAGAGTCATGGTGATCTTCACCTTTCCTTTTACATTTTATCCTTTAGCAAGCACGATGTGTTGGAAAGATCCTGATATATATATATATATATATATATATATATATATATATATATATATATATATATATATATCCAATTGGATGTAAGTTAGCATGAACTATTATTGCTGACATTACCCTTGAGGTAAAAGGTTGGTAGGCACCACTATAAGCCCCTATCTTTCTCTGTGTTCGATTAAAACTCCATAACCACAAGTATTGCGTGAGTGTTAGCAATTGTGAAAGACTAAATGATAGTTGAGTATGTGGACTTGCTGAAAAGCTCATATATTGACTCTTTCCTATGTTATGATAAATAGCAATTGCCTCAATGACCGAGATCATAGTTTGTTAGTTCTCAATGAAGTTTCTGATTCATACTTTATATTGTGAATAGATTATTACTTGAGCATGAGAAATCATATGACAATATTTATATATGTCGCTGTTATAAGAATGATCATGATGCCCTCATGTCCGTATTTTATTTTATCGACACCTCTATCTCTAAACATGTGGACATATTTTTCATTATCGGCTTCCGCCTGAGGACAAGCGAGGTCTAAGCTTGGGGGAGTTGATACGTCCATTTTGCATCATGCTATTATATCGATATTTATTGCATTATGGGTTGTTATTACACATTATGTCACAGTACTTATGCCTTTTCTCACTTATTTTACAAGGTTTACATGAAGAGGGAGAATGCCGGCAACTGGAGTTCTGGGCTGGAAAAGGAGCAAATATTAGAGACCTATTCTGCAGAACTCCAAAAGTCCTGAAACTTCACAGAGGCACGTTTTGGAATATATAAAAAATACTGGAGAAAGAATCAACAAGAGGGGGCCCACACCCTGGCCACGAGGGTGGGGGGCGCACCCTACCCCCCTGGGCGCGCCCCCTGCCTCGTGGGTCCCCTGTCAGGCCTCCGGTGCCCATCTTCTGCTATATGAAGTCTTTTACCCTGGAAAAAAAATCATAAGCTAGCTTTCGGGACAAAACACCGCCGCCACGAGGCGGAACCTTGGCAGAACCAATCTAGGGCTTCGTGAGCTGCTCGCTGGGAAACTTCCCTCGGGGGGAAATCATCGCCATCATCACCACCAACGATCCTCTCAGCGGGAGGGGGTCAATCTCCATAAACATCTTCACCAGCACCATCTCCTGTATGTATCCAATCTTTGTATCAAAACCTTAGATTAGTACCTGTGGGTTGCTAGTAGTGTTGATTACTCCTTGTAGTTGATGCTAGTTGATATATTTGGTGGAAGATCATATGTTCAGATCCTATATGCATATTAATACCCCTCTGATTATGAACATGAATATGATTTGTGAGTAGTTACGTTTGTTCCTGAGGACATGGGAGAAGTCTTGCTATAAGTAGTCATGTGAATTTGGTATTCGTTCGATATTTTGATGAGATGTATGTTGTCTTTCCTCTAGTGGTGTTATGTGAACGTCGACTACATGACACTTCACCATTATTTGGGCCTAGTGGAAGGCATTGGAAAGTAATAAGTAGATGATGGGTTGCTAGAGTGACAGAAGCTTAAACCCTAGTTTATGCGTTGCTTCGTAAGGGGTTGATTTGGATCCATATGTTTCATGCTATGGTTAGGTTTACCTTAATACTTCTTTTGTAGTTGCGGATGCTTGCAATAAGGGTTAATCATAAGTGGGATGCTTGTCCAAGGAAGGGCAGCACCCAAGCATCGGTCCACCCACATACCAAATTATCAAAGTAACGAACGTGAATCATATGAGCGTGATGAAAACTAGCTTGACGATAATTCCCATGTGTCCTCGGGAGCGTTTTCCTTTATATAAGAGTTTGTCCAGGCTTGTCCTTTGCTACAAAAAGGATTGGGCCATCTTTCTGCACCTTATTTACTTTTATTACTTGTTACCCGTTACAAATTACCTTATCACAAAACTATCTGTTATCGATAATTTCTGTGCTTGTAGAGAAAACCTTACTGAAAACCGCTTGTCATTTCCTTCTGCTCCTCGTTGGGTTCGACACTCTTTCTTATAAAAGGACTACGATAGATCCCCTACACTTGTGGGTCATCAGTTAGCACAAATAATAACATGATATATCTCCTTTTCATCAAGATAAGCATATTTCAAAGTGTCTGGCAATTGTTTTAATTCAAACACAGGATCACCTTTAGGTGGAGGAGGACCTCCTAGAGTTTCAATAGGCAAATTGTGTTTAAGAAGAGGACGTTGTTCAAATATTTTTTTTATCTATTTCATTCCTTTCATGCATATGTAAATCATTTTCATGGTCTAGCAAATATTGTTCTAAAGGATAAGTAGGTGGTACAGCAATAGACTTTCGGGACGGAGCGCCGCCGTCTCAAGGCGGAACTTGGGCAGGAGCACTTTTGCCCTCCGGTGGAGCGATTCCACAGGGGAACCCCCCCCCCCCCCCCCGGAGGGGGAAATCATCGTCATTATCATCACCAACAACTCTCCCATCTTGGGGAGGGCAATCTTCATCAACATCTTCAACAACACCATCTCATCTCAAACCCTAGTTCATATCTTGTGTTCAATCTTGTTACCAGAACTATAGATTGGTGCTTGTGGGTGAATAGTAGTGTTGATTACATCTTGTAGTTGATTACTATGTGGTTTGTTTGGTGGAAGATTATATGTTCAGATCTATTATGCTATGTAATACCCCTCTGAACATGAGCATGTTTATCATTTGTGAGTAGTTACTTTTGTTCTTGAGGTCACGGGAGAAGTCATGTTGCAAGTAATCATGTGAACTTGATATGTGTTCGATATTTTGATAGTATGTATGTTGTTATTCCCTTAGTGGTGTCATGTGAACGTCGACTACATGACACTTCACGATATTTGGGCCGAAGGGAATGCATTGTGGAGTAGCAATTAGATGATGTGTTGCGAGAGTGACAGAAGCGTAAACCCCACTTTATGCGCTATTCCTTAAGGGACCGATTGAATCCAAAAGTTTAATGCTATGTTTATAATTTATTCTTAATACTTTTCTTGTAGTTGCGGATGTTTGCGGGAGGGTTAATCATAAGTAGGAGGTTTGTTCAAGTAAGAACAACACCTAAGCACTGGTCCACCCACATATCAAATTATCAAAGTAGCAAACACAAGTTGAACCAACATGATGAAAGTGACTAGATGAAATTCCCGTGTACCCTCAAGAACGCTTTGCTTATCATAAGAGACCGTTTTGGCATGTCCTTTGCCTCAAAAGGATTGGGCTACCTTGCTGCACTTTTATTACTACTATTGTTACTTGCTCGTTATAACTTATCTTGCTATCAAACTACTCCGCTACTTACAATTTCAGCACTTGCAAACATTACATTACTGAAAACCACTTGCCATTTCCTTCTACTCCTCTTTGGGTTCGACACTCTTACTTATCGAAAAGAGCTAAAATTGATCCCCTATACTTGTGGGTCATGAACAACGCGAAAAAGGGGTTGTCAATCCCTTCACGGTCACGAACAAGAGTGAGATCTATAATAGATAGGTATAAAAGATAAAAAAGGCAAATTAAAGTAAATATAAATAAAATGTAGCAAGGTATTTTTGGTTTATAGATATGAAAATATATGATTGAAAATAGACCCGGGGCCATAGGTTTCACTAGAGGCTTCTCTCTTGAAAGAAAGCATACGGTGGGTAAACAAATTACTGTCGAGCAATTGATAGAAAAGCGCAAACTTATGACGATATCCAAGGAAATGATCATGAATATAGGCATCACGTCCATCAGGTAGACCGACTCCTGCCTGCATCTACTAATATTACTCCATACATCGACCGCTATCCAGCATGCATCTAGAGTATTAAGTTCATAAGAACGGAGGAACGCCTTAAGTAAGATGACATGATGTAGAGGGATAAACTCAAGCAATATGATGAAAACCCCATATTTTTACCCTTGATGACAACAATACAATACGTGCCTCGCTACCCCTACTATGTCACTGGGTGAGGACACCGCAAGATTGAACCAAAAACTAAGCACCTCTCCGATTGCAAGAAAAACCAATCTAGGTGGCCAAACCAAACCGATAATTCGAAGAGAAATACAAAGATATTTGATCATGCATAAAAGAGTTCAGAAAAGACTCAAATAATATTCATAGATAATCTGTTCATAAGTCCACAATTCATCGGATCTTGACGAACACTGTAAAAAGGTATTACATCAGATAGAACTCCAAGAACATCGAGGAGAACACGGTATTGAAGATCATAGAGAGAGAAGAAACCATCTAGCTACTCGCTATGGACCCTTAGGTCCGTAAACTACTCACGCTTCATCGGTAGGGCAGCAAGGTTGATGTAGTTGCCCTCCGTGATCGAATCCCCCTCTGGCAGGGTGCCGGAAAAGGCCCCAAGATGGGATCTCACGGGAACAGAGGCATGCAGCGGCGGAAAAGTATTTTGGTGGATGCCTCTGATGGTTTGGGAATATTTGGGAATTTACAGTGCAAAGATTAGGGTTGGGGGACTCCCGAGGTGTCCACAAGCCAGGGGTGCCCCCCTAGGGCGCGCCCTGAGGGCTTGTGGAGCCCTCGGGACTCCTCTGACCCCCTCTCCAAATCCTACAGCGTCTTCTGGTCCAAGAAAAATCATCGCGAAAGTTTTATTTCGTTTGGACTCCGTTTGATATTCCTTTTCTATAAAACTCAAAAACAAGGAAAAAACAGAAACTGGCATTGGGCTCTAGGTTAATAGGTTAGTCCCAAAAATAATATAAAATAGCATATTAATGCATATAAAACATCCAAAACAGATAATATAATAGAGTGGAACAATCAAAAATTATAGATACGTTGGAGACATATCAAGAGTCCACTCAAACCTGTCAGACTTCTTCATCAATCGGTAAAGCGGAAGGGCTTTTTCAATGAGTCTTGAGATGAATCTGCTCAGGGCTGCCAGGCAACCCGTGAGGCATTGCACGTCATGGAGACGCTCTGGTTGCTTCATCCAGATGATGGTCCCGATCTTCTCAGGATTGGCGTCGATCCCACGTTCGGAAACGAGGAAACTGAGTAACTTGCCCACTGGAACGCCGAATGTACACTTGGTTGGATTGAGCTTGATGTCGAAAGCGTGTAGGTTCGCGAAAGTTTCAGTGAGGTCGGTGAAAGCACAAGTGCTCCCTGGGTGATTTTGGTAATTAATGTCAACATATCTCTTGTCGGACTAATATTTTCATCTAGTATATTTCAGAAAGTTCAACAAAGGCGTGGCATGGACAAGAGGATGTGGAACCCCTTCAAGATGCTATGGACAAAGAAAATTGGCAAAAGCTCAAGACTCTTCATTTCTATTTTAGTGATCCAAGATCACATTGAGTCCATAGGAAAAGACAATACTATTAAAAGGGGACGAGGTGTTGCTTAATGATCTACTTTCTCAAAGTGCTTAGTGATATGCTCCAAAGCCCTCAACCACTTCGTCAAATACAAATGTCCTAAACCTAAAGTCAAACTCGGTCCCACCAATTTGATTCATCCGGCGCCACCGAGTTCACTTGACATAGCCACTGCTAGAAACCCTAATCAGTTCGATCTCACCGATGGGATCTCGGTCTCACCGAGATGGGCTTGCAAACTCTCTGTTTCCTGTTGCAACTATTTCGGTCTCACCGAAATAGGCAGTAGGCCCCACCGAGTTTGCTTGACCAACTCTCTGTTTGCTTATTAATAAACCGGTCTCACCGAGTTTGTGTAATCGGTCAAACCGAGATGAGGTTTTACCCTAACCCTAGCTCATCAATCCCACCTAGTTGATCATGTCGGTACCACCGAAAAACCTGATGTTCACATTTTGAACTGAATCGGTCTCACCGAGTTCACCTATTCAGTCTGACCGAGTTGGCTCAATTGTGTGTAACGGTTAGATTTTGTGTGGAGGCTATATATACCCCTCCACCCTCCTCTCCATTTGTGCGAGAGCCATCAGAACGTGCCTACACTTTCAGCAAACATTTATCTGAAAACCACCTACTCATGTGTTGTGACCAAGACATTCCAATCCAAACACAAGAATCTTGATCTCTAGCCTTCCCCAAGTTGCTTTCCACTCAACTTACCTTTCCACCATAGCCAAATCTGTGTGTGAGAGAGAGAGTTGAGTGTTGGGGAGACTATCATTTGAAGCACAAGAGCAAGGAGTTCATCATCAACACACCATATATTACCTTTTGGAGAGTGGTGTCTCCTAGATTGGTTATGTGTCACTTGAGAGCCTCTGTCAAGATTGTGGAGTTGAACCAAGGAGTTTGTAAGGGCAAGGAGATCGCCTACTTCGTGAAGATCAACCCAAGTGAGGCAAGTCCTTCATGGGCGATGGCCATGGTGGGATAGACAAGGTTGCTTCTTCGTGGACCCTTCGTAGGTGGAGCCCTCCGTGGACTCGCGCAACCGTTACCCTTCATGGGTTGAAGTCTCCACCAACGTGGATGTACGATAGCACCACCTATCACTACTAGAAATCCACATTTTACCTCGAGCCAACCTCTTTACCTATAGCTCATTAGCTAACTCAAGGGATAGAAAAGAAATGAACAGGACTCTCTGGGGAAAGATGTCTTTCCAGCCAAAAAAATTAGAAACTAAACTTTCCCTAGGGTGGTGCCACGTACATACCATCGAAGCCAAAAAAGACCGAAGAGATGCCCTCGATGTGGCCATGTGGATTGCCTCCCGTGCTCCTTTATCGACACAACGCACCAAGTTTTTCCCCTCGCACAAGTTGGGCCCACTGATCAATGAGAAAAGGATGGAAAAAAGGGCGCGTAGAGGAATGTTTTTTGGCTAGGTCCCTCCTTCACGCTTCATCCATACCCCAAGCACTGCCAGACTAAAAAAAATCCCCTCTTCTATCCCCGCCCGCCCCGCGCCGCCGCGACCTGCTCTGCCCCGTGCCGCCGCAACGTGCTTCGCCCAGCGCTGCCATGCTCCGTTGTGCCCCGGCCCGCCCCGCTCCTCTGCGCCCCGGCCCGCCCCCTCGTCGCGCCCCTTCTTCCCCCTGTACTGGATCGGTGACATTCGCGACGGGCATGGTGGCCATGGCCACACCGGCCGGGGTGACGGCGTCGTGCCGCCCGTGGTGACCGCATCCGCGATGCCCTTAACTCTGCTGACTTGGTCGCCCTTTGGATGTGGAGGCGGTGCCGCCCCCGCTGATCGGACGAGCACCCGATCTGCTCTGTTCTACGCAGCTGCTTCTGTCCAAAAGGTTGTCTCTATTTCTCTTCCCCTCTAGTTTAGAAAGATGTTTGATTGTTGGCTTAGATAGTTGTACTTGTGTATGTCTAGCAAAATTCTGAAACTGTTGTTTTGGTTTTAGCATCCGACGGAAGCAGTAGGTGGTGCACTATTCAGTACATGTGGATGTTGTTCAGTATCTTCTCCAGCAGGTGGGGTTTTCAATTTAAACATCTTTGTTAAAAAGTGTATGGAAGGTCATAGGAATAGAAGAAATTTCTAGCAAAAGAAGAAAGAAGAACTGATTGATATGGAGATGCACGAACACATGAATGACAGAATGCAATAGCTTCATTGAATTTGTTCATAGCTACTGCAATTGCATGAATGATAGAAACAATAGCTTCATTGATTACTATATATGCTCGTGTTAACAGTGGTCAGATTACTGCATTTTTACGATTGCTGTGTCTACATGAAACTGCGTGTACGTTTTACCATTGTTGTTTAGTTATCCATATGAAAGCTAGTAGCCGCAATTGTTGGAATTTTCCACCCCAGTCTCTGTTTTATGTTATGAATAAATGGAAGTCCTCTAACATTCTTCATTGGTTTTCTATATTTTTTTCAGAAACTAACAAGTGTCGGGTGTAGTTTGCTTGAAGAAAATTTCCCTGTTCATGGCATCGAAGCAACAGAGAAGAAAGACATTGCTAAATCAAGTAGGTATTATGATTTCTTCTTTCCATGAAAACTATGTTGATTAATGCATTTTTCACTTGTATGATGTGGGAATGTGGGATTATTTTTTGTTGGTGATGAGTGGTTTTCTATTTTAGTGTGTATGATGCATTCATTTTTAGTTGGGATGCGACTCGTGATCATAGTAATTCATTTTATTTCAGATTTAAGTACAAAAAGAAACCATGTCTTTGGATGCTCAACGTAGCTGCATGTATAGTGGGTGGAAGGATAATGGAAGGCATTCTGATGAGTGGATACGCAATACAAATGATTTTGTGAACCATGTTTTTGAGGGTGTCCGTAGTGCCAAGTTTGAAGTCTCTTCTCCTTGCTCAAAATGTTGCAATGGTAGTAGAAGAACAAAACAATTGATGACCTCTTATCTTTTTCAATGGGGGTTCATGCCCAACTACTTTAGATGGACTGCACATGGGGAGCATCATGTTCATGTAGATAGAGTGTAGTCTGTCATCACTGATTGCTTAGAGGACATGTTGTGTGACTTTGGGGATGCAATGCATGTCGATAATGTAGACGAGGAGCCAACACCAGATGCCAAAGCTTTTTATGCCATGTTGTCAGCTGTTACAGACCCACTACATGAGTTCACCCAAACCTCACGCTTTGCTACTGTTACACGCTTGATGGGAATTAAGTCACAATACAATTTGTCAGGCGACTGCATAAATAGTTTACTGAAACTTTGGCAAGATACACTCCTAGAAGGCAATAAAATGCCATCAAGCTTGTATGAGTGCAAGTGTATCTTAGCTGGTTTGAAAATGCAACTCCTGAAAATAGATGCATGTGTTAACCATTGCATGATATACTATAAGGATAGAGAGAAAAATTGAAGTGTGATTTCTGCGGTGAAGAAAGATATAAGGTAGTTAACAATGACTGCCCAAATAAGAAGCGTAAACCCATCCTTGTCGTTCGAAAGGGCAGAAGACCATGAAGTGTATTGACATGCCTTCTGAAAAGTAACCATCCCGGTATTCTGGATTATGATGGTGCGAAGGTGGTTGCAACGGAGTGGGAGCATTATCATGCGGTGAATGACACAAATGGTCATTCTGTTGCAGACAAAATTGAATATGCTTTTTGGGTATTAACTATTTAAATTGCTATTTTTTGTATTAAACCATCTATCAATTCTCATTGCGGCTAAGGTACAAGTATGAAGATGCATACTCAGAGAAGGTGAGAGCTCCTAGTACATCTTCAGCAGCCTTGAAGCGTCGTCGAGCTGAAGAAATTGAATATGTGTGTCAAAAGGAGTCCGAGAAGACTCGAAAAGCAGAGGCTTATGCCAACAATGTCTTGTCATGGGGTGTTGGGGTGTACGAGCACTGCAATGTGATACAAAAGTTTCTTCAGGTGCTGGTTATACATTCCATGTTTATCAATAAATTTGCTAGCATTTGAAAGTAACCACTACGTGAATTTTCTTTTTTTTGCAGACTTTGGCAACTAAGCAAGGAGTGCCTATTGGAGAAATACCACTGCCGCCGGTTCCACCTCCTTTTCGTTCGCTTTCTTTTCCTGGATCTCCACACCGATCTACCATCCAAGTATGTAATCATCCATATGAAGCAAACACACACACACATTAATACATTTAAATCATGATAAGGGTTACTTCTAAAACCTGGCTCTTCTTTTGCAGATTCTAGAAAATAGTGAAGAATCGCCAGCTTTGTGTGCTCAACAAGAAACAAATCCGAGCTCTATTAATGTATGCATTTCTCAAACTGATCTCAAATGATACAAATAGTAATGGTCTGTTCGTTGTGACCTTCCAGGGTTAAATAACTTAGTAAGAGGGGTATATTGAACAATGCATGTTTGCCTTATTTTCTCTTCAGAAGAGAATGTTAGAGCTGTTTGTAGTATAATTTGTTGATTGGGATAAAACACGAATGCAATGCACCATAGGGTGCTTCAAACATAGGAGTACATATTGTTGTTTCTGTGTGCAAATAATAGTTTCACATGGCTATTGTTGGTAGTAAATGTTTTTCCTTCCTTCAGTATACTCTTTTGGTCTCATTTATTTGTACAAAAACAACAAGTGAACTGATTCACAACGATGCAACATGTGTAGTTGCATTACTTATGTGTGTATGTATAAGTTGAGAGATACCTATTCACATACTTGTGACAATATGAATGCTTATGTGATGTGTGATGCTAGCTTATGTGGTGCTGGATCATTTGGGATTAATGTTGATTAATGGGGCTGTGTGAGGATGCTGGAGGGATCATAATATTTTTTTGTCCAATTGTCCAGTTTATAGTTGTTATGCTGCCAAAATTTATACCAGATTTTTCATGCCTTTGTTCTAATTACTGGAAATAGGAAATTCTGTTTAGACTTTGTCTACTTGATGTAACTCACTAATTTGCATTGGAACACAGAGTTGAGTGTGGTTACTCTAATAAGTTCTTATTGCCATGTTCCAGCCTTTGAGAATTTGTGAATCTTTCTTTTCAGGAACATGTTACTGCCGCAAGTGTTCCTGCTGTAGACGATGAAGGGATGTTTGGGGGATTTTTCATTTAGTCTGTAACCGGTGCACTAAGCCTATCGCTATTGAGCAGTCAGTTGGTTCCTTGATGTTCTTGGATGTACAGTGCGTGGAGTAACATTTTGGTGCATGTATAGTTAACATGCTAGTACATGTTATGTAATGTAGGAAACTTTAGTTGACCTACACCAGTATGAAAGTGCTAATTGAGATGCTTAATCAGTTAGATGTAGCAAACTCTAGCTAGCAAGCCTATTTTTTGGTCAAACATGTGATGGCTGGTGATGTCTTGGAATATATTGTATGCATGTGACGATTGGTATGTATATATACACTATTCTGATCACGGGATCAGAATAATATTTTGATCACAACCTGAATCGCCTCGAGTAACGCTTTGAACTTCCCTCCGCATTTAACACGAACTTCGGGCTATCTTCGCAACCGTGTCTCCCCGCATGAATTATTCTTGTTAGTCGTGTTGTTTGTGATGTAAGTGTAATGTGGACACGTTTTTTAGAATCTAAATGCTTGTTTTGATTCAGATTCTAGCACGTTGGCGGATTTGCTCTCGGGGTCGTGATTAAGTTGTGTCTGTTACAAGTTTAATGCATGTTGTTGATGTTGTCGAAGCTCTGGAACAATGGGGATTAGGTTTTGTATGAGTTTGGAGCACAAATTCTTGTTATTTCAAACAAATTTGAAATCGCCCGTGTTTTTCATCCGTCCGAGATGCAACCCGCGCTTCTGTTGATTTCTTGTTTTTTCCTTAAAGTTTGCTGCCTGATTTGCGTACTTTAGTGAAATTCAAGGCTTACTAAGCCGTCAATTTTAATCGGGAGGGACCTTACGGTTTGATTTCTAGCGATTTGATGTTGGCACTCCCGCGGGTTTTTGCACAGGTTTTTTTTTATGGTTTTGAAGTTTGCCCTCTGGTCATTTCAGTTGTCGAAAGGTAGTTGCCAAATCATTTCCAAGGGGGTGCGGACGTGTTGCGATCTTGTGCAGATGATTTTATGCTTCGTACGAATTCATTTGTTCATTATTTCTAGATCTTCTAATGGTCGTTGTACAAGATGGACTTCTGCGAACTTCTTCTTTTCCTTCGTTGGATCCTGTCGGGGCTGGGGCGGCTCGGTATCGGGATCGGGGGAGGATCAGGTGGATCTTGTTCGGTATGTCCGGGTTTCTGTGCTGGACTTCTGCGTTGTCATACCTGAACTACTTCTTTTCTTTCACTGCAAGATAATGCAGCAAGTCCTTTGTATCAGAAACCCTTACTAGTTTTCTTCTACAATTTTTGTTGTAGCTAGTGTGTAAGTGTGGAGCTGGACCACAGGCACATGCATCCTCTTTTTCCCTTAGTCTATGTTTTGGTATATTTTTTTGATCATCCACTTATCTTCGTTAAGATCTGGACTTCTCTTTTTTTATTAATGGTTGAACTTCTGGTTTTCAAGATTGCATTCCACATTTGCAAGGCGAAGGCACATGGTGCTCTATATTTTATTTGTTTGGCTTCCTTTGTATTCTTATTCTTCAGATGTTCTTTTTTATACTTTTGTCTCGTGAGCAAACATGGGATTAGCCCAAGTATGCATGCACTTTTTCCAGATCATGTAAGGGTCGTTGTAGAAGCTGGACTTCTATGTTGTTTATACGTGAACTTCTGCTTTTCCTTCTTTGCAAAGTAATAAAGCAAGTCCTCTGTATTTCCTTCTTTTTTATGTTACTTTTCATTCTTTGCATTGGTTTGGATTTTTTTGACTTAGTCCCATGAACAGTCATGTAATTGGGCGATGGATATGCGTATTTTTTTTATTTTTTCTAGTATGTTTTTGTACTTATAATAGTTGTTGTTCTTCACTGAATAACTCTCCTGAACTTCTGTGTGATAATCCTTTTTAACATGTTAATTTGAGGTTGTTATTTTTTGGATTTAAATATTTTGTAGACATTGAAATCGGCATTGCGCATATTGACAAATGCGGTAGCGCGAGGCCGAGCAGGGGAGGGGGTCTGACCCTCCCCCTGCGAGGCCGAGACAGGAACGAGCCGGAGCAGGCAACGACGCGGCGTGCCGCGTCGTCGCATGCGGAGGCGAGTCCGTCACATCCGTGACCCCACTATCTATCTTAGGGTTTTTAGGGTTTAGGGTGCGTGCGGTGGGGGGTGGAAACAGAATAACCGCATTGCGTCCTGTCAAATCCTAGCGCTGCAAAGCAATGCGGTAGCGGCGAGGTCGAAAGGGGGAGGGGTCGGGACCCTCCCTCCTCTCGCGAGGCCGAGACAGAACGAAGTTGGAGCAGGCGATTTATGCAGCGTGCCGCGTCGTCGCATGCGGAGGCGAGTCCGTCACATCCGTGACCCCACTATCTATCTTAGGGTTTTTAGGGTTTAGGGTTTAGGGTTTAGGGTTAGATATGAACTTCATCTGTTTTTGTACTTGAACTTCTTATTTTTGTTTCTTTGGGTTTATTTATTCTTATTCCTTTACTTCTTTTATTAGAGTACTTCAACTTCTATTCTTTATTGTTTGAACTTCTTTTCTCTTGTTTTTTAGGTGCATATTTATGTATGTATGTTTCTTCCTTTGGTAGTGTATTTGCCATCTATTTTTGGTTTTGAGGATATCAGCAGTGATGTTGTGTGATCTTATCTCATTATAATAGATGCATTCAAATGGTGCTTTCATTTATCTATAGATGTATTTACTTTTTTAGTTGTTGAGGGGGTAAAACTGTAATTTCTCCTGCGTTGCAAGTCCCACGACAAAGAGGCATTAATTGACCATCTCCCTCGCCACCACCGCCGAAAACCCTCTTCCCTGTGCTCTCTCTCCCTCTCCGTCGCTCCACTGCCTTCGTCGCCTGCAACTCCTCCCGATTTCTCCGCGCCTGTCCCCTGCCCTCGTGAGTGGAGTAACCGGCGCACGCCCCCGCTCCTATTTCTCCCCCACGCCCCGCTCTCCCTCGCCCAGCCCGCTCTCTCCTGCTCCGAAGCGAGGGCGGCAACTGCCTGCGCGGTTGCAAGGTGCGCGTGGCGTCGTGGGGAGTTGAAGAACCGCCGCGGATTCATGCGTGCGGGGGTCGTCTGGAGAGGTACAAGTGCTGCCCCACCCTAATGCTTGCTTCTAGTTTCGCCAGATCTATCCAATCCGCCTCTTGTGTGCTCTCGCGTCCGCCTCTCTTCCCCCTTCTTTTGATGGTTTGGTGGTAGATTAGGTAGGGTTCTTGTGCGTGTGGTGAGTGGATTGCATTCCCCCATGGTCAGATTTGTCTATGTGATGCTTGTGTGTGCTATTTGTCCCTTCAGGCTTGTGTGGATTTCATTTCCCCTTTCTTGATTTCAGCACTCAGATGCATATAAAGAGAGTGTGTGGTGTGATGCTGGATCTGATGTATCTAATTTGTTTTAGTGTTTTTGATTTCGAAGTCTATATGGTGTCTCTCACATGCTAGATAGTTTATGGATTCTTCTTTTGTTGTGCTTGCCTAGATGTGCTGCTGTTCATCTTTTTATACTTGTTGGTATGTTTTGGTTATTTCATTCTAGGGTTTGATTCAGTTTATTTTTGTATTTTGTTGTATGATTTTGTACTTGCTAACTATATGCAATCAATCCCCTGTTTTTAGCAGGTTGTTCTAGTGTTTGGAGTTGCATTCATCAAGGCGGTTGTGTTGTCATGGCTTCAAAACCTTCTCCAGCTATCTTAATGTAGTTGTATCTTGTATTTTAAATAGCATTATTCTTATATATGTCTGCCCATATCTTCACTTAGTATTCATGTTGGACTGCCATTCTTAATAGTGTGAACTTCTAGGAAAGGTTATGTGTATGATTTTTACCATTAGTTTGGATTAGAATAGTGTTTGCTTTTTGACTATACATAGTAGGGCAAAACCCCACTGTAATTTTATATTATTAATAAAAAGAGAGTTCAAACATACAAGGCTTGAGATAAGCCTAAAAGAAACTAAAAACTATACCAACAAGTCCAACTAGTAAATTACAAAAAAAAACAAAAAATTACAGGACAAGACTGTCCAACCAAGAAATGAAAGAGGATGAAAACTTCTCCTTAATTCTGAATTTGAGCATGAGAGGAAGATGAATTTCCATCTGTCAATGCTGGTGGGGATGTTCTTGAATATCTTATCATTTTTGATAATCCAAATTTCCCATGAGGCAATGATAATGATCTCCATAGAAAAAGGTTGCTGCATATTACCCCTTAAGTCTGGAATAGCTTCCATGATGGTTTGATTTCTTTGTCTGTTGGGGCATAAGATGTCCCAACAAGCAGAAGCAAAAGGACAAGTCCAAAACAGGTGTTGTAATGTTTCTTCTTGCTGACAGCTGAGAGTAGCACAATTGTAGTTGTCAAGATGAAAAGTTTTCTGTCGGATTTCGGGTTCCGGCAGACCCTTGAGGTTCGAACACTGGGGTGCGCGCGGAGATCCAACCCTCCACCGTCTCGCACCTCGCCGAATCGCTGGGACCTAAACTACTAAACGGAACAACACAGAGAGACACGAGATTTATCTTGGTTCAGGCCACCATTGTGGTGTAATACCCTACTCCAGTGTGTGGTGTGGTGGATTGCCTCTTGGGCTGATGAGGAACAGTACAAGGAAGAACTGCCTCGCGAGGGTCTGTTCTTGGCGGGTGTGATGAACTGCTAGGTGGTGTTTAGTCGCTCTAGCTACTGGTTTCTCGATGAGGATTCCGGTCTCCTCCCTTCTCTCCCTCTTCCAGATGCCCCTAGCTCTGAGTGTGGCTACTCCTATTTATAGGCGAAGGCCCTGGGCCTCTTCCCAAATATTGAGCGGGAAGGGCGCCAACAATTGGCCATTTTGAAGGGGAACATCAGGTACACTTATCCTCGACTAAAGTTGGTCCTCACCGCCAAAGGCTCGGTGATGACGCCCGCTTGGGCTCCACGATGACTCCTTCCATTTGTTGGGCTGGTCTTGGTCTTGTTGCAATCAAATGGATGCCTTTGCTTGATGCTCTCCGCGCTTGCTCCCTTTGCACCAAAGAGGAAAGGAGGACGCTGCTGGCCGGGCGCTCGATCGGGCGCCCTTGGTCGTCATGGCTTGCGTCATGGGCACCTCGCGAGGTACCCTGCCTTGAACTCTCCGCCTCATGAGCCACCGACGAGGCCGTGCTCAGGAAGCTCCTTGTCGTCCGCCCCGTGAGGCTTGGCCCCTCGCGAGGGTCTTGAGCTTGCGTTGATGAAGATAGGCCGTGCTGGGCCTCCTTCGAGCCACGCCGTAGGCCGCAGGCAGGCAAGTCTGGGGACCTCCGTTCCCAGAACAACGACAGTAGCCCTCGGGCCCACGGCGCGCCCGAACTTGGCCGAGCAGAGAGGCGAAAGGGAAAGTGCGAAGCGTCGCGGGCCATAACAGCCTGCGGCCTTGGGCGCCGCGTGGCGGTTTATTGGACGTGGGCGGGCTGCATCCCCACGATGCCTCGGTAACCACCCGGATTTGACAGGTCCCTGCATGCATAGTCGGTCATGATTACCGGTGATCGTGGAGGCCGACGGTTGGCCTTCGCCGGCTATAAGTACGGAACGGTGCGCGCCCTTCCAGTCTATCCTTCTGCTTCTCCTCCTCGTTTCGTCTGGTTGCCATGGCTCCGATCCGCCGGTTCTCCACGGAAGAGAAGGAAAGGCTCCTCAAGAGGATCTGACCTGCTCCCCCAAAGAAGCGGCTTGCCCTCTGGTGTCGTGGCAAGAGCGCGTGCCGAGGCGCCCATGCCCCAGTGCGTGCGGCCACCACCGTGGTTTCCTCTTCCCTTATGCAGCGCACGTTGGCGGCTCAAGGAGGCGACGCCGGGCGCCACGAGCGGCGCCCGACGACGCCGGGCGGTCACGAAGGTGTCGTCTTCCCCGGAGTCCACACCGAGGCTCATGCCGGGAGTTCGTGCTTCGCGTCGCCACGCCTCCTAAGTCTTGGATTCGTCTTCCTTCTTTCTTCGCCTCCGTCATCCGGCAGGGGGAACCCCTGGGACTCTGGCTGCAGCACGCCGGCTGCGGCACCCTCGCGACCGGGGCAGAGGTCGCGGTACTTGCCTCGGGCGAGGTCTTCATGACTCGAGGCTGGAGCGAGGTCGCCCGGGTCTGCAGGACGAGGGGCGCTCTCACGATCCATATGGAGTACGATGGTGCTTCGGTGGTGTCCTTCAAGGTCTTCGACGCGGAGGGTCGTCGGCTGGAGTGCTGCCCCGGGAGAGGTGGTCGGGGTCCTGCTGCGGTGAGACAGAGGCCGACCGACCACTCCCTTGGCAGCTCCTCAGGCGACGAAGGCGCCGGAGGATCCAGCGACTCCGCCGAGCTCTTCGCGATGCCGGAGACGAGCGACGACAGCTACGAGCCTCCGAGCCTGCGCCGCTCCCGGAGCAGGGCGGGCTCGTCAGGTCGTCGCCGCCCCTGATCTGGATGGGGTTGGCGCCGGACCGGGTGGCCCACTGTTGATGATGGCGTCTGCCGCGGTGGTCCATGTAGGTAGGACTCCTTAGGATTCACGTCTTTTTTTCCTGCGAGGAGCCAAGAATGTACCCCGCGGGGGCTTGTAAGATGTTTGTAGCTTCGTTTGTCAATATGATCCTTATTGTGAGGCAAAGGCGAGATGCTCATTTCGTTCTAGCTCAGTTTCCTCCTTTCAGTCCTCACGAGGGCCTGATGCTCTGCGCCGACAGGTCCCAGTCCCAAGGCGGCTTCAGCCGTCGCTGGTATGCCAGGTCGCGATGCCGTGGTCAAGGCCAGGAGGTGAGCGGCCCGAGCTCCGGTAAGAGCCTCTGAGTCACAATGCTCAGGGGGTCCCCCTTGGCGCTCAAGCAGCCATCACTCGGTGAGAAAGGAGAGCGACGTTGCTAACACGGGGTTGCATTGAGTGTGGGGATGGTGTTGCGATAACTAGTGTGTCCGAAGGGTGACTTATCTCGAGGGTCAGGACAATGCCTCCTGGTGCGGCGCTAGGTCCGTGCCTTGGCCGGTGAGAGATTGCGTGGCGAGGTCGTTTCGTGCTCCTTGGAGGGACCCTGCAGGTTCACCACAAAAGGAACAAGAGCTCGCCGTGGCGATCGTTAGTCCTGCCATTAGTTTCTTTGGAGAGGCGCGAGACGCCTCGCGAGGTGTGTTGGGGCACCCGTGGGCCAGCGCAGGGCTCATAGGGCCCTACCTCAAGGCAGGTTGCGCCTGGCTCTGGGCCTTATGTTCGAGTGTGTTCCTGCAAATTTGGCCAGATGTCGGTGCTCTACGTCTTTGGGTCCCGGCTCTCGGGATGGTCTCGGCCATTACCGGCAAGCTGTGTCGCGATGCCATGGACAAGACCAGAGGGTGAGGGCCGAGAGCCGGTAGGAGCCTGAGTCGCGATGCTCGTGCACCCCCGCCTTTAACGCTGCAAGCTGGGTTAGATGACTGAAACTCTACGTCCTCGGGTCCCGGCACTCGGGCTGGTCTCGGCCGTGTTGGCAAGCTGTGTCGCGATGCCATGGCGAAGACCAGAGGGTGAGGGCCGGAGAGCCGGTAGGAGCCCCGAGTCGCGATGCTCGTGCACCCCCTTTAACGCTGCAAGCCGGGTTAGATGACGAAACTCTACGTCCTCGGGTCCCGGCTCTCGGGCTGGTCTAAGCCGTCGCTGGCAAGCCAGGTCGCGATGCCATGGACAAGACCAGAGGGTGAGGGCCGGAGAGCCGGCAGGAGCCCTGAGTCGCAATGCTTAGGCACCCCCCTTTAACGTGCAAGATTCCGTCACCCAGGAACAGGCACCAAATAACAAGCATGGTGGAGCGAGAACATAATCCTAAGGAAAACGTAAGAAGGATACATGCCGCTGGGACAGGCCCGAGCGGCTTGGGGATGATGCAGCCCGAGGGGCGCCCCCAACAGGATAAGCTAATGACATGAAATAAAAGGGATACATGCCGCAGGGACGGACCCACACGGCCTGGGAATAATCTGACCCTCAAGGCGCGCTCCCGGAAACAAAACTTAAAGATGTCACCTGGTGAAGTTGGGGACAAAGGGGCGTTGGTGTAGCAGACTCGGTGGGCTGCGGGAGCCGATCCTCACGAGCCCCCAGGCCCGGGGGCCTCGGGAGGATCCAGAGGCGCTGGCGGCTCCTTGGGGGGCCATCTCCATCTCCGCCTGGGCTGTGGCGTGCCGTACCTCTCGAGCCTCCAGGATAGCCCTCATGAGATGCTGGTGCGCAGAAACCGCATTTGGCAGGCCGTGGGGCATGCACACGTAGCTGTGGGGCGGGCCCTCGCAACGTCCCACTCGCGAGGGCCAGAGGCGCTCTTGAGACGCGGCTCGGTTGAGCCCTGGTATGTCGATGCAGACGCGCAGCCCACCATCCTCGCCTGGATGGGGGCCACAGCGGGTAGGCGGCGGCTGCCCCTCATGACCCTTGACTCCTGTAGCCACGAATGGCCTTCTTGACGAACTCCACGAGGGTTCGGCCCTCCTTGCCTTGCTCACCTTGCGGAAGCGTGCTTCAAGCACGCCTCACGTGGTGCCCAAGCGCCTCCCTCGTGACCTTGGCGAGGTCGGCGGCCCTCCGTGGGAGAGCCCCGAGCCCGGCCTTAGGAGGGCGCCGGCGCGCTTTCCTATGCGATGGAAGGAGGCTCCCCCGGCCGGTCAAGGGCCTCGAGGGGCCTGCCTCTTGAGGAGCCGGGCCGGTCGATGTCTTCTTCTTCTTGGGTGCGGCCTCGGGAGGCCTCCTGCTGCGTGGTGCTGGTCTTCTAGCGATGCGGCTGAAAGGCTCGCCTGTGGAGCACACTGCTGCGTCTCTCTCTTCACAGGCACCGTGATGACCTCGCCGCTTCCTGGCATCTTGAGGACATTGTAGCCATGGTGGATTACGGCCATGAATTTGGCCAGCGCCGGGTACCCGAGGATGGCTTTGTACGGCAGGCGAATGTGGGCGACGTCGAAGTCGATGAGCTCGGTGCGGTAGTTGTCGCGGGCCCCAAAGGTGACAGGAAGGCAGACCTGCCCGATCGGGACCGTGGAGCCGTCGGTGACTCTGGAGAAAGGCTTGGTTGGCTGAAGCTGACTGTAAGGCACTTGAAGATTGTTGAATGTTTCCACGGACAGACGCGTTGAGTCCCGCCACGCCGTCGATGAGGGTCTTGGTGACCAAAGACGTTCTTGATGATTGGGGAACAAAGCATCGGGAGAACTCCGCTATGGCCGCAAGACTTGAGCTGATCCGCTGAGCTGAACGTGATGGTGCACGCCGACCACCTGAGAGGGCGCGTGGCCTCGAGCTTGGGGAGGACTGCATTCACTTCGCGGGTGAACTGCTTGAAGATGCGCTGAGAGGCTGGGGCTTGAGCTCCGCCCAGGATGCAGGCGATCGCACGCGGTTCCTGGAAGCCCCCAGCCCCCTCGTCCTGATGACGGTCCTCATTTCTCCTTGGCGGCGGCAGCAGTGGAGGGAGGCCTGCGTTCCCCTGCGGGCGATCCTCGCGAGGCTGATCCCTCGGCCTCCCTCGCGAGGCGGGTTTTGCCAACGGTCCTCGCGAGGTTGGTCGCGCCACCCTTGGCGCTGGGCCGCGGTCTTCCCAGCGTCTGCATTCCTTCCTCCTCCTCGGCCGTAGCCGGTCGCTGCGCTGAGGCGTCTGCCCGACCCTTCCTTCATGGACGGCCCGGAGCTCTTGGCATTCATTGGTGTTGTGGGTGTGGAGGTCGTGGTACACGCAGCACCGATCGCCCTTGGAGGACTCGGGCTGATCTGCCTCGCTTGGTGTCCGGTTCAGCCACGAGTACGGCAGCCCCTTGCGCTTCACGTCCTTGGCCTTGGACTTCTTTTCTTGGGATCCATGGCAGGCAGATCGAGGAGGGAGAGGCGCCTCCTCAGCCTGGCGCACTTGGTCGCCAAGTTGAACAGCTCCAAGGAGGTGCAGATCTTCATGCATCGCCAGCTCCTCCTTCATCTTGACGTCGCGACGCCGTCGGAGAAGGCAAAGATGATGGCCTCCTCCGTTTCCACAGGGATCTTGAGGCGCGTTGTTGAAGCGCTGGATGTACTTTTGCGGGTTTCCGGCTGCCGCTTGATTCGGCGCATGTCGCCACGGCGGGTGGCGGTCGCGAGTACCTCGGAAGTTGGCGATGAAGCGGTACGCATCTCGGCCCAGGAAGAGATCGTGCTGGGGCCAGATTCGAGGAGCAGTGCGGGCTCCGGCCCTCGAGCGCCATGGGAAACCAGTTCGCCATGACCTTTTCATCCCCGTTGGCAGCCTCGATGCCCAGCTCGTGAGTGGAGGAACTCCGTAGGGTCAGTTGTGCCATCGTGGCGAGGAGGCAGGTCCGGCTTGAACTCGGCGGGCCACGCGACGCTGCGCAGCTTCGGAGGTGAAGGCGCGGCAGCCCGCCGTGGCCACAGGGGCCTTGGACGATGAGAGCTTGGTCTTGCAGGCCTCCTGCGCTGCGGCGGGGCAGCGCAGGTCTTGACGGCCGGAGCGGGAGCGCCGGGCAGCTTCTTGTGGGCGAGGAGCTTCTTGACAGCTCTGCTCTTGCTTGCGGCCGGCGCTGGCGGAGCGGAGTTCTGCCAGGGCAGCGTGCCTTGGGGCCAGGGCGCCTTCTTGAGGAGGAGGCGGCCGAGGCGCCAGGAACTTCATCGCCAGCTGGGCGGGTGCGGTGCAGCGAGACGGACGGTGCGGGGCGCCTCTGCAGCGCTGGATGAGCTTCGGCGACTTCGGTCGAGCCATTCTTCAGAGACGCTGCCGACGGGCGGTAGCGCAGGAGCTCGCTTGCCGCGATGAGTGCAGCCCGGGTTTTCCATGGCGAAGCGCGCGTGATTTAAGAACCAGCGGGTGAGCGAAGGCGTGGCGGTGCCGCCCCGCCTCATGGACGGTGCCGGACGATGCTTGTTGCTCGTTTCCCACCGGGCCGGGTGGCAGCGTTGACGGCAGGTGACGGGAACGACGAGGGCGCTCACGACGGGAGCTGTCTGGGCGACATGGGAGGCGAGGGTGGCTCGGCGCGCTGGTTCGACGGGCGCCGACATGGTTGCGGTGGTCGGGGAAGAACGAGGCGACGAAGGTAGATTCCGGCGCACCCCTACCTGGCGCGCCAAATGTCGGATTTCGGGTTCCGACAGACCCTTGAGGTTCGAACACTGGGGTGCGCGCGGAGATCCAACCCTCCACCGTCTCGCACCTCGCCCGAATCATTTGGGACCTAAACTATTAAGCGGAACAGCACAAGAAACACGAGATTTATCTTGGTTCGTGCCACCATTGTGGTGTAATACCCTACTCCAGTGTGTGGTGTGGTGGATTGCCTCTTGGGCTGATGAGGAACAATACAAGGAAGAACAGCCTCATGAGGTACATTCTTGGCGGGTGTGATGAACTGCTAGGTGGTGTTGATCGCTCTAGCTACTGGTTTCTCGATGAGGATTCGGTCTCCTCCCTTCTCTCCCTCTTCCAGATGCCCCTAGCTCGAGTGTGGCTACTCCTATTTATAGGCGAAGGCCCCGGCCTCTTCCCAAATATTGAGCGGGAAGGGCGCCAACAATTAGCCACTTTGAAGGGGAACAACGGGTACACTTATCTTGACTAAAGTTGGTCCTCGCCGCCAAAGGCTCGGTGATGACACCTGCTTGGGCTCCACGATGACTCCCTTCCAGCTGTTGGGCTGGTCTTGGTCTTGTTGCACCGAAACGGATGCCTTTGCTTGATGCTCTCGCCTGCGCTTGCTCCCTTTGCACCAAAGATGAAAGGAGGACGCTACGCTGGCCGGGCGCCTGATCGGGCGCCCTTGGTCATCATGGCTTGCGTCATGGGCACCTCGCGAGGTACCCTGCCTTGAACTCTCCGCCTCCTCATGAGCCAGCCTGACGAGGCCGTGCCTGAGGAAGCTCCTTGTCGTCCGCCCCGCGAGGCTTGGCCCCTCGCGAGGGTCTTGAGCTTGCGTTGATGAAGATGGGCCATCCTGGGCCTCCTTCGAGCCACGCCGCAGGCCGCAGGCAGGCAAGTCTGGGGACCCCCGTTCCCAGAACGCCGACATTTTCCTTCTGAGCAGATTCCTAGTATTGAGTCTATCATGCAGAAGTCTCCAAAAGAAGACCTTGTGTTTTGGCTGGCAAGAACTTTTCCAAATCCAATTGAACTGAGCTGGAACAATTTTGACTCCTATCAAATTTTGTATGCTTTGGCCACAGAAAAAGTATTATTTCCCCACATATAACTCCATGAGCCCAGGTGCTCTGTAAATGCAGAACCTCTTAAAGTGTCACAAAGCTCGTCCGTCGGCTCAAATTCCATGAAAGCTTCCTCGGTAAGTGGCAGGTGAAATAAGTCTTCCAAGTATTCAAACAGAAGTACCCTTTGCACTGAAAGGTTCTGATCTTTTACAAAGGAGTAAAGATGAGGAAAAAGTTGATTCAGACAAGCAGAGTGCCAGTGTCAGACCAAAACAGAGCAGATTTACCATCACCAATTATGCATCTTGCCATGGATTTATAGCTATCAATGAGCCTCAAATTACACTTCCACCAGAAAGATCCTTCCCATTTTTGGCCTGGCAGGGTGCCATTGTCATAGTAAGCCTCCCAAATGAGGTTGACCCATGGGATATTTTCCCTATTGTAAAATTTGTGAAGGTTTTTTAGCAGAATAGTGTTTTCTTACTTTGTAGTTGATGATTTTGCAGGTGAAACTATGTCACCAAGTGTTGTTGGACTTCCCAAATGTTTCATATTTGTAGTGTATATCTTTGTTTTTTTGTTATCATGTTGATGGTATTGATATTTAGTTTGCCTGTGAAATACTATTTGTGGTCATGCCACATCTTTTTATATGCTACTTGCTTGGGTCACATAGTTAAACTTCTGGTTTTAATTATTGTTTGTTTAAAATGAAATTTGGTTGAACTTCTGGTATGCACATTTTGTTTTACTGCTTTGTTATATATCGTTGAACTTCTGGACATTCATGTTATATGTAGTAGCCCCTCTGGTGTAGATTGTTTTTATATTTAGTTTGTAGATTTTTAGTTTGTTTGTTGTGTTTATCGCTTTGTTAGGTCTTCGTTGAACTTCTTGGTATTGGACATTGTTGTCAAAGTAGAAGTCCCTTTGGTGTAGGATTGTGCATCGTAACTCAGCTGCCTTTTTACTTGCATTTTTGTAGTTGGTGATGAGTTGAATAGTTCTGAAAAAATGCTGCGATCAAGATGGAGCTTCAGAGGTTAATCTTGATGCTCCAATATCTGATCTTGACTAAATCACCCATTATCCCTTTGACTGTGATTGTCGAGGTTGCTTGAGCCTTGAACTCGCGATCATTCAAGGTCTAACTGAACACATCCGTCACGCAACCCGAGGATGTGCCTCTTGACTTCTCCTGGAGGACCAACGTAAGAGGAAGAAGCAAGAAGATTTTGACAAGAAGAGGGCGGCCCGCCTTGAGAAAGGTTCTGATGTTCCTGGATCTGTTCATGCGACTGAGCTCACTATTGAGGAAGACGTGTCGTGTGGCAGTGATGGCACGGTTGTCCCTATTAAGAAGAAAATCAAGAAGACCGTTGCGAGGAAGCTAGTAGTTGGTGAATTTACTCCTCGGAGGAGCCCACGTGTTTCAAGGCCTGCAGAAGTTGTTGAATATGAAGGGCTAGGCCTTGGTGGTACGCCACGCCGTAGTCCTCGTGTTCTTGCCACTGCCGCGCCTACACCTTCTCCGCTTGGTGCTGGTGCATCTGGTAAGGGGAAGAAATGCGGCGTGAAGCGAAAGGTTCCACCTGCAAAGGTCAACAAGGGTGTGAAGAAGCGTTCTCGTGTTAATCCAGAGGACAAGGATGATGTTGATTTCAATGCTGATGATGAGGACGACGACGATGATGATGGTGCCGCTAATCAGGTATGAATGTCTCATGTTTACTGTTTTTAGAGCATTTGTCGCTATTGCTGTAGTTTTATCGTTTTTAGCACTACCTTGGCGTACATAGCTGACCTTCTGCTCCATATAGACGAATAAATTAGCCGACGTGCTTTGCTTTTATGGTATTACTGGCTTTGTGTACATAGTTGGACTTCTGGGTATATACATGAAGAAATTAGCTTAACTTGTTGGTATACATGTTTGATTACTGCCTTAGTGTACATGGTTGAACTTCTGCTTTTTAAATTTCCAACATTTTTGAAAGCATTTTAACTTGTGGTCATACATGGTTGTACTGCCTATGTAGACATAGCTGAACTTCTGAGATACATGTTTGATTACTGCCTTGGTATACATGGTTGAACTTCTGCTTTGTAAATTTCCAACAATTTGAAAGCATATTAACTTCGGGTCATACATGGTTGTACTGCCTATGTAGACATAGTTGGACTTCTCAGATGTAGTGCGTATGTAGGCATTAGTGGAATATTGGTGAAGGTTGTGTGTCTCATTGTTCTGCCTTTTTTCCTTGTCAATGTATTTTTTTCTAGTATCAGCTTGTGCAGCGGCCTGAGAGGAGGATGAGAGGAGGCAAAGCGCCCGAAGAAGGTGGCCAAGGAGGAGGTGAGGTGAAACGTTTTAACAAGACGGTTCGCTGCTCACTAGGAGAGGTCAAGACGTGTGCGAAAATGCTACAAGCTAGGCACAAGACGAGGGTTATCAAGGCTGGTTTTGGTTGTGTGTTTGACTTGAAGGTTGATTCCAACATTTCTCGTCCTTTGATGGGCAACATCTACACGAGGATTGACCCTTCAACCATGATTTTGGACATGGGTGAGGTGAACAAGGTTATACGTATTACAAGTGATGCTATTCACCATCTCTTTGGGTTCCCTCAAGGTAATCGTACCCCCCCTAGGCCCTCGAATGATGGTTTTGATGATGCTGTTATGAGGTTGAAGGGCAAGCTTGGGTATGCTAGGAGTGACGACATCAAGACAAAGTATTTGCGGAATATCCTTGCTGAACTTGTGAAGTATGAGATGAAGGATGATCTTGCTCTGCAGGTGTTTTACCTTATTGTTTTCATGAAGGTGGTTATCCCTTGAACGTCTACACGAGTGTCCAGGGAGGCAGCAATGGCCGAGCACCTTGTGTTTGAGGATATGGCAGACATGGACTACTGCCAGTTGGTTGTTGACGATATTCGGAGTGCTGTTGTTAGGTATCAGCAAGGTACTAGCAGAGGAAAAGCTGTCACAGGCTGTGCCATCTCGCCGCTTCTTATGTATCTGGACGGCCTTATCATTGGCAAGACACCTAATATTGACTTGAGGACCCCTCGCATCAATTTCATGGATCAGGACAAGCTTCTTGAGCTTGCTGCGGCTGACTTGGTCACGAAAGGTGATGATGACCCGGCCAACTGGATGTTTGGGAGACTGCCTGTGAGTGTTTCTATGCATTATTCTTTCCTGTGTAATTTACCTTGAACTTCTGGTATTGTCTTGTATATTTTTTGTTCCCATGTTCCTTCATTTGTTTTCTGACGTGTTGACTTTTGTTTTTGTATGCAGTGAAAGACACGGGCTGAGGTTGTGTTCTTTAGGGTTATTGAACGTCCTGTTCTAACTATGCCTCGTTCTGCCGGCCTAGGGAGTGGAAGTTCCCCAAGATTTGAATTCTCCCGGGATGTTAATACCGGTGCCCCCCTGTAGATCCAGGAGGTTCTTCTGCCCGTGTGAGTGCTGCAGGTGGCTTTTCTTCCGAGAATTTGTTTTAAGCTGCCAATGTTTCTCTGGTTAGGATTGGCAGTCTTCTTGAAACTGTTTGTGGGGAGTTGGCTCGTGTTCCTTCGACTGCTGAGCGTCTTAGTCGCGTTGATGGAATTCTTCCTCCCGGACACAGATTTGATGCTGAGTCTTTGAAGGAGGTCTTATCTATTGAAGCTAGATATCTTGAAGAGCTTCGTCAGAGCACTTCCCACCTCCGGACTAGCGTTGGGCTGTTCAAGGAAATGCAGGATGTTCGTTGCAAGCCTTTTGAAGATGAGGCAAGTGTTGTTGTGAGACAGATTCAGAGGCAGGATTCTGTTCGTTCGGGTCGTGAAGGAGGCCACGTGGAGCATACCAAAGAGGTTTGTTTATGTTGGCTTTGTTGGAAATATGCCCTAGAGGCAATAATAAATTAGTTATTATTATTATATTTCCTTTTTCATGATAATCGTTTTATTATCCATGCTATAATTGTATTGATAGGAAACTCAGATACATGTGTGGGTACATAGACAACACCATGTCCCTAGTAAGCCTCTAGTTGACAAACTCGTTGATCAATAGATGGTTACGGTTTCCTGACCATGGACATTGGATGTCGTTGATAATGGGATCACATCATTAGGAGAATGATGTGATGGACAAGACCCAATCCTAAGCCTAGTACAAAGATCGTGTAGTTCGTATGCTAAAGCTTTTCTAATGTTAAGTATCATTTCCTTAGACCATGAGATTGTGCAACTCCCGGACACCGTATGAATGCTTTGGGTGTACCAAACATCACAACGTAACTGGGTGGCTATAAAGGTGCACTACGGGTATCTCCGAAAGTGTCTATTGGGTTGGCACGAATCGAGGCTGGGATTTGTCACTCCGTGTGACGGAGAGGTATCTCTGGGCCCACTCGGTAGGACATCATCATAATGTGCACAATGTGACCAAGGGGTTGATCACGGGATGATGTGTTACGAAACGAGTAAATAGACTTGCCGGTAACGAGATTGAACAAGGTATCGGCATACCGACGATCGAATCTCGGGCAAGTACAATACCGCTAGACAAAGGGAATTGCATACGGGATTGCTTGAATCCTTGACATCGTGGTTCATCCGATGAGATCATCTTGGAACATGTGGGAGCCAACATGGGTATCCAGATCCCGCTGTTGGTTATTGACCGGCGAACGTCTCGGTCATGTCTGCATGGTTCCCGAACCCGTAGGGTCTACACACTTAATGTTCGGTGACGCTAGAGTTGTTATGGGAAATAGTATGTGGTTACCGAAGGTTGTTCGGAGTCCCGGATGAGATCCCGGACACGACGAGGAGCTCCGGAATGGTCCGGAGGTGAAGATCGGTATATTGGACGAAGGGTATTGGAGTCCGGAATTGTTCCGGGGTACTGTGTGATGACCAGCGTGTCCGAAAGGGGTTTCGGAGGCCCCGACAAGCTTTGGGGGGCCTTATGGGCCAAGGGGAGAGGGCACATCAGCCCACTAAGGGGCTGAGCGCCCCTCCCACCCCATCTCATGTAACCTGGAGAGGTGGGGGCGCCACCCCTAGGGCAGCCACCCCTCCCGGCTTGGGGGGCAAGTTTCCTAGGGGGTGGGGGCGCCAAAACCCATCTAGGGTTTCCCCTATGGCCGCCGCCCTCCCCTAGGGAACCCTAGGGCGCCTTCCCCTCCTCCCTTCCCCCTATATATAGTGAGAGAGAGAGAGGGCAGCCGCACCCTTCCTGGCGCAGCCCTCTACCTCCTCCAACACCTCCTCCTCCTCCGTAGTGCTTGGCGAAGCCTGCCGGAGAACCACGAGCTCCATCACCACCATGTCATCGTCTTTGTCGGAGTTCTCCTCAACTTCTCCTCTCCCTTGCTGGATCAAGAAGGAGACGTCCCGGGCTGTACGTGTGTTGAACGCGGAGGCACCGTTGTTCGGTGCTTAGATCGGAATCAACCGCGATCTGAATCATGAAGTACGACTCCTTTATCCGCGTTCTTGTAACGCTTCCTCTTAGCGATCTTCAAGGGTATGAAGATGCTCATCCTCTCCCTCTCTTGTTGCTAGAATCTCCATAGGTTGATCTTGGTGATGCGTAGAAAATTTTGAATTTCTGCTCGTTCCCCAGCGGTTGCATCATGAGCTAGGTCTAGTGCGTAGATTCTATGCACGAGTAGAACACAAGTTGTTGTGGGCGTTGATTTTGTTCAATATGCTTACCGTTACTAGTCCAATCTTGTTTCGAAGGTATTGTGGGATGAAGCGGCCCGGGCCGACCTTACACGTACACTTACGTGAGACAGGTTCCACCGACTGACATGCACTTGTTGCATAAGGTGGCTACCGGGTGCTAGTCTCTCCCACTTTAGTCGGATTGGATTAGATGAAAAGGGTCCTTATGAAGGGTAAATAGCAATTGACATATCACGTTGTGGTTTTGCGTAGGTAAGAAACGTTCTTGCTAGAAACCCATAGCAGCCACGTAAAACATGCAAACAACAATTAGAGGATGTCTAACTTGTTTTTTGCAGGGTATGCTATGTGATGTGATATGGCCAAAAAGAATGTGATGAATGATATGTGATGTATGAGATCGATCATGTTCTTGTAATAGGAATCACGACTTGCATGTCGATGAGTATGACAACCGGCATGAGCCATAGGAGTTGTCTTTATTTATTGTATGACTGCGTGTCCTTTGAATAACGCCATGTAATTACTTTACTTCATTGCTAAACCGTTAGCCATAGTAGTAGAAGTAATAGTTGGCGAGACAACTTCATGGGGACACGATGATGGAGATCATGGTGTCATGCCGGTGACAATGATGATCATGGAGCCCCGAAGATGGAGATCAAAAGGAGCAAAATGATATTGGCCATATCATGTCACTTTTTGATTGCATGTGATGTTTATCATGTTTATGCATCTTATTTGCTTAGAACGATGGTAGTAAATAAGATGATCCGTCATTAAAATTTCAAGAAAGTGTTCCCCCTAACTGTGCACCGTTGCGAAAGTTCGTTGTTTCGAAGCACCACGTGATGATCGGGTGTGATAGATTCTAACGTTCACATACAACGGGTGTAAGACAGATTTACACATGCGAAACACTTAGGTTGACTTGACGAGCCTAGCATGTACAGACATGGCCTCGGAACACAAGAGACCGAAAGGTCGAGCATGAGTCGTATGGTAGATATGATCAACATGAAGATGTTCACCGATGATGACTAGTCCGTCTCACGTGATGATCAGACATGGCCTAGTTGACTCAGATCATGTAATCACTTAGATGACTAGAGGGATGTCTATCTGAGTGGGAGTTCATAAGATGAACTTAATTATCCTGAACATAGTCAAAAGCCCTTTGCAAATTATGTCATAGCTCGCGCTTTAGTTCTCTTGTTTTACATATGTTCCTAGAGAAAATATAGTTGAAAGTTGATGTAGCAATTATGCGGACGATGAGAAGGCTTATGTCCTTAATGCACCGCCGGTGTCGGACCTCGAACGTGGTGCATGGATATTGCGAACATCTGACATACACGTTTTGATGACTACATGATAGTTCGGTAATGTTAAATGGTTTAGAATTGGGGCACCTAAGACATTTTTGAAATGTCGCATAACATATGAGATGTTCCAAGAGCTAAAATTGGGATTTCAGGCTCGTGCCCACGTCAAGAGGTATGAGACCTCTGACGAGTTTTCTAGCCTACAAACTAAGGGAGAAGATCTCAATCGTTGAGCTTATACTCAGATTGTCTGGGTACAACAATCACTTGATAGTGATGTTTCTCCAAAGACATTGCCACCAAGCTACTAGAGCTTCATGATGAACTATAACATAACAGGGATAGATATGATGATCCTTGAGCTATTTGCAATGTTCGACACCGCGAATGTAGAAATCAAGAAGGAGCATCAATTGTTGATGGTTAATGAAACCACTAGTCTCAAGAAGGGGAAGGTCAAGAAGGGATACTTCATGAAACGGCAAAACAGTTGCTGCTCCAGTGAAAACCCAAGGTTGAACCCAAACCCGACACTAAGTGCTTCTGTAATGAGAGGAACGGACACTAAAGCAGAACCACCCTAGATACTTGGTAGATAAGAAGGCAGGCAAGGTCGACGGAAGTATATTGGATATACATTATGTTAATGTGTATTTTACTAGTACTCCTAGTAGCACCAGGGTATTAGATACCGGTTCGGTTTCTAAGTGTTAGTAACTCGAAATAAAAGCTACGGAATAAAAGGAGACTAGCTAAAGGTGAGCTGACGATATGTGTTGGAAGTGTTTCCAAGGTCGATATGATCAAGCATCGCACGCCCCCTCTACCTTCGAGATTGGTGTTAAACCTAAATAATAGTTATTTGGTGTTTGCGTTGAGCATAGACATGATTGGATTATGTCTATCGCAATACGGTTATTCATTTAAGGAGAATAATGGTTACTCTGTTTATTTGAACAATACCTTCATTGTATTGCACCTAAAATGAATGGTTTATTAAATCTCAATCGTAGTGATACACATGTTCATGCCAAAAGGTATAAGATAGTAATGATAGTACCACCTACTTGTGGCACTGCCATGTAAGTCATATTGGTATAAAACGTATGAAGAAGCTCCATGTTGATGGATCTTTGGACTCACTCGTTTTTGAAAAGTTTGAGACATGCGAACCATGTCTATTGGTGTATATGCATGAAGAAACTCCATGCAGATGGACCGTTTGGAATCACTTGATTTTGTATCACTTGAGACATGCAAATCATACCATATGGGCAAGATGACTGAAAGCCTCGTTTTCAGTGAAATGGAACAAGAAAGAAACTTGTTGGAAGTAATACATTTTGATGTGTGCAATCCAATAAGTGTTGAGGCACGCAGTGGATATCGTTATGTTCTTACTTCACAGATGATTTGAGTAGATACTGAGTATATTTACTTGATTGAACACAAGTCTGAATTATTGAATGGTTCAAGTAATTTCAGAGTGAAGTTGAAGATCTTCGTGACAAGAGGATAAAATGTCTATGATATGATCATAGAGATGAATATCTGAGTTACGAGTTTTGGCACGCAATTAAGACATTGTGGAAATTGTTTCACAATTAATACCGCGTGGAACACCATAGTGTGATGGTGTGTCCGAACATCATAGTTGCACCCTATTGGATATGGTGCGTACCATGATGTCTCTTATCGAATTACCACTATCGTTCGTGGGTTAGGCATTAGAGACAACCACACTCACTTTAAATAGGGCACCACGTAATTCCGTTGAGATGACACCGTATGAACTATGGTTAGGAGAAACCTAAGCTGTCGTTTCTTGAAAGCTTGGGGCTGTGACGCTTATGTGAAAAAGTTTCAGGTTGATAAGCTCGAACCCAAAGCGGAAAAATGCAGCTTCATAGGACACCCAAAAACAGTTGGGTATACCTCCTATTTCAGACCCGGAAGCAAAAGTGATTGTTTCTAGAAACGGGTCCTTTCTCGAGAAAAGTTTCTCTCGAAAGAATTGAGTGGGAGGATGGTGGAGACTTGATGAGGTTATTGAACCATCACTTCAACCAGTATGTAGCAGGGCACAAGAAGTTGTTCCTGTGGCACCTACATCAATTGAAGTGGAAGTTGATGATGGTGATCATGAAACTTCAGATCAAGTCACTACCAAACCTCATAGGGTGACAAGGATGCGTACTACTTCAGAGTGGTACAGTAATCATGTCTTGAAGGTCATGTTGCTAGACAACAATGAACCTACGAGCTATGGAGAAGCGACGGTGGGCCCGGATTCTGACAAATGGCTCGAGGCCATAAAATCCGGGAGAGGATCCATGTATGAAAACAAAGTGTAGACTTTGGAAGAACTGCTTGATGGTCGTAAGGCTCCAATGGATTTTAAAAGGAAGACAGACAATGATGGTAAGTATCACCATTAAGAAAGCTCGACTTGTCGTTAAGATGTTTTCCGACAAGATTCAAGGAGTTGACTACGGTGAGGCTTTCTCACTCATAGCAATACTAAGAGTCTGTTGGAATTGGATTAGCAGTTACTGCATTATTTATGAAATCTTGCAGATAGGATGTCAAAACATTGTTTCCTCGACAATTTTCTTGAGGAAAGGTTGTATGTGATACAACCAGAATGGTTTTGACAATCCTGAAAGACGCTAACAAGTATGCAAAGCTCCAGCAATCCTTCTAAGGACTAGAGTAAGCATCTCGGAGTTGGAATGTACGCTTTGATGAGATGATCAAAGATTTTGGGTTTATACAAAGTTTTTGAGAAACTTGTATTTCCAAAGAAGTGAGTGGGAGCACTATAGAATTTCGATGAGTATATGTTGTTGACATATTGTTGATCAGAAATGATGTAGAATTTCTGGAAAGCATATAGGGTTATTTGAAAAGTGTTTTTCAATAGAAAACCTGGATTAAGCTGCTTGAACATTGAGCACCAAGATCTATGAGGATAGATCAAATACCGCTGAATGGTACTTTCAAATGAGCACATACCTTGACATGATCTTGAAGGTTGAAAGAACATGCGGTGCCCCCATGTTTGGTTTTGGTAATTGATGACAATCTCTATGGACTAATGGTTGTCTTGAGTTATATTTGAAGGATCTATCCATAGGCTTTTCTTGAATCCATGTGTTGGTTTCAAGGAGTTTAGGAGTTGACCAAGGTGCTATTAAGGAATTATCCAAAGATTGGTCATGTGAGTGTTGAGCTTATTACAAGCATGTCTTGAAGAATAAGATTGTGTGATCATTCATGTCCACCTTCAAGACATCATCCAAATGAAGAGAGTTGGAAAGATTCAACACACAAAGCGCACAAGATGTACCGAGGGATCAAGTGATCCCATGGTATGGTAAGCATTGTCCATTACGCTTTGTGTGCTAACCCATGGTCTTCGTGGAGAGTTCTTTGTGGGGTTAGGTTGCGGTGTGCAAGTTCAAGTGATGCATCACGAAGAGATCAAGTGCTTGAAGCTTGCCGTCCATTGTGGTGACAATGTACTTGTGAAGATGAGCGGAAGAGAGGCTCACCCACAGTAGAGTATGGGGGAGCAACCAACTAGTCTTCATCCCGCCAACGCAATCAAGAAAGGTGGTCCAACTTGAGGGAGTCAAGATCGTCATCATCTAGCTCAAGTGGACCATGTGCAAGGCAAAGGTTAGCCCTTGATAGGTTTTCTATTTTACCGGTCTCATGGTAGTTGTGGGAGACCGGGTTATAGGATCGTTTGCCGTACTATCAAGGGGGGCTCTCAATGAGTTGCTTGATCGTATCGTTCGTAGAGAGCTCAAACCATTGCATCCTTGCATCATCTTTATTGGTTCTTGTTTGGTTCTTTTCCTTGTGAGATTTGGAGTTTTTGATCATGTTCATGACAAGCTTGAGTTCATCAAAAACGGAGTTCACATGCATCTTCTATGATGTTTTCGATGTTGGAGGGTATGCCGGTTCTTCTTACTCGCTATTTTGATGCTACTCGTTGTCTTGTTTCAAACAAGCTTGAGTTTGCTCAATTCGGAGCTCATTTGCAGAAGTTATGGCAGTTCTGGTTTCCTTGGAGTATTCTTTGTTTTTGCGGTAGTGGCTTAAGGCTGGCGCCGTGTAGTATCACGGTCCTGTAGTACCGCCGAAGCACTCAAGCGGTAGTACCGCTCCCAGAGCGGTAGTACCGCTCTCCGAGCGGTAGTACCGCTTGTGGTCTTCGGCCGTAGTACCGCAGTGGTTCCGGGCTACTACCGCCTCGATTCGAGACCGTTGTTTTTCGTGTCGGGTTTTACGGTACTAAGTGCGGTAGTAGTGACGGTAGTACCGCTCCAAGCGGTAGTACCGCGCCTACTCCCACGGTAGTACCACTCTAGGGCCAGGGCCTTGACCTCCTCGTCAGTGCGGAAGTACCGCTGGGTGAGAGCGGTAGTACCGCCCTCAGCGGTAGTACCGCCCTGCCCAAGCGGTAGTACCGCTCTGTGCGTGGCTGTTCAGTGGGGTAACGGTTGGATTGGTTCCCCCACTATTTAAAGGGGTTTTCTTCCCCATTGAACCTCATCCTTTGAGCTCGTGTTCTTCCCCCATTGTTGACCTTCTTCGAGCTTGCTAACTCTCAATCCCTCCATGGATTCTTGCTAGTTTTTGAGGGAAAAGAGAGACGAGATCTAGATCCACATTTCCACCAATCACTTTGTCCTCTAAGTGAGGGGAACCCCTTGGATCTATATCTTGGAGTTCTTTGTGTTCTTCTTTCGTTCTTCCTCTCATTTTCCTCCCAAGCATTAGTTGCTTTGGTGGGATTTGGGAGAGAAGGACTTGGGCACTCCGTGTTACCTTGCCATTGCATTTGGTGCATCGGTTTGAGTTCTCCATGGTGATACGTGGAAGTTACAAGTTGAGAAGCTTATTACTCTTGGGTGCTTGGTGCCCTTGAGCTTGTTCCTCTTGGGTGCTTGGGCGCCCTAGGCGGTTGGTGGTGTTCGGAGCTCAATCATTGTGGTGCAAAGCTCCGCAAGCGTCGGGGTCTCCAATTAGGTTGTGGAGATCAACCCGAGCAATTTGACGGTGCACCGTGACCGCCCCAAGGGTTGCCAAAGTGTCTGGGTTCGGTGACCGCCCCAAGGGTTGCCTTTTGTACGGGTTCAGTGACCGCCCTCAAGGGTCCCTTAGTGGAATCACGACATCTTGCATTGTGCGAGGGCGTGAGGAGATTTCGGTGGCCCTAGTGGCTTCTTGGGGAGCATTGTGCCTCCACACCACTCCAAACGGAGATTAGCATCCGCAAGGGTGTGAACTTCGGGATACATCGTCATCTCCGCGTGCCTCGGTTATCTCTTACCCGAGGCCTTTACTTATGCACTTTACTTTGTGATAGCCATATTGTTTCTTGTCATATATCTTGCTATCACCTAAGTAGTTTTTCTTGCTTAGCATAAGTTGTTGGTGCACATAGGTGAGCCTAGTTGTTGTAGGTTTTGTGCTTGACAAATTAACCGCTAGGTTTATTCCGCATTTGTTCAAGCCTCAGCCGTAATTATTTTAAAGCGCCTATTCACCCCCCCTCTAGGCGACATCCACGATCTTTCAAAGGTGTTCAAGATGGATCAGTCAAAGAAGGAGTTCTTGCCTGAGTTGTAAGGTATGAAGTTAAGAGTTAAAGCTCGACCATGGCAGAAGAGAGAGAAAGGACGAAGGTCGTCCCCTATGCTTCAGACGTAGGCTCTATAGTATGCTATGATGTGTATCGCGGAAGTGTGCCTTGCCATGAGCCAGTCAGGGGTACAAGAATGATCCAGGAATGGATCATTGGACAATGTCAAAATTGTCCTTGGAGTAAATAAGGACATGTTTCTCGATTATGGAGGTGATAAAGAGTTTGGCGTAAAGGGTTACGTCGATGCAAGCTTTAACACCTATCCAAGTGACTCTGAGTAGCAAACCGGACACGTATAGTGGAGCAACCATTTGGAATAGCTTCAAGTGGAGCGTGGAAGCAGCATTTACAATATGACCTAGAGATTTGCGAAGTGCATACGGATCTGAATGTTGCGAGACACGTTGACTAAAACCTCTCTCACAAGCAAAACATGATCAAACCCCAGAACTCATTGAGTCTTAATCACATGATGATGTGAACTAGTTTAGTGACACTAGTAAACTCTTTGGATGTTGGTCACATGGCAATGTGACCTGTGAGTGTTAATCACATGGCGATGTGAACTAGATTATTGACTCTAGTGCAAGTGGGAAACTGTTGGAAATGTGCCCTAGAGGCAATAATAAATTAGTTATTATTGTTATATTTCCTTGTTCATGATAATCGTTTATTATCCATGCTATAATTGTATTGATAGGAAACTTCGGATACATGTGTGGGTACATAGACAACACCATGTCCCTAGTAAGCCTCTAGTTGACTAGCTCGTTGATCAATAGATGGTTACGATTTCGACCATGGACATTGGATGTTGTTGATAACGGGATCACATCATTAGGAGAATGATGTGATGGACAAGACCCAATCCTAAGCCTAGCACAAAGATCGTGTAGTTCGGATGCTAAAGCTTTTCTAATGTTAAGTATCATTTCCTTAGACCATGAGATTGTGCAACTCCCGGAAACCGTAGGAATGCTTTGGGTGTACCAAACGTCACAACGTAACTGGGTGGCTATAAAGGTGCACTACGGGTATCTCCGAAAGTGTACATTGGGTTGGCACGAATCGAGACTGGAATTTGTCACTCCGTGTGACGGAGAGGTATCTCTGGGCCCACTCGGTAGGACATCATCATAATGTGCACAATGTGACCAAGGGGTTGATCACGGGATGATGTGTTACAGAACGAGTAAAGAGACTTGCCGGTAACGAGATTGAACAAGGTATCGGCATACCGACGATCGAATCTCGGGCAAGTACAATACAACTAGACAAAGGGAATTGCATAAGGTATTGCTTGAATCCTTGACATCGTGGATCATCCGATGAGATCAACGTGGAACATGTGGGAGCCAACATGGGTATCCAGATCCCGCTGTTGGTTATTGACCGGAGAACGTCTCGGTCATGTCTGCATGGTTCCCGAACCCGTAGGGTCTACACACTTAAGGTTCGGTGACCTAGAGTTGTTATGGGAAATAGTATGTGGTTACCGAAGGTTGTTCAGAGTCCCGGATGAGATGCCGGACATGACGAGGAGCTCCGGAATGGTCCGGAGGTGAATATCGGTATATTGGACGAAGGGTATTGGAGTCCGGAATTGTTCCGGGGGTACCAGGTGATGACCAGCGTGTCCGGAAGGGGTTTCGGAGGCCCCGGCAAGCTTTGAGGGGCCTTATGGGCCAAGGGGAGAGGGCACATCAGCCCACTAAGGGGCTGAGCACCCCTCCCACCCCATCTCACGTAACCTGGAGAGGTGGGGGCGCCACCCCTAGGGCAGCCACCCCTCCGGCTTGGGGGGCAAGTTTCCTAGGGGGTGGGGGCGCCAAAACCCATCTAGGGTTTCCCCTATGGCTGCCGCCTCCCTAGGGAACCCTAGGGCGCCCCTCCTCCCTTCCCCTATATATAGTGAGAGAGAGAGAGGGCAGCTGCACCTTCCCTGGCGCATCCCTCTCCCTCCTCCAACACCTCCTCCTCCTCCGTAGTGCTTGGCGAAGCCCTGCCGGAGAACCACGAGCTCCATCACCACCATGTCATCGTGCTGTCAGAGTTTTTCCCTCAACTTCTCCTCTCCCCTTGCTGGATCAAGAAGGAGGAGACGTCCCCGGGCTGTACGTGTGTTGAACGCGGAAGCACCGTTCTTCGGTGCTTAGATCGGAATCAGCCGCGATCTGAATCGCTGCAGTCTGACTCCTTCATCCAGCGTTCTTGTAACGCTTCCGCTTAGCGATCTTCAAGGGTATGAAGATGCTCATCCTCTCCCTCTCTTGTTGCTAGAATCTCCATAGATTGATCTTGGTGATGCGTAGAAAATTTTGAATTTCTGCTACGTTCACCAACAGGCTTTTGGTATTTCTTTGCAGTATTGTTCAATGTTAGCTTTCAGCTATTACTGTTTGTAGTCATAGGTGACTGTTATTGATTTGATGTGTCGTAAACTGTTTCTTTTTAGCACTGGTGTTCCTAGGTGACCTTCTCTGTTTATAGAACCTGAACTTCAACTGCTAAAGCACTTGAACTTCCATGGCTGGCCCTTTTTTGTTCCCTTTTGTATCTTAGAGTAGTTTGATATCTGACCTGCTATGTTTACTGTATTTGGACTTCCATTATGTGTCAGTTGCGATATGTGACTTTCTCTGATTATGCAATCTGAGCTTCTGTTGATTAGGTATTTTTTTTCTACATGATTTTTTTGTAGGTTGTTGATGATGATGCTAGGGTTGAGGAGGATGTTTTACCTGCGCATGAAGCTGCTCCTGTGCATGAGGCTGCCCCTGTGCATGAACCTGCTCCCGCTAGTGGCGTAATAGTTGATGAGGTTCATGGCAATGAAAATAAGGTACTATTTTTCTTGTCCATTTGTCCTGTTGCTCCTGAGACGGACTTGCTGCCCCTGTGCATGAGGTTCAGTCAGCCCTTTGTAATGACTTTGTATTTCTTTTGCGTGAGCAGAATGATGATGTTAGTGTTCCTCGAGAGAAGGTTGCGTACATGTCCATCTTAGGCACCGATCGCCTCCGGCCAGGGTGGTCTCGATCGAACCTCCCGTCCATTGGCGCCGAGGTTTCGATGTCGAAAGGTGGCAAGACAACTGGAGACATCATTTTGGAGAAAGATCCTGTTGAGTGTGCTGTTGAAACTGGTGGTAGTGCTGCTGCAAGCCCGGAGAAGTCTCCTGCAGCAGAGCCATCAGTTGATGTTGATGTTGTACAGGAAGAACCAAAAGTTTTTCTTGTTTCAGATTCTCCAGCTGCTCCAGCTGCTGCTGGTGTCCTTCCTGATGACGCTGCAATGTATACTGGAGACGACGATGAAGATACCGAAAGTGATAGCTATGGAGAGGAGGTTGATCATTCCAGTGCTGCCACTGGTCTAGGCAAGGATCCATGAAGAGAGGAGCATGCTTTTCTCTTCTTTCCCCATCCCCTTCCCTTTTTGTTGTTTGGTTAGTCCATGATATCTCCTGTGAACTGCATGTGTGGTCTAAGTTGAACTTCTGGTTTTGTTGTTTGTCGTGTGGGTCGTAAAGAATGTTAAGTGAACCTGTTTTCTATGTGGGTGGAGGTTTGTTATGCATGGGTTGTGATGTCTATGATGTTGTGGTTTTATCTTTTCTGATGTAGCAACTGAGATGTGCTTATGTTTTGAATGTTTGTGCTTGAATGTTGGTCATAATTGAAACTGTCATGAATCTATGTGCTTTGAGTGTTGCTCTTAATTGCTATTTTCTTTTTGGTGAGCAGATAGCGACCTTCTTTGTCATCATGCGAAAGAAGGTTGATGACTTTTATTACGGTGTAACTAGGCTTAGGAATGATCGTTCCAAGAGGTGAGTGCAAATTGCTCAATATTTACATCATCCATGTACCCCGTGAACTGCCTCGTGGTTTCATACGAACTTCTCAACTCTATGTACTGAACTTCTTATTTTACTTCTCCGGTGCTGAACTTCCGGCCTCTTTTGTCTTTATCTTTGCTGTTGTGATATAGCTGAACTTCTGTGCTAACATGTGTTATGAACTTCCTGAGTTCCTGCTGCTGAACTTGTTTTACTTTCTATTCGCTTGTTTTAGAGAAATGAGTATGTTTCGAAACAAGGAGTGTGAAGCTTCTGTCGAAGAAGTTGCAATATCTTTTGGTCATCGTGGAATGCTTCGATCTAATGTGGCTGAGTGTGCACTCTACTGTCTATGTGCGAAGTACCAGGGATCGGATAAACTCATCCTGTTGGGTTTGTGTAAGTCAACCATACAGTGATTTCTTTTATGTTTTGTTCCTTACTATTTTAGTTAAAAAATGTTTGTCTCATTTTTGTATTTTTTTTCATATGTTGGTGTTGTCTGCATTATTTTAGGACAACATTTTCAGAGGTCAATATGATTCCCGTGTGAGGAAGTACTTCATGGCGAGTGGTCCAGATAGCATGGATGCACATGATTCGGTATGCAATATCTTGTTGTTTGCCTCTGTATTAATTTTGCAGTACGATCCACTGTGTTAATATTTGTTTTATTTTTCTTTGTACCGTTCTGATATTAATTCTTGGTTTTTAATGATTCATGTGTTTATGATGCTTCAGGTTATTTTCCCCACTTTTGACCCGCCTGAGATTCCTGCTTCCATGGGTGGTGTTGGTCATTGGGTTTCAATATTTCTTGACCTAAAGAATTCAAGGTTCCAGCTTCTTGACTCCTATTATGGACCAGGAGATGAATGTGCGATGCGCTGTTTGGCGCAAGATGACCGACAACATCAAGAGGCTTTGGAAGGATGCCAAAGAACGACAGTGGAGACACCCTTGGACCTCTTACCATCGACCATTTCCCTCTGGATTGGATTGATGTCCCCAATGACAAAACAAGTATGTGTTCCACTTTTTCTCTTTATCACATCTGTTTAACTGTAGTTGTACTTACACTGCGACGTGTTTAATTCTTTGGCTTTCTTTTTCTGTTCTAACACTATTCTTTTACTGCGTTTGATGGCAGTATCGACTGCGGATTCTTCATGCTTACGAATGTTAATTCGTATCATGACGGGATTCTTGCAAATTATTCTCATGAGAATATCGCGGATATCAGGAAGACGTGGCTGTACTCAATCGCTTCTTCTAACCTGTTTGAGACAGACTTACAAGCTCTGTTTGGCTACTACACATGTAAGTTTTGGAACTTGGACTGCTTACTTGCACTGCATCTTTTATTCTACCTGAACTTCATATTTTTCTCTGAACTTGGACTTCTACTTGAGATCTGGCTGGGCTGCTGGTTTCGGAAGGAGAGGAGCATTTTCTTTGTACATGAACTTCATTTCTATCTTTTTAATTTTGCTTGTGTGTTTTGTTTGATAATTTCTATCCTTCCATTGCTTAAATGGACATGAGCATTTTCTTTTCTAATTGAACTTCAGAAATGATGCCTTTCTATGGTTTTGTTAGCTGTAGTTGAATGATTTCCAGTTCATCAGTTTATCTTGAACTGTGCCTTTGCTTGTGCCTGAACTTCATTTAGTTTTTTACTGCAACTAATTTCTTTAGGTCAGCTTGAGTAGTAACCATGTCATCTTTATTAGTTGTACTGCACATTGTGATCTTCCTGAACTTCAGTTGTATTTAATGGTGATGTTCTCTCTTCCTTTTTTCTTTCACAGTGGATCCGTTGGAGTTGATCGATTACCACTACTCATTCCTCGGGTCACAGGAATACTAGCCTAGGGAGGAACCGATGAGTACAGCTCCGATAGAAGATGATAGACCTCGGACCCTTATTCCTTCCAAGTTGGGGAAGCAGGCTGGTGGTATTCGTGGTACTCCAAAAACCCCTTGCTCCAGGAAGGCTGATGCAGTCGAAGCAGCTGAAGCAGAAGTGATTTCGTCCGATGATGATTTTGAGAAGATTGCTTACCCGAAAAATGTTAAATGTCTTCTTTGGTCTTTATTCTTTGGTAGAGGTGGGAAGAATGCTGTCATCACCAGGAGGAAACCGGCAGTTGAGTCTGGCAACATAACTTCCTCCAAGAGAGCATCATGATTGCCTTTGAAGTGGCGTTCTCCTATCGCTCCCCTAAAAAAATATAGTTACCCTCATCTATCCGAGGCCCGGAAGTTGAAACATATGTGTTGCGTGAAGACGGTCTGGAGAAGTATTCTGAGTGAGTTTTCTTCTTCTTTAACTTTGTTGCTGCCAGAGATGCTACTCTGTGTCTGAAGCTTCTGTTGTTGTAGTATGTGGGCTTCTGTTCATTTCTCCCTTGCCTTGTAGTTATAGTGTTTGAACTTTTGTTGTTGTATTGTCTGAACTGTTGTTGTTGTAGTATCTGAACTTCTGTTTTATGCCTCCTCTTGCCTTTAGATTTATAGTATCTGAACTTCTGTTTTGTTGTTGTATCTGAACTTCTAAATTTTTTTACCATCCTTTTGTATTATGCAGGACAAGCTACCGCATGTTTACCATCCCTGTGAATGTGATTGACCTCACAGGACGTGTCCTTTATACGCTTTTCGATGAAGGGCAGCAGATGGAAGTAGACATAATGGATTATCTCATAAATTTGTGGAAGGATAAGCCGGAGACCTCTGAGATATTCACTAGTCTTGTGAGGTTGTACTTAGTCCCTACTTCATACAGGTTTTAGTTCTTTGCACCCCTATCTCCTTTTTTTGCCTTAGTTTTGTTGTATTGGCATTTGGGAGGTGTTTTAATTGTGTTTTTGTGAATGCACAAGATCTTGCTGGAGTATGATTTCTTGATTACAGTTCCAAAGTTTGATGCAAAAAAATCTATTGGCCTCCTCCCAATGTTTGTTCGCAAGGAAGAAGACCTTCTTAACGCAAAGCTGGTTAGGTTTTCATAACTCTTACTTTTTTTTAATTTCATGTGCATCCTTTTGCTGAGTTTGTCAAGAAGTTTTTGTTCATGCCGGTTCTTCAGTACATATGCTTTTATAGTTTGTGTTCGCCGGTCCTTTCATTCTTGGCAGGTTTTCTTGATTCTATTCAAGCCAATTGGCACAATGGCGCAGTACAATGTGTACGTGGTGAATAGATATCGTGGGAGCATTTACATCCTTGATTCAATTCCTTACGCTAATATGGAAATGTCACGAACGAGTTTCCACGAGGACTGTCAAAATATCGTGAGTGTTTCTTAGCCTGAACCACCTTTCACATCCTCTTGTTTGACATGAAGTTTATTATGCCTTGTGTTGACAAAATATGTTTTTGTCTCTGTTTTGGTAATACTGCTTGAACTGACTATCATTTGGGAGTTGAACTTCTGCTATTTGCTTAGGAGGATCTTATGCAAGTGTCGCTTTTTATGTACCTGAACTTAACTATTTTGGTTAACATGTTTTTGACTTCGTCTAATTTTGTTATTTCAGGCAGATCAAGAGATTTGTTGGGTTGCTCGAGGAGGTGTATGGCAAGGCTGCGTACAAGTTGAGCAAGCAGCCTAACTGGGTGACTATTGCAAAGAGGCCGACTTTCATCGATGTTCCGAAGCAGAAGAGTAATGATTGTGGTTTCTTTGCCGTGAAGTCCTGCTCTTCGTATGATGGCGATGCGATTGTTGAAGATTTTGGTGATGTGGAAGTATGTTCTGTCTTTGTTCTTGTCTCATCATCCTTTGATTTTTCTTGTGTGTTTTTACTGAGACGCTCCTGCTGTGGTTTTAGATATCCGTTACTAAACCATCGTTTCACCTTTCTTTGTTTGCAGGCTGCTGCAGATGACTAGAAGGTTGAGTTCATGCACACTCTGATTTTTAACGAGAAGAATGAAGTCATGCGTCCAGAGCTCCCGAAAGAGATCCAGTCTTTTGGCCCGTGAATTCGAAGCATTAGTTTCATTGTAGATTTGATTTTGTACAGATTTTTAGGTTTGATAATTACTGGAACAATTCCGTAAAGATTTGGTTGTAAGAATGTTTTAGTGATTTGTGTATCTATAGGTGCAGCACAATTACTTATGATATTGTGGACAAATGTATTTGGTGTAAAGAATGATTTGGCTTTGTGAATTTCAATGTACCGCGTCATTTTCAGTATCCATGTGTTGAATTTTTTTACCCCAACAGATGTACCTGAACTTCTCCCTCGGTTATGGTTGAACTGCTTGATTTTTTTGTGTTGTTTATTTTTGGGCCCCCAACATATGATTTTAGACTTGAACTTCTGCTTTGAGATGTGGCTGGGCTGCTGGTTTCAGATGGAGAGGATATTCTGTGTTATGTAATGTATTGGTAATTTTCAACCCAACCAATATGTATGCTTTTGCATAGAATCTATATTTTTTTTTGTGTTTTTTAAAGTGCGAATGTATTTCAGCTGTAACTTTGTGCAGGAATATTGTTGACGTTTCTTTTATCTTTTGTCGGCATTGTACATGAACTTCTGCACGTATCCAAGCAGAACTTCACATTTGAACGCGTTGTCTTAGGCTTGCTAACCTTAGTTTATGCAGTGAAACTTTATCTTTTAAGCATATTTTTTTCCTACATCGATTTTATATACCAGAACTTCTTTTGTAAGCTGACCTGAACTTCAAAAATGTATGATTATTTGTTGGTTGCTCTTTTATGGAATACAACACGAGCACCTCCTGCCATAACATACCAAGACTTCTGCAGTAATATTACTTGAACTTCACAATGTATGTTTTTCATGTTTGTTCTTGCTTGCACTTTCATGCAATACATCACCAACACACCACTTCCTCTCATAACATACCAGGACTTCTGTAGTAATATTACTTGAACTTCACAATGTATGTTTTTCAATTTATTACTGCTTGCACTTTCATGCAATACATCACCAGCACATCACTTCCTCTCATAACATAATAGGACTTCTGCAGTAATATTACTTGAACTTCACAATGTATGTTTTTCAATTTATTATTGCTTGCAATTTCATGCAATACATCACCAGCACATCACTTCCTCTCATAACATACCAGGACTTCTGCAGTAATATTACTTGAACTTCACAGTGTATATTACCAGGGGATGACATAATGTTCTGCACATTGACATGACATAAGTTTGCATTGTGTTAATTGACCTATTCTAACTGTTCATCAGCCTTGCGCTCCTCCTAGGCTTTGGTGGTAGAGGTTTTTTCTTGACATGTACCTCTTCCTCTTCATCGTCCTCTTCCTCTTCATCGTCGTCTTCCTCTTCCTCTTCGTCGTCCTCTTCCTCTTCATCTTCCTCTTCTTCGACGGTGTCTTCCTCTTCGTCTTCCTCTTCATCTTCCACCACTTTCTTGTTGTTGGCTCTAGGTTTTGCTTTATGTTTCTTCTCTGTCTTTTTGCTTGTCTTCTCAGCATCTGCGCGCTTCGGGCATGTTCTTGCATTATGTGGTTCATACACCTTGCATATGGTACAAAGTCTGCTGCTTGCTTTCTTTGGGTGTGGTCCCTTATTTTGTTCCATAACTTTGGGTTGTTGTTTTTGAGATTTGGGTTGCTTGACCTCCTCAGCATTGTTTCTTTCCAAGAGTGTTGGACAGGTCGACTTGTTGTGTCCCATAACCTGGTTGCACACACTACATTTCACGTGTCTAAGTGGCACTCTGTTCTCATCGAGCACAGCGACTCTTCCTGCAGGTGGTGCCTTTATTTGAGCTCTCTTGTCACTTTTCTTTGCTGCAGTAATTTTCTTCCTACCCTTTGTTTGAGAATACGATGGCGGTTTCGCCGTCTCTTCTTGTCATTGCTCCATTGATTAGCCATCACCACCGCTTGCATTGGTTGGCTTCGATGTCGGCGTTGAGCATTTCAAATTGCATAATAATGAAGGTCATCTTCAATTTCAGCGTCCTCTTCAGCCATCCATTCGTCAGCATCCGCTTGATTTGCTGAATGTATTACATCAAGCTCTTCCACGAGCCTCTTGAGAACATAGTAGGCTCTGTCATATTGCTGGTCACATCTCATCGCTTTCTTGTTAACCATCAAAGTCAGCTGCAGCAAGATGTCTTGCTTCGATAGCCTTGAGCTGCCATCCGATACGGTTGTGTTGTAGTCCCTTGTATCAAAGGTTGGTTGTGATTTTGCAGTCTTTGTGTACCGTTTGAGGATATACTTGTTTGGAAATTTGTCAGGCTTGAGGTAGTCCAGTATGTTCATGATGTGAAGGCGGAACAGGCCTGCATTTTTTGATGAATGCAGAATACATAGTTTGTGAGCCAGCAATGAGTTTCATAATTTTTGATATGATACTACTAGTCTAGCTATTTAATGAGTTTGTTTTTTCGCTCACCTGTGTGTGGCCAGAGCTTGCATTCACACTCGCATATTTCATTCTCTCGGTCAGCTACAACCTGGAATTCATGCTTTGACCAGGAAAATCTTTCTTCATCATCATGGCCAGGCTTGTTGTCGTAGTACACAAGGTACTTAGTGGGCTCTGATGTATGCTTTGCGCGAAATAGCGTGGCCTTTCTCATCCTATTCCTCATCTCGGTGTACACGGCTCTCGCGTACTTGATATACATGTCTTCCTCGTAGTCGTAAGTTGTTTTTTTCATAGGATTGGTCTGCACATGTGAAAAAGTGAGATATTAGTCGAAGCAGAGTCATGGATAAAAGTGAGATAAAAGTGCACATGTTGAAGGTAAAACAGAACATGATGGGGGTGTTTTGTACTTGTCATCATACCATGCTGGTCATTGTTTGCTCGTTCTCCTTCTGCATCCGAGTTTGTATGCAAGCATTGACCCGCCTAGCAAACTTTTGTAGGTTTTGGGTCCCCTTGACAAACCCTTTCTTTAGCACGTGGTTCATGCTCTCGCTTTGTTGTGTGGAAGTCATTCTAGCACAGAAAATGTTCTTGTAATATGCTGAAATCTACATCTTCATATCACTCAGAGCTGCATCATCATCTGGTCGTTCTCCAGGTTGTAGTTGTGCACGAGTTTAGCCAAGGCATCTTCAAACTCCGTTGGCATCAGTGGCCAGTTTAATATATATGTGAACTCCTCTTTGAACGTTTTATACTTTTTGTACAACAACGCGAGGTATTCCCTGTACTTCTTCATGATGTGCCAACGGCATAGCTTGTGGACGGTGTTTGGAAATGATTGTGGTATAGCTTTCGCCATCGATAGGCATTAGTCTTCATGAATTAAAAAAAATGAAACTTGATTCCTTTTTTGTACTGATGGTGAACTTACGTTGTACAAGTACTTGAACTACACATCTTGGCAGTATGGTATCTAAGAATGTCACATGTATTTTTTCTTTACAACAGTGTTGCTGAACTTCTGTGGTACCAGTGCTTGAACTTCAAAGTTAGTAGTAGGACAAACTAGTAGTGTCGCACTCAAAATTTTTCTTAAAGCATTGTTGTTGAACTTCTGTGGTAGCAGTGCTTGAACTTCACATAAATAACTATATTTTTCTGAACATGCTACATATATTTATCTTCCAGCTTTTTCCTTGAACTTTTATGATTCATGTATTTGAACTTCACATTCATAACTAATTTTTTTTCTAAACATGTGACAGATAATTTTGCTTTCTTGTACTGCTAGTTGGACTTCTGTGCTAACAGTGGTTGAACTGCATTCTTTACATTATTTTCAGACAAAACCAATGTACCCAACACAGACCCATGGACTGAAAAGATGATGAAACTTGAAGAGTTTTTTTTGAACTCACCTATTAGAATGCAAGTTGGGTGCTTGTTGTTCATGCACCGTAGAAATGTATCGAACATCCACTTGAATGACTTTGCATCTTCGTCTCTTATCAGGGCAACAGCAAATATCATTGACTACAAGTGATGGTTTGTTCCAACAAACACTCCTAGAGGCATATGAAATATGTTGGTCTTGTAAGTTGTGTCGAATGTTATGCAATCGCCAAAGTCTTGATAGGCTCCTCGGCAGCTTGCATTGGACGGAAAATGTTTTTAATTGACTTGTCCTTGTCCACTTGGATGTCATAGAAAAACTCATCATTTATTGCCTTCATGTCTTTGAAGAATGAAACAAGTTTCAATACATCATCCAAATCATCTTTCCTTGCATTCATGGCTTTCCCCGCAAATCACATACAAACATGCATTTGTTTATTTTTGCTAGCAAAGGGTTGTGAGCTAGGATGCTATTTTGACGGTATGTGGGTGTTTGAATACTTACTGGTTTAGTAGGTCTCGTCTTGTCATGCTTAGGAAGTAGCTTCCATCTTCATTTTCAGATAGCATGGACATGATTGTTGTGTGCTTTACATCATGGTACTGCGGGAGCTTTACGTACTCCAAAATAGTGGGGTCATAATTCTTGTGTGAGTGCAAAAATACCAGCATGTCATCAGTTTGCATGACCTGGTGATTATGATTGTACTCAATGTCCACTGCCATGCATGTATCATCCTCCTACACCTTCACCCTCATTCTTGCATTGCAGCCCGTCCTCTGCGATGTTTTGTTTCGCTTCCTGTTGGCCTCTGAAACAGAAGATGTGTCTATCCCTTGGAAGGCGCAAACAAAATACTTGTGCATGTCATTTCCCCCCGTCTTGATGATTCCAAAACCAGCGTGTCCGGCGTATCTGTTATAAAATTCCCTTGCTTTCTCTACATCTTTGAATCGCATCTTTATTCTTGGTATTAGTTAATCCGGTAGATTCGGCGTCTGCAGAAAAAGAAAAAATAATCCAAACAGCATGTTAAAATGCAGTTTATGAACTTGTTATCCTGGAGGGAGCAGAAAATTTGCAGATAATACAAGATGCGTATATAAATTTTTTTTGTTCCACTTACGTGCATGTATGATCGCAACTTCGCCGGTGTCGGCTGCTGTCCCTCTGGGATGGGGCATGGCGGAGTAATCATAGCAGGATGCAGCAGTGGATCACGAGGAGGAAGGAGGGCTGAAGATGGCCTCTCTCTTGTTTGCGTCCTTTTTGCTTGAGGTGGTTGTGGAGGTATTGCGATCCTGGTCTTGGTTTGCTCTTTTGTTTTGTGAAGCAATCCATCTACCTTATGCCCCATAAAATTCTGACTTGTAGCAGCAGCAGGATCCAGCGGTGGTAGTGTGTAGAGCACTCTCCTCCGTGTGTGTGTTGCTATTGGATTTGTCCTAGGATCCGGTTTAGTTGCTTCGCTTTGACATTGATGAGGCACACCAGGATAACCTCCAAAGTTACACGCAGGACTTGAGCTAACCCCATCCTCCATCGGCGTGCTTGGGAGTCTGCTGGTGGATACAAAGAATCCACGGGGGATTTCCGGCGTCATCCAATTAGGTGGAGGCACAAACTTGTGCGGATAGGGTTGTGACCCAGCATCTTGGAAGTATCCGTTTGTTTGGGTGCCATCCATTTTTGGTCTGGAGCAGGTTGGTAATGCTGTTGGTGCGTTTGAGGCGTGACCGATTGAGGGGGTGGTGCAACGCGTACAGGCTTTGGATTGTATACTTGCTGCTGGGAACTTCTAAGCTTCTTCATGCGTCTCTCGTCTTGCTGACATAAAAGAAAAAAATGTCTATTAGTACACAAGTTATATCTTCCTATACCTTTGTAACTGAACTTAACATTATTCACAGCCTGAACTTCTCATATAAAAGTGGTGAGAGCCATCACACTATGCACCTTTGAAATTTGAGCATCTGCCAATACTTTTGTACCTGAACTGAGCACCCTTCACAGAATGAAATTCACATCCTGTTTTTTAATTCTACAATATTTGATTACTTATATGTACCTGAACTGAGCACTGTCCACAACCTGAACTTCTTGTTTTGCAAAGGGGAAATACTGTCTATAGTTAAAAAACCTGAACCTTCATGAGTTTGAATGGTTGGACTGCTAGTGCATACCAACCTGACCTTCATGTCATATCACATGCATGTTTTATTTTCCTTTTATTTTTTTTGCACAGAACCAGATACATACCAACCTGAACTCTAGCACACTTACTAGTTGAACTTCACATGTGAATGTGAATGCAGGCAGATTTTTATAGTGTTTGTAGCCTGGACTGAGGCTCACACACCACCTGAACTTCACATAGCTGTAAGCAAATAACAAACCAAAGGAAGGAAGGAGTTCAACCATACCCTGGCTAGAAGTTCGGCCAAACTTTTTCCAGCAGCTGATAGGCCACCTTGAGAACAATTTGTCGTGGAGGTAGGAGAGGAATTCCATGGCAATCCATGTCCTGCAGGGGGCGCGAAGTTCATCTGCACGAAGCAAGAAGGTCAGAGAAGGCAAGATTGAAGAACAAGGCAAAATTGGGAGGAAGTTCATGTAGTTTTGCCGCTAAATTTGAGGGCGCAGCCGATGCCGCCTAGGCGGAGGAGTTGCTCCGTTGGTCGCGCCACTCGCCGTAGCTTGCGTCGGGGCCGTCATATGGTCTGCCAAGACTTCGGGCGGTGGCGATGGGACGAGGATGCGGCTTCCTGAAGTCCATGGCGGCTTCACCGCGTCCAGGCGACACGGGCTCCCTCGCGCCGGCGTCCGTCGTCGCTCGCTCGCCCGCGCCGGTGGTCAGCCAGGAGCTGGAGACAGAGGGGAGGTGGTGGATCCGGCCGGCCAGGAGCTGGGGAAGGAAGGGAAGCGGCGGATCCGGCTGGCCAGGAGCTGGGGAAGGAAGGGAGGTGGCGGATCCGGCGAAGATCGGCGGCGAGGAGGAGGTCGGGGATCGAGGAGGAGGGGGCGGGGGCGGCTCGGGATTGGGATCAGGACCAGGTGGATCCTATCGGGGGGAGGGCCTTGGGATCCAGTGGATCCTGTCGGGCAGCGATTCGGAGATTGGGAGGCCTGTCGAGACCCTATATAGAAACTGCTTGTGATTCAAATAACTATTCTAATCACAGGATTAGAATAGTGCTATCCTATATATATATATATATATATATATATATATATATATATATATATATATATATATATATATATATATATATATAGGGAAAATCCATCCTACCACCCGGTGGTAGTTACCCCACATATCTCATATACTACCATGTGCTACTATATGTATATACTATTTTATTATTTTAAATATATTCATATACTATATCTAAGATATTTCAAAGCAAGTTACATGAAAAAATTGCATATGAGCCCATAGTTTTTGTTATATTTGTGAAATGCGTACATATTTGTACGTAGAAAAGAGCATACTCAAAATATGGTACATACTACCTAAAAATTAGTATATATACTACCTAATCATTGTTATATACTTCAAACTACACGTACATATATATAGGACATCACTATTCTAATCCCAGGATTAGAATAGTTATTTGGATCACGGAGCCGCTATATAGGGGCGAGGGGATCCTCTTGAGCAACCCACCCCGACCGGTAAAAAAAAGCCCATCCACCCCTCCCACGATCCCCTCATCGCACCTCCCTCGATCCCCGAACTGCATCACACCGCCAGGGGCCGCCTCCCACCCTGGCTCGCGCCGCCGGCGAGCCCCGGCCAACCGCCCCGCCGCCGCCGGGCCCTTGGCCACCAACTGCCCCGCCGCCGGCACCCCCCCCTCCCACCTCCATCCACTCGCCACCCTCGCGCAACTTCCCAGCACGGAGGCGCCCCAGGCCACCAACCCCACCCCCGCCGGCACCGGGCCAGATGACGCGCGCCACCGTCAACCAGGATCCCGCGCCACCGTCGGGCCCCGGCCACCTCCCGCGCCGCTGTGGGGCCCCTCCCCTGCTTCAACCACGAATCCGACCGCCGTGCGCACCCCGCCCTGGGATCCATTTACCGCCGTCTCCGGATCCAGCCACCGTGATGGCGTGCCTTCCACAGCGTGATGCCGCCCCGCCTTCACAACAGCGCTGCTGCCCGCCTTCCCCATCGCGCCGCTGCCTTCTCTCACCGAGCGAGTCGCGCCACCAGCCCCTCTACGCTCCGCCGCAGACGACGGCTGCACCCACCGGCGAGGGTCGCGCACCAGCTACCGGCCTCGCGGCCCCCCTCCACAAGCCCCGGCCACAGGCCCGCCTCCGCCACCGAGCGCTTGTCTCCCTCAACCTTCCTCTGCGCGATGAACGCCATGGACGGGACCTTTTGTGAGCTCAGTGGATTCCTGCGCGGCGATGCAGTTCAAAAAAATACGGATAGAAGTTCGAGAAGACTCCAGTGCTATGGTGTTGTTGTTGTATTTGCCTCATTCACTTTGGTAAAAAAAAGATTGTTATTTGTTCAGTACAGGTGACAAAAAAGAACAACTTTGTTGTTCAGTGCAGAGGGCCAATGAACAACAAGTTCATTTCTTGCCCTCTTTTCTATTTTTAAGTAGGAATGATGATTTTAGATGCAAAAGAGAAAAACGTAGGAAATATGATTTCTTCATGGAAAGTGTATGGTAGTTGTGTGTGCGTGTGTTTTGTATGTATTTGTGTGATGGGTGTTTTCATTCATGTGTGAAAGGAAGAAGAATTCATATATGAGATGAGGAAAAAGTTCAAAAAATGTAACAAAAACAAGTTTATGCGTGAAAAATTCACTTATTCTCTTTGTACAAAAAAATACACACAGAAGTTCAAATTTTAAAAGTAGAGCAGTATGATATCTATAAAAAATTCAGATTTTTCATGTTACAAAAGGATAACGTCATTTTGGCATTTTATAAAAAAAGCTTATAAAAGACGATGAATTTGAAAAAAAATTGTCTATATGAAAATTTTCCCCTAGGATTTTTCCTGTGACACTATTTTTGTATGTTGCTACCAAGCTTGATGATGTATTGTTGTGCTACACTTGATGATGTATTGGTTGTGCACGTAGCACATGAAGTGTATGTGTATTGTTGTGCGTAATTTTCTTGAATTTTAGTAGCATGCAAAGTTCATGTTTCAGAAATTCCTAAGTTCACGTGTGCCACATATACTTAAGAAATTCATCAATGAAAAAAAGGACCGCCTAGGCCATTTCACCGACAACAAAAAATGCCTAAAAATCTCGCGAGACAAAAAAAACTTCACAAGATATAACATAGTTAGTGTTAACTTAAAAAGTGGCATATCGTGTGTTAGAAAAGAAAAATCAACTGCTCAGATTTCAGTGAAAAAAGAAACTATAGAAGTTCATATAATGATCCTGAGAGAGTTCAAGCTATGTATGCGTGTGCAAACTTTGTCGCCCTCCATCTGTTTAATAAAAAAATTCCAACATAAGAGCTCGAAAGAAATTCTCGTTTGTTAAAAAAAGCTAAGCTAAGGCACTACTTTCTCGTATGTGAATGAGATGTCATCTAAAATAGGATATACAAGAAATTTCTTGTGTTTCTTTTTTAAAAATATTGGATTTTTCTCGTTCATAAAAAGTAACCAATTTTTTAAAAGTTAGATTTTCTCAGTTTCTAAAAAATAAGAGAGAAGGCCACCTCAAAATAACAGAGCAGTTCAAAATAGTATATAAAAATGGATTTAAAAAAACTAGAAATTTTGAAATAACCGACAAGGTCAAAAAAACATAGAAGTTCAAATTTGAAAACCCTAGAAGTTCAATTTGAAATAACCGAGAAGGTCAATAAACCTAGAAATTCAAATGAAAAAACCTAGAAAATTGTTTGCTTATTTAAAACCATATTTTTCTAAGAAGTTGAAAGTAAAAAAAAGAGAGAAGTTCGAAGGTTAAAAAAACTTAGATGTTTTTTCATTACTAAATAATAAAATGAAGAAGATAAGATTAGAAAATAAGGAAAAACTAAAAAAGTTTTAAAAGAATTAGTAGTTCAAAAAATTATTTAAAGAAAGCATTTTCCATGTTTCCAAAAGAAATTAGAGGTTCAAATTTCACAAAGATAGAGGTTCAATGTTTATTACATAACCAAGAAAAGTCAAATTAAAAATACAAAGAAAGTTCAACTTTTTAATAATAAAGGGGTTATATAAAAACCTAGAGGTTCGAATTTAAATAACCGAGAAGTTCAATTTTTAGTACAAAACCAAGATGCAAGTTAAAAAAATCTAAAAATAAAAAGTTCAAATTAAAAATACGAAGAAGTTTAATGCTTGTTACAAACCCAAAAGAAGGTCATTAAAAAGCATCTCAAACAATTTTATAAAAAAAGATTTTCTCTGTTAAAATAAACCTAGAAGCTCGAATTTAAAAACGGAGTGGCTCGAGGTCTATCAAAAAGTAGGATTTTTTCCATCACTAAAAGAAATAAAACCAGGAAGTCCAAATTAAAAAGATGTAGAAGTTCGATGATTATAGAAAAGTTAGATTTCCTCGTTATTAAAGAATGAAAACAAGAAGTTGAAAAATAAAATAACTAGCAGTTCAACTTTTAAAAATGGAGCGCTTCCAAATTTCATAAAAATATATTAAGAAATAAAATCAGGAAGTCCATATTAAGAAGATGGAGAAGTTCAAAAATAAAATAACATGAAGTTCAACTTTTAAAAATAGAGCGCTTCAAAATTTCAAGAAAAAGGATTAAGAAAATCAGATTAAAAATTCATTAAAAAACTCATATATTTTCACGTAACCAAGAGAAGTTCACGTACTACACGGTGTGCATTTTGTACTAAAAAATAAAAAAAAAATCAAAGGCTAAATTTGTTGTTGTTATAAGTTCAAGTCCTCCGTCGGAGAAAGTTAAAAAAATTATTGTGAGAGAGGTTTGTACAAAAAGAATATCATTTGTGTAACACTGACGAATGGATGAGAAAATTACAAATGAAAATACGTCACAGAAGTTCAACGTGAAAACAGCAGGAAGTTCAACTACTATAGTGAATGAATTTTAGATGAAAAACTCTTAAAATCATCGCGAGTATGAAAAAACGATCAACACAGGAAAGTTGTGTGTTTACATCAGCTTTCCACTGGTATATTACTTGCTCAATTCTGGTGAGTGTTCCGGTGAGTGGACGGAGAGCTACGGGCAAAAAAATCACGTCAAAAACAGAGGGAAGTTCAGGTACACACGCCGAGAAGTTCTGGTTCTTCACGCGGTGCATTTTCAAAGAATCTGTTTCGCGATAAAAGCAGAACGAATGATCTTGTCGTTTCAGAAATTACTTGATAACGGCTAGGAATCAGAGAAAACCATCAACATGAAAAAGTTTCGCATTTTCCGTAGTTGTTCAACGTTATATTATTTGCCCCATTCCGATAAAATTTGTAAAAATTACGGCAAAAATACTTTTTTAGCCATTTTCAAAATTGACTTAAAACCGTAATGAATTGGGATAAACAATACATACAAAAAGTTTCGCATTTTCACAAGCTTTCCAACGCCATATCATTTGCTGCATTCGGTCGTACGATTAAAAAAATAGATCGAATATATGAACACGGTGGAGCTTGTACCGTTTTTTAAATTACTTTTAAACTGTTCAAATTTAGATATAACTTTTAACATGAAAAAGTAGCGCATTTTCACAAGCTTTCTAACGCCATATCATTTGCCTCACTTGGATTAGCCGTTTAGAAATGACATCAAAAATATGGACTCGGCTGTTCGGTTTGTGAAATTTTATGATTTTCCAAATTACTCTTTAACCATAAGGAATTAGAGAAAACGTTCAACATGTGGAAGAAGCGGTTTTACAGCAGCTTTCCAATACCATATTATTTGCCTCATTCCGATAAACACTTTAGAAATGCGATCCAAAATACGATTCACGTTTTTTGTATGAAGAAAAAAAGATTTTCAAAACTGCTCTTAAACCGCTTACATTTTATCAAAAATTTAACTTGGGTCATGATACTGGTGTCCATAGCTTTCCAACGGTATATCGCAAGCCCCATTTGGGCAATGTTGGCAGAAGTTCAACCTAGCACTAGGGGAAGTTCAGGTTGAACAACTCAGGCAGTAAAATTGCAAAAAACGCAATTTCATCACGACCCGAGAGCAAAATCCACCAACGAGCGAGATTCCTATTTAAGACCGGTATTTAGTTGCTAAAAAATGTTTCTAGATTACACTAACATCATATAGAACATGACTAACAACAATAATTCACGGGGGAAGCCACGGTTGCAAGATAGCCCGAAGGTCGGGTTCGTACAGAGGGAAGTTCAGGTTGTGATTAGAATATTATTCTGATCCCGTGATCAGAATAGTGTTTATGTATATATATATATGCTAATTAATTGATGTTATTTTCATTTCATAATTATGGATCCATTTTGAATTATTGGTTATGAATTCAAATTTAAATTGCACGTTTGAATTATGTCTGCATACAGGGATGGTGTTTCCCTACAGTATGTAACTCTAGGGAAAGTATGGTGATGTGGTGCAAAAGGGCCCCACAATCTTTCCCTAGGGCCTGGCTGTAGGTAAACAACCTATCCACGTGGATTGCAACATACATATTGATGAGGACATGATTACCTTGGATACGACCAAAAATATTGCATACATGTATATTTGTGAGGTGATTTCTAATGCAAACTATGCAATAATTTATTTATGTCATCCAGGACAAAAATACTTCCTCACAAATATACATGTATGCAATATTTTTGGTCGTATCCAAGGTAATCATGTCCTCATCACATATGGAAATCTTTCCCTAGGGCTTGTGCCCCTAGGTAAAGAAATTTTCCCTAGAGCTTGCTGGATACACCCTAGGGGAAGGGGTCTTTATCGACTATACTACACCTAGGGTTCTTTACCTAGGGCAAGCCCAAGGTAAAGTCTTTCCCTATGGTTTTTCCTATTCACTTAGGGTATATGACTCTAGGTAAAATGTGGATTTCTAGTAGTGTATCGGAACCACGCCAAAAATCTCCATGTCTCCAATTGCGTTTGCACATTCCAATCTCATCCCCTTACTTTCTTGCAACTTGCATGTTTTACTTTCCACTACTCATATACTGTTGCCATGCTTGCTTGAAATGTATTGTGAATGCTTAATCTTGTGCTAAAACGCCATCTCAACTTGAAGAACTTAAAAACTGGTAATTTTGCTTGTTGAGGGTCTAATCACCCCCCTCTAGACACCTCTTCTCGATCCTTTCAATTGGTATCATAGCATTGGTCTCCATTGCTTTGGTTTAATCACCATTGGAGGAAGAAGGATGAGTCTACGATGGGGAGTTTTGGACGCGGAGTGCCTATGCTTGATGGAGAGTTCTTTAATGCTTGGAAAAATGAGATGCTTGAAATTTTCAATGAATATCACTTGAACAAGTACATTACTTGCCCTTGTGCGCCCCTTGTTGATCCCTTGCATCCTACCCCTGATGAGTCTCTTGACATGATCAACAATCTTAGAACTATGAATCTTATCATTTGAGGATTGCCTAGAAATTTGATTGTATGCTTGCCTACTCTTGAATAGGCTTACAGCATATGGAGATATCTTGAGGAACGCTTTCCAGACTATTCCTTGAAAAATTTAGATGAGATTCTTCAAAAGTCCATTGCTTTAAATAAGATGAATCCCAATGATCCTAAATTTGGTGTTTGTCTATTTGAGCTTCTTGACCTTATGCGTGCCAAAGGAGATGTTGGAATCATTAGTAACATCATCTCGGAAGTCATTAGAGTTCATAAAGATGCACATTGTCATGATCATAAATCTATTGAATCACTCTCTCTAGGTGATGATCAATCACAAGACGATGTTGAACATGGATACTATGATGAGGATGATGATAGTGACTTTGATCTCAATGAGTCTATGAGACACTTTGGTCTTATGGCTAACCTTCGCGGCTACATGGCTAGAGGAAAGGAATGGGTTCTTGATAGTGGATGTACCGATCACATGACCGGGGACAAGGATATGTTTCTTGAGCTTGCTGAAAATGACGGCCCTCAAAAGTATGTCACTTTTGGTGATAACTCAAAGGGTAAGGTGGTTGGCCTTGGTAAGGTGGCCATCTCACATGACAGCTCCATACAAAATGTTATGCTCGTTGAATCTCTTGGCTATAATTTACTTTCCGTATCTAGACTAGCCGATTTCGGTCTCGATGTCCTATTTACTGAAGTAGATTGTCAAGCGTTTCGAAGAGATAATCATGATATGGTCTTTACCGGTATACATAGAGGTGATCTATACATTATTGATTTCACTAAAAAGGCTCAACCTAGAACTTGCTTAATTGCTAAATCTTCTAAAGGTTGGTTGTGGCATAGAAGGTTAGGTCATGTGGGCATGCGAAATCTTGATAAGCTTATTAAAGGTGATCATATCCTTGGAGTTAAAGACGTTATATTTGACAAGGATAGACTTTGCAGTGCCGGTCAAGCAGGAAAACAGGTTGGAGGAAGCCACCCCGTGAAAAACATCATGACCACGAGAAGACCGCTCGAGCTGCTTCACATGGATCTTTTTGGTCCAAACGCCTACAAAAGTCTCGGTGGTAACTCATTCGTTTTAGTCATTGTCGATGACTTTTCAAGATTTACATGGGTGTTCTTTGTTGATGATAAATCGTAAGTCCAAAATATCTTCAAGAACTTCGCTAGGAAGGCCCAAAATCAATTTAAAGTGAAGATTAAGAAGGTTCGCATCGACAACGAAACGGAGTTCAAGAACACAAATGTGGACACCTTTCTTGACGAAGAAGGGATTTCACATGAGTTCTCGGCTACGTACACACCTAAACAAAATGGAGTTGTTGAGAGGAAGAACCGGACTCTTATTGAGATGGTGAGAACGATGCTTGATGAGTACAAGACGCCAAAACACTTTTGGGCGGAAGCGGTTGAGACTGCTTGTCATGCAACTAATCGTCTATATCTTCACAAGCTACTCGGCAAGACGGCATACGAGCTTCTCACCGGTAACAAACCCCAAGTTGGATACTTTCGAGTATTCGGCTCAAAGTGTTATATTCTTGATAAGCATCATCGTTCAAAATTTGCTCCTAAATCTCATGAGGGTTTCCTTCTCGGTTATGGCTCAAACTCTCACACTTACCGTGTCTACAAAAATTTCACCCGAAATGTTGAAGATACGGTAGATGTGAAGTTTGATGAATCTAACGTCTCGCAAGTAGAGCAATTGCCAATTGATGTAGGAGACAAAGACCCTTCGGAAGCAATCCAAGACTTGTCTATTGGCAAGATTCGCCCAACGGAGGTGAAGGAGAGTAACTCGTCCGTTCAAGTGGAAGCTTCTACCTAACGACAAGGTGAACCACGAGTTGACTCAGAGGCATCCACAAGTGGGACACACTAAGATGAAGAAAACGAGGAAGTACACCAAGATGAACCTCATCAACCTCCCTCTCCACCTCCACAAGAGAACAACAACACCAACAATGAAGAAGGACAAGAGGAAGAACAACATGATGAAGAGGGCATTCCACCCCGACCCAAACAAAAGCTCTCACGAGTTAGAGCAAGAGTTTCAAGAGATCATCCCGTTGAACAACTCTTTGATGATATCCAAACCGGGAGAATTACTCGCTCTAAAACTCGTTTGGCTAATTTCTGTGAACATTAATCATTCATCTCTATTATTGAACCTATGAAGGTTGAAGAAGCGCTTGATGATCCGGATTGGGTGAACGCCATGCACGAAGAGCTACACAATCTCGAGAGGAACCAAGTGTGGACATTGGTAGAAAAGCCAGACAACAACCAAAATGTCATTGGAACCAAATGGGTGTTTCAGAATAAGCAAGATGAAGATAGACAAGTTGTATGCAACAAGGCCCGTCTCGTCGCCCAAGTCTACACTCAAGTCGAAGGTATGGACTATGGTGAGACATATGCCCCCGTTGCTAGACTTGAGTCCATTCGCATCTTAGTTGCTTATGCCAATAACCATGGTATCACATTATATCAAATGGACATTAAAAGTGCTTTTCTAAATGGTGAAATTGAGGAGGAAGTATATGTTAAACAACCTCCCGGCTTTGTTAATCCTAAGAAACCCGATCATGTTTACAAACTTCACAAAGCTCTTTATGGTCTTAAACAAGCTCCTAGAGCATGGTATAAATGCTTGACCAAGTTCCTTATTGAAAAAGACTTTGAGATTGGAAAAATTGATTCTACACTTTTTATTAAAAGGTTTAATGGTGAATTTTTGTGTGCCAAATTTATGTGGGTGATATCATATTTGGTTCGACTAACTCTCATTTTAGTGAAACGTTTGGAAGGCTAATGTCGGAGAAGTTTGAGATGTCTATGATGAGTGAACTCAAGTTCTTTCTTGATTTGCAAATCAAGCAAACTAAGGAGGGTACCTTTGTTTCCCAAACAAAGTATACCAAGGACTTATTCAAGAAGTTCAACATGCAAGAAAGCAAAGGTATGAAAACACTCATGCCTACTAGTGGACATCTTGACTTGACAAAGGATGGCAAACCAGTTGACCAAAAGGTTTATCGCTCTATGATTGGTTCATTGTTATATATATGTGTCTCCCGTCCCGATATTATGCTAAGTGTGTGCATGTGTGCACGATATCAAGCGGCCCCTAAGGAATGTCATCTTAAGGCTGTGAAAAGGATAGTGAGATACGTAATTCATACACCAAACTTTGGCATTTGGTATCCTAAGAGGTCTTCTTTTGATCTTGTTGGCTACTCCAATTCGGAATATGCCGGTGACAAGGTTGATAGAAAGTCTACTTCAGGTACTTGTCAATTTCTTGGTAGATCTCTTGTGTCTTAGTCCTCCAAGAAGAAAAGCTCGGTATCCTTATCCACCGACGAAGCGGAATACATTGCCGCCGGTTCATGTTGTGCTCAATTACTTTGGATGACCCAAACTCTTAAAGATTATGGGATATATGTGAAACATGTTACATTGCTTTGTGATAATGAAAGTGATATTAAGATTGCTCACAATCCCGTGCAACATTCTTGAACTAAGCATATTGAAGTTCGTCATCATTTCATTCGAGATCATGTTGCTAAAGGAGACATCGATCTTAAGCATGTTCGTACCGATAAGCAATTGGCAGATATATTCACCAAACCGCTTGATGAGAAAGTATTTTGCCGTTTGAGAGGTGAATTAAACATCATTGATGCCTCAAACTTGGAGTAGAAAGTCCATTTGGATGCATGCAAGGCATGAGCCTTTGACTAATCCTTGATATTTCTCTTATGATGATGATCATATGTCTTGGATCTATACTTGTACCCTTGCATGTTATCTAACCCTTGTAGGTACTTGGATAAGCCCAAATCTATGAGATTGCAACTCACTCACATCTTGAGCAATCTGTACATCACTAAGTCTCTACAATATGGTGGTTGAAGACAAGGAAGCATGAATCCTTTCAACATATCCTTTGACAATTTCTATATATCAAATCTCATTTGGTATCAAATTTCATGATTGTCATTTTGGATACACAAGTTCTCTTCCTTGCAAAACTAACCCATGTAGGTAGATGAACTCAAACTACAAGCGGCACTCCCAACTCTTGATGAACTACATCAACCTTGAGCATCCAACACAAGTTCGACTACATGATCAAGATCAACACCACCATCCAAGGTATGTTATTCCATCTTAGAGAAGCTTTACACCAACACATGGGTCAAAGCATCTCAACAAGATGTGAATACATCAAAATGCTTAAACGAAAAATGGTAACCCCATTTTGAGCTTAAACGATGAGTATGACCTATGATCAAGTGACCTCACTTGACTCCTAAGTCAATATACTCTAACATAGGTGACTTTGTTGCCGACCCCCTGTAGATGAAGTTCTGTAGTGTTACTTTGTGTTCTTACATTTGTTTCTTGCTTGTTTGCTTCATCTAGATTTCATTTCGTTCTGTCTCTGCATTCTGTGCATTTAATTCATTGCAAATCTTTAGGGTAATTACCTACAAATCCTTGTGAGATTTTATTTGCCAAGTGAGATGAGATGAAAAAATATTTTCTTCTATATCGAACTCGGTCTCACCGATTTCTGCCTCTTGGCTAGACCGAACTGCAATACTGCATTGTAGATTGTTCATCGGTATAACCGACAAGGACAAACCCGGTCTGACCGATATGCATCCTCTATGACACTACTAACTCCGTGTCACCGATGAAAGTAACTCGGCGTTATCGATTTCACTGCAGAGAAAACATTTTGCCATTACAAAGTTAGTTCTACTCCAGCTCCACTCGATGATTCTTATCCTCTACTAGCATCTTAAATTACATGCTACTTTGTAATGTGCGTCAATGACCAAACCTATATGACTCATGCTCCAGAAGATCCCTTCTTGGAAATTGATGTCAAAGGGGGAGAGAGAAAGCACATCAAAGCTTATCACATAAGAGATAAAGCACATCTTAGCTTCTTCAGATGCTTATTAACCATGGAGGAGAGAAGTCACATGTCTTTAAGAGGGGAAAGACATGTTAGTAGATGTTACTTTGCTCTGTCTTTTTGTTGCTCTGATTTTCTCTTACCCTATCTTCTCCCATTATCCAATATCAGATTCAGGGGGAGAAAGAGTTCATATCTAAGATGGGATCAAGATTGATGTAGATACCCTCCGTGATCGAATCCCCCTCCGGCAGGGTGCCGGAAAAGGCCCCAAGATGGGATCTCACAGGAACAGAGGCATGCGGCGGCGGAAAAGTATTTTGGTGGATGCCTCTGATGGTTTGGGAATATTTGGGAATTTATAGTGCAACGATTAGGGTTGGGGGACTCCCGAGGTGTCCACTAGCCAGGGGGTGCCCCCCCTAGGGCGCGCCCTGAGGGCTTTTGGGCCCCTCGGGACTCCTCTGACCCCCTCTCCAAGTCCTACAGGTGTCTTCTGGTCCAAGAAAAATCATCGCGAAAGTTTTATTTCGTTTGGACTCCGTTTGATATTCCTTTTCTGTAAAACTCAAAAACAAGGAAAAACAGAAACTGGCACTGGGCTCTAGGTTAATAGGTTAGTCCCAAAAATAATATAAAATAGCATATTAATGCATATAAAACATCCAAAACAGATAACATAATAGCATGGAACAATAAAAAATTATAGATACATTGGAGACGTATCATGAGTCCACTCGAACCTGTCAGACTTCTTCATCCATCGGTAAAGCGGCATGGCTTTTTCACCGAGTCTTGAGATGAATCTGCTCAGGGCTGCCAGGCAACCCGTGAGGCATTGCACGTCATGGAGACGCTCTGGTTGCTTCATTCGGATGATGGTCCCGATCTTCTCAGGATTGGCGTTGATCCCACATTCGGAAACGAGGAAACCGAGTAACTTACCCGCTGGTACGCCGAATGTACACTTGGTTGGATTGAGATTGATGTCGAAAGCGCGTAAGTTCGCGAAAGTTTCAGCGAGGTCGGTGAAAGCACAAGTTCTCCCTGGGTGATTTTGGTAATTAATGTCAACATATCTCTTGTCGGACTAATATTTTCATCTAGTATATTTCAGAAAGTTCAACAAAGGCGTGGCATGGACAAGAGGATGTGGAACCCCTTCAAAATGCTGAGGACAAAGAAGATTGGCAAAAGCTCAAGACTCTTCATTTCTATTTTAGTGATCCAAGATCACATTGAGTCCATAGGAAAAGCCAATACTATTAAAAGGGGATGAGGCGTTGCTTAATGATCTACTTGCTCAAAGTGCTTAGTGATATGCTCCAAAGCCCTCAACCACTTTGTCAAATCCAAATGTCCTAAACCTAAAGTCAAACTTGGCCCCACCGATTTGATTCATCCGGCGCCACCTAGTTCACTTGACATAGCCACTACCAGAAACCCTAATCGGTTCGGTCTCACCGAGATGGGCTTGCAAACTCTTTGTTGCCCGTTGCAACTATTTCGGACTCACGAAATAGGCAGTCGGCCCCACCGAGTTTGCTTGACCAACTCTCTGTTTGCTTATTACTAAAATCGGTCTCATCGAGTTTATGTAATCGGTCAAACCGATATGAGGTTTTACCCTAACCCTAGCTCATCGGTCCCACCGAGTTGATCATGTCGGTCCCGCCGAAAAACCTAACGTTCACATTTTGAACTGAATCGGTCTCACCTAGTTCACTTATTCGGTCTGACCGAGTTGGCTCAATTGTGTGTAACGGTTAGATTTTGTGTGGAGGCTATATATACCCCTCCACCAACCTCTCCATTTGTGAGAGAGCCATCAGAACGTGCCTACACTTTCAGCATACATTTTCTGAGAGAGAACCACCTACTCATGTGTTGAGACCAAGACATTCCAATCCAACCACAAGAATCTTGATCTCTAGCCTTCCCCAAGTTGCTTTCCACTCAAATCATCTTTCCACCATAGTCAAATCTGTGAGAGAGAGTTGAGTGTTGGGGAGACTTTCATTTGAAGCACAAGAGCAAGGAGTTCATCACCAACACACCATCTATTACCTGTTGGAGATTGGTGTCTCCTAGATTGGTTAGGTGTCACTTGGGAGCCTCCGTCAAGATTGTGGAGTTGAACCAAGGAGTTCGTAAGGGCAAGGAGATCGCCTACTTCGTGAAGATCTACCCAAGTGAGGCAGGTCCTTCGTGGGCGATGGCCATGGTGGGATAGACAAGGTTGCTTCTTCGTGGGCCCTTCGTGGGTGGAGCCCTCCATGGACTCGCGCAACCGTTACCCTTCGTGGGTTGAAGTCTTCACCAACGTGGATGTATGATAGCACCACCTATCGGAACCACGCCAAAAATCTCCGTGTCTCCAATTGCGTTTGCACACTCCAATCCCATTCCCTTACTTTCTTGCAACTTGCATGCTTTACTTTCCGCCGCTCATATACTCTTTCCATGCTTGCTTGAAATGTATTGTGAATGCTTAAACTTGTGCTAAAACTCCACCTCAACTTGAAGAACTTAAAAACTGCTATTTTTGCTTGTTTAGGGTCTAATCACCCCCCTCTAGACACCTCTTCTCGATCCTTTCAGTCGGTCAGGAGGTCAGAACCTTCCCTAGACTTGACCACGATGTCATCCATATAGGCCTCTATGTTCCGACTGATTTGCTTTCATAAGCACTTCTGAATCATACGTTAGAATGTGGCCCCAACATTTTTCAACCCAAATGGCATCATGATATAACAGAAACACCCAAATGGGGTGATGAATGTTGTTTTTATTTCAGCAAGGCTATACAGTCGGATTTGATGGTACCCGGAGTACGCATTCAGAAACGACAACCGCTCACACTCGACAGTAGAGTTTACTATCTGATTTATGCGAGAAAGAGGGAAATGATCTTTCGGGCATGCCCGGTTGATATGCCTAAAATCTACACACATTCGGAGAGACTTGTCTTTCTTTGGCACTAAGACGACATTGGCGAGCCACTCGGAGTGGTACACCTCTCGGATGAACTCGACGGATAAGAGCCGCGCTATCCCTTCGCCAATCGCCTTGTGCTTCTCGGTGTAAGATCTCCGAAGATGTTCTTTTAAAGGCTTCATCGTCAAATTGACACGGAGTCTGTACTCGGCCAGCTCCCTGGGAACACCCGACATGTCAGAAGGTTTTCATGCGAAGATGTCCCAGTTCTCACGGAGGAACTAGACGAGCACGGCTTCCTATTTGTTGTCCAGGGTGGTGGAGATGTTGGTCAGGGCAGCACTCGGGTCCTTAGGGTGGATATGCACCGGCTTCATTTCTCCCACCAGCTGAAAAGCGGATTCCACAGTCAGCTTCTTGGACTTCAATAGTTCGCTTGGGTCTGCCGCCTTCTTGTATTCGTCCAGCTCGGCCATCGCCATCTGCTCGTCAGCGATCTGGGAGCCCTTCTGGAGGCACTCTTCGGCCAACTTCCGATTGCCTGTGATGGTGATCACGCCTTTCAGCCCTGGCATCTTGAGTTTAAGTTACACGTAACATGGACGGGCCATGTAACGTGCATAGGCAGGCCTACCCAGGATGGCGTGATAAGCGCTTTGGAAGTACACCACCTCAAAAGTCAGCCGTTCCTTTTGGAAGTTCTTCTCTTCGTCGAATACGACATTGAGGGTGATCTGACCGAGTGATTTGGCCTTCTTCCCAGGGATTACCCCATGGAACTGCATGTTGCTCTTGCTGAGCTGGGTCATCGGAATGCCCATTGCTTCTAAGGTGTCGGTGTAAGTGATATTAAGCCCGCTGCCACCGTCCATAAGGACTTTGCGCAGTCGGACTCCTCCTATGACCGGATCTACCACCAAGGCCTGCCGCCCAGGGGTCGGTATGTGATCCGGGTGGTCAGACTGATCAAAGGTCACTGGTGTCTTAGCCCAGTCGATTTGGTAACAGTCGGAACTGCCATGTTGACCTCTTGGTTGATTACCTTGAGGTGACTCTTGCTTTCGACATCAGCAAAGATCAAGACGTTCTTGACATTGGGGTACCTGAAAGTACCCTTGGCCCCGTCATCGTCATCTTCATCCTTGTCCCCAGAAGAATCTTGCCGCATCTCTTGCTTCAGGAGTCAACACTCCCGAGTGGTGTGTTTGGGGAAAATCAAATTGCCCTCCTCGTCCTTCTTGGTGTGGATCTGACAAGGTTGGTCGAGGATATCACTCTTCATGGTGACTTGCTTCTTCCCTTTCCACTCTTTTTTCTACTTCTGGGAGCAATTTTTGCCTTGGCTGGCTAGAGCTGCAGCCTCGGCACTTCCTCTAGCATCTGCTTTTCGCTTGTGCTTCTTGCTCTTGTTCTCCGACTGATGAGCATCGCCAGCTTGGCTCTTGTCGCTCATCAGTTGGTCTTCTTCTTCACCATAGGCATACTGATTGGCTATCTCCATAGCCTGACTGAGAGTCGGGATCTCAGTTCAGCCGAACTTCATGTTCAGCTCCCGGTATCTAACTCCGGCCTTGAAGGCGCAGATTTCCTGGTGCTCGGTGACGTTCTCCACCGTATTGTGTAGAGTGGTCCGCCGCTGGATATACTCTCGGGGAGTCTCATTCTACTTCTGCACACAGTGCTGCAACTCGGCCAAACCTCCTGCCCTCTTGTATGTGCCTTCAAAGGTCTTGACGAGCACCTTCGCCAGGTCGTCCTAGCAGAAAATGCTACTCGGTGGGAGCTGTGTTAGCCAAGCCCGAGCGGAGCCCTCTAGCATCAGTGGCAAATGTCTCATGGCCACATTATCATTGCCGCCGCCAATCTTGACTGCCACTCGATAATCTTCTAGCCAAATTTCAGGCTTGGATTCACCGGTGAACTTGCTGATTCCCGTGGCCAACCTGAAGTTGTTGGGAATCTCAGCCGCTCGTATGTAACGGCTGAAGCACTTAGGACCTGATGGTACGGAACCACTAGGCATGTCGTGATCTTGGCCCTCTCGCAGGGCCCGGCCTCTGCCGACCAGGTTCTGAGCGAGAACAGATCTCGCATTGAACAACAGGTCTTGAGTGTCCCTCGACGGGTGAGTAGGACTCGACCTGCGGGCTGCGGTCAGCGTCGTGCATCTGTCTGCCATCGTAGGGCTGGCGCCCGTACGCGACATCTCATAGTGGAGGCATCAGGACGCGATCGTAGTCGTCATTACGCCATGGCGACGCAACTCGATTGCGTCTTCGATCTTCGTGCCGATCTCTGGAGGACGAGGTAGCTCGGCGGCTGCCCGAGCCGAGTGGGCTATGGGCAGACTGGACGGTCTCCGCACGCACAGATGTGCTATGGATCCGGTCTCTGGACTGGGACACCGTCACATTCTATGACAGTGCTATCTTGAGGAGTGTCTAGATCTGACGAATCCCTTCTCGGCTGAAGAGCCAGAGGGATGGATGGAGTCCGCGTTTCGAGTGGGAGCTGCTAGATTTTGCAACGGAGTAAGGACTTGATACTTACGAGGTTGGTCACTCGAGTAGAGTCGACGCTTGTGCCAACTGGAGTTGGGTTCACTGCGCTCGCGTTCGTCCAGCTCCCTCTGGAGCTGTTCGAGGCGATCGCGCTCGCCCAAAGTAGCCAGGCGAGTCGACTCCATGGCTAACGCCTCAGGAGATGTTCCGATGACGGGAGTGTTCAGGAGCTGGTCGTTCTAGCGACGGAGCTCGTCTCGCTGCTCCCGAGTGAGAGCCTGAGGCACATACGGCTCGTGTCCCGGGAAGCCGCCGTTGGTGTTGGCGTGAGATGCATCCGCGCGGTCGCCTTTGGGCTCCGGGTAACCCGCGGGCACGTGGTGCTCGGAGTTGTCTGCCATGAGAATCTCGGCAGTCGACTCAATGCTCTCGGACTCGGATTCCTCTGAGGAGTCGCTGAGTGATCCGTTCGAGAGGTCGAGGGCGGGATCGTCGAACTCGATGGCCGCCACTTGTTCCGCCGCCGCCTGAGTGGCGACAGCGTGATTGATCCAGGGTTGCAGCCGCGAACGCCCGGAGCGCTTGCGACGACGCACAACGGTGGGATGGACAACCGCTCGGTATGGAGCCGAGGGCTGTCGGAGAAGGACTCCATAGGAAGAGGCTCAGAAGTGTGTCGCGCCACGGATGGACAACGCCTCCACGTCCCTCGCGTAGCCACGCTGAGTCGTCGGCGATGAAGGAGATCGCCCCGAAGCGGACTTCGCCGCCGACTGACATGATGACGACGATGATGAATAAATCCACCTACACCGTGAAATTTTGTTGGACGCCTAGCCCCAAGGTGGGTGCCAACTGCCGGGTTATGATCCTGACAATGAGTACTAGGGGTACGAATAAGGGGCAAAGTCTAGCTACGGTGTAGGTGTAACACTCGGTGTTTAACGAGTTCAGGCCCCTCACTCGGTGGAGGTAACAGCCCTAGTCTCGTGCCCTGAGGCTTGCTTTGATTTGATAGATATGGTTACAAGGGTTGAACGTGCCCGGCTATGGAGAGGGGGCGGCTTATATAGAGTGCGCTGCAGCCCCATGTCTCCCACGCCGCCGGGGTAATTAATGACATTGAATGAGGCAGTTTACTAGTGTAATGAGCCTATACTACAACAGTTACAAGTAACGGTAGCCATAACTCTATTTACTGGATGACTTAGGATGCCTCGACCGTTGCAGCTCCACGACGCCTCCTTGTCCTGTACATCTGAGTGGTTGTTCCTGACGCCGAGTGACGTGTGGTTGCCCGAGTGCTGTAGAGCTGTCCAGTGATCCTCCTGATGTATTCATCCGAATGCTGGCATGGTCCAGGGACCTACCTATGATGGTGATGGGCCCCAAATGATGGGCCCTTGACCCTACCTATAATAGGTGACCACATCACATGGTAGATAATTTGGTGCGTGCGGTGTGCTCCAAGTTCCAGATCATTTGGACATCTGAGTAGTTCTCGGCAAAAAACACAAATTTAGGATATGTAAAACGTTTACTGTTCTAACCCAATTTGTTTTTTCTCTGAGAGCTACTCATATGTTAAATGATCTAGAATTTAGAGCAAAAATTGGAATTTTTTTGTATTTTGTGTGAAATATTTTTAACCGGGTGGAGACAAGCGAGGGTTTAGAAATGATATTCGAGATTCTAAGCTAAACTTGCTACATGGCGTAAAGCTGAAGAGACAAAGGATACACACATGGAGGTGACCGGCGTCAGTCTCTGCCGGTCGGCCGATTTTAAACATTTTCCAGTGATAAATGTGACTTGCTGCCAATTACTCCTTATGGACCGGACCGGAGTACTACTAAACAATACTGAATATGACAATAGAACAGAGTCAAACCTAAACTTGCTAAAGAAAAATAGTCAGTAGACAGACTCGAGTCACAACCTGGTGAGGACTACCCCTATCTGGACGCTCTTGACCTCTTCCCTCTCCATGGACTCGGTGACGAGCTGCGTGTACTTGTGGAACAGCGCGTCGACGATGTCCGGGCCGAAGTGGTGGCTGAGCATGGACTCCTGGATGGCCCTGATCGCCATGGACACCGTCCTGCCGTCCTCCTTGGCATCGCCGCTGCTGCTGAGGTTGATCTCGTACGTCTGCACGTAGTCGAGGCTGAAGGACCCCTCCAGCCGCACCTCCACCTCGATCTCCTGCAGCGACGGCGCGTAGAAGGGCACGTTGTAGGCGTCCACCTTGTCCTGCTCCACGAGCCCCTGGGACACGAGCGCGGCGAAGGACTCGGAGAGGAGCTCCCACAGGAAGGTCGTCCTCCTGTCGACGCACTCGTCGGTCTGCCGGCCGAGCATGGCCAGAACCATCCGCCCGCCGGGGAAGACCTCGGCGGCGCGCGACTTGAGGAACAGGCTGAAGTCCCTCTGGAACTGCCTCCGGTAGGCCACTGACACGGCGGGCGGGCTCGTGCTCGATATGTACATCTTCCCCTTGTTGATCGGCGCCTTGGCCTCGTCGAAGAGGCCCGGCGGGACCTGGGAGAGCCAGTGCAGGCTGGAGCAGGAGCAGATGAAGTGCACGCTGGTCCTCGGGAACAGCCTCCCGTAGAAGGACCCGGGCACGCCGGAGAGGAACACCATCGGCCGGCCCCACTCGTCGGACTTGGCGGCGGACTTGAGCCTGTGGGTGAACTCCGGCAGGCTGAAGAAGATGGTGTTGAAGTCGTTGGTGGGGAGGTCGTTGAGGAGCACCGAGAACTCCGGCGGCGGCTGCGACGACCGGCAGCAGACCTTGCCGATGCCCCCGATGATGTCCTCCACCAGGCAGAGCGCGTTGGGGCCCGAGGAGCAGCCGAGGTCGGCCACCGTGAACCTCTCCGGCATCTGGGAGATGTACACGTCCGTCGCCGAGTTGATGATGAGGCTCTTGAGGGTGTCCATGCCCCTCTTCTGGAGCGAGGAGTTCTGCGCGTAGCTGCTCTCGTCGAGGCCTTCTTTCATGTGGAGGATGGTCTCCACGTCCATGAACGGGAGCTTGTCGGAGCAGTGGAGCAAGGAGGAAGCCATTGCCGGCTACTGTGTGGTAGTGGACTAGCTCGATCTCAAGTCTCAAGAATTAATGCCTTCTTCCTGTAATGCAGTGCATATATACACGGTCAGAACTCTGGGTAATTGCGTACATCCTCATTTTGCACAAATTATACCCTGCCCCTGCCCACGGTGTAGGTGTAAACAAACAAATATCCTCGAGGCATCTGTTTAGGCCGCTTTGCCCAAACAGAGCGTGATAAGTCTAACTGAGATCTCCTTTTTGGCATGGTTTGGTGTGACTGATTGAGAAGCCAGGTTCAGATAAAAGTACAATACCGTCAAGCTTTAGGTACATGGTCTGTGATTCGCTGTTATCATATCATGCATGGTGCTAGATTTGACCCTCAGGTGAAACCAAGTGAAAGTGTGGCGAGAGAAAGAAAAGGTGCTGCAAGCAGCAAAACAACTGGTGAAAACTTTTTTCCTTTTGGAATATATAAAAAGAAAAAGAAAATAAACAGAAAGAATGGGAGAAATAAATTTATGCGCCATGTTCCCTCGCCAGCAAGTGGCCGAAACCCTGAGTCAACCGACACCTTTGGTGCTCAATTGGTACCCTGTCTCTACTAGGACTCCTATGCAGGCATGGTCGCAACTCAGAGACATATCCATGTTTTTTCTAAACAAGATTTTGTTCCTGTAATTAGGAAAGGACATTCCCTTGCCCGAATGGACAAATGGAAATGGGTGCTTGCAATTCCTGAAAGCATGCCCACTTTGCTGCTAACAGGCATCTCCATATGCAAAAAGCCTCACTCTTTTCAGCGCTTCGTTTCAGAAATGGAAGGTTCTTGATTGAACACATGCGGGGAAGCGGATAAACACAGACTAATTGAACGAACGCAGAGCACAAATTAAGCCATCCTCTAGCTGCCTAGCAACACCACCACCGATGGGTACAGGGGCAGACAATGCTGTTTGCATGCCTAGTAATATGCACACCACCCATTTCAGAGCCAGACCAAGCAGATTGCCAAGAACTTACCTTTGGGTTTCAGGCAGACAGTATCCGCTGGTCTCCTCTCCAAGCTGCTCTGCTTTGCTTGGTTAGCAGGTTGGGTGGTTTGGCATCTGCAGTGCTCGCGGCTCGGGGAATTTATAGGCAGGCAAATGGAATCCGAATAGTTGAGTTGCGAGAGGCTGCCCCCACTTGCGCACAACTGTAGTAGTAAAAATGACCACCACCACCACCATGTCCATGCTCGGCTCCACACCGTTGGCTACCGTATGGAGAAAAATATCAGCTTGTCTCTCGCTTTGCTAGTAGTATATCATATTCTTATACATGCATGGAGCCATGGATTAGATACGATACGCCACACACAGCTGGTTCTCACTTCTCACGGTGCATTCATTCATTCACGCGCCCATCCGTATCATTCATGCCTGTGGACTCCGTGACTCTCCGTGTATATAAACAAAACAAAGATTCATCCAATCTTGCGGTTAGTTTATGAGAGGAATCTCCAAAAGCCGGGCTCTGGAGAAGACGGAAGATATTCGAGGCCCATGAGTTCGTAGCGTATGGTCGCGGGACAGGTAGGCGGTGCCGGTGGAAAATTAAGCGGCAGCGAGATGCGGGATGGACCGACGATGGCCGCTTTTCCATCATCTTTTCCGTGCGGGGTTGTGCAGTTGGTGGCGGAGGAGGGAGGAGTCGTCCTCCTTCTCCGGCCGCCCGGTGTTTTTCTTCCATTGCCTCTCCTTTCCTTTCCTCGGGTTGGTGTTGGCTGGTCAGTCGGTGGTGGGGTGGTCACAGGTACGAGAGGAGCAGGGCATCCCAGGGAAAGGACGAGCGCTGCGTGCCGACGCCTCGTCGGTACATTCCCTCCGCTAACTTGCCTGTCAAGAGTGGAATGCGCCCATGAGAGCCTGAGGCTCAGGCGAGTTGCTTCCCAGGACGAGAGTGTTCGGCACAGTCGCAGGCCGAATCCGTCTCCCCTGGTCCTGGTGAATCTTCTCCCTCCGTTTCGCTGTTGCTCGTCTCCTCCCAAGCATAAACCGCGGACGGCGGGCGTCATGCATAATTGCGGTCGTTTTCATGCAGGGAAACGGTCCTGAGCTTTATTCGCGGGTGAAGCAAAAGTACTGACAGACGCACAAGAATAAACCTATTGCTAAGCTAGGCCCTTTATATTAATCACACAGTTCAAATCTAACGACTAACATCACGTCTGAATAAGTAAATTCGACGAACAAGCGAAAGAATCTCTGTCTGCATGCACTTGGGGAAAAGGCGGAGACAGACAATGCGAAAATTATGTAACTTGGCTAGGCTTTTACGGTTGGAGCTCAGGCAAAGAGTTCTCGCAAACAAAAAAAAAGCTTAGGCAAAGAGATCTGCCTACTGATTAAGACTAGACATGCTATATTGTAAGCACATAGCATCGCTTGTACGCATCTCTTTTTTGCATTTCAGGTAAAGGAGAACAAAGAAAATGCGAATTTCTGGCCCTAGCGAATGCCCTAGATGGACACGTCCATTGCTGCAAATGTCTAATGCCCTTTCAGGCTTTGACAGCACATATAAAATTCCAGATATGGTCTGATCTATTCCACATTTTCTATCCCTGGATGCATTATTTAAGGTATCTGTGCACAACACTTTGTCCCTTCAGGACTGTGCCCAATCTCTCTAAGTTCTAGGCTGCTGATTCACTAATGTAAATTGTCATGTTTGAGTGAGCCCAGTTTATCTGCTCCCACCCAGGAACAGTAAATTCAGAATAAAAAAACTCCTAAAACAATTTTTCAAAAACCTGAATTTTTTCGGCATCGAAGATGCTAAAGTGCGCTAGGTGCGTGCAAAATTCTATGATGAATGGACATTCGAGGGGCTCTCGGTGTAGATTTACTTAGCAGTAAATCTTCACAAAGATCTACATGCCCCCATGTGGTGAAGCCGTTGTAGTGCTAATTGGGAGGAGGGATTTCAACATATTTTCTTGTTCTGTTGGTACGCTCGGGGTATCCTGATTTTTATTATGCCGACAACAAGATATTATAATCAGTTTCAATTCTCATATTGTTAATCTAAATACTAGTGTTTTATAATATCAAATCTCATTGAAAAGATTGCATCCAATTCTCGCAGCAACATGCAAGGTATCATCTCTAATATATGATACATTCCATACAAGATGGGCCAGTACAGTTTCCCCAAAATTTAGCAGTGCAACTTTTATTAACAGTAGATATAACATCAAACTTACCTAATTGCATAGAAGCAAACCATAATACATACCGGCATCTTTAAGACTTTAACCTTAAGCGAGAGAGATAGGGACATTTGAACTTGATTTTTGAAAGTCAGACACATATTACAAAAGAATTAATGTGCAACAAGAAATATAAACAATAATAAATGTAGTCACAAAAATAAGTTGTAGTGATTTGTTTTTCTTGATAGTTATTAGTAAAGAATCATTAGATTTTCATAGCAAAAGGAGAAACGTCTAAGTTTAGTAGTTGGTAACCGTGCTTGAATTTGAAGATTTATCTTCACCTATTTTACTTTAAGTTGAATTCATAATTGTTTGAGTTGCGTAATATCCCATTATGTAGCTTGGTAACCGAGTCAAACCTAATTATGAATCAATTCATGACGATCATAGGTAAAAATTTATATTCTTTGGTCACTGATAAACATATAGTTTCCTAAAATTTTGCGTTACAACTTTTATTAACAATATAAATATAACATTAAAATTAATTGCATAGAAGCGAACCATAATACGTATTGGAATATTTTAAACTTAAGCTAGAGAGAGAGAGAGAGAGAGAGAGAGAGAGAGAGATTTGAACTTGATTTTGCAATTCAGACACATATTACAAAAGAATTAGTGTTTAACAAGAAACATAAATAATAATAAAATCTAGTCACAAAATAAGCTGTGCTTATTCCTTTATTTATAGTTATTAGTAAAAAATTACTAGATTTTCATAGCAAAAGGGAAAACACAAGTTTAATAGTCATAACCGTTCTTCAATTCGGAGATTTATCTTCACCTATTTTACTTTCTGTCGAATTCCTAATAGTTTGAATTGTGTGATCTCCCTTTGTAGATTGGTAATCAACTTAAATCTATTCGATTGTAATTGAATTCATGACGATCATAGGTAGGAAGTTTATATTCTTCGGTCACTGATAAACATTTTGTTGGACATAACTCAACAGAATTGTCCGAAAGTATACAGATCCGAAATAGGTCATCCTGCTATTTATAGGTACTTGATACCAACTTGGCACATAAAAGATACCGAAATGGCAAGAGCATATGAAAAAGTATATGCGTCGTTTTTTTATATTTTGAACACATAAATGCTTTGGGTCAGTGCAAGTTAGAGGTTGGTGTTCTTTTTGTGATTCCAATGTGGTGGCTCACGGTAGTGCTCGGATCAATTGGCTGTTCTTAATTTCTTATAGTCATCGCCAGGTGCAAGCCAAGCTTCTCGATGTATATTTGAAATTTTGTAGTGTTACGCGGGTGCTATGCATATATTCAAAGGCACCTGCTCCCTCCATTTTATTCTCTTTTTGACCAGTGTATAACGGCCCTTGGGGCTAAGCCGTACTTGAATGAATCTGATTATGCGGCCCTAGTTTTCTGGTTTCCACACGTTCTGTTGGCTCACAATTACAGGGAATATTTTACGACTTTATGCTTATGCATGAGCAGTATAATATATAATTAGGTTCTAGGGGCTCTGAATATCTTTCTGACGGTTCCCCTATGTAAAATAATGGATGAATACATGAATGTACAGGGAGTATTATGTTAAGGAAATGCCGAGATTAAAGTCTGAACTTGCTAAGTAGCGATAAATAAACTACAGTAGCACTTGGACTAGGTGTTGTTTTGGTGGTGGTTGTACTGGTGCTGCATGAACTGGAATTCTGTAGCGGGGCTTTTCTTTTTTAACTTATTCTTCTTCTTTTTTGGTTGTGTGCATCCGTAATGCCATTAGGGTATTGTGTTGTTGCAGAGGCCGGATGTAATTAATATCTTCGCGATATTAATATATTCCCTTTATAAAAAAGTAGCGACAAATAAATTATAGTAGAAGTATTAAATTTCAAGAGAGGGACTGTTTGTTCTTAAAGTACATTAAGAAAAAAGATATGATGAGAAATTAAAAGGTCGTTCCTTCGGTCCTTATCCCCACCGTTGCTGCCAGGGGAGCCAACGAGCAAAGCTTGCTCTGCCGACGGCGGTGGCGGGGCTGCCTCTCGAAACAAGCTTTCGCTCCGTTTTTGTCGGGGGTGTCGTGCGACATATGCCAAAGGATGGCTTATCATGGAGGGGGCTAATAAGACGTCGTCGGTGCCAGGAAACAGGATGAGGCGAAGGCATGCACGCTGGTGAATCTTACCCAGGTTCGGGGCTCTCCTATGAGATAACACCCTTAGTCCTGCTCTGCGGGGTCTCCGCATGATCACTAAAGCAACAAGAGTGGCTACAAGATCGCTCCTTGAGCTGTTTCTCTAGGGGGGAGAAGAACAAGGCTAGCCCTAGCTTCCTCTCTCTATATGGGTGTGTGTGGATGAACTAGAGTCGGAACCCTTTGCATGGATGCCCTGGGGGTTTATATAGGCTTACCCCAGAGGTACAAAGGTAATCTGGCCGGGTGTAGGACCCTGCTGTCAGTGTCTTTGGTCGCCGGCTTCTCCGCTGGCTGATGGGGCCAGCCGCCTGGTGGGCCCTGCTGGTTGTCTCATACTTGGCCGACAGGCCGCGCCGCCATGGTCCGGGCCGGCTGCTCAAGATCAGAGCGATGTTGGTAATGATGCGTGCTTTGTCAGTGGAGGCGTGGCTATAGTGCCGCCGCCTGGCAGGCGATCACTGTAGCCATTCCCCATCTCTTCTGATTAATGGCGCACGGACTTTGAGGGAGGAGGGGGCCGCCTGGTAGGAGTCAGCCTCCCCTCACGCCGACTGGTCCATGCTCGCCGCCTTCTGGCTTCTCACTGATAGGCAAGACTCACCGCCTGTGGGCCGTACCGACAACCCGTACTAGAGGCATGGCCTTCTCTGCCATAGGTGACGTCGTGGGGGAGTGGCAACAGTGTCGCGCCAGACGGGAGATCTTCGTCTGGTATGGTGCACTGTGGCCACGCTTGGCCCTGGATTTGGGGGTGGCAGGGCGCGCTGTAGCCATGCCCCGTCTCATCGTATTTATGTGGGCGCAGACTCTGAGGACGCTTGGGGCCGCCTGCCAGGAGCCGGCCCACCTCGTGGCCGCATGCTGGGCCTTGCCACCTTCAGGGAGCAGGCCGCTTGGACCAACCGGCTGCGGGAAGGGCGGCGCTTTGGTCTTGATTCTTGTGGGGCGCAGCCGGCCTCGATGTCTTGAAGCGCCATGGGGGGCCGATGAGGCTACCCGTGGCCAATTACTCTGACAGTAGTCCCCGAAGTTGATGAGGCTCCGCAGCTGATGAAAGGAAGGAGCCTCGGCAACTTCATACTCCGAGTGCTTCATTTGATTCTTGCTCCGTCCGTCTCTCGGCGCGCCGACTGCCAGGAGCCGGACACGACCAGACGGGCCGCCTGGTGGTTTTTGAAATGCCTTGGTGGGAGCTAGGTGGAGTTCTAGCAAAGCATCTAGGCTAGCCACCCGCCACTCACACGCCACGCGGCGCTTGCCAGACGGGCCGGCCTGCCAACCCACGCGCGCGATGGGACGTCGCTGAAGGCAGGGCCCGCCACTACTGGGCATCGGCACGCGCGCGCATCCTCTGCGGCCAAGGCGGGCGGTTGGGATCCTGCGCGCCATTACCATGCGCTGTTATATGCGGTAAACACGGGGTCGTGGGCGTAGTTAATCCCACTATCCCATGCCCCATCCCCTCGGCTTCACAACCAAGGGCTATAAGTAGGGGGAGGAGGGGAGCGGCAGACGCACGCACGCCCTCCTCTCCTTCGCCATTTTCTTGCCTCCTCTTCTTCGCCGCCGCCACACTCCGTGCTCTACAGAAGTGCTGTTGCGGCTTGCCGTCGTCGTTGAGCTTTTTCTTCCCGAGCCTTCTCTGTTGGAAATATGCCCTAGAGGCAATAATAAAATGGTTATTATTATATTTCCTTGTTCATGGTAATTGTCTATTGTTCATGCTATAATTGTGTTATCCGGAAATCATAATACATATGTGAATACATAGACCACAACATGTCCCTAGTGGACCTCTAGTTGACTAGCTCGTTGATCAATAGATGGTTACGGTTTCCTGACCATGGACATTGGATGTCGTTGATAACGGGATCACATCATTAGGAGAATTATGTGATGGACAAGACCCAATCCTAAGCATAGCACAAGATCGTGTAGTTCGTCTGGTAAAGCTTTTCTAATGCCAAGTATCATTTCCTTAGACCATGAGATTGTGCAACTCCCGGACACCGTAGGAATGCTTTGGGTGTGCCAAACGTCACAACGTAACTGGGTGGCTACAAAGGTGCACTACGGGTATCTCCGAAAGTGTCTGTTGGGTTGGCACGAATCGAGACTGGGATTTGTCACTCCGTGTGACGGAGAGGTATCTCTGGGCCCACTTGGCAGGACATCATCATAATGAGCTCAATGTGATCAAGGAGTTGATCACGGGATGATGTGTTACGGACGAGTAAAGAGACTTGCCGATAACGAGATTGAACAAGGTATAGGAATACCGACGATCGAATCTCGGGCAAGTATCATACCGGTAGACAAAGGGAATTGTGTAAGGGATTGATTGAATCCCCGACATCGTGGTTCATCCGATGAGATCATCGTGGAACATGTGGGAGCCAACATGGGTATCCAGATCCCACTGTTGGTTATTGGCCGAAGAGATGTCTCGGTCATGTCTGCATGATTCCCGAACCCGTAGGGTCTACACACTTAAGGTTCTATGACGCTAGGGTTATAGGGAAAGTTTGTACGTGGTTACCGAATGTTGTCGGAGTCCCGGATAAGATCCCGGACATCACGGGGAGTTCCAGAATGGTCCGAAGGTGAAGATTTATACATGGGAAGTCATCATACGGTCACCGGAAGTATTCGGGGGTTTGCTTAGGTATTGTCTGGGACCACGAAGGGTTCCGGGGGTCCACCGGGAGGGTCCACCTGCCCCGGAGGGCCCTATGGGATGTATGTGGAAGGGAACCAGCCCCTAAGTGGGCTGGGCGCCATCCCCCCAGGGCCCATGCGCCTAGGGTTTGGGGGAGAACCCTAAAGGGGGCGCCCCCTTGGCTTGGGGGGCAAGCCTCCCCCCTTGGCCGCCGCCCCCCTCTAGATCCATCTGGAGGGGGCCGGCCCCCCTCTCCCTTACCCATATAAATAGAGGGGAGGTGGAAGGGCAGCCACACCACATCCAAGGCGCAGCCCTCCCCCTCTCCAACACCTCCTCCTCCTTCCGCGGTGCTTGGCCAGTCGTCTTGGGAGTACCATCTTGCTCCAACACCACCACGTCGTCTTCTTTGGTGAAGTTGTCTTTCCCAACCTCTCCCTCTATCCTTGCTGGATCAAGGCATGGGAGACGTCACCGGCCTGCACGTGTGTTGAACACGGAGGCGCCGTTGTTTGGCGCTTAGATCGGAATCAACCGCGATTTGAATCGCTACGAGTACGACTCCTTCATCCGCGTTCTTGTAACACTTCTGCATCGCGATCTTCAAGGGTATGAAGATGCACTCCCCTCTCTCTCGTTGCTAGTCTCTCCATAGATTGATCTTCGTGATGCGTAGAATTTTTTTTAATTTCTGTAACGATCCCCAACAGTGGCATCATGAGCTAGGTCTATGCGTAGTTTCTATGCACGAGTAGAACACAAGTTTTTGTGGGCATCGATTTTGTCAATTTACTTGCCATTACTAGTCTTATCTTGATTCAGCGGCATCGTGCACTACAAAAAAAAGACACATCTGTGACATTTTGGGCCGAACGAATTTTTTCTGTCATACTTATGACACTTCTATGACGATAATTGTGACAAAACCCGGTATCATCATAGATGTGGTGGGGTCCTACTTCTATGACAAAAAATCATGACAGAAAATGGGATTTTCGTCCTGGGCGGGCCGGAGACGCAGCTGCATGACATTCTTTGGGCCATCCATGACGGTAAAAACTATGGTAGAAGAGAGGGCGCGGAAAACATCGGGGAGTCCCCGGTTACAGTGGGTGGTCGGGGGCCGAGCGATGCGCGTTTTTCTCGTACGTACGTGTGTGTGTGCGAGGCATTGGGCTCTAACTGAACCCGAGCGAAGCATTGGGCTCTAACTGAACTCGAGCGAAGCATTGGGCTCTAACTGAACTCGAGCGATTGCACTGCAGGCGACGCGTTACTGAACCCGAGCGATCGATCGATAGCTGTTAACTGAACCCGATCGAGCGATTCCTTCGCTACTGCTGCTAACTGAAGCCGATCGATGCTGCCTCTGGATGAACAATGAGCGTTCCGGGGGGGTGGACGAACAGTTCCCAGTGGGGGTGGATGAGAAGGACCCCGTGGTGTTGCCTCTGGATGAACAGTATCCCGATCGATCGAGCCGGTTGGAGCTGGATGAACAGGACCCCGTGGAGGGTTGGATGAACAGGACCACCCCGTGGAGGGCAGGATGAACAGTAGACGGTGGAGGGCAGGATGAACAGTAGCCCGTGGAGGCGTGGTTGAACAGGAGCCCGTGGAGAGGGTTGGTTGAGCAGTAGCCGATGGAGTAGCGCGCGGTGGAGGCTGGATGAACAGGAGCCCGTGGATGAACAGTCGCAGGTGGAGGCTGGAGGAGGTCACGGTGGATGAGCAGTAGCCCGTGGAGGCTGGAGGGGGTCGACGGTGGAGATGAGCAGTATCCCGTGGAGTCCTGTTTTGCGGTACGGCACACCCCTCCTGATGAACAGGACCCCCATTTCGACCATAGCGCTCCAACACAAGTCCATTTCCTCCGTTTTGCGGTAGGCCACACCCCTCTCGATCAACAGGACCCCCGTTTCGACCGTAGGAGGTCCGTTTCCTCCGTTTTGCGGTACGCCAGACCCCTCCCGATGAACAGGATCCCGTTTCAAACGTGGCCGGTCGAACACAAGGCCGTTTCCTCCGTTCTGCGGTACGCCATGCCTCATTTCCATCGGCTGTTCCGTCCAAGCCCTCCCGATGAACACGACGACACATTCCGTTCCGACCCAGCCGGTTGGCTCCCCATGAACACGACGACGACGATGTTTCTCCGTTCCGACCCAGCCATGTACACGAGCCCTGGCCGTACGTATGCGCGAGTAGGCGTTCGAGACCCTGCCCGTATGTATGTACGTGGCCGTATTTTCTTTCTTGCACACTGGTCGATGTACGTATGTGTACATGCTACGTGCGCGCCTCTACTACGACATGTGCGTGCCTCTACATCGACCAGTATGTACGTACACGTTCGCGACCAGAATGACAACGCTACGTATGCTTCGACCAGGTGGGTCCCGACTGTCACGCACTTCCTTGCGTGCGAAGATGTAGCTGGTGGGTCCCAGCAATCAGGGGGCGAATCATTTTTTGCCCGGACGCACTTCCTTGCGTGCGAAGATGTAGCTGGTGGATCCCAGCAGTCAGGGGGAAACATTTTTTTCACGAAATACGGTGGCCCGTCCGGTGGGTACCCGCTGTCAGGTGGAGGAATAATTATTTTGCACGTAATAAGGAGGCACTTCCTTGTTGCGGCCGTGGACCCAGCTATCAGCCTCTCCAGCAGAGCAGAGGGATGGCCTGGCCAGCGGTGGGAGTAGAAGGGGGCAGTGAGGCCTCCGCCGCATCGCAGCCGGCCACGGGAGGCAGGACCACGAGGCACGACCGGCGCTGGTTTGGGCGGCTGGAGCAACAAGACCAGAGGTTGAAGAAGCACTACGGCCGTTGGATGGACATCGTATGGTCAGTGGAGCTAGAATCGTGCATATTGACTAAGTTAACAAAGCCCTCCGTCCCCGTCAACTTAGTAGGCCCACAAGTCAGCCTGCCACTATACTGGGTCCCAGCTAGCAGGGGAGTACTCATTTTTTTTTTGCGTAATAAGGAGGCACTTCCTTGCGTGCGAAGATATAGCTGGTGGGTCCAAGCTGTCAGCGGCGGTAACATTTTTTTCGCGAAATACAGAGGCCTTTTCGGTGGGTCCCAGATGTCAGGTGGAGGAATCATTATTTTGCGCGTAATAAGGAGGCATTTCCTTGCCTGCGGTCGTAGACCCACCTATCAGCCTCTCCACGTACAGTCCACTTCAGATGCATGTCGGTCGTTGACCACGTTGACCAGGCCGTGCCGAGAGCACCAGGGCGGTGGACGACGGCGAGGCCTAGGAAGGGAAAGAAACGGAGGTAGGGAAGACTCGGCAGTTGTTTCCCACGCGGAGGGGAGTACGACTGTACGAGGGTTTACTGGTTCGTCTGCCGTCATCGGAGAATAACAGCAGGTGTGGGTGAGTAGAAGGATGGCTAGGCCAGTGATGGGAGTATGGTGGGGCGGTGAGGCCTGCGTGGGAGCACAGCCGGCCGCGGGGAGGAGGGAGCAGGCAGTCCCGCCGGCGCTTGTTTGAGCAGCTGTAGCAGGAAGAGCAGAGATTGAAGAAGCACGACGGTCGTTGAATGGACATCCAACAGTCACTGCTTGTGCATCAACCTTTTTTTAGGAAAGCCTCAAATCTGTGAAAAACAACATACAGCCCATCTGCCATTATTTCTAATAATTTTCAGCTCATTTGCTAATTCTTAAGGTTTTTTTTGGAGCCCATATTCTTTTTGTTAGCATTACAGCCCATATTGTGGCCACGGTTAAAAAATTATACGAAATTTTGCATATTTCGGTGTTGTCCGAACTGTTTTTAATCCCGAAATTTCGAGTCACATTCAAACTGATTTTAAAAATAAATGTATATCAATATAAAATCCAACAAATTGTCCCCGCATAAAAATCAATGCAATTTAAAATCTTAAAATGAAAAAAACAAATTTGAAAGTAATTGTCGGTTTGATGTGTTTTAAAAATGTACAACCCATTTCTCATTACTGATAGGCCATTTTCTCAGCCAGCCGAATAAAGTTGTCCTTGTCTTGAAAGATTTGCAGCCCAACAGGCCCGACAATGCGACTTACTTGGCAAATCACAAAAAACTGGGTTGTGGCCGTGGACCCATTTATCGCCTCTCCATCTGATACTCTTCCGATGGAAGTCGGTTGTTGACCACATTGACCACGCTGCGCCGAGAGCACCAAGGCAGTGGACGACGGCGAGGCCTAGGAAGGGGACGACACGGAGTCGGGGAAGACGCGGCAGTGGATGCCCACGCGGAGAGGAGTACGAGGCTTCACTGGTTCGGCTGCGGTGTGAGGTTGCCGTCGCCGCAGAATAACAGGGGGTATGGGTGAGTGGAGGGATGGCCTGGCCAGCGGTGGGAGTAGTATGGGGGCGGTGAGGCCTCCGCAGTAGCACAGCCGGCCACAGGAGGCAGGAGCAGGCGGCACGACCGGCGCTGCTTTGGGCTGCCGGAGCAAGAAGACCAGAGGTTGAAGAAGCACTATGGCCGTTGGATGGACATCGTACGGTCAATGGAGCTATAATCGTTCATATTGACTAATTTGACAAAGCCCTCTATCCCCGTCAACTTAGTAGGCCCACAAGTCAGCCACCCACTATGGTGGGTCCCAGCTAGCAAGGGGCTATTCATTTTTTTTATGCGTCATAAGGAGGCACTTCCTTGCGTGCGAAGATATATCTGGTGGGTCCGACCTGTCGGGGGGGATGCTTTTCCGTGAAATACAGAAGCCCTTCCCGTGGGTCCTAGTTGTCAGGTGGAGGAATCATTATTTTGCACGTAATAAGGAGGCATTTCCTTGCGTGCGGCCGTGGACCCAGCTGTCAACCTCTCCACGTACAGTCCACTTCCGATGGATGTCGTTCATTGACCATGTTGACCAGGCCGCACCGAGAGCACCAGGGCGGTGGACGAAAGCAAGACCTAGGAAGGGAATGATACGGAGGCAGGGAAGACTTGGCAGTTGTTTCCCACGCGGAGGGGAGTACGACTATACGAGGGTTTACTAGTTTGTCTTCCGTCGCCGGAGAATAACATCAGGTGTGGGTGAGTAGAGGGATGGCTAGGCCAGCGATGGGAGTACGATGGGGCGGTGAGGCTCTGGCGGCAAAGATAGCCGTCAAGGAGGAGGGGCAGTAGTGCGGGTGGCGCTTGTTTGAGCGGTTGGAGCAGGAAAAGCAGAGATTGAAGAAGACGACAGCCGTTGGATGGACATCCAACGATCCTTTGCTCGTGTGCATTATTTCTAATAATGTACAACCCATTTGCTAATTCTTAAGAATTTTTGGAGCCCATCTTCTTTTTGTTAGCATTACACCCCATATTGTGGCCACGGTTAAAAAGTATAGGAATTTTTTGCATATTTAGGTGCGGTCAACTGTTTTTAATCCCGAAATATCGATTCACATTCAAACTATTTTGAAAAATAATTTATATAAATACAAAATCCAAATAATTGTCCACGCATAAAAATCAATGGAATTTAAAATCTTGTAATGAAAAAAAATTGAAACTAATTCCCGGTTTGATGTCTTTTAAAAATGTACAACCCATTTCTGGGCAAACCGAATGAAACTCTCCTCGTCTTGAAAGATTTGCATCCCAGCAGGGCCGATAAAGCATGTAGGCCTCGTTTGGGTATTTCTTTTAAAAAATAGAACTGGGCTAGCCATTTTCAGCAAGAAAAAAACACAACTGGGCTCATGATGTGGTAAACATAAATAAAACCTTGGCTAGACGGGCCACAGCCCCGCACAGCCCCGTTGTTACCTTGATCCATCGCTAAAACTAGTATAAATAACAACTGCTTGTTCAAAAAAACTACTGCAGCGACCTCTTTGGGTCCCCGTGTCACCGCTCGTAGTGTAATTCTGCTTATTGACTACGTTGACAATGGCGTGAGCCCCGGATGTCCAACCATTAGGAGGAACCATATTTTTCGCTTGTAATATAGAGGCACTTGCTTGCGCATCGCCATGACGCCGGTGGGTCCCTCATCGGCCTCTCCACGTACAGTCGTCTCCTTGTTCCTCTCGGTTGTTGATGACGTTGACAACGCAAGAGGGCGGCGCACCGTGCACGACGAGCGAACCAAGGCCGCAAGGCGGAGGACGACGGCGAGGCCTCAGACGAAACGAACAAGAGCTGTGGAAGATGCGCCGTCCGCCGCAGCATCGAGGGGAGTACGAGGTTGACTGTTCAAAAGGGTGTGTGTTGGGGCTGACGTCGCGGGAGAATAACATGACATGTGGGGGAATAGAGGGAGGGACTGGCCAACGTTGGAGGGTACGTACGGTAGGGCGGCGGAGCCGCAACCAGCCATGGGAGGCGGGAGCAGGCGGAGCCGATGGGGTGGTTTGGTTTGGGTGGCTGGAGGAAGAAGAAGACAAGAGATAGAAGATACACGACAGATGTTGGATGTCAATCCAACGGCTGGTAGGCAGAATCGTTTGTTGACTGGCTAGTAAGTCGACACCACCTTGGATAGGCTATTTCCTCACGGGTCCCAAATGTCAAAATCCAAATCTATCACAGTCATGCAGCCCTTCCTATGAAAATTTACCGCCCATTTGATGTGCTAGTTGGAAATAAGTTTGTGGGTGCTGGTGGGGGCTAATCACTTGGCTTCTGTAATGCACAGTGAGCTCAAGCAGCCAAGTAGAGTGATGGTATTTCCCTTGGTTGGTTTTTGTTAGTTGTTACAATATTTCACTCTAAATTAAACGACTGGCAAGCCATTTGCCTTGCTTCAAAGAAAATACGACAGTCACAGCCGAGTTGAAAAGGGCAAGAACATCTAACTCCAGCTTAGAAACTGTACAAAAGCACGAGGGTTAATTGTTCATCAGGTTTACAAAAAAACCCAGGTTGAAAAGCCAACAACATCTAACTCCAGCACTATTTTTGGCAGTCACAATCAAATGGATCGGTCAGGTCCATAGAATGAACATCTTGGGTCGTAAAATTTACTGGATTATGACCACAATATGTTGTAAATAGAAGCCCGACATGTTCAGAAGCTCTTTTTCCCACCAAACTCCTTTTTTGCTCTTCCACATACCCATCCGTCAAAACCATGCTTTGATAAACTTAAGCCCGATGGACAATAGTAACCTCAAGATTCAGCAGGAAGAATGTGACAAATCTAGTATTTGCACGGTTGGCTACATATCGTTCTAGCGTTATTGTCTTCAATCGAATCTCATGAGAAGTGAGAAAATCCTGATGCTTACGAATCCACCGATTGCTTATAACTTTCTTACCCCGTCATGTTGCCTAAATAGACATGAAGATTGAAAACAGTTTAGGTCTAAAAAAAGGAGTGTCGAAAGAGCAACAGCTGAACGGTTAATTCTAGTACACTATATGCGGGCTTCCAATGTGCGTGAAATTATCACCTTTATATACAACTTCTCCGGACATAGAAAGCATTGCAGCAAACCAGTAATCTTGTTCAGATCAAAACTATTCATTTGGATATATAAGATCTTAACAGAATCCAAAGACCATTGATAGGCCATCCATGGAGAAACTCTTCATTGAGCATAGAACATAATATTAGTACAAAATGTGTACTCCAAGATGACATATAACTTATGCGCAGAAATTTAAAATGCAGCTTATGTTTACAAGTGTAGATGATAATGTAAAGTACCTGAAGAACTGTGGAGCCAAACACCATATTAAAATGAGCACAGAGATCATGTATTACACCCATGCTCTCCAGTTTATGCGCAGAGAGGATGGTTATTTGCAACGGTGAATAACTAGAATCAATGATCAACCTTTGAAGTGAAGGGGCATCTTGGATGATGAGCTGCCTTCCGTCAAAACAAATTCCAATTCTTACAAGGTTAGGCGACTTTATTTGGAGACAACTGATTCTAACTGTGAAAACAAGCACCGGGCACTCCAGGGCAGGGCAACTGGAGTGGATGATGTTGTGCAATGAGGCCTCCGATATACGAACCCGCACAAGTGAAAGTTTCTTCAGAAATGGGAGTCAAAGGTTTAGTACCAGATTGTTTGGTAGGTCGCACAGTGCAAAGGTGGCGGTGTGAAGAGAGGAGGAAAACCGCGAGATGGACATCGGTGCTGAGGGCACAGGTAGATGGCGTTCGGTATCTGGTAGGTGATTTCCAGGGGAATAGTAGAACTCAAGCAGCTGTAGTTCTGTGAATTCAGGGGATTTCAGCCCGTGCAAGGCATGGTATGCTTGCTCAGGTAGCATGACAGGATGCTGAGGATTTGAATGGAGCCCTGGTGGGAGGAGATGATGGCTCTGGGGATTTCAAAATCATTGAAGAGAGATAGCTGACGACAGTCAAGATTAAGGGGCATGGCGCGCCATAGAGGGCGCCACCGAATTGAGAGGACTTGGGTGCGGCAGCAATCCTTGGTGGGGAGAAGCGAGATGATCTCCCCAAGGATGGCATTTGGGAGATCGCTGATGCAGTCCACACGAGATTCTACGGGTTCCTGGTATCCGATGGGGGCGGGGTCGCCGCTTCTCCCTGCTGCGGGTGCGGATTTACAACAAAGGCCGGCCAAGGGAGCCTCATCTTCTTGGCGCTGGGGTCAGCCGACTCCATTTTCCTCGAGGGCGTCGCGTCGCACTCACGGATTTGAGCAGATTAACGAATGACGAGCCTAGTTGTAGTGCGAGTGAAGAAGAAGGGGAGCTTGGGTTTTTCTGTAGTAGTGCGGAAGAAGGGGAGCTGGGATTTTCTGTAGGAGTGAGGTGAGGAATTTGGGGGTACGAGTGGAGCGAGCTGACGTGAGATGGGTGGGAGTGAGGAGGAACAAGAACACCGAGGTTTTTTGGGGGGGCGGTGTGCTGGGTGTGGGTAGCGCCTCTCATTCAGTAAATATATGGACTTTTGAATTGATTTTAATATTTACTAGGGTGGATGGGCTGTTTTGTCTTGGGCCCAGAGAAACAATTACTACTAGTAAAGTGGAGACACTCTCTGGTACCAGAAAAACAATTACTACTAGTACAGTGGATACAATACCGCTTCTGGCTCCTCCTAGGTCATCGAAACGTCTCCCTCTACTGAATGCCGTTATACTTTTGTTCACCGACATGCGGGCCATGCAGCGCGTGGGCACAAATCCACCAAATTAGAAGGCAGTATGCAGGCGGAGAGTCACCCTGCTCGTAGCGCGACAATAACGAGCCGTCGTATCACAAAATCCCACCTCCCTGCAGTCTAAGTTTGATGGACGAAGCAACCATCATTTCACTCTTCGCTGAATCCCCTTCTCCATCACGGTCTTCAAGAAAGGCAACACTTGCATCTGCCACTGTTCTTCTCTCCCAACGAAGGGAAGGTAAGAGGATCTGTGGTATTGGTATATTTTCATTCAGAGAAAAAAAAGAACTTTTGCAAAGCAGTAACCGATCCGCACTCTCTTTTTCGTTTCATTGTCATTGCGATTGTGTTTTTTCAGTGGTCTCCTAGTATTCGTCAGTTTCATGATGGACCAAGAAGAACCAGGCAAAGATCTGTCGATATTGGAGCAGACACGGGAAGCTGATCCCCACGAGATAGAGAGCTCCAAGAAGATGGAGGCAGCCACCGAGCCGCCCTGACACGCCACGTCCACTCATCGAGATGGTCAACGCCTGCTTGAGGTTACAGCCCCGTGGCAATGCAGAGCAGTTTTCCCCTTCGAGGATGTGTCCCCCCAGCTGAGCTGCCCAAGGTGATTTTCTTCTTTGCCGATCTCGATTGTGGTTTTTCATCTAAGTATGTGGTGATGAATAATGCAAAATTTTATTAGCTTCGATGCCATGCTATACATAGTGGTTTAAATAACTTGTGTTTCTTATGCTGGAAAGTAATTCAGAATTTGTTTATGTTTCAATTAGAGCCTTGATGCAGACAAGGATTGTGTGGTTGTACGTGTCACTCGCTATGAGGTGGATGACCTGAATATACGCACTGGGAAAACATAGTTTTTAGGTTGTTGGATCTTGGAAGCCATTTGCGCTTATACCAATGAAGAGTTGTATTCCAGCCTCACTGTTGTCAGGCGTGTTGTCCAGGGTGTACTGAAGCACAAGAAGTTCAAAGCTACTACTTCGTTTGTGAGGCATACTGTTCTTGTGAATCTTACGCAGGAAGATGACATGGCATGCCTCCACAAACAAGTTTATGAGTGGCAAGGCCACAAGGTTGTATTCATGAAGGTTCACAGGATTGAGCTGCTGCCGGACGTCCTCGATGATGTTCATGGCAAGGTCCGTCTTGTGTCCAGCCCAAATTAGATCGAGGCATGAAATACTTGCCCCATCTAGTGTTTAATAGTAGTTTGGATTCTGTCTAATTATCCGAACCTTGCCTGTTATCGAGCCCTCTAGGGCTAGTACTCTGTTTGAATCCGTCTATGGGAACTGCTACTACTTTTGTGTGCCCGTGAATCATCGTAATTGTTGCCGAAATAGATGCGTCCTCACTAGTTTTATCATACGAGTAGTGTGTGTTTTGATGAAATAGAGTACTCGTTCGAGAACTGTGCGCCGACGTATACATAAGTACTTGTAAAAAACTGTTGGTGCTACCCCACTTGTAAGCAGTTGTGCAAAACATGGCACATTGGCTCAGCTCGCTTCAACACTAGGCTATCGACCAGCTAACAATCAACAATCTGCTGTCTGACATATAAGCAACTATGTATCTTGTTACAGTGGTTCATGCAGTTAACTGAGGCACAATGTAAATTCCAAACGTTCACACGCTAGTCCAGCGTTCATGTGGAACACTCGCATTAAACTCGGCTTCATAAAAAACTTGAAGAGCATAAGTTAAGCAATTTTATACATCTCAATGATTCATATAACATAACAAACATATACTAGTTAATAGCAAAATACAAAGTTGTGAGAAGGTTTACAAATCAGGAAAAAACAAGCAAGGCTTCTCTGAGCAAAGGGCCTCCCGGCAGGCTTAAATTTCCCGGAGTTCACTCTGGTTTTTCTTGTTGCCACCATCCAGGGTTAGGTTCTCTCAGTCCAGAATAACCAATTATAATTGGGTTCTCAACTGGAATGCTGAACTGAACCATGCAGGTAATCTTGACCAAATTGAAAGTCTTGTGCATTCCACTAAATTTAAGCACCGCTATTTGCAGAAATAAGCAGACAACAATGCCTCTTGTCCGTGCACCTGTCCCAAAAACCTCCGTGCAGCCGTGCCAGCTTGTCCTCGGTCCATGTATGAACAGGAGGAAAGTGCATTCCGGACTAGGATGCAGATGTTTTCGCTCGTCCCTGCACTGCAATCAGGAAGTAAAACATATGAATCAGCTTCTTTTAGATTGCGTTGGTCATTCTACCTAGTAACTACCAATGTAGGAATACCTGGAAGACGGATGGTTAGACGAGGCAACGAGGGATAGCCATCTCATTTTGCGTAGTTCTACTAAAACTGAGGTGTGTGCTTTTGATTGCGCGGATAGATACGATACGGGGACAGACATCCCGAAAAGATATGGAGACAGACATCCCTATTTGCTAAATAAATAAATACGGTTATTTAAACAAAGGATGATATTTGCAGTGGCATGTGATTAACAACAGCATCTATTGTGTTATAATTGGCACTAGATTGACAGTATGAAAGTGTCCTTAAGTAAGTAGCATCACATCACATCAACACTGCCACTAGATTAACATGCAGAACAATAGCATTAGTATTATTGTCATGAGAGTAGCACATGGTCAGTAAATGTGCAATCAAATTTGTGTGGTTCCATTGGGATGAAGCAATGTTAGCGGTGTGAGATTTAAGTGTAACTGCAAAAACCAAACTCATGGGAAATAAAGCAAGACGGAAGAACTTCATAAAATGGTGGTGGCATTGCTTCAATTTATCGACGGCACTAGACCATTACTTATAGTGACATTAGGTGGCATTGCTTAATGGGTCATGTGATTTTACATTAACGGTAGCGATATGGGCATAGGGACAGCAGAGGCATAAAGTGGTGAGGCAGATGTGGTTGCCGAGAGCAGCAAACATCAGTCCGTCAAGCTGTGGCAGAAGTCATACTTCTATGTGAAGAACGTCAACCCGGCCGATTTCGCCAACCCGCCGGACTACGGTTAGCCCGCCAAATGAGCCGCACCAACTGGACCTTTAAGCCGAAGCACTTGTCGCCCACCTCCATTGCTGCTATTTCCATGCTCAAGGAGATGACGGACTTGGAGGGCCTCCAGGCGTCCGACTTGTTGATGGCCATCGTGGTGCGCCGGGTTCTCCCTCTCCAAGGCCGACCGCACATGATCAGACAGATGAATGGGCACCAGGACCCGTGCCGGCTGTCCACCCGCGAGATGCCGGTCGCGGAGGTGGCTCGCATGGTGAACGAGATCGCGAACCTCAAGCTCTCGGAGTCGGACTAGCGGTTCGGCAAGCGGCCGTACTCCCGCGCACATCCGCCTCCTGCCGTAAGATCTCGACTCTTCTTTCTTTCTTGGTCTTTCTTCTTCTGCCGAGTTCTGCTTTGCCGACTGATCATTCGGACGTGTCGCAGATCCTCTCGACTGAACAGGCGGCTGACGCCCCGACACCAGGTCAGGAATACCTGCTAGACCAAGCGGTGAGCGACGCATACGACCCCTACTTGGGGGCGGCCGCCTTGGAAGACGACGCCACAAGCGGCGGCGACGGGGCAGGCGGCCGGTATTGAGACGTGGCCGGACGATGACGAGGAGGAGTCCGAGCCGCGTTGCCAGTCGGCCGCCAACAAGGCGGGGGCGAGCTCCTCAGCGGCGCCACCCACACCGAAGCATCGGACCGGCATGCAGCTGCAAGGCGGACGACCGAAGAAACCCAAGGGCTCGGCCGCAGCGACCAGGCGGGAGGAGGCTGCCGCGAAGGCGGCTCGGTACCAGAGGGACCCGATGTAGCCGCCGACGGTGTCCGCGTAAGTGCTTGTTCTTCTTGTTTTTTCCTTCGTCTTTTTGCAAACTTCTTATGAATTTTTCTTGTCTTGCATGAATCAGAGCCCCGCTCTCTCTTGAGCGGTCGACCTCCGCCTCCATCATCGAGGGAATGGAGGGCTCCGCCAACACCCGCCGCATAGACCCGCTTGCCGACCTCCGGGAGGCGACAGATAGGAACACACCGGAGGCGCGCGAGGAGAAGGAGAGGGCAGAGCAGGCTAAGGCGGACGCGGCCAAGGCGGTGCAGGAGGAGGCGGACGCGGCCGCCAAGGCGCAGGCCGATGCCGCGGCCAAGACCCAGGAGGAGGAGGTGGCCAAGGCCCAGGCGGACGCGGCCGCCAAGGCACAAGCAGGAGGAGCCACGGGTGGCCAGGCTCCACAGCTGGTCGTCCGGTTGTGCTCCATGCTACCGGCGCCAGGGATCTCGGTCCGACTAGCGCGGCCGGCAATGACCAGCCGGTCATGGAGAGGGAGGGCGGCGAGGCCGTCGTCCCTAGGATGGAGGTGCACCAGCAGACGCCGGCTACTGAGGCTCAGGGCAGTCGGCCTGACGTGTCGTCGGCACCTCGAGTTGGCGGCGAGCTGGTGGTGGGGCCGACTCCTGTCATCCGCACTCCGACGCGCCGGCGTGTGGCGAGGGCGACTTCGGCGTCGCGGCCTCAAGAAGTCAGAGCTTCGAGCTCGTCGGCCCCAGACGCGGAGGCCACTAGTGCCGTCCTGCGGGAGTGGATGACTGGGGGCGGGACGGGCTTCCTGGACAATGTTGCACACGAGGTCCACTCCCTGCTTCAGGCCCAAGGCGATGCCCTCAAGGACTATACGGGGAAGTTCCTGGCATCGCGAGCTGCTGTCCGGGTATGTTTCTTATGCTTTGCTCTCAATTTCTTGTAGTCCCCGAGTTCCGGGCCGGCTGCTGAGCAGGCGGCTCGGAACCTAAAGACAGATTCCGAGTACTAACCCTTTCTTTCTTCTGTTGATTCTGTTGCAGGATTACCACAACGTTCGCGCGGCCACCTACAACTCCCACGTCCGAGAGCTGGCCAAGCGGACCGCCGAGCTGACCGACAACCGGAGTAAGCACTCCGCTCTTTTATTTTCGCGAGGGCGCGCCAGCGCACCCGCGGGGTGTAGCCCCCGAGATTCGGGTCGACTGTTGAGCAGTCGGGTCGGATCTTCCGGCAACTACTTCTTCTTTCTTTTTTGTTGAATTGTTCAATCCTTAGTCTTTGCGGGGGCGCGCCAGCGCACCCGCGGGGTGTAGCCCCCGAGATTCGGGCTGACTGCTGAGCAGTCGGGTCGGATCTTCCGGCAACTACTTTTTTCCTTGTTGATTCGCTGACCGTATCTCATCCTTGTCTTCTGCAAGAGCCAATGCCACCTTGCGGTAGCAAATGGGCGAGGCTCAAACCGCGCTGCATGCCAAGGAGGAGGAACGCCTCAAGATGGAGCAAGAGCGCGACCGTCTGGTCAAGCAGCTGGCTGACCAGGCGGACAAGCACCAGGCGGAGCTGAAGAAGCTGAAGGACGCGGAGGAGGCCCTTCAGGCCGAGTTCGAGACTAAGTGCTCGAACTGGGTCGAGAAGGAGAAGGCCCTGTCGGCCGGCTTCGGCGAGGTCGAGGACATGCTCGATGGTAAGTTGCTCTTTTCCTTCTTCTTCCTGTCGGTTGGTCCTGCAAACCGGCCTCCGACTTCTCACTTTTTCCTTCTTCTCTTGCGCAGAGTATTTCCCTGGCTATTCCGTCCCCGCCGGTCAAGCCGTCGAGGCTCATCGTGATGAGCGGAGGCTGGCTGGCGCGACAATCACACTCAACGCCCCTCGGACCTTGTCGAGCAGATGCTCGCCATCCAGGCTTGTCTCCAGCTGGTGCATCGGGCTCTGCGACGTCTTCAGCGTGCTGGGGCCCAGGTGGTCTCCGCCCTCTAGCCGGGCACTCCCATTCTGCGCACTGATAACCCACAAGTATAGGGGATCGCAATAGTTTTTGAGGGTAGAGTATTCAACCCAAATTTATTGATTCGACACAAGGGGAGCCAAAGAATATTCTAAAGTATTAGTAGTTGAGTTGTCAATTCAACCACACCTGGATAACTTAATATCTGCAGCAAAGTATTTAGTAGCAAAGTAGTATGGAAGTAATGGTAACGGTGGCAAAAGTAACGGTAGCAGTTTTGTAGTAATTGTAACAGTGGCAACAGAAAAGTAACTAAGCGAAGAGCAAGATGTGAAAAGCTCGTAGGCATTGGATCAGTGATGGATAATTATGTCGGATGCGATTCCTCATGCAATAGTTATAACATAGGGTGACAAAGAACTAGATCCAATTCATCAATGTAACATAGGCATGTATTCCGAATATAGTCATACGTGCTTATGGAAAAGAACTTGCATGACATCTTTTGTCCTACCCTCCCGTGACAGCGGGGTCCTATTTGAAACTAAGGGATATTAAGGCCTCCTTTTAATAGAGTACCGGACCAAAGCATTAACACATAGTGAATACATGAACTCCTCAAACTACGGTCATCACCGGTAAGTATACCGATTATTGTCACTTCGGGGTTAACGGATCATAACACATAATAAGTGACTATAGACTTGCAAGATAGGATCAAGAACTCACATATATTCATGAAAACATAATAGGTTAAGATCTGAAATCATGGCACTCGGGCCCTAATGACAAGCATTAAGCATAGCAAAGTCATAGCAACATCAATCTCAGAACATAGTGGATGCTAGGGATCAAACCCTAACAAAACTAACTCGATTACATGATAAATCTCATCCAACCCATCACCGTCCAGCAAGCCTACGATGGAATTACTCATGCACAGCGGTGAGCATCATGAAATTGGTGATGGAGGAAGGTTGATGATGACGACGACGACGAATTCCCCTCTCCGGAGCCCCGAACGGACTCCAGATCAGCCCTCCCGAGAGAAATTAGGGCTTGGCGGCGGTTCCGTATCGTAAAACGCGATGAATCCTTCTCTCTGATTTTTCCTCCCCGAACGTGAATATATGGAGTTGGAGTTGAGGTCGGTGGAGCACCAGGGGGCCCACGAGGCAGGGGGCGCGCCCAGGGGGCAGGCACCTCCCACCCTCGTGGACAGGGTGTGGGCCCCCTGGCCTTGATTCTTTTGCCAGTATTTTTTATATATTCCAAAAATATTCTCCGTGAAGTTTCAGGTCATTCCGAGAACTTTTATTTCTGCACAAAAATAACACCATGGCAGCTCTGAAACAGCGTCGATGCAGGTTAGTTCCATTCAAATCATGCAAGTTAGAGTCCAAAACAAGGGCAAAAGTGTTTGGAAAAGTAGATACAATGGAGATGTATCAACTCCCCCAAGCTTAAACCTTTGCTTGTCCTCAAGCAATTCAGTTGACAAACTGAAAGTGATAAAGAAAAACTTTTACAAACTCTGTTTGCTCTTGTTGTTGTAAATATGTAAAGCCAGCATTCAAGTTTTTAGCAAAGATTATGGACTAACCATATTCACAATAACATTTAGGCCTCATGTTTACTCATATCAATGGTATAATGAACTAGCGAGCAATAATAATAAATCTCGGATGACAACACTTTCTCAAAACAATCATAATATGATATAACAAGATGGTATCTCGCTAGCCCTTTACGAGACCTTAAAACATAAATGCAGAGCACCTCACGAAGATCAAGGACTGACTAAACATTGTAATTCATGGTAAAAGAGATCCAGTCATAGTCATACTCAATATAAATTAATAGTAATGGATGCAAATGACAATGGTGCTCTCCAACTGGTGCTTTTTAATAAGAGGATGATGACTCAACATAAAAGTAAATAGATAGGCCCTTCGCAGAGGGAAGCAGGGATTTGTAGAGGTGCCAGGGCTAGATTTTGAAATAGAGATAAATAATATTTTGAGCGGCATACTTTCATTCAACATAACAACCGAGAGATCTCGATATCTTCCATGCTACACACATTATAGGCGGTTCCCAAACAGAATGGTAAAGTTTATACTCCCCCACCACCAACAAGCATCAATCCATGGCCCGCCTGAAACAACGGGTGCCTCCAACTAACAACAGTCCTGGGGGAGTTTTGTTTGTAATTATTTTGTTTTGATTTGATTTGAGCATGGGACTGGGCATCCCGGTGACCAGCCATTTTCTCGTGAGTGAGGAGCGGAGTCCACTCCTCTTGAGAATAACCCGCCTAGTATGCAAGATACAGACATCCCTAGTTGATACATGAGCTATTCGAGCATACAAAACAGAATTTCATTTGAAGGTTTAGAGTTTGGCACATACAAATTTACTTGGAATGGCGGGTAGATACCGCATATAGGAAGGTATGGTGGACTCATATGGAATAACTTTGGGGTTTATGGAAGTGGATGCACAAGTAGTATTCCCGCTTAGTACAAGTGAAGGCTAGAAAAGACTGGGAAGCAACCAACTAGAGAGCGACAACAGTCATGAATATGCATTAAAATTAATAAACATTGAGTGCAAGCATGAGTAGGATATAATCCACCATGAACATAAATATCGTGGAGGCTATGTTGATTTTGTTTCAACTACATGCGTGAACATGTGCCAAGTCAAGTCACTCGAATCATTCAAAGGAGGATACCACCCTATCATACCACATCACAACCATTTTGATAGCATGTTGGCATGCAAGGTAAACCATTATAAACTCCTAGCAAATTAAGCATGGCATAAGCAACTATAATCTCTAATTGTCATTGCAAACATGTTTCATTCATAATAGGCTGAATCGGGAACGATCAACTAATCATATTTACAAAAACAAGAGAGGTCGAGTTCCTACCAGCTTCTCTCATCTCAATCAGTCCATCATATATCGTCATTATTGCCTTTCACTTGCACGACCGAACGGTATGGATAATAATAATAGTGCACGTGCATTGGACTAAGCTGGAATCTGCAAGCATTTAATACAAGGGAGAAGACAAGGTAATATGGACTCTTGGTTAAATCAACAATAATGCATATAAGAGCCACCTCAACATTTTCATCATGGTCTTCTCCTCTCGACCCCCAAAGAACAAGAAAGGAAATAAAACTATTTACACGGGAAAGCTCCCAACAAGCAAAAGAAGAACGAGAAATATTTTTGGGTTTTTTTAATTATTACTACTACAGGCATGGAAAGTAAGCTAGCTAAAAGCTACAACTATTTTTTTGTTTTTTCTTAAGGTTATTTAAACACACAAGAAGAGAGCGAGAAAAAATAAAATAAACTAGCATGGATATTACAATGAAAAAGTATGAGCACCGACAACTAGAATGAGTGTGTGAACATGAATATAATGTCGGTGAGAAATACGTACTCCCCCAAGCTTAGGCTTTTGGCCTAAGTTGGTCTATGCCCATGGATCAAAATTGTAGCTGGGTCGTCGAGATGCGTGACTATTGCCTCATGAGCTGCCGCTTGGAGGCAAGCTGCCTCCGTCCTCCTCTTATACTCGTTCACCTCCTCCCAGATTATAATATATCTCCCTTTTGCCTGAAAGTCAAAGAAAGTAGGAGCAGGGAGAGCAACATGGACAAAGGCGGCCTTTGTCAAACATTAGTCGGTACTGGAGAGGCTGTTCATTCCTCTCAATGAACTGATGGAGAACCATAGCATTATAATCTAAATAAGCAAGAGGCAATTCCATATCATTTTCATGTATGGCTATCTCAAGAAAATTAGCCACACGGTTTGCATAAATCCCACCAAACAAGTCTCCACTTAAACTATTATTATGCAACCTACATGCAACATGGCCCCCAAGTTGTATTGTTTATCTCCTAATACGGCACTCTTGAGAACACTAAGGTCAGGAACACACATGTGACATGCCTCGTCCTTGCCGTTAATGCATCTACCTATAAAGAGAGCAAAATAATGTATAGCGGGAAAATGAATGCTCCCTATGGTAGCTTGTGTTATCTCTCTAGATTCCCCCACAGTGATCCTAGCAAGATAATCTTTAAACTCAGATTTGTGAGGTTCACTAGCCCTACCCCATTGCGGGAGTTTACGAGCATTATTAAAATCTTCGAAGTCCATGGTATAAGATTTATTATAAAGATCAAATAGGACAGTGTGAGAATTGCGTGAAGATGTAAATTTAAACCTTCTCACAAAGGAATCAGTTAGGTGATAATACTAAGGGCACTTATCTAGCATGAAGCCCTCGTGTTCAGCATTATGCACATATGCGTCAAATTCCTCCTTAATTCCTGCTTGGACCATGAAATCTTCTGACGGCCATTCACAAGGCCGCATTTGAGCTTCTCTTAGTAGTGCATGGTCCGGCTCACGTATTGCGGGCATGGGTCCTTGCTTCCTTGAAGAACCACCTTGGTACATTTTCCTAAACATATTTCTTCCTCTGAAAAATTTCTGAAATTTTTAGTAACTCAAAATAAAAGTTAACCAAACTCAACAAAATTGATAGCAACTACTCCCACAAGTTCCTAGATATCATGCATTAGAACTACTTGGGATCATATAAATTTGACATGCAAGCTGAAGAACAGGGTCACCTCAGCAGCAAAAATTTGCAATAAATAAAGCACTAGAACAAAAACTAATTGGACCATTGGAGGAGTCACATACCGAAGAACAGTCCCCCAAAGCAGTTTTGTGAGTGGAACTTTGAGCAAGGAGTTCGAAATTCGCAGCAAGATGAGCTAGAACTCGTGCTTGAGCTGGTTGGTGATTTTTTTTTTGGAGGAAGAAGGAGTGTGTGGGTGCTGGAATAAGTGGAGGGGCCACCAGGGGCCCACGAGGCAGGGGCGCACCCTGGACCCTCGTGGCCAAGTGCTGGCTCCCCCTGGTGTGCTCTCAGTGCCAAATATTCTTAAATATTCTAGAAAAAATCATATTTCAATTTTAGGGCATTGAACTTTTATTTTCAGGGTATTTTTTATTGCAAGGATAATTCAGAAATGCATGAAAATACTATTTTTGCTTTATTTAATCTAAATAACAGAAAGTAAAAGGAGGGTACAGAAGGTTGTGCTTTCTAACTTCATCCATCTCATGCTCATCAAAAGGAATCCACTAACAAGGTTGATCAAGTCTTATTAACAAACTCATTCCGAATCACATAAAACCGGACAAATTTCGTGTAACACTAGGTTACCTCAACGGGAATATGCACGTCCCCAACGATAAGAATATCATATTTCTTTTTGACAGTAGGAAGAGGAAATTCAAAACCTCCAATAGTAATCGTTGAAATTTTTCAAATAGAATTGATACTGTGGACTTGAGGTTGTTTCCTCGGAAAGTGTACCGTATGCTCATTACCATTAACATGAAAAGTGACATTGCCTTTGTTACAATCAATAACAGCCCCTTGAGTATTCAAAAAGGGTCTACCAAGGATAATCGACATACTATCATCCTCGGGAATATCAAGAATAACAAAGTTCGTTAAAATAGTAATGTTTGCAACCACAACAGGCACATCCTCACAAATACCAACAGGTATAGCGGTTGATTTATCGGCCATTTGCAAAGATATTTCAGTAGGTGTCAACTTATTCAAATCAAGTCTACCATATAAAGAGAGAGGCATAACACTAACACCGGCTCCAAGATCACATAAAGCAGTTTTAACATAGTTTGTTTTAATGGAGCAAGGTATAGTTGGTATTCGTGGATCTCCAAGTTTCTTAGGTATTCCACCTTTAAAAGTATAATTAGCAAGCATGGTGGAAATTTCAGCTTCCGGTATCTTTCTTTTATTTGTAACAATTTATTTCATATACTTAGCATAAGGATTCATTTTAAGCATATCAGTCAAACGCATATGCAAAAAGATAGGTCTAATCATTTCAGCAAACCGCTCAAAATCCTCATCATCCTTTTTCTTGGATGGTTTAAGAGGAAAAGGCATGGGTTTCTGAACCCATGGTTGTCTTTCTTTATCGTGCTTCCTAGCAACAAAGTCTCTCTTATCATAACATTCATTCTTTGATTGTGGGTTATCAAGATCAACAGTAGGTTCAATCTCTACATCATTGCTATTGCTAGGTTGAGCATCAACATGAACATCATCATTAATATTATCACTAGGTTCATGTTCATTACCAGATTGTGTTTCAGCATCAGAAATAGAAATATCATTGGGATTCTCAGGTGTGTCAAAAATAGGTTCACTAGAAGCATGCAAAGTCCTATCATTTTTCTTTTTCTTCTTTTTAGAAGGACTAGGTGCATCAACATTAGTTCTTTGAGAATCTTGCTCAATCCTCTTAGGGTGGCCCTCGGGATACAAAGGTTCATGAGTCATTTTACCCCCTCTAGTCACAACTCTAACAACATTATCATTTTTCTTGTTATTCAATTCATTGAGCAAATCATTTTGAGCTTTAAGCACTTGCTCTACTTGAGTGGTAACCATAGAAGCATGTTTACTAATGAGTTTAAGTTAACCTTTAACTCTAGACATATAATCACTCAAGTGTTCGATCATATAAGCATTGTGTTTCAATTGTCTACCAACATAAGCATTGAAGTTTTCTTGTTTAACAATAAAATTACCAAACTCATCTAAGCATCGGCTAGGAGACTTATAACGAGGAATATCACCTTCATCAAATCTATAGAGAATTTACCTTTACTACCTGTGTCGGGTTATCAAGACCATGTATTTCTTCAATAGGTGGTAAATTCTTAACATCTTCAACTTTAATACCTTTTTCTTTCATAGATTTCTTTGCCTCTTGCATATCTTCAGGACTGAGAAATAGAATACCCCTTTTCTTCGGAGTTGGCTTAGGAGTTGGTTCAGGAAGTGTCCAATTATTTTCATTAGTCAATTATTATTCAATAAAATTTCAGCTTGATCAACCGTTCTTTCCCTGAAAACACAACCAGCACAACTATCCAGGTGGTCTCTGGAAGCATCGGTTAGTCCATTGTAAAAGATATCAAGTATTTCATTTTTCTTGAGAGGATGATCAGGCAAAGCATTAAGTAATTGGAGAAGCCTCCCCCAAGCTTGCGGGAGACTCTCTTCTTCAATTTGCACAAAATTATATATATCCCTTAAAGCAGCTTGTTTCTTATGAGCAGGGAAATATTTAGCAGAGAAGTAATAAATCATATCCTGGGGAATACGCACACAACCAGGATCAAGAGAATTAAACCATGTTTTATCATCACCCTTTAATGGGAACGAAAATAATTTAAGGATATAGTAGTAGCGAGTTTTCTCATCATTAGTGAATAGAGTGGCTATATCATTTAATTTAGTAAGATTTGCCACAACAGTTTCAGATTCATAGCCATAGAAAGGATCAGATTCAACCAAAGTAATTATCTCAGGATCGACAGATAAATCATAATCCTTGTCGGAAATACAAATAGGTGAAGCAGCAAAAGCAGGGTCATATTTCATTCTAGCATTCAAAGATTTTTCTTTCAACTTAGCTAATAATTTCTTAAGATCATATCTATCATTGCAAGCAAGAAAGTCTTTAGCAGTTTCTTCATCCATAACATAACCCTCAGGCACAACAGGAAACTCATATCTAGGGGGAGAATCTTCATCATTGCTTCAATATTATCAGTTTCAATAATTTCATTCTCTCTAGCCCTAGCAAGTTGTTCATCAAGAAATTCACCTAGTGGCACAGTAGTATCAAGCATAGAAGTAATTTCATCATAAGTATCATGCAAAGCAGAAGTGGCATCATCAATAACATGCGACATATCAAAATTAATAGCAGAAGCAGGTTTAGGTGTCGCAAGTTTACTCAAAATAGAAGGTGAATCAAGTGCAGAGGTAGATGGCAGTTCCTTCCTCCCCTCGTAGTTGAGGGAAAAATCTTAGTTCTTTCATCTTTCAAGTTCCTCATAGTGATCAGCAGATATAAATCCCAAGTGAATCAAAGAATAGAGCTATGCTCCCTGGCAACGGCGCCAGTAAATAGTCTTGATAACCCACAAGTATAGGGGATCGCAATAGTTTTCGAGGGTAGAGTATTCAACCCAAATTTATTGAATCGACACAAGGGGAGCCAAAGAATATTCTCAAGGATTAGCAGTTGAGTTGTCAATTCAACCACACCTGGATAACTTAGTATCTGCAGCAAAGTATTTAGTAGCAAAGTAGTATGGAAGTAACGGTAACGGTGGCAAAAGTAACGATGGCAATTTTGTAGTACTTGTAACAGTGGCAACAAAAAAGTAACTAAGCGAAGAGCAAGATGTGAAAAGCTCGTAGGCATTGGATTAGTGATGGATAATTATGTCGGATGTGATTCCTCATGCAATAGTTATAACATAGGGTGACACAGAACTAGCTCCAATTCATCAATGTAATGTAGGCATGTATTCCGAATATAGTCATACGTGCTTATGGAAAAGAACTTGCATGACATCTTTTGTCCTACCCTCCCGTGGCAGTGGGGTCCTATTGGAAACTAAGGGATATTAAGGCCTCCTTTTAATAGAGTACTGGAGCAAAGCATTAACACATAGTGAATACATGAGCTCCTCAAACTACGGTCATCACCGGTAAGTATCCCGATTATTGTCACTTCGGGTTAACGGATCATAACACATAATAGGTGACTATAGACTTGCAAGATAGGATAGAACTCACATATATTCATGAAAACATAATAGGTTCAGATCTGAAATCATGGTACTCGGGCCCTAGTGACAAGCATTAAGCATAGCAAAGTCATAGCAACATCAATCTCAGAACATAGTGGATGCTAGGGATCAAACCCTAACAAAACTAACTTGATTACATGATAAATCTCATCCAACCCATCACCGTCCAGCAAGCCTACGATGGAATTACTCACGCACGACAGTGGGCATCATGAAATTGGTGATGGAGGAAGGTTGATGATGACGACGGCAACGGATTCCCCTCTCCGGAGCCCCGAACAAACTCCAGATCAGCCCTCCTCGGAGAGATTAGGGCTTGGCGGCGGCTCCGTATCGTAAAACACGATGAATCCTTCTCTCTGATTTTTTTTCTCCCAGAATGTGAATATATGGAGTTGGAGTTGAGGTCGGTGGAGCACTAGGGGGCCCATGAGGCAGGGGGCGCCCCCCCCACCCTCGTGGACAGGGTGTGGGCCCCCTGGCCTTGATTCTTTCGCCAGTATTTTTATATATTCCAAAAATATTCTCCGTGAAGTTTCAGGTCATTCCGAGAACTTTTATTTCTGCACAAAAATAACACCATGGCAATTCTGCTGAAAACAGCGTCAGTCCGGGTTAGTTCCATTCAAATCATGCAAGTTAGAGTCCAAAACAAGGGCAAAAGTGTTTGGAAAATTAGATACGATGGAGACGTATCACGCACCGCCACCCGGACCTCCGACTGGTTGGAGGTGGCCATTGGCCGCTTCGAGGCGTCGAAGGGCTCCTCCGCCCGGGCAGGTGCGCGGCAAGCTCTAGAGTTCGTCAAGGGGTGGTACCCTGGGCTGAACTTGGACCAGCTAGCCATGCTCCTGCTGAAGCCGGCGAGGAGCTGGAGGCGGTGGCGCCCCAGCTCTATCACCGCGCCGCGGCGATCGCCGAGTACACGGACACCAGTGTCTTCCTCCCCGAGCTGGACGAAGCGGGTGCCGAGGTGCCGCCCAACTGGTTCAGGATGAACCCAGAAGGCGGCGAGGACTCGGTGGAGGAGATCGCCTCCAGCGATGAGGGCAAGGAGGAGGAGAATGAGGATGAGGATGGCAAAGACGATGCGCCGGATGGTGAAGACGACAGTCGACCTCAGCCTGACCAAGTCTCGACCAATGGACGAAGCGCCGGCGAGCCAACGGCTGCCGATGCTGACCAGGCCGAGACTCACCAGGCGGCCGCTCCACCACCCGGAGCCTCTACCTCCGTCGGCCCCTCCGATCCAGCTGCTGCTCCTCTGGCCTAGGCGGCCAAGTTATCTTTCCTTTCCCTGTTTTGTAACCGCTTGAACCAAAATTGTTAAGTCCGCGCAGTTCCACCCGTTGGGGGTGTATTCAAACTCCGTTGAATGCTGGCCAAGGGCCTTTTGCTGTAAAATATTGTCTTTGCCAATTTCCGACTTGTCTTGCTTTTCTCTTCCTTTGCCGCCTTCCCTTGGCTGCCGCCTTGCCAGCCTGACAGCCGCTCTGCGGTCTGTGGCTGGTCAAGTACTTGGCTGTTTTGGGAAGGTAAGTACTTTAGCCATTGGTAGAGTGTAGCAATTAAAGTTAGAAACTGGCCAGCCGGCTGCTCAGCAGTCGGTCGGCGAGGTGAGGAGCCGACTTGGCCTATGCAAAAATGCTTTAGTCCTTAGCCATTTTTTTGTGGGCACCATTTCCTGCCTTCATCTCTTGCCGGCCGAACAGTCGCTCTACGAGCTGCGGCTTGTGGCAAGAGAGGGCTTAGGTGCCAGCACACTACTTGTCCGACTGCAGGTAGCATTCACATAGTACAAGGCGGCAAGTCTGTGCCAGGCAGAATAATGAAACAACATATTCATAGGCATAGAACTTATCATATAGATAAAAGGGGTAGCCCCCCGAGCGCTCCTCAAGGGCCCCGATGTCTTGTACTTAATACAAAAGGTAGCATGGTACATACTGCATCAACTGTAAAATCTTCGAAGGAGATTCGCGTTCCACGGGCGCTCTGTTTCCTTGCCCAAATCGTCTCTCTTACATGCTCTGGGCTTCTGTGCATCGATGAGGTAGTAGGAGTCGTTGCCCAATGCTTTGCTGATGATGAAGGGGCCTTCCCAAGGGGCCGAGAGCTTGTGCTAGTCGGCTGTTCGCTGGATCAGCCAGAGCACAAGGTCTCCCTCTTGGAAGGTTCTTGGCTTGACCTTCCGGCTGTGGTAGCGGCGCGGACTATACCGGTAGATGGCGGACCGGCTGAGTGCCAACAGCCGGCCCTTTTCCTGCAGATCGACGCCGTCTTCTCGCGCCTCTTTCGCCTCCGCCTCCGTGTACATGGTGACGCGAGGTGAGTCAAACTCAATGTCAGTTGGGATGAAGGCCTCGGCACCGTACACGAGGAAGAATGGAGTGAAGTCGGTTGATTTGTTCGAAGTAGTGCGGAGGCTCCAAAGGATGACCGGCAGCTCGTCGATCTGGTAGTCGGCCGACCGCTCCAGTGGCTCGATGATAACCCAAAAGTATAGGGTATCGCAACAGTTTTCGATAAGTAAGAGTGTCGAACCCAACGAGGAGCTAAGGGTAGAACAAATATTCCCTCAAGTTCTATCGACCACCGATACAACTCTACGCATGCTTGACGTTCGCTTTACCTAGAACAAGTATGAAACTAGAAGTACTTTGTAGGTGTTTTCGGATAGGCTTGCAAGAAAGTAAAGAGCACGAAAATAAAACTATGGGCTATTTAAGTAAAGACACAACTAAAGTAAATATAGCGAGTGTGGAAGAGTGATGGTAGGTGTGGCGAAATTGTCCCTTAAGCAATTGACTACCTTACTAGACCGATAGCAAGTTTTATGTGGGAGAGGCCACTGCTAGCATGTCATCCCTTACTTGGAATTCTATGCACTTATGATTGGAACTATTAGCAAGCATCCGCAACTACTAACGTTCATTAAGGTAAAACCCAACCATAGCATTAAGATATATTGGTCCCCCTTCAATCCCGTATGCATCAATTTCTATGCTAGGTTGAAGCTTCTGTCACTCTTGCCCTCCAATACATAGTCCTATCAACATACAACTAAACCTATGGTGTGATCCACGCGCGCGCTCATATATGGGCACCAAAGGACAGCAACATAACCACAAGCAAATTAAATCAATCATAGCAATTCATCAACCACCGATAGGACAACGAAAATCTACTCAGACATCATAGGTGCCCATGTTCAAGTAGAGGGTACAGCGGGTTGCGGGAGAGTGGACCGCTATAGATAAACGGGGGAAGGTGATGGAGATGTTGGTGAAGATGGCGGAGGTATTGGTGAAGATCGCGGTGATGATGATGGCCCCCGGCGGTGTTCTTGCACTTTGGAAGCGAGGGAGAGAGGCCCCTCCTTCTTCTTCTTCCTTGACCTTCTCCCTAGATGGGAGAAGGGTTTCCCCTCTGGTCCTTGGCTCCCATGGCTTGGGAGGGCGAGAGCCCCTCCGAGATTGGATCTATCTCTCTGTTTCTGCGTTACATCGACTCTGTTTCACCGTTCTGGCGTATATATGGAGATCCGTAACTCCGATTGGCCTGAAACCTTCGCCGTGATTTTTTCCGAATATTATCTTTCTTGCGGCAAAAGAAGAGCATCAACCGCCTTACGGTGGTCTCACGAGGTAGGCGGCGCCTGTGGGCGCGCCCGCCTCGTGACCACCTCGGCACCGTCTCGCGTGGATTTTTCTTCCGAATTTTCCATATTTTCCAAAAATAAGCTCCGTCCGTTTTATCCGTTTGGACTCCGTTTGATATGGATATTCTGCGAAACATAAAACATGCAATGCAGAACTGCACTGGAGCCTTTGAATCAATATGTTAGTCCCAAAAATAATATAAAAAGTTGCCAAAAAGTATATGAAAGTGAATAATATTGGCATGAAACAATCAAAAATTATAGATTCGACGGATACGTATCAGCATCCCCAAGCTTAATTCATGCTCGTCCTCGAGTAGGTAAATGATAAAAAAAGAATAATTTTTGATGTGGAATGCTACCTAGCATAATCTTGATCATATGTCTAATCACGGCATGAATATTAAGAAACGAGTGATTCAAAGCAATAGTCTATCATTTGACATAAAAACAATAATACTTCGAGCGTACCAATAAAGCAATCATGTCTTTTCAAAACAACAAGGCCAAAGCAAGCTTATCCCTACAAAATCATATAGTTTGGCCATGCTTCATTTTCGTCACACAAAATGCCCCCATCATGCACAACCCGATGACAAGCCGAGCAATTGGTTCATACTTTTTAACGTGCTTCAGCTTTTTCAACCCTCACGCAATACATGAGCGCAAGCCATGGATATAGCACTATAGGTGGAATAGAATATTATGATGGAGGTTATGTGGAGAAGACAAAAAAGGAGAAAGTCTCACATCGACGCGGCTAATCAACGGGCTATGGAGATTCCCATCAATTGATGTCAATGCGAGGAGTAGGGATTGCCATGCAACGGATGCACTAAGAGCTATAAGTGTATGAAAGCTCAACAAAAGAAACTAAGTGGGTGTGCATCCAACTTGCTTGCTCATGAAGACCTAGGGCATTTGAGGAAGCCCATCGTTGGAATATACAAGCCAAGTTCTATAATGAAAATTCCCACTAGTATATAAAAGTGAAAGCATAGGATACTCTCTCTATGAAGAACATGGTGCTACTTTGAAGCACAAGTGTGGTAAAAGGATAGTAACATTGCCCCTTCTGTCTTTTTCTCTCATTTTTTTGTTTTCTTTTTTGGGGGGCCTTCTCTTTTTTTTTGGCCTTTCTCTTTTTTTATTTTTTTTATTTTTTTATTTTTATTTTATTTTTTCCATCCGGAGTCTCATCCCGACTTGTGGGGGAATCATCGTCTCCATCATCCTTTCCTCACTGGGGCAATGCTCTAATAATTATGATCATCACACTTTTATTTACTTAGAACTCAATATTACAACTCGATATCTAGAACAAATATATGACTCTATATGAATGCCGCCGGCGGTGTACCGGGATGTGCAATGATCTAGCGTAGCAATGACATCAAAAAATGGACAATCCATGAAAACATCATGCTAGCTATCTTACGATCATGCAAAGCAATATGACAATGAATGATCAAGTCATGATATGATGATGATGGAAGTTGCATGGCAATATATCTCAGAATGGCTATGGAAATGCCATGATAGGTAGGTATGGTGGCTGTTTTGAGGAAGATATAATGAGGCTTATGTGTGATAGAGCGTATCGTATCACGGGGTTTGGATGCACCGTGAAGTTTGCACCAACTCTCGAGGTGAGAAAGGGAAATGCACTGCATCAAGAGGCTAGCAATGATGGAAAGGTAAAAGTGTGTATAATCCATGGACTCACATTAGTCATAAAGAACTCATATACTTATTGCAAAAGTTTATTAGCCCTCGAAGCAAAGTACTACTACGCATGCCCCTAGGGGGATAGATTGGTAGGAAAAGACCATCGCTCGTCCCCGACCGCCACTCATAAGGAAGACAATCAAAGAAACACCCCATGCTTCAAATTTGTCACTAGCAGTTTACCATACGTGCATGCTACGGGACTTGCAAACCTCAACACAAGTGTCTCTACAATCCACAACCACCCACTAGCATAACTCTAATATCACCATCTTTATATCACAAAACAATTGCAAGGAATCAAACATATCATATTCAGCGATCTACAAGTTTATGTAGGATTTTATGACTAACCATGTGAATGACCAATTCCTGTCATCTCTCTAAAGAGATATAAGTGAAGCAAGAGAGTTTAATTCTTTCTACAAAAGATATGCCCACGCTCTAACAAGTATAAGTGAAGCAAAAGAGCATTCTATAAATGGTGGTTGTCTGTGTGAAGAGAAACAGGCAATCCAAACTTCAAATGATATAAGTGAAGCACATGAAGCATTCTATAAAGCCATACTCAAAAGATATAAGTGAAGTGCATGAAGCATTCTATAAATCAACCAAGGACCATCTCATACCAGCATGGTGCATAAAATAAAAATAAAAACCTAATTGCAAAAGACGCTCCAAGACTTGCACTTATCACATGAATGAAACGAATCCGAAAACATACCGATACTTGTTGAGAAAAGAGGGGATGCCTTCCCAGCATCCCCAAGCTTAGACGCTTGAGTCTCCTTGAATATTTACTTGGGGTGCCTCGGGCATCCCCAAGCTTGAGCTCGTGCCTCTCTTCCTTCTTCTCACATCGAAACCTTCTCAATCAAACACTTCATCCACACAAAACTTCAACAGAAAGCTCGGTAAGATCCGTTAGTATAATAAAGCAAATCACTACTCTAAGTATTGTTTAAAACCAATTCATATTTTGTTTTTGCATTGTGTCTACTGTAATATAACTTTTTCATGGCTTAATCCACTGATATAAATTGATAGTTTCATCAAAACAGGCAAACTATACATCAAAAACAGAATCTGTCTAAAACAGAACAGTCTATAGTAATCTGAACATTCACCATACTTATGATACTTGAAAAATTCTGCCAAAATTAGGAAAAATAAAAAGTTGTACAGCAATACATTGCAAAAAGAAGCACAACCATTTGACGTTCCAGTAAAAAAATTAAAATTCACGCACTACAGCCAAAGTTTCTGTCCTGCACCGCACAAACCAACAAGGATTGTAAATATCCTAAAGGCAAACCTTGGCACATTATTTTTATAATACAATGGAATTGTACAAGGGGATAATTATTTTTGTTGAAAAGTTTCTGTAATCAAGATTCACAAAGTTGTCGTGAGCATGAACAAAGTTCAAGGAGCTCTCCCACTTCAACAATGCTTGTCTTTCTCACTTTCACTTTCCTTTTTGAAAAGTTTTGGGTTCCCCTATTTATTTATTTTTGGTTTTAAACTATATGAAAGCACTCAACAGAAATAAATGACTCTCTAAAACTTCCGGGTTGTCTCCCTGGCAGCGCTTTCTTTAAAGCCATTAAGCTAGGCATATAGTGCTCAAGTAGCGAATCCACCCGGATCCCAAGGTATATCAAAGCCAATTTTAATTAGCAATGATTTGTAATTTAGTAGTGAGCACAAAATAACATATATCATGTAATGACGAAGTCTAACTCTCTTCCTATGCATCGGCATGTCATAAAAGAACAATTCATGCACACATAGTAAAGGCCAATGCATAGTATAAGCAGTTTCTTGCAATTTCATAGTATGGGAAATATAAAGAGGCGGAGATGTAGTTCCTCTCTCATAATAATTGCAAGTAGGAGCATCAAGGACATGCATATTATATCTATCAAAATCATCATGTGCAACGGTAAAAGGCAACCAATCAATATAATCCTTAATAAGGGCAAACTTCTCCGATATAGTGTAGTCGGAAGAATTCAAAAAGATAATAGGACTATCATGCGTGGGTGCAATAGCAACAATTTCATGTTTAACATAAGGAACTATAGCAAGTTCATCTCCATAAGCATAATTCATATTGGCATCTTGGCCACAAGCATAGCAATCATCATCAAAAAGGGATATTTCAAAAGAATCAAAGGGATCATAACAGTCATCATAGCAATCATCCTTCGGTAAGCACGAAGGGGAATTAAACAATGTATGAGTTGAAGAGTCACTCTCATCAGAAGGTGGGCACGGGTGATCAATCCGCTCTTCCTCCTTTTGTTCTTCGCTCTCCTCCTCATCCTTTTCATCCAATGATCTCACAGTTTCATCAACTTCTTCTTCCATAGATTCCTGCAAAATATTAGTCTCTTCTTGGACAGCGGAGACTTTCTCAATAAGTGCATTAATATCGGCATTGTATTAATAATTCTCATAGCAATATTTGAGGATAGCTAAATTTTCAGATCTATAAACAGCATCATCAAAATCTTCAAACTCCTTACACATAGATTCAATTTCATAAGCACCCATAAAAGCAACAAATTCTTCTATTTGTTCCACATCATAATAATCATATATACCATTAGCATAAGAAGCTAAGGTTTTATTATCATTGAATTTGCATGAAAAGGGAAGGTGTGGAGCCTTCATCCTAGAGCAACAAGTATAATCATTAACTCAAGCATACTTGTCGAGCATACCACTTCAATATATGAATTTGATCCCATAATAGTTTCCCTTTTTGTGTCAAGCGATAATCCCTAAAGTATTCACGTTGATCAAACGTTACTCCCATTACATAACTAAATGGGGTTTTCTCAGGATTATTAAATTAGTACATAATATCTTTCACATAACCAGCATCGACGGTTTTAGGAGGTTCCCCATCTCCATGAGTAGCAAGTACACCTAATTTTTTTGGTATTTCGTGTTCCATATCCATAACTAAAGATAGAGAACAACTTAGAACAGCAAATAAAAATTACTTAGTGATAAAGCAAACAAGCACACACGAGAATATTCACCCCACGCTATTGCTCCCCGGCAACGGCGCCAGAAAAAGGTCTTGGTAACCCACAAGTATAGGGGATTGCAACAGTTTTTGATAAGTAAGAGTTTCGAACCCAACGAGGAGCTAAAGGTAGAACAAATATTCCCTCAAGTTCTATGAACCACCGATACAACTCTACGCATGCTTGACGTTCGCTTTACCTAGAACAAATATGAAACTAGAAGTACTTTGTAGGTGTTTTCGGATAGGCTTGCAAGAAAGTAAAGAGCATGAAAATAAAACTAGGGGATGTTTAAGTAAAGACACAACTAAAGTAAATATAGCGAGTGTGGAAGAGTGATGGTAGGTGTGGCGAAATTGTCCCTTAAGCAATTGACTACCTTACTAGACTGATAGCAAGTTTTATGTGGGAGAGGCCACTGCTAGCATGTCATCCCTTACTTGGAATTCTATGCACTTATGATTGGAACTATTAGCAAGCATCCGCAACTACTAACGTTCATTAAGGTAAAACCCAACCATAGCATTAAGATATATTGGTCCCCCTTCAATCCCGTATGCATCAATTTCTATGCTAGGTTGAAGCTTCTGTCGCTCTTGCCCTCCAATACATAGTCCTATCAACATACAACTAAACCTATGGTGTGATCCACGCGCGCGCCCATATGATGGGCGCCAAAGGACAGCAACATAACCACAAGCAAATTAAATCAATCATAGCAATTCATCAACCACCGATAGGACAACGAAAATCTACTCAGACATCATAGGTGCCCATGTTCAAGTAGAGGGTACAGCGGCTTGCGGGAGAGTGGACCGCTATAGATAAAGGGGGAAAGGTGATGGAGATGTTGGTGAATATGGCGGAGGTGTTGGTGAAGATCGCGGTGATGATGATGGCCCCCGGCGGCGTTCGGCCATCGAAGCGAGGGAGAGAGCCCCCTCCTTATTCGTCTTCCTTGACCTTCTCCCTAGATGGGAGAAGGGTTTTCCCTCTGGTCCTTGGCTCCCATGGCTTGGGAGGGGAGAGAGCCCCTCCGAGATTGGATCTATCTCTCTGTTTCTGCGTTCTGTCCGGCTCTGTTTCACTGTTTCGCGTATATATGGAGATCCGTAACTCCGATTGGCCTGAAACCTTCGCCGTGATTTTTTTCCGAATATTATCTTTCTTGCAGCAAAAGAAGAGCATCAACCGCCTTACGGTGGGCTCACGAGGGTAGGCGGCGCGCCCCCCTGCCTCGTGACCACCTCGGGCACCGTCTCGCGTGGATTTTTCTTACGGAATTTTCCATATTTTCCAAAAATAAGCTCCGTCCGTTTTATCCTGTTTGGACTCCGTTTGATATGGATATTATGCGAAACATAAAACATGCAATGCAGAAGGCGGCACTGAGCCTTTGAATCAATATGTTAGTCCCAAAAATAATATAAAAAGTTGCCAAAAAGTATATGAAAATGAATAATATTGGTATGGAACAATCAAAAATTATAGATACGACGGAGACGTATCACTCGACCAGTCGGGGCTTGATGCCGGAGAGGATGAGGCCGTTTGCTCGCTCAACTTGGTCGTTTGACTGTGGGTGGGCAATGGATGCTAAGTCCAGTCTGATGCCCTGCGTCGCGCAGAAACGGACCAAGGCTCCCTTGGAAAAGTTGGTGCCATTGTCGGTGATGATGCTGTATGGTACTCCGTACCGGGTGGTGATGTCTGCAATGAAGGTCACAACAGTCGAACCATTCAACTTCTTGATTGGCTTTGCTTCAATCCACTTGGTGAACTTGTCCACGGCAATGAGTAGATGGGTCATGCCGCCGCGTGCTGTCTTGAATGGTCCCACCATGTCCAACCCCAAGGGCCAAGCCATGGGGTGGTCTTGAGTGCAGAGGTCGGTAGATGCTGCTGGGAGCTGAACTTTTGACACCCTTTGCAATGCTTGACCAACTCCTTGGCATCCTCCAAAGCAGTCGGCCAGAACAAACCATGGCGGAAATCTTTGGCGACAAGAGATCTTGAAGCCGCGTGGTGGCCGCACTCGCCTTGGTGGATATCTTCTAGGATTGCTTGGCCCTTCTCTGGTTCTACGCAACGCTGGAAGACTCCGATCACACTGTGTCTGACAAGCTCTCGGTTTACTATCGTGTAGGCTCCTGCTCAGCACTGCACTTGCCGGGCCGAGATCTCATCGTCTGGTAGCTCTCTATTCACCAGAAACTTGAGGATGGGCTCTGCCCATGACGGTGCTTGAATTTCTTCTACTGCCACTACGGCCACTTGTACGAGGGAGGTTGGGCTGGGAGGCGGCGGGTTGGAATTGATTGTCGCTTGCTGCGTCGCTAAAGTCCCCGAGCCGACTGCTGCAACCCCCGGGCCGGGTTGTGAAGTCCCCGCGCCTTCTTTGAAGCCCAGGCTGGCTACTGCAGCCCGTCAGCATTCTGCAGCCCCGGGCCGGGTTGTGTAGTCCCGGGCCGGTGCGATCTGCTGATCCCAGCGCCGCTTCTTTGAAGTCCCCGATCATTGCTGCAGCCCCTGGGCCGGGTTGTGAAGTCCCCGGGCCGGGTGCGACTGCTGCAGTCCCCGCGCCGCCTGCTGAAGTCCCCGGGCCGGCTGCTGCAGCCCCCGAGTCGGATCCGACTGCTTCGGGAGGAGTCGGCACGAAGATGGACTCGAATTCTGGGGAAGGCTTGATTGATGGCTTGTGGAGGCACTGAAGTGAGACGCCGGCTGGTATTGCTTGACGGGTGGAGCCGATCCGTGCCAAGGCATCTGCCTACTCGTTGTCGTTTCGTGGCATGTGGAGGAACTCACACCCTTCAAAGTATCCGCTGAGTTGTTGGACGAGGAAGCGGCAGCTCGCCATGTTTGCATCATTGAAGTCCCAGTCGCCAGACGACTGTTGGACCACCAAGTTGGAATCACCGTAGCACAGGATCCGGCGGATGTTGATCTCTTTGACCAACCGGAGGCCATGTATTAGTGCTTCATATTCGGCTACATTGTTGGAGGCGGCAAAGTGGATTTGCAATGTGTATCTGAGCTTGTCTCCTTTGGGAGAGGTGAGAACAACGCCGGCTCCCAAACCGGTGCGCATCTTCGAGCCATCAAAATGCATTCGCCAATGAGTGGAGTCCGGAGTTGGCGGCAGGTACTGGGTCTCGGCCCAGTCGACAAGCAAGTCGGCCAGTGCTTGGGACTTGATGGCAGTGCGCGGCTGGTAGAAGATCGTATAGGGGGCCAATTCGATGGCCCATTTGGCCACTCGGGCAGATGCATCTCTGTTGCCAATGATCTCGGCAAGTGGGGCGGTACAGACAACCGTGATTGGGTGCTCTTGAAAGTATGGCTTCAGCTTCTTGGCGGCAAAGTGCACGCCGTAGCACATCTTCTGGTAGTGAGGGTAGTTCTTCTTCGAGGTGGACAGCACCTCGCTCAAATAGTACACATGCCTCTGGACTGGCTGTGCTCTGCCGTCTTCTGGGCGCTCCACCACCATGACTGTGCTGACCACCCGGCTGGTGGCGATGATGTAGAGGTACATAGGTTCTTTAGCAGTCGGAGCCGCCAGGACAGGCAGCATGGTCAACATCTTCTTTAACTGGAGAAAGGCTTCGTCCGCCTGGTCATTCCACTCAAACTGAGTGGTCTTCTTCATGAGCTGGTACAGGGGAAGAGCCTTCTCGCCAAGCCGACTGATGAAACGGCTGATGGATGCCAAACAGCCGGTGTGTTGGGGAACGTAGTAATTTCAAAAAAAAATCCTACGCACACGCAAGATCATGGTGATGCATAGCAACGAGAGGGGAGAGTGTTGTCCACGTACCCTCGTAGACCGAAAGCGGAAGCGTTAGCACAACGCGGTTGATGTAGTCGTACGTCTTCACGATCCGACCGATCAAGTACCGAACGCACGACACCTCCGAGTTCAGCACATGTTCAGCCCGATGACGTCCCTCGAACTCCGATCCAGCCGAGTGTTGAGGGAGAGTTTCGTCAGCACGACGGCGTGGTGACGATGTTGATGTTCTACCGACGCACGGCTTAGCCTAAGCACCGCTACAGTATTATCGAGGTGGATTATGGTGGAGGGGGCACCGCACACGGCTAAAAGATAACCTTGATCAATTGTTGTGTCTATGGGGTGCCCCCCTACCCCTGTATATAAAGGAGCAAGGGGGGTGCGGCCGGCCAAGGGGAGAGGCGCTCCGGTGGAGTCCTACTCCCACTAGGAGTAGGACTCCCCCCCCCCCTTTTCCTAGTTGGATTAGGACTTGGGAGGGGGAAGGAGTGGAGGAGAAGGAAGGAAGGGGGGCGCCGCCCCCCTCTCCTTGTCCTATTCGGACTAGGGGGGAGGGGCGCACGGCTAGCCCTTGCCTCCTCTCCTCTCTTCCACCTAGGCCCACTAAGGCCCATTAAGTTACCGGGGGGTTCTGGTAACCTCCCAGTACTCCGGTAAAATCCCGATTTCACCCGGAACACTTCCGATATCCAAACATAGGCTTCCAATATATCAATCCTCATGTCTCGGCCATTTCGAGACTCCTCGTCATGTCCGTAATCACATCCGGGACACCGAACAACCTTCGGTACATCAAAACATATAAACTCATAATAAAACTGTCATCGTAACTTTAAGCGTGCGGACCCTACGGGTTCGAGAACTATGTAGACATGACCGAGACACGTCTCCGGTCAATAACCTATAGCGGAACCTGGATGCTCATATTGGCTCCTACATATTCTACGAAGATCTTTATCGGTCAGACCACATAACAACATACGTTGTTCCCTTTGTCATCAGTATGTTACTTGCCCGAGATTCGATCGTCGGTATCTCGATACCTAGTTCAATCTCGTTACTGGCAAGTCTCTTTACTCGTTCCGTAATACATCATCCCGTAACTAACTCATTAGTTACAATGCTTGCAAGTCTTATAGTGATGTGCATTACCGAGTGGGCCCAGAGATACCTCTCCGACAATCGGAGTGACAAATCCTAATCTCGAAATACGCCAACCCAACAAGTACCTTTGGAGACACCAGAGAGAACCTTTATAATCACCCGATTACGTTGTGACGTTTGGTAGCATACAAAGTGTTCCTCCCAGAACGGAGTTGCATAATCTCATTGTAATAGTAACATTTATAATTAATGAAGAAAGAAATAGCAGAACACTAAACGACCGTGTGCTAAGCTAACGGAATGGGTCAAGTCAATCACATCGTTCTCCTAATGATGTGATCCCATTAATCAAATGACAACTCATGTCTATGGCTAGGAAACATAACCATCTTTGATTAACGAGCTAGTCAAGTAGAGGCATACTAGTGACACTGTGTTTGTCTATGTATTCACACATGTATTATGTTTCTAGTTAATACAATTCTAGCATGAATAATAAACATTTATCATGATATAAGGAAATAAATAATAACTTTATTATTGCCTCTAGGGCATATTTCCTTCACGGTGAACTTCTGAACGTCTCTCAGTCGGGTGGGTTTCTCCATCCTCTCGATGGCCTTGATCTTCACAGGGTTGCACTCTATGCCGCGCTCTGAGACCAGGAAGCCAAGAAGCTGGCCGACTGGTACTCCAAAGACGCATTTCTCTGGGTTGAGCTTGATCTGAAATCGGCGCAGATTTTCAAAGGTTTCCTTGAGGTCTTCCAAGAGGGTACCGCGCTTCTCCGTCTTCACTACAATATCGTCTACATAGACGTGGGCATTTCTGCCAAGCTTCTTGAGGAGGCACTTCTGCATGCAACACTGAAACGTGGCACCGGCATTTCTCAAGCCGAATGTCATGGTCAGGTAGCAGAAGGTTCCGAATGGTGTGATGAAGGCGGTCTTCAAGCGGTCTGTCGGGTTCAACTTGATCTGGTGGTAACCTGAGTAGGCATCCAAGAAACTCAACAGCTCGCATCCGGTTGTGGAGTCTATCACTTGGTCAATCCTGGGTAATGCAAACGGATCCTTGGGGAAGGCTTTGTTAAGACTAGTGTAATCGATGCACATGCGCCACTTGTTGTTCTTCTTCAGTACAAGGACTGGGTTGGCAAGCCATTCTGGAAAGAAAACATCCATGATGAAGCCTGCTACCAACAGGCGGGCGATCTCTTCTCCAACAATTCTTCTCTTCTCCTCCGACAGTCGGCGGAGGGGCTGTCTGACTGGTTTGGCGTCTGCTCTAACATGTAGCTTGTGCTCGGCGAAATCCGTCGGAACACTCGGCATGTCTTTGGGGGGCCATGCAAAGATGTCCCGACTCTCACGGAGGAAATCGACGAGCTCGCTTTCCTATTTGCTGTCAAGGTTGGTACCTACGACAGCGTGCCTCTCCGGGTGCTCAGGGTCCAAGGGAATCTTCTTCGTTTCTTTGGCTGGCTTGAAGGAGCCCTGGGTCTCTGACTCTTTGGGCTCTGGGGACATGTTCGTCTGCTTGCCGGCCGTGGCCACCACCTGTTCTAGGAGCTTCTTCTCAGCAGCAATCACAAGGGACTCGGCCAGCCGGCTGTTGGCTGCAGCACAAGCGGACGACTTCTCATAGTCTCCACTGATCGTGATAATGCCCTTGGTTCCTGGCATCTTCATCTTGAGGTAGGCATAATGAGGCACCGCCATGAACTTGGCCAGGGCAGGCCGGCCTAGGAGCACATTGTACAGGCTCTCCAGGTCGACCACCTCAAACCAAATGGCTTCACGGCGGAAGTGATCCTTGTCTCTGAAGAGGACGTCTATCTTGATCTTGCCGATTGGTGAGCAGGACAAGCCGGGCACAATGCCATGAAACACAGTCCGACTGGGCAGCAGCTGCTTCTCTTTGATCTTCAACTTCTCCATGGTGTCACGGTAAAGGATGTTGATGCTGCTACCGCCATCTATCAGAATCCGAGAGAAACGAGCAGCTCGCCTCTCCGTTGCAAGGGTCGCATCCAACACCAGGGCATAGGAACCTGGAAAGGGCATCACTTCCGGGTGGTCAGCACGGCTCCAACTGATGGGCTTCTCAGACCAATATGAATGAACTCTGGAGCAGTTGAGGCAACTGCATTCACTTCACGGTACTGCTGACGCCGGCTGTGTGTATCGCTGGCCACACTGGTGAAGATAACGTAAGCACCATGCTCTTCAGGGTAATCATCTTGGACTTGGCCGACTGCTGGACGGGCGGCCGGCTGCTGGGGAGGCGGAGCCGGCGGGCCAGCAGGTGGAGGAGGCAATCCTTCTGCGTTGGCGATACGGGCGAGCCAGTGACACTTCCAGGTTGTGTGGTTGGACGGCTTCGCGCTGCTGTGGAACTTGCAGGGGGCATCGAGGGTCTACTCAAAGGAGAAAGCGGGCAACCAAGCCGGCTTGCCGCCTTTCTGACGCTTGGGGAGTGGCTGCCCTTCAGGTTGTTGATCTTCAACTGTCGCCACCTGCCGGCTGGTGGAAACCGGCTGAGGGGCTTTGCGCTTGTTGTTGTTCGGCTGCTAGCGCTGACTGTTGTCTCCAGCCGGCGTTCGAGGAGCCGGAGGGAGCGCCTTTCCAGAAGCGTCCACTCGGAGCTCGCCCACCATGGAGGAGTCGGCAGTGGCATACTTGTCTGCTATGATCAGCAGTTCGTCGAGTGTGGCCAGCTCATCGCAGAGGAGTCGGTGCTTGAGTAAGGTGCCCTCTCGGAACCCGGCAGTGAAGTACTCGATAGCTTGGACCTCATGCACCCCTTAACAGGAGTTGCGTAGTTCGGCCACCACGTCAGGTAGTCGCGGGTGGACTCGTTGGGGCCTTGAACGCACAGCGAGAGCTGGCGTGGCTTGGGAGGCCGCTTGTAGGTGCTGGTGAAGTTGTGGACGAAGACTTCAGTGAAATCTACCCAGCTGCTGATGCTGCGGGGCTTCAGGTTGTTCAGTGATGTCTGGGCCGTGCCCTGGAGCATGAGCAGAACGTACTTCACGGCAACGCGCTTGTTGCCGTTTGCTATGCTGACGGCTGTGGAATAGTCGACCAGCCAGTCCTCCGGCTTCACAGAGCCGTTGTACTTGGCCGTATCTCGTGGAAGCATGAACCCTCTGGGAAAGGGCTCGTCATGGATGCGGGGGCCGAAACAAGGTGGGCCCAACGCGTCTTCTTCTTCTAGCGCCAGGGATCGATTGAGACAGTCGGTCCGGTGACGGGCATCATTCTCTCCAATTCCTTCTCGGTGGCCCAGCCGGTCGCCGAGAGTCGGGTGGTCGACAAGCGGCGGAGAAGCACGCCTCTCCCTCCGAGATGGGGGAGGAGGCGGGCAGTCATCCCGTCGTTTCACTGCACGAGGGCGACCGTCTTGGTCGCGCTCGATGGTGACGCGTGTCCGGCTGCGGCTTGCAGCCGGCTCCTTGTCACGCTCGTCGCGGACGCCACCAGTCGGCGTCCGGGAGGTCGCGTCGTGCTCTTGGCGAGGGGGCGGGTTCTCAACCTGCTGTTCGGGTTCTTTGACGCGGCAGCCGGCTTCTTGCTGCACGGCAGCCGCGTCAATGAGATGCTGGACGCGCTTGGTCATGTAGCGACGCTCGTCGCCCTCGAGGTGGTCCAGCTCGTCTGCTGCCGCCTAGGCAGCTCGTATGTTTTCCTTGGGCGTGGCATAGATAGGGCGGTCTGCCCTGAACATGCTGGTGATGGCAGCGCCGCGCTGTTGGACGGTGCCAATGCGGCTAGGCCCGCCAGTAGCCGGCGTGCCGCCAACGGCACGGTTGATCTCGCGATGGTAGGCCTCTGAGAGGCGTCTCATGGTGGCCAACTTCTTGGCGCTTTCGACGAGCAAGACGCGGTGGGCCTCCAGCGTCAGCGTCCTCTGGGATGGGCACTGAGAGATCCCGCAGAGCCGCCTGGAGGGGGTCTTGGGCATCCCCAACAGAGGCTCCGCCGTGGCTGATGACGAGCACCTCCGTGACGGTGCTGTCGCCGCTGTCGTGCGAGGGAGAGGGTCGTTGATGACCACCACGTTGGTGGGGAAGGCGTCGAGCGACGCCATGTCGGAGTTGACAAGCACCGGGTCGGTGGAGCCGTTCGACTCCAGGTCGGAGGCGAGCTCGTTGGCGATGTCGAGCTTGCCAAGGAGGTCGAGGAGGCAGCTCTCTGAGCTGGCTGCTCCCGCATCGGGCGCGGGGTCATCGGAGAGGTGGACCTTGCCAATGAGGTCAGCGAGGCAGCTCGCCAAGAAGTAGCTCAGCGCAGGCTGCCGGCGCAGCGCCGTCGGGCGTGTCAGTCAAGCTACGTCATTGGGGAGGAAGAGGGTTCCGCCGAGCAGATCTCCGGACGACGGTGCACCTAGCCCCACGGTGGGCGCCAAATGTCGGGGGTGTCGTGCGACATATGCCAAAGGATGGCTTATCATGGAGGGGGCTAATAAAACGTCGCCGGTGCCAGGAAACGGGATGAGGCGAAGGCATGCACGCCGGCGAATCTTACCCAGGTTCGGGCCTCTCCTAGGAGATAACACCCCTAGTCCTGCTCTGCGGGGTCTCCGCATGATCACTAAAGCAACAAGAGTGGCTACAAGATCGCTCCTTGAGCTGTTTCTCTAGAGGGGAAAGAAGAACAAGGCTAGCCCTAGCTTCCTCTATCTATATGGGTGTGTGGATGAACTAGAGTCTGAACCCTTTGCATGGGTGCCCTGGGGGGTTTATATAGGCCTACCCCCCAGGGGTACAAAGGTAATCTGGCCGGGTGTAGGACCCGGCTGCTGTCTCCGTCGCCCGGCTTCTCCGCTGGCTGATGGGGCCCGCCGCCTGGTGGGCCCTGCTGGCTGTCTCGTACTTGGCCGACAGGCCGTGCCCGCCGCTTGCAGGTCTGGCCGGCTGCTCAATACTGTAGCGATGCTGGTAATGATGCGTGCTTTGTCGGTGGAGGCATGGCTACAGTGCCGCCGCCTGGCGGGCGATCACTATAGCCACTCCCCATCTCTTCTGATTAATGGCGCACGGACTTTCAGGGAGGAGGGGGCCGCCTGGTAAGAGTCGGCCTCCCCTCACGCCGACTGGTCCGTTCTCACCACCTTCTGGCTTCTCACTGACAGGCAAGACCCACCGCCCGTGGGCCGTACCGACAGCCCGTACTGGAGGCATGGCCTTCTCTGCCATAGGTGACGTCGTGGGGGAGTGGCAACAGTGCGCGCTGGACGGGAGATCTTCGTCTGGTACGGTGCATTGTGGCCACGCTTGGCCCTGGATTTGGGGGTGGCAGGGCGCGCTGTAGCCACACCCCGTCTCATCATATTTATGTGGACGCAGACTCTGAGGACGCTTGGGGCCGCCTGCCAGGAGTCGGCCTCTCTGGAGACCGCCTGCTAGGAGCTGGCCCACCTCGTGGCCGCCTGCTGGCCCTTGCCGTCTTCAGGGAGCAGGCCGCTTGGACCAGCCGGCTGCGGGAAGGGCGGCGCTTTGGTCTTGATTCTTGAGGGGCGCAGCTGGCCCCAATGTCTTGAAGCGCCATGGGGGACCGATGAGGCTACCCGTGGCCAATTACTCCAACAGTTTTATAAAACAACCAAATCAAGTACATGGCCGAATGATACAAGATGGTGAGGTAGCTCTCATAAGTCTGCCTTCTTGCGTGGGAAGTGCTCCGATCATGCATCATGGTGGTATGTAGCAAATCGTTGACTGTGTTAGCTCTCATTGTTTTTTCTTTCTTTTTGTTTCATTCTTTTTTGTTTATGTCTCGTACTTGGCCATAATATTGCGTCAAAAAGTGTTAAAGGTGTTATTCTTGGCCAGACTGTGTTTCTCCCCTCAGACATGAGACAAGCTTCTCAGGGCATCCCTAACATTATACATCAAACCGTCTGTAAATTTCTGGATTGTTGAGACACTTTATGCCTTCCAACATTGTCCATCAAACGTCCACAAATGGGGCATATCCGAATTCTCACAACCCGAGGCAAACCCCAAGGAGGTTTATGGGTGTCCGACACTACAGACCTACACAAAACCATTTATCTCTGCCCACTCCAACCACTACTCCACTCCACGCCGCACTCATGTCGATTGAGAGCGGACATGACCGATCACTGCCACATGCAGACTGAATGGCGCAACATTCACACCGATGCAACGGTTGAGACGCCTGCTCCGGCCCGCCGTTGTGATGTCGATTTCCGCGTTTCGGATGTTGCAGGAGCATCGGTACAATATGCAGCCCCTCAAGCAGCACCTGCTCGCGAAGGGACATATCTTTCGGCAAGCAAGCCCTCGTCGCCATGATCGCAGAGGATCTGTGTTGTGTCGATGAGCAGGCGGCGCTATGCGAGCTTGTGCATAGCGCCTGCACCATCTGCCGCGAGCATTGGCATCTTAGCGTCATGAGGCGGAGCGCGACCTTCCGTTTGAGCAGATCGCGACGGAGGCAAACGGGAATGCTGCCAAGCTCGGCGGCTCCAAGTCGTTCTCACCGGACCGCAACGACCACGAGGCCAGACCATCAATGTCAATCATCAACCTAATCTCCACCAACGATGTCGGTGGCTAGGCAGCAGTTCGGTGAGGAAGCGTAGGAGGTGGGACAAGAACCTGCCCACGTCCGATGAAGAGCAAGACATGGGACACAGTTGGACGGCCGTATCCGCTAGCGTTGTTAGCAGGCACGTCTAGACGTGTCCACGGATGTTTTGGTGTATTATGATGGACCGGAGATGCTCTTCAGTATATGTATGTTTCATCTACGCAAAAAAAAGTCTATGTATGTTTCATGACATCTGCGCCCCAAAAAAGTCTATGTATGTTTCATGACCTCAGAGCTCAGGAGCATATGTCCAAAGTACAATTCAAAATACTCCACTTCCTTTATTCGTGAATCGTGACATCAGGCATCCTAGCAGTAGGTTACCACAGTCCTTGGCCACTTGAGAAGCATCAGAACATTTAGCGTTAATTTCCTTCCATCCATGTATTCTGTCACCACTGTCAGTTAAGCTGGACCATCAGCAGGGCCTGTCATTACAGCCACCAGAGGACTCACAACGTCACGACCTCCACATATCAAGTCCAGGTACATGAGATCTGTGAGTAAGACATGCAACAACTCTTGATCTTGTGCCGATGCCGGTTTCAGAATCTGAATCTAGGGGACACCCGATTATATAAGTATGTTTCTGTTTTGACAGCTCGGTGGTGTGAATATGCAGTGCTCCATTCATCGCAGTCCCCTTCACTTCACTGCTCTAGGAGAAAAACAAAGTGGGCTACAGCCATGCCCACCGGAAACGGATGGTTTTTAGCATGTTCCTCTTTTCCTTCGCGTGTCACGTCAATTCCCTAGTTGACAGAGATTTGCATCAGGCGCTAGCAGCCATGCAAACTATAATTAACTTTGTAAAGGTTCCTCGCCAAGAAAAGTGACCTTGTGTGGGGGTGGGTGGGTTGGGGTACCTCTTGAAACTGTACCGCGAGGATTCTGGCAAATGTTTGGACCGGACTGTTTGAGAAGAGAAAATACCATACAAGTGCGGGAATGTATCTGGTGCATCATTAGCATCACAAGCACCGGTGCACTACAGGCCTGTTTCGTTTGTGACTATTTTTACCATACGTTACCATATTATTTTTGTCACACTTGTCTTATTACTTTGGATGCTCAAATTCTTTGTAGCTTGCCTTAGGGATTTTGCGACACATTTTGTGTGAAGGACATGAGGGACATATTGCTAACAAAATACTTCTTTGCCTAAGAGCATCTACAGCGGGGCATCTCAAATCCGCTTCAAACGTCCGGGCGGACTCACCTGTCACAAAAATTTTGACCCGGCCGGATGTCTCAAACGAGCCTCAAACGCCGGACTGACTGGCACCCCTCATATCCAGCCCAAATATGGGGTGGATATGGGGGCGTCTGGGCGCGCCCGCCACGTGGACTGATGTCGGGGACCCATGCGGAATCGTCCAAAAAGTCGATGGTCCGAAGCTCATCTCCTCCGTCGGACCTATGTCGCCGTGTGGCGCCGCTCCGGCGGGCCATGTAGTGCCTAGCCCGGCTATTTAAGCCGACTGCCGGCACCGAAACCCTACCCCTCCACATTTTGCTCCGCACGTCCGCCGTCGCCGCCACTTTCCACTCCTCATCCGCCACCACTAGTAGCCATGCCCCCACACCACCGGATAAGGAGCCACCCATTTCTAATGCCGGAGCGCCAGTTGCAGCTCCTTGAGCAGATCCAGACAAGGCGCGAAGCCCGGATCGCCACGGAGCTACCTCCGGATGCAGTGGATCCGGAGGAGGAGTGGAGGTTGAGGAGGAGGAGGAGGAGGAGCCGGAGGAGGATGTGGGGGATGCGGATCTGCAGGCAAATCAGCAGGCCATCCGAGATTCCCTCCGCTCAGAGTCGGATGCGGAGGTGATGAGATGCCGCCGCTGGCAGGAGATGGAGGCGCAGCACGCCATGGACATGGATGAGGTCGAGCAGGAGGAAGAGGAGCCGGAGCCCTCCTATGCGCCCGTCCACTCAGCGCCCGGCATTGACGTCGTGGACATCTCCTACGACGAAGAATAGCTAGGATAATATGTATTATATAGTACGTACGATTTTTTTTGCATGCTTTGTATGGATCTAGGGATAGAAATATGAGAGATTCAGATACAAAATAGCTAATTTAAGACGTGACCGGTCACTGTCTACAGACGCGTCTGCGGATGTTTGAGGGACCGGATTTGTCAAATTATATATGCTCTGACTTGATCAAATTTGCATAACTTAAGGTGTGATAAAGTGTGGCTGAAAACCAAACAGTCCCTACATCCCAAATGGGGATGTCGTATCTAACACAACATTCAAACTACTCACGTGTTGCATGTGACCTATGGCATGTAAACCAGCTCGTTCGTACACGTCGCATTGCCGGCCGCCTCTCCGACGGCCACCCCGACGTGTCCGGTCAAAGCGTGACGCCCGAACAGGGAAAGGGCAGGGCGAGCTCGATTTGGAAGCGTCGAATGTGGAAGAAGCAATACCTCCTGTCGCTGCAATTTGGGCGCGAAGTGGCAGAATCGGGCGGGTCAAATCCTACGAGCCACCTGCTTTCCACTGGAACCAAGCCGAGCAAATCAACCAATCGCCCGCTCGACGGGACGGGGACGGTCGTGTGGCTGCTGCGCCTGTACCCTGATTGGCCTGTCCGACGCCATACGTGCGCGATGATGGTGTCCCCGGGCAGCACAGCACGGTGGCACCTCCGGCCATCCACTGTGCCCCGCCCAAGGTATCATCATGCTCATGGCGGAATATGCACCAGGAAATGCACACTCGTCAGCAGCTTGATAGCAAACAGTCCTCAGTCAAAACCAGAATCGTATTGGATCGGTGTCTGCCGTTGGCTTGCATAGTTGCATGCAGAGTTCCCTTTTTAGCAGAGTAGGAGTGTTTTCCTTTCCACCAATTTGTTAGGCCAAGAGATGGATGACATAATCGCAGAAGCGAAACAGTACAAAGGTTTTTCCTACTTCATGATTTGGTCTGAGAGACGTCTCCAACTCTTCAGTACGTACACTGGTACAAGAACACGATGCTCTCTCGAGAGTCGAGATGGAGACGCATCCAACTTTTCCCACGGACGAAACGTACGCCACCACCGGCCGCTGTACGACGGCACGACGTAGTACGAGCCAGTGTCCCATTCCCACTACAATACGGCTAACAACGGACGGCGTAGGTGAGGTAACGTACTCCCAAGTCCAGCTAGAATCACATACGCCGCCGTGCCGTCTCAAGTTGGGCTGCTTTCGCCTCTGGACTCCGACGGATCAACGCGATCACTATAACATTAGAGCTGCATCGATGCCAGTGTTCTTCAGGCCACAAATTCAGCGTTCAACAACAAAGTTAGATGGACAAGAAGAGAAGGTCTTTCTCAACAGGACACGGCGAATTCTGTACGCTACACCCTTTGTATTTCTATATAAATTCTGTACTGTACACCTTTGCTTTTTCTGGACTCAAATATGTTCCAGGCATCAACGATATATACTCAGCAGTGGAACATCAAAGACGTGGCAAAATGCTCGCCCGCCCTTCTATTCGTGATATACACTTACAGAACTTTACACGCAAACAAATTACAAATATATGCATCCAATTTGGCAAGAAGAATACCCCGTATTGAAGGAAAATAAATAGTTGAGAGTGTACTCCAGCACTTAGAAGCAGAACCTCTTCTTCTGCAAATTAATGGATGGAGTCACAGTATGGACCAGAAGGGCTAAGCACCAAGAACGCGCGAGCTTAAAAGAGGACGAACAAACAATAGGGGAAAACATACCCGGAATTTGTTTTTGTCCTGTTTTTCAATATATGCAAGCAGCTCGTCCTGCCTTATCAATGTCTCGTAGAGCACCTGCATATGGGATGAAGAGAAACAAAGAAAGGTTAATAAAGGAAAATACTACGCAAAATGAATGGAAAGAGGCATGCATCATGTGTTTCTCATGCTTGTAGTGGAAATCGTAAAGCTGGGTCAACTGTTACAGGCACTAACCTCAATAATTGTTTATACACTACCCCGCAAAGAAAAAAATATATACGATTGGTATCATTGAACAATAACCTATGGCTCGAGAAATAGGTTTTGTTTAATGAACCGGAGGTACCTTCTTTGTAGAAATCGTACCTTCTTTGTAGAAATCAGCTCAGCTTCCAATGCATCGACACGGCACACAGCTGTATTGAGCAGTTCCTCTTTCTCAACTGGCATTTGAGATGGCTTTGTTTCAAGTACAACCACCTTCTCCTCCAGTTCACGAAGCTGTCTTAATACATACGGTACCTTAAACTCCAAATTTTGGGGAAATTCCCCACAATTGTGATCACAGGCAATGGACTGTCTTGAGAACCTTTCAGATACTCTGCTTGGGGCAGAACGGATCACCATAAAAAGGCTCATAATTAAAACTGTCAGACAAGTAATAATCTGAGTTCGTAGCACTCCCAATGCCATACGTATATTTCTCAAGGAGAATGAACCTGGGTGAAGCATGCAACAAAACTAGTCAGTATAAATCCTTTAAGCTCATCATAGTGGAGCTCATTTAATAACATAATCTATTCCTAAAAGAATGTTCTGTACTAGAAGGTTTATTATGCAGTGAATATGTTTCTAGTTAGTCTGTACAATATGGCCATAAGTCACGGTAACATTAAGAGTGATAGCAATACATATAAACCTGAGGTAGAAGCCATTGAAGTGGCTTTTGGACTGTTGCACACATCATCCACAAGCTTGTCAACAACAGTGGGGACGCTTTCCTCTAGGACAGTAGCAGTACCAGAAGTTGAAGCATGTCCTGAAGATTTTGGCTGCAAGTAGGCTACATTAATCAATAAGCATACTGACCAGGAAAAAATACTGGAAAAAAATGTAAGCCGCAAATTAAGAATTTCGCACGAACCCAAAAGGCACTTCTCCACTTATTATCATAGTTTCAGATAGTAGACTGCTACAACTTAGTCTCAGGTAGTTGAAGCTTGAAAGGCAAAACGGACATGATAAATTATATCATATTTTGGCAGTTAAACATAAAACTTACGTACTTCTCTTTTTTCTTCGAAAAGAGGATAACCCCGGCCTCTGCATCATATGATGCACATGGCCAAAATTTACGTACTTCTAGTGGTAGCATTGGTTAATATCTTGAATTGGGTTACGCTCAAAAGGGATATATACTCGCCTCATGAAGGGTCAAATTAGGGTTCACAGTGGCATCCAGTGGAGCAGCAGGAGACGTAATATCTTCTACATCAGATGTAGATTCGGCTGAGGCATCACTGGTTTTTTTCTGATCCAAAAAGAAAACAAGATAAAGCTCGCAATGAAATTTTAAGGTGATCTAGTCATTCAAAATGATCCAAACAACGTGTGCTTACAGCTGAGGAATGAAGCTTAGTATAAGAAACTGTCTTCCCATCAGTGCTTGATATGGCAAGAATTTGTTGACCATAATTTGCTTCACCGTTAAGGACCCTCTATAATGGAAGAGACATTATGTTAGTGATATACAACAGGACAGCCAGTAATAAGAGTGCGAGGAGAAACCTCTATTATGTTAGGATCCTTCCAAGGACCTTTGTCTGATTTTGAGCAACCTCCACTCTCTTCACACCTGCATTTGCCTCCAAGAAAATCTGGCAGTTCACTGGACATGATACTAACAAATTAGGCAGAAGCTGAACAGCAGTATGTACGAACACACAATTAGCAAGTAACGAATAACTGTTTTGACAGTTTGGTATTACCTTTCATCAATTATTTCAAGCAGCTTATTTTGGTACTTGCTTCCAAGAACCTTGATGAGAATGATACGTGAGATAATCATTACACACAGTAAAACTTACGAGTTCAATAAATGAACAAAAAGGTGTCCTAATGATGGTGAAGGCAGAAATACAGAGTTAAAGTTACAATACTTACATGAATCTTCGAAGCAGTCTGTGGATCAAGAAATGATTTAATTGTACCCCATAACATCTTGAAGCCCTGCCCAGCATTTATAATGTACAAGCGGCACAATGTCTGCAAAAACATTCAGAATTAGTAGTAACTAGGCGATGCCCCGCACGTTGCGGCGGGATTTTGTATAAAATAAACATTGCGCTGAACTAATCATCTAGCTGCTGTCTATAGTTTCTCTTGTAGTAAGATAAGTTGTTTATCAATATTTTACAAATAAATAAAGAAAGAAATACATATCTCCATCTATAAGTTTAAAGTTGGACGGAATAAAAATGCATGCAGGACTCACTTTTCTTTCATATATAGAGCACTCAGGTATCATGCTATGAGCTGCATGCATGCGTCAGTTTTTTTCCTTGATTAAAACACACATAGGCGGCAGTTACTGCATGCATGTGTCATTGACTACATATGGTACGTGCAGCGGCTCTCGTTGTGTAGATCGGACGGATATTGTTGATTGATCTACTATATGCGAGGGCTAAATTAATTTGGATGATGTGGCTCAAGGAGAAGTGAGAGAATTCCTAGTAGTGGGGGCTAGCTATTTAGATATAGTAGATTAGCTACATGTGCAATTTGAAAGAGAGACCAAATGGGCACATAGAGAAACAGGTTATTAATTAACATCAGATAATAAATATTTAGAAGACCATTATAGCAGAATAACTGTATCACCTACCTCTGGATAGTTATCATTGTCAATCTTCTGCAGTCGCATGATTAGTTCCCTTGCATCTTTTGAGAAGTTCTTTAAGCCCTGAATTATGAAAAAGAAGTCACTGACTGCCATGACCACATAAAATTGGATTCACTGAAAGCAAACCTGGCCATAAGAAAACATACCACCCCTTGCACATCTAAAATAGTTGTAGACGAGTCTATGTGCCTTTTTGCAGCTATGGAACAAGCTGGAAACCTCATCTGGAAACTTCTCTCGAACTCCTTCACATGATACTTTATGTATCGGTCAAGAGTTGTTACTTTGACTAGTTTATTGGCATCAACCTTTCCAACTAGTTCTACATAGACAGGCCTTCCCTCTTTATCCACTCCATGGTAAAATTGTGGATAATACTTCTTAACTTCATTTAATTCAGTGTAGTCGAATTCCTAACGAATCAAGGGTCAAGATTAGAAGTCACGTGAAGTAAGTAACGTCACTTGTTTTCTTGGTGTATGTTTCGATTTTAGATTTACCTCTATATTGTCGACCCCATACTCATTCCTCCATCTAAGCATTTCTGACCACATATGCTTTGCTTTCTCAATATCAAACTTTCTTGCTTTCAGGAACCTACACATGGAAGGCGTAAAAAAGAAAAATGAACCAATCCAAAAAAAAACTTGAAACGAATGAGCAAAACTGGAATTTCCTTCTTAAATTAATTTTGAAGGAATATATGAAATTTAAAATAGAAGAAACAAACTATAGATTTAGTGTACAAACTATCACAAACAAGAGATTTAAATACCAATTATATTTTAAAAACTACATTAGAAGACATATCAAAAGCCAACTGCTCCTGGGACGTTACAGGCGATTGCTGTTGGTTCCTTGTTTTGTGTACATTTTGGTGTCCAAGCAGAGCACTGGTGTTATTGCGGTGGAGGCATTGTTGCATGGAAATGAGACCCCCCGGCAGTGTCTGGCTTCTTCCCTGTCACGGTCTTCAGCGTCGACATAGAGCCAGTGAGGGTGTGGTCCCACAGGTCTGGATGTCCAGATCTTTTTTTGGGTGGGTGGGTGGGGTAGTGAGTGTGTGTGTGTGTGTGGGGGGCTATAAACTAGCAGTAAAGCCTTTGTCTCGCCGTTGTAGGCGAGTTTCTAATGCGCAGTGCTTAAAGTCTCCTGGAGGCGATTTAGGCTTGTGCAGGTTTGAGAGCCCCGTGTCGCTCCCCGCGAGCGGCCCGGGCGCTAACCCTAGCCGCCGGGCACCGCCGCCACCAATCCTCCTCCCCGCCGCCGGTGAGTGCCGCCGCAAAGCCCGTGTGGTGTCGGCGGCGGCGGGTTTCTTCCTCTCCGCGAAAGGTGGGCTGCGCGGGCAGCGCTTAAGCGGACGAGGCAGCGCGAGGCGCCGCGGCGTGGTTGTGGCGCTGGCCGGCGCTGCTGCAGACGCCATGGTCGCGCGTAGGAGCCGTGGGCGCCGAGGTCTCCAGCCCACGCTGCTCAAGGCCGAGGGCGCTGTGGCGGGCTTGGCTGCGCTGAGGCGCTGTGCTTTCGGCCGGGGATCCGGATCTGGCGCTGGATGCCGCGCCGTGGCTCGCGCCCGGATCTGGTGTGCCCACGGGCCGGCCGGGCGGCTCGCGGCTCGGATCCATGGCGGCGGCCATGGTTGGTGGCACGCGGCGCAGCTTGGCGGCGAGTGGCGCCGGCGTGGACAGGTGGACCAATTCCCTGGCCATGTGGATGGCGGGGAGGTGGTGGGCTTCGGCTGCGGCGGCGGTTCCTCGCTGGATGTTGGTGGCCATGGTGATGTTCGTCCTCGACCCCGATCTACTCCGATCTGCAGCGGATCCGGCCCTTGGTGGCTTCGGTCACCGTTCTTGGTCTTGGCCTTGCAGATCCGGTGGGCTGGAAGGGTTCGGGAATCTCTTGGCGGCGTGGCGGCTACTCGATGGCGGTGCCTTTGGGTGTTGCTTCTCTCGTTGGAGGCTTGGAGAGGACCTCCTTCCTTCCACCCTCCTGTGAGCTCGGTGAAAACCTCGTAACCTCCGGTTCCAAGCGGCACGACGACACCACGGTGCGTGCTCCTTCTGAAGGCGTTGCTCGGAGGCTGCTCAAGTGGCGGTGGAAGTGGCGGCGGTTCGGTGTCGACACATGCATTAGTCGCCTTCATCTTGGAGGCTGCGGCGGCGAGGGCGACGCCGTTCGGTGGAGCTACCGCCCGATGGTCGAGGCATCGTCGGCGATCCCGAGCCATCGTGTTCGGGTGCTCGTGGGGAAACCCTAGATCTGGGTCTTCCGGATCGGATGATGATAGCGTTCTATCGCTACCCTTACAGGGGCATCGTCTTGGAGCAAGTCTTTGGCTGGAGGGATGGTGGAGCGGTGTTTCATCTCACACTTTGATGGCGGCGGAGAACGATGGCATGGCGGCTGTGGAGACTTCGGCGTCCGATGTGCGGAGATGGGCTCGCGAGAGGAGGTTGTTATGCGGCATCATGGTGGCGTTGATGGCTGAGTGGCGGACAAGGTAGAAGCCTCAATATGATCTCAAGACACATGGAAGATGGCGGCGACGACACACAAGTGCGTCTGACCGGATTGTGCCCCAGACCCGGTATGTGGCTCGGCTGGGGCCTCCGAATGAGTTTCGGCTTCCGGCTTTTGATGCTAGGCTTAGGTGAGTGGTTTGGGTAGTGGCCCAGCTAGCACCCCTTCATCATTTTGGATAGGAGTAGCGGCATATGTTGCCAAGATGGTGGGTTCAGTCACATTGTTGTAATACTTTGTAAGGTCCTCGAGAATAATCAATAAAGTGGCCGCATGCATCTCCCAGATGCAGAGGCCGGGGGTCATCCTCCTTTTCTAAAAAAAAAGGCTTGTGCAGGTTTTCTTGCAAAAGATGGAGGGAGAGATTTTGCTCGTTTTTCTGTCTATATTTTGTTGTAATGTATTATTTTCCCTTTCTGAATATCAGATATGGTTTCTAAAAAAAGACCAGTTTGACTAAGGGCGTGTTTGGTTGCCTGCATAACACTCAAGAAGAACACCGGCTGCACCTCGAATATCAAGCTCCGGGAGATCAACAGGAGGCTAGCCATGGATCAGGGGTGGGCCGGCTTCGCAGATCGGCTAGGTGATGACTGAGGACACCTTCAAGGTGATCGTCTTCAACCTTTCCGGCGCAGAGGTGGTTGCCAAGTACCCCGCGCACGACGAAGCACTTGCCTTGATCCAAGAAGTTTAATGTGTTTTCGTTAGTCTGTCAGCCATACACTGTTATGACTCTGTCGTCGTTATTATGACTATGCTTGTTAATGTAGTGTGAATGCTTGTTCAAATTGCTATGCTCTGTCTCTGTGTGTGTGTGTGTGCGACGCGTGCGTGCTGGTAACCTCACCACTCGAACAAGAGGTTACCACACCGCATATCTTGAACGTAACCAAACAACAGCACGTTGCATCTAGGTACCACATGCTTGCAACCAAACGGCGTGCTGGTGGTTCGCCTCTAATGCAGGCCGGGGTTTTGTGAGCAACCAAACTAGGCCCAGAACATGGTTTTAAGCCTGCATTAGCTCAGGCATGCTGAACCGGGCCACAGATGCAAAGAGGCCAAAATGATGCAGGTAACCAAACATGCCCTAGTTGTAACCCAGAACCAGATGTAGTGATGCATTTTTCACAAATCATGGGACTTAAAAAATCTAAATTTGTAGTTTTTTTATACAACTACTCAAAAAATATGTAGTTTTCTGATGTATGTAGTTTTGTGACAGCCTGTACACTAAACCTGTATTGTACGTAGTTTTGTGACAGCCTGTACACTAAACCTGTATAATTTGGTGAAATTTACACTAAAATATATAATCAACATGTTATTTGCGATATTTTTGCTGGAAATGGAGGTAATCTACCAAAGAAGAAACCCAAATATTCTTTCAGATCAGCAGATGTGGTACCTCAACATCGTGTGATAATCGTCATGACGTTCGGGCAACAAGCCCCCATCAAGCAAGCATCGGCGGAATCTTTCAACAGTTTCCAGCTCTTGCACATCCCTTATATCCTCTATTGAGGCTAGATTGCCACTCTTCTTTTTGCTCTTCCTCCTCAAGGAACGCCTAAATTTATTTCCGGCACTAATCGCTCTTTTCTTGAAGGACCCCTTTTTGGCCTTGTTGTCACCTTCGGAGTTATCTTCATCGGATTTGCTCTCTTCATTCTCATCATCATGAGTGAAGCCCTCAAAACCTGCACCTGCAAATATTATCTCAGCATTCCTTCTCTGACTGAAATGGAAATTGGCAATTATTGTCGTGGTAATAGAATTGACAAGGAGTAGGCAACACGTGAACTGAGCACTTAGTAATGCTTCACAGTTAATTAATTGCTATCACATTAGTGAAATGTTAAAAAGATCCTCAAGATATGCAAAAAAAAAACAATCATAATTAGAGTAATTTGGTATTTTCTATACTACTGTTATTGGACACTCCACTCAGAAGAAAGGCATGAGACGTACAGCCAAAAAATCACAGCACCCCGAATCCAAGAACTAAATCTCAGTTATAGAGATTATCTTGAGCGAATTATCTTGTTATCAACTTTAATTATACTTTTTTGAGGAATCATCTACTGTAATTGTTCAACTGCACGGAAGCAGCCATAATCTCTCGCGCGCAAATACCGGTAGCGAAGGAGAAAGCAGGAAGGGCAAGCAGTTCAAGGAAGCAACGCTCGACACTCACCGGGCCTCCCGGACCGGTCGACGGGCCCCGACATCCCTGGCCGTCCTCCCAATCCAAGCTTGGTTGCTCCGGTGGATCCCGAGCCCTACGCCTCCATAATCCCCCGGGGAGCGAGGCTTTCGGCGGATGAACGAGGGAATGAACGGTGGCTTGTTTTGAATTTCAGTCTCTTTTTTTATCAGGGAATATCGGGGGAGAGGGGAAAGGAAGCTTCTGCTTTTCCTTCATCGCTGGAGAGCGGAGGGGAGGGGACGGGAGGTGTGAACACGGAAGCGTGGCACGTGGGAGGCCGAAATGGGCTATGCCGCCGACCTGGCACACGCGGCGTTATTATCGGCAGCAGAGCTGGCCAAACGGAATGGCCCATGGGGCACGCTGAGTAAGCGGGCCGTGCCGTTTCAGCCCGCGTGCTGCGCCTTCAGGCCCAGGTATGGCCGCTTAGTTAATTGGTCCGGCACATTGGCCCGTTTAGCACGCTGGCCTGTTTAGCAGTTCGGCCTTAGGATTTAAAGATTTTGAGCTCTTTAATCTAGCAATGTTGGCTAAACAAGCATGGAGACTACTGCAGAACCCCGAGACTCTGAGTGCACGTATTCTCAAGAGTATCTATTACCCTAACTCAGACATTCTTGAGGCCGAACTGGTGGTCACCCTAGCCAAGTGTGGCGTGCTATTATTGAAGGAAGGGACACCTGGCGGGGGGTTGATAAAAGAATTGGGAGCAGGGAAGCAACCAACATATGGAATCGGCGGCTCCGAGAGAAGGAATGTTCGGACCATATGGAAGCACAACACCGAACCCACCGGTCGAGTTTCCGAAGCTAATTATAAGCGCTTAGCCTCTTGGAATAGACAGGTCATTCAAGATAATTTCATGCCAATCGATGCACAGGTTATCCTTGCGATCCCATTGTGTACGCATAATATATCTGACTTCTGGGCGTGCCATTATGAGAAGCACGGAGTCTTTTTCAGAAAGTCGACTTATAAGATCTTTGGTCGCAAACTAAGCTTAGAAGGGAAGCATGGCTTGAGGGTGCGGCTGGAACATCAGATGCAGTGGCAGAAGAAGGAGCGTGGAAAAGATTATGGAAGACGGAAGTTCCGAGGAAGATCCGTATGTTCCTATGGCGCCTTTCAAAACACTCTCTGCTAACAAATGATGTGAGGGCACATTGCCATATGTCTGATTCCGATCAATGCAGCTTATGTGGAGCCTTGAGACTCTGGCGACATTCTCTCGTTGGAGTGCTCATCATCAAGAAGCGTGTGGGCTCTAATGGATGAGGACATAACACATAAAATCATAGAAGCAGGAACCAAGCGCAAGACAATGGTTGTTTTCACTGATACAATTGTTATCACATGATCACTTCATCCTCGCTGCAGTCACCCTTTGGGCAATCTGGCACGCACGAAGGAAGGCCATTCATGAGTCGATCTTTTAGAGTCCACAAGCCACCCACGGTTTCGTTGTCAAATTCATTGGTGAACTAGATGCAATCAAACCCAATGTTCAGGGGAGGGAAAACGGCCCGGGATCGTGCCAACTTGGCCAGCGACGGCCTAAAAGGCCACCCGCGGGAAGTTGTAAAATTCACGTGGATGCTTTGGAGTTTTGACGAAGAGGAGGATCGTGGCCGCTGTTTGCGAGGATGAGTGGGGAAACTACATAGGCAGCTCGCCTTGGTTCTGAGGGGTGGTAGATCCGCCACCCTTGAGGCAAGTGGCATGCCGGGAAGCTCATCCTTGGCGTAAGACTTGGGGATTGCAAGTTTTGTTGTGGCGTCGGATTGCAGCCAAGTCGTGTCAGATATCAACAGGAGATCCCATGGGGTTTATGGAGCGATCATCGAGGAGATAACCATAAGATCAACCAATTTTCAATGTAATTTTACGTTTGAGAGCCGTCTTTGTTAATTATGAAGCACATAGATTAGCCAAGTTTTACTAGAGGTCCGGGCGCCATGTCTGGTTTGGAGTGCCCCATGACCAAAGTTGTATCCCACTTCATGTGGACTTTCATGAATAAAATTTGGTTTTACCCCTAAAAAAAAGCAGTTCGGCCTTATGGACTGTTTTGGGCCATCTTAGGCCTATTAGGTTTTGGGCCATATATATTTATATAATTCAGAAAAAAATGAAAAAAAGGGTCGTGTCAGGCCGGTCCGTGTGCCCAGGCACGGGGCCATGGCGTGCTGCGTTCCAGGCCCGACCTATTTAGCCTGGGTCGTGTCGTGCCTACGTGCTAACGGGTCGGCCCATCTAGCATGGCTTGTTTGGCCAGCTATGGTATGCAGGGGAACCAAGATTTTGGCCCGGTTCTTTTGACCCGATTATGGAGATTCTAGGTCAAAAATAAAAAGCTAGAAAGAACTCGTTTTGATTGTGTAGAATCGTCAAAATTAGACCACAATCGACAGTGCAACTGAAAAGCAGCGTTTTGGGTCGATTCTGGCGATTCTGGACCTCCCGCAAATGAAAACGTTTGGTTTTTCAGACTGTACCCCTATTTCAACACGAAATTATAGGCAAAATGCCATTCCACAGCCCGACCGACCGCGGCCCAGAAAACACATTGGCCTCGCTCGCTCCCCTGTCCTCGCTCGGTTCCCCTTTCCTCCAGCCGCCGTTAGGGTTCCTGACCCACCGCCCCTCATCCCTCGACGAATGGCGGCGACCCTGCCGGAGAAGACGAGCGCCACCCGACGCGCCCATCCGGCCGGCCGAAGCAGTGCTCAGCGCCACCTCCTCCGACCCCCATCCTGCCAACCCCTGAGGTCCTCCGCCCCGCTGGCTCCGACCGCCCTCCCCCCGTCCTCCGCCGGCCCCGACGAGCCCATCCAGCCGGCTGTTGCTGTCCTCTGTCCGCTGCCTCGGTGAGCCTCTCTCTCTCTCTTGTATTTTCTCTATACATGGAAGAGTGGATGGATAGATGGATGTAGAAGTTTTGTAGCTCTTTTTTGTACATGGAACAATAGATTGCTAGATGGATGTAGATGATTTGATTGATTGATGGATGGATGTAGATTATGTTAGTTTATTTGTTAGATTCTTCTCTGTACATGGAACAAGAGTTCTTCTCTGTACTGTGTAGGTAGATGATTTTTTAAATTCTTTTTTCTACTACAATTGCTCAATGCTACTTGTGAGTGGTTCTGTTTAGCGACTGCTATGTGCTAAAGATAGACGTTGTAGATGGAGAAAGAAAAGAAAACCAAGCCCCCTAAAGCAAATCGATAAAGGCGCATACCATTTTTATGGATGCATGTGTAGACGAGGTGCGAGCTAATAACCGTGGTGGCACCACTTTAACCGACATTGGAAAAGCTAATTTTGTTAGAAAGTTCAATGAGCGCTCCGGGAGAAATTATTCTTCCGGCCAACTAAAGAATAGATGGGATATATGTAGATGAGACTACAGTGTATGGAAGACATTGACTCGGAAAGCAACTGGCATTGGTAGAGATGAATATACGAAGACCATTACAGCTACAGATGAGTGGTGGGCATTGGAGATAAAGGTATTTTGTTGCCATGTCATTCATTCAAGTAGTGAGTGATGTTCTTCTATCATTATTTAACTGTGAGTCTTGGTATTTGATTGCAGGCAAATCCGTTAGCTGCCAAGTTCCGGTATGCTCCACTAGTAGAGGAGGACAAAATGAGATAGGTGTTTGATGCTTGCTGTGTCAAAAATGAACATGCTAGGGTGCCAATTCCCACATATCAAAGTGGTTCATCTCACTTTAATATGGATGGTGATTCAGGTTGTGAAAGTCATGATGTCTAAGCTACACCTCGTACGAAGCGTGCCAAGATTGGGAAGAAGATGCCATGTTCTTATTTGCGAAGTCCTAGGATGAATGAGAAGTGGTCAAATGAAAGTGTTAAAACTAATGCACGTGTACATATGGTTGACCTCTTTGGTGCAAGGGAAACGAGAAAGGGAAACCTAGGAGAGGATACAACAAGAAAGGAGATTGGAGACATGATGAACATGGTGATTGCGGATGGTGCTAAATCTGGGAGTGATGTGCATTTCTATGCTTCCTATCTTATGTTGGAAAGGAAATATCGTGATATTTTCGTAACATTCAAGGATCATGAACCTAGTGCAAGGCTTCGATGGATAGAGAGGACATGGGAGCTCAACAAAAAATAAGTAGAATCCAACTACTTGCTTTGAACTTGTAATGATGTGAACGGATATGTATCATTTGCTTCCAACTATTTGCTTCGAAACATGTAATGTTGTGAACCCAGCCCTTTGCATCCAACTTGTAATGTCCTGAACATGTTGTTTGCTCTCATAATGCAATGTTCACTTGTTCAGAACATAATTATTTGCTCTGGAATTGTATTGTATCATGTAGAACTATTGTTGGTAATTTTTTTATGTTGCTGCTAAACTCTCCTGTGTATGTTTATGTGGCCAATGGACACTTCAGATGAATCTTCAGATGGATCAGATGAGGAATGTGATTTGGCCATGTTTGCATGTGCTATGGAAGTGGCGTCGTCAAGTGAGAGATTGTCGTATGCACCAAGAAAGTCACACCGAGTTCTGTGCCTCCAATGGGTGGCAGAGAAGGAGCAAGATGCAAAAGCTTTCTACTCTATGTTCAGAATGAGGAGGTCAGTTTTTTACTCATTGCATGAATTGTTGGTTGAGAAGTACGGGCTTAAGTCAACTTGCAACTTATCATCGAAAGAAGCATTGGCACAATTTTTATGGACTTTGAGGAGGTGCCAAACCACTGATAATGTAGCAGATCGGTTTGGACATAGTCGTTCTGTCATCAACAAAAAAATTCATGAGGTTTTGGAGTGTGTGGACCGCATGGCTGGCGATTTCATTAGGCCTCACTACAAAAAAAGACACATCCGTGACATTTTGGGCCAAACGAAATTTTTTTCTGTCATACTTATGACACTTCTATGACGATGGTTATGACAAAACCTGGTATCAAAATAGATGTGGTGGGGTCCTACTTCTATGACAAAAAATCATGACAGAAAATGGGCTTTTCATCCTGGGCGGGCCGGAGATGCGGCTGCATGACATTCTTTGGGTCGTGCATGACGGAAAAAACCGTGGTAGAAGCGAGGGCGAGGAAAATATCAGGGAGTTCCCGGTTACGGTGGGTGGTCGGGGGCCGAGAGATGTGTGTTTCTCTCGTACACGATGCGTGGGTGCGAGGCGTTGGGTGTCGGTGTCAAAACCGGCAGATCTCGGGTAGGGGGTCCCGAACTGTGCGTCTAAGGTTGATGGTAACAGGAGACGGGGGACACGATGCTTACCCAGGTTCGGGCCCTCTTGATGGAGGTAATACCCTACTTCCTGATTGATTGTTCTTGATGAATATGAGGATTACAAGAGTTGATCTACCACGAGATCGTAATAGCTAAATCGTAGAAGTCTAGCATATATGATTATGATTATCTCTACAGACTAAACCCTCCGGTTTATATAGACACGGAAGTGCCTAGCATTGTACAGAGTCGGTTTACAGAGGAAGGAATCTTCATATTTGAATGCCAAGCTTGCCATCCACGCAAAGGAGAGTCCCATCCAGACACGGGAGGAAGTCTTCTATCTTGTATCTTCATGGCCCATCAGTCCGGCCCACGTCACATAGGCCGGACGCCCGGGGACCCCTTAATCCAGGACTCCCTCAGTAGCCCCAGAACCAGGCTTCAATGACGATGTGTCCAGCGTGCAGATAGTCTTCGGCATTGCAAGGCGGGTTCTTCCTCCGAATACTTCAAAGCGTCTGATCCGAAGAGTTATACTCGGCCTTCCATTTAATATCATACCCCTTGGCTTCTGCGCCTCCCTTGCTTCGGCCTCCACGTGTCGAGCGAACACGAAAGGTCAAAGTATTTTTGCACATAACACCCTGGCCATGTAAGAAATGCGTATATTTAAGTAGATTGGATCTCAGATGCCATCTCACATCAGGCGAAGAATCCTTAGAGCTTGCTAGGAGAAACCATTCCAGCATGGCTAGCATTCCCAGTTCTTCCTCCCGCCCCCATGGCTCCGAAAAAGGCGATTGGGAGAAATGTTCAGTATCCCACGACCAGCTGAGTAAGCTTCAAATGTAGGGGTTCCTTCCCCCCGCGGATCTAGTCCCCGTCCGGGCAGGATTAACCACTTTCACAAGTGAAGCCCTCGCGGAAAATTTCCCCAATCCAACCAGGGGGGAGCGAGTGTGCTTCATATCCTTCTTAATAAGAGGCGTCGGGTTTCCAATCCACCCTTTCCTCTGAGGTCTCCTGGAGTACTACGGCCTCCAACCGCACAACCTTACTCCGGCCTCCATCCTGCATATTGCGGGTTTTATCGCTCTTTGTGAGCTATTCCTGGGCTGCGAGGCCCACTTTGATCTGTGGAGGAAACTTTTCTGCCTCGTCCCTCGTACCCAAAAGGGATCCGTATTCGAGGTGGGCGGCACCGAGATATGGCGCATAGCCGGGACCGGATACTTGTCCGGCACACCGAAGAAGGCATCTGAAGACTGGCCCTCAGCGTGGTTTTATATTGAAGATGTCGCTCTCCCCAGCCCAGTCCGAATGGGCCTTCCCGAATTTTCCAGCGCTCCATTGAAGAAACGCCATAGCTGGCGTCCTCGGAGCCTCGAGGAGGAAGACAACGCAGAAGTCCGGCAATTGATGGGCAAGATTAGGACACTTGCCCAGTCCGGATTATCAATAATCGAGGTGATGGCAACTTCCATAGCGCGAGGTGTTCAGGCGCACCAATTCAGGGGGCTCCCCATGTGGCACTACAATGGGGGAGATGACACCTCACGCTGCGGACAAAAGGGTCCGGATTCCCTCACTGCCCTGGCCACCATACTAGCCGATCTATATAAAGGAGAGAAAGAGGAATTCACTCGTCTTACGCGCAGAGAGGGATTTTCCATGTACAACCCTCCTGGCTGGGTGAGTTTTAATCCCACCACTTTATTCAATCCTCTGCCCTAGTCATGTTTAACTGACATTAACCCATCTGTTAATAGGAATGGTGGAGGGTTACCGCGAGGATCTATAGCCCCGCTCCACAGCCGGAGAACCATAACCAGGACCTTGATCCCGGATTCGAAGAAGATTTGGACATTTTGTAGAGCTCAAAGAGGGAGTCTTCTACTAGGTGAGCTATGATGGCACAGAAGTGGCCATGAAGGCCGATTATCGCGGCCTCCTTCCTGCCTCATACGTAAGTAACCAGGAGATATTTCCTCCGAAGGAGCTTCCTCATTATGCCTCACCCGTCGCACTGTCTTGTGCTCCAAAGGGGAGGCCTTCGATGCGTCATATTGCACCAGAGGCGTCTCAGAAGAGAACGGCGCCTGCGCCGGGCGGGTCTTCAAAGAGAAAGGCAAACGACAACACGACCGAACCTTCATCAAAGAGGTATGGCTTTAAATACGCCCTGTAACAGTCACATCGAACCATGACATTGTTGGTTGTGCTTTATTAGGAAGAGCGTTCATCGGACCGTGTCCGAGGGGCCTGCCGGTCGCGCCCCACCAATCAGGTTCCAGACCCTACTTCTAGGGCGGGGGCAGACACGGGAATAACGCCAGATTGTCCTCCTTCAGAGGATTCGGATAATGTGTCCGTCATGAACTCTGAAGTAGAGAGTGTGATATGTCTCCGTCGTATCTACTTTTCCAAACACTTTTGCCCTTGTTTTGGACTCTAACTTGCATGATTTGAATGGAACTAACCCGGACTGACGTTGTTTTCAGCAGAATTGCCATGGTGTTATTTATGTGCAGAAACAAAAGTTCTCGGAATGACCTGAAACTTCACGGAGATTATTTTTGGAAATAATAAAAAATACTAGTAAAAGAATCAAGGCCAGGGGCCCACACCCTTTCCACGAGGGTGGGGGCGCACCTGCCCCCCTGGGCGCGCCCCCCTGCCTCGTGGGCCCCTTGGAGCTCCACCGATCTCAACTCCAACTCCATATATTCATGTTCGGGGAGAAAAAAATAAGAGAGAAAGATTCATCGTGTTTTACGATACGGAGCCGCCGCCAAGCCCTAAACTCTCTCGGGAGGGCTGATCTGGAGTCCGTTCGGGGCTCCAGAGAGGGGAATCCATCGCCATCGTCATCATCAACCATCCTCCATCACCAAATTCATGATGCTCACCGCCGTGCGTGAGTAATTCCATCATAGGCTTGCTGGATGGTGATGGGTTGGATGAGATTTATCAAATAATCGAGTTAGTTTTGTTAGGGTTTGATCCCTAGTATCCACTATGCTCTGAGATTGATGTTGCTATGACTTTGCTATGCTTAATGCTTGTCACTAGAGCCCGAGTGCCATGATTTCAAATCTGAACCTATTGTGTTTTCATGAATATATGTGAGTTCTTGATCCTATCTTGCAAGTCTATAGTCACCTACTATGTGTTATGATCCGCAACCCAAGTGACAATAATCGGGACCACTCCCGGTGATGACCATAGTTTGAGGAGTTCATATATTCACTATGTGTTAATGCTTTGGTCTGGTACTCTATTAAAAGGAGGCCTTAATATCCCTTAGTTTTCGCTAGGACCCGGCTGCCACGGGAGGGTAGGACAAAAAATGTCATGCAAGTTCTTTTCCATAAGCACATATGACTATATTCGGAATACATGCCTACATTACATTGATGAATTGGAGCTAGTCCTGTGTCACCCTATGTTATGACTATGACATGATGAACCGCATCCAGCGTAATTCTCCATCACCGATCCAATGCCTACGAGCTTTTCACATATTGTTCTTCGCTTATTTACTTTTCCGTTGCTACTATTACAATCACTAGAAAACCCAAAAATATTACTTTTGCTACCATTACCGTTACTTCCATACTACTTTGCTACTAAATACTTTGCTGCAGATACTAAGTTATCCAGGTGTGGTTGAATTGACAACTCAACTGCTAATACTTGAGAATATTCTTTGGCTCCCTTGTGTCGAATCAATAAATTTGGGTTGAGTACTCTACCCTCGAAAATTGTTGCGATCCCTATACTTGTGGGTTATCAAGACTATTTTCTGGCGCCGTTGCCGGGGAGCATAGCTATATTCTTTGAGTCACTTGGGATTTATATCTGCTGGTCAGTATGAAGAACTTGAAAGACGCGAAAAAAATTTATCCCTCAACTACGAGGGGAGGTAAGGAACTGCCATCTAGCTCTGCACTTGATTCACCTTCTGTTTTGAGTAAGCTTGCGACACCTAAACCGTCTTCTGCTATTAATTCTGATATGTTGCATGTTATTGATGATGCCACTTCTGCTATGCATGATACTTATGATGAAACTACTTCTATGCTTGATACTACTGTGCCACTTGGTGAATTTTTTGATGAACAACTTGCTAGGGCTAGAGAGAATAAAATTATTGAAACTGATAATATTGACGAAAGTGATGATGAAGACTCTCCCCTAAATATGAATTGCCTGTTGTGCCTGAGGGCTATGTTATGGATGAAGAAACTGCTAGAGACTTTCTTGCTTGCAATGATAGAAGTGATCTTAAGAAATTATTGGCTAAGCTGAAACAAAAATCTCTGAATGCTAGAATGAAATATGATCCTGCTTATGCTACTTCACCTATCTTTGTTACTGATAAGGATTATGAATTCCCTATTGATCCTGATATAATTACTTTGGTTGAATCTGATCCTTTCTATGGCTATGAATCTGAAACTGTTGTGGCACATCTTACTAAATTATATGATATAGCCACCCTGTTCACTAATGATGAGAAAACTTACATCTTGTTATATCCTTAAGATAATTCCATTCTCATTAAAGGGTGATGCTAAGATATGGTTTAATTCTCTTGATCCTGGTTGTGTGCGTAGTCCCCAGGACATGATTTATTACTTCTCTGCTAAATATTTCCCCGCCCATAAGAAACAAGCTACCTTAAGGGAAATATATAATTTTGTGCAAATTGAAGAAGATAGTCTCCCACAAGCTTGGGGGAGGCTTCTCCAATTACTTAATGCTTTGCCTGATCATCCTCTCAAGAAAAATGAAATACTTGATATCTTTTATAATGGACTAACCGATGCTTCCAGAGACCACCTGGATAGTTGTGCTGGTTCTATTTTCAGGGAAGGAACACCAGATGAAGCTGAAATTCTATTGAATAATATGTTGACTAATGAAAATAATTGGACACTTCCTGAGCCAACTCCTAAGCCTATTCCTAAACCAACTCCAAAGAAAAGGGGTGTTCTATTTCTCAGTCCTGAAGATATGCAAGAGGCAAAGAAATCTATGAAAGAAAAAGGTATAAAAGCTGAAGATGTTAAGAATTTACCTCCGATTAAAGAAATACATGGTCTTAATTTACCGCCTGTTGAAGAAACACATGGTCTTGATAACCCGACACAGGTAGTTAAGGTAAATTCTCTTTATAGATTTGATGAAGGTGATATTCCTCGTTATAAGTCTGCTAGCCAATGCTTAGATGAGTTTGATAATTTTATTGTCAAACAAGAAAACTTCAATGCTTATGTTGGTAGACAATTGAAACACAATTCTTATATGATTGAACACTTGAGTGATTATATGTCTAGAGTTAAAGGTGAACTTAAACTCATTAGTAAACATGCTTCTATGGTTACCACTCAAGTAGAACAAGTACTTAAAGCTCAGAATGATTTTCTCAATGAATTGAATAATAAGAAGAATGATAATGTTGTTAGAGTTATGGCTAGAGGAGGAAAAATGACTCAGGAACCTCTGTATCCTGAGGGCCATCCTAAGAGAATTGAGCAGGATTCTCAGAGAAATAATATTGATGCACCTAGTCCTTCTAAAAAGAAGAAAAAGAAAAATGATAGGACTTTGCATGCTTCTAGTTAACCTGTAGCTGACACACCTGAGAATCCCAATGATATTTCTATTTCTGATGCTGAAACACAATCCGGTAATGAACATGAACCTAGTGATAATGTTAATGATGATGTTCATGTTGATTCTCAACCTAGCAATGATAATGATGTAGAAATTGAACCTGCCGTTGATCTTGATAACCCATAATCAAAGAATCAACGCTATGATAAGAGAGACTTTGTTGCTAGGAAGCACGATAAAGAAAGAGAACCATGGGTTCAGAAACCCATGCCTTTTCCTCCCAAACCATCCAAGAAAAAGGATGATGAGGATTTTGAGCGCTTTGCTGAAATGATTAGACCTATCTTCCTGCGTATGGGTTTGACTGATATGCTCAAAATGAATCCTTATGCTAAGTATATGAAAGAAATTGTTACTAACAAAAGAAAGATACCGGAAGCTAAAATTTCCACCATGCTTGCTAATTACACTTTTAAGGGTAAAATACCTAAGAAACTAGGAGATCCAGGAGTACCCACTATACCATGATCCATTAAAATAAATTATGTTAGAACTGCTTTATGTGATCTTGGAGCCGGTGTTAGTGTTATGCCTCTCTCTTTCTATCGTAGGCTTGACTTGAATAAGTTGACACCTACTGAAATATCTTTGCAAATGGCTGATAAATCAACTGCTATACCTGTCGGTATTTGTGAGGATGTGCATGTTGTGGTTGCAAACGTTACTATTTTTAACGGACTTTTGTATTCTTGATATTCCCGAGGACGATAGTATGTCTATTATTCTTGGAAGACCCTTTCTGAATACTGCAGGGGTTGTTATTGATTGCAACAAAGGCAATGTCACTTTTCGTGTTAATGGAAATGAGCATACGATACACTTTCCGAGGAAACAACCTCAAGTTCATAGTATAAACTCTATTGGAAAAATTCCATCGATTATATTTGGAGGTTTTGAATTTCCTCTACCTACTGCCAAGAAGAAATATGATATTCTTATTATTGGGGATGTGCATATCCCCGTTGAGGTAACATAGTGTTATTCGAAATTTCTCCGGTTTCATGCGATTCGGAATGAGTTTGTTAACAAGACCTGATCAACCTTGTTAGTGGATTCCTTTTGATGAGCATGAGATGGATGAAGTTAGAAAACAAAACCTTCCGTACCCTCTTTTTGCTTTCTGTTATTTAGTTGAAATAAAGTAAAAATAGTATTTTTCTGTCTGTTTTCTGATTTATCCGTGCAATATAAAAATACCCCGAAAATAAAAGTTCTCCAAATGCCCCGAAATTGAAATATGCTTTTTTTCTGGAATATTTGAGAATATCTGGCACTGAGAACACATCAGGGGGAGCAGGCACCTGGCCACGAGGGTCCAGGGCGCGCCCCCTGCCTCATGGGCCCATGGTGGCTCCCCCCCACTTATTCCTGCACCCACACACTTCTTCTTCCTCCCAAAAAAATCACCAACCAGCTCAAGCACGAGTTCTAGCTCATTTTGCTGCGATTTTTGGTCTCCTTGCTCAAAGCACCTCTCACAAAACTGCTTTGGGGGATTGTTCCTTGGTATGTGACTCCTCCATTGGTCCAATTAGTTTTTGTTCTAGTGCTTTATTCATTGCAAATTTTTGCTGCCTAGGTGACCATCTTCTTGAGCTTGCATGTCAAATTTATATGGTTCCAAGTAGTACTAATGCATGATATAGTCTCTAGGCACTTGTGGGAGTAGTTTCTATCAATTTTGTTGAGCTTGGGTCACTTTTATTTGAAGTTACTAAAAATTTCAGAAATTTTTAGAAAATGATGAAGAGATTTTTGAGGGGCTCTTCGAGCCGAAGCTCGAAGGATAAGCAAAGTGAAGAAGAAGAGAGACCCAAATATAATCTGCCTCGCACCACGGAGGTTCGACCGTGTGAATGGCCTTGTGATGATTTCTTGAGAGCAGTCGGGATTTATGATGATTTTTATGAATTGGCTGAGAATGCAGGCCTCACCGACTTCCTCCGCGACCAACACGAACAGTATCTCTTACTCACTAATACCTTTGTGCAAAATTTTCATTTCCATTCTAGGAGGTCACCACCTACTCAGGATTTTTTATTTATATGATGAGTATAAGGAGATGACCCTTCGCGAATTCTGTGAGGTTTGCAAGTTACCTTTTCCGGGCTTCATAGAGGAACCACATCGTAACGATGTGGAGGGGTTTATTGATACAATTGTTGTAAGGAAGACGAGGAAGGTTTCCGACGCACGAATCACTAGCATACACTTTCCTATTCTACGTTACTTTGCTATATTTACTAGTAGGTGCTTAATTGGTCGCGGAAACTATGGAAACCGGAGTGTCCCTGATATTATTATTTTGCTCCATGCCTTGTTTCGTGATGACACATTTAGTATGGGCGCTATTGTTGCAAAGTGGTTAAATCTTAACCGTACTAAGGGCCCTATCTTGGGAGGCATCTTCGCCTCGCGCCTCGCTGCATACTATAACATACCTACTAGGCATTATGAGAAAGAAGAAAAATTGTTGCCTACTGTTTTTCTAGACTATAAGAGTATGGTAGCGCATGATTTTATTGTTAAGAATAGGGAAAGGGCGCTTAAATACAAACTGTTATTTGATAAAAATCACCCTGAGACTATTACCTTGCCTGCTCCTTCCTTGTTTGATTTATCTGCAGGCAAGTACCTCGTTCCACTGACGGCCATCCACGCCTACCGGAACCCTACATCAGCTACAGAGCCAGAGTTGGAACCACAATTTGATCCTCCATGACGGTCTGATTACCAGTGGGATCCGGAGGCAATTGCCAACTAATGGCAATCAGAGGCTTCTTTTCAGTACGACCCCAGCTATAACTTTGGATCCGCCAGGCCAGCCGTGGCCATAGACCAACCTAGGCCAAAAGCCTAAGCTTGGGGGAGTACTTATTTCTCACCGACATTACATTCATGTTCGCACACTCATTGCTAGTTGTCGGCGCGCATACTTTTTCACTGTAATATCCATGCTAGTTTATTTCCTTTTTATGCTTTCTTCTTGTGTGTTTGAAAAACCTTAAGAAAAACAAAAAAAAGTAGTTGTAGCATTTAGCTAGTTTACCTTTCTTGCTGTAGTAGTAATAACTAAAAGAAAACCCAAAAATATTTCATGTTCTTCTTTTGCTTGTTGGGAGCTTTCCCGTGTAAATAGTTTTATTTCTTTTCTTTTCTTTGGGGGTCGATAGGAGAAGACCATAATGAAAATGTTGAAGTGAACTCTTATATGCAGCATTGTTGATTTAACCAAGAGTCCATATTGCCTTGTCTTCTCCTGTTTATTGAATGCTTGCAGATTCCAGCTTAGTCCAATGCACGTGCACTATTATTATTATTCACATCATTCGGTCGTGCAAGTGAAAGGCAATTATGACGATATAGGATGGACTGATTGAGATGGGAGAAGCTGGTATGAACTCGACCTCTATTGTTTTTGTAAATATGATTAGTTCATCGTTCCTGATTCAACCTATTATGAATAAACATGTTTGCAATGACAATTAGAGATTATAGTTGCTTATGCCATGCTTAATTAGCTAGGAGTTTATAATGGTTTACCTTGCGTGCCAACATGCTATTAAAATGGTTGTGATGTGTGATAACCCACAAGTATAGGGGATCACAACCGTTTTCGAGGGTACAGTATTCAACCCAAATTTATTGAATGAACACAAGGGGAGCCAAAGAATATTCTCAAGTATTAGCAGCTGAGTTGTCAATTCAACCACACCCGGAAACTTAATATCTGCAGCAAAGTGTTTAGTAGCAAAGTAATATGATAGTGGTGGTAACAGTAACAAAAGCAAAGACATCAAAAGTAATGTTTTTGGTATTTTTGTAGTGATTGTAACAGTAGCAACGGAAAAGTAAATAAGCATAAACCAGTATATGGAAAGCTCGTAGGCACCGGATCAGTGATGGATAATTATGCCGGATGCGGTTCGTCATGTAACAGTCATAACATAGGGTGACACAGAACTAGCTCTAATTCATCAATATAATGTAGGCATGTATTTTGAATATAGTCATACGTGCTTATGGAAAAGAACTTGCATGACATCTTTTGTCCTACCCTCCCGTGGCAGCGGGGTCCTATTGGAAACTAAGGGATATTAAGGCCTCCTTTTAATAGAGAACCGAACAAAGCATTAGCACATAGTGAATACATGAACTCCTCAAACTATGGTCATCACCGGAGTGGTCCCGATTATTGTCACTTGGGTTGCGAATCATAACACATAGTAGTGACTATAGACTTGCAAGATAGGATCAAGAACACACATATATTCATGAAAACATAATAGGTTCAGATCTCAAATCATGGCACTCGGGCCCTAGTGACAAGCATTAAGCATAGCAAAGTCATAGCATCATCAATCTCAGAACATAGTGGATACTAGGGATCAAACCCTAACAAAACTAACTCGATTACATGATAAATCTCATCCAACCCATCACCGTCCAGCAAGCCTACGATGGAATTACTCACGCACGGCGGTGAGCATCATGAAATTGGTGATGGAGAATGGTTGATGATGACGACGGCGACGAATCCCCCTCTCCGGAGCCCCGAACAGACTCCAGATCAGCCCTCCCGAGAGAGATTAGGTCTTGGCGGCAGCTCCATATCGTAAAACGCGATGAAACTTTTTCTCTGATTTTTTTCTCCCCGAAAGCCAATATATGGAGTTGGAGTTGGCGTCAGAGAGTCTCCAGGGGGGCCACGAGGTAGGGGGCGCGCCCAGGAGGGGGGCGCGCCCCCACCCTCGTGGACAGGGTGTGGGCCCCCTGGTCTTCATCTTTGGCGAGGATTTTTTATTATTTATTCTAAGATATTCCGTGGAGTTTCAGGTCATTCCGAGAACTTTTGTTTTCTGCACATAAAACAACACCATGGCAATTCTGCTGAAAACAGTATCAGTCCGGGTTAGTTCCATTCAAATCATACAAGTTAGAGTCCAAAACAAGGGCAAAAGTGTTTGGAAAAGTAGATACGGCGGAGACGTATCAACTCCCCCAAGCTTAAACCCTTGCTTGTTCTCAAGCAATTCAGTTGACAAACTGCAAGAGAAAAAGAAAAACTTTTACAAACTCTGTTTGCTCTTGTTGTTGTACTTATGTCAAGCCAAAGATTCAGGTTTTCAAAGAAAGATCATAACTAACCACATTTGCAATAACTCCTAGGTCTCAAGTTTACTCATATCAATAACATAATCATCTAGCAAGCCATAATAATAAATCTCGGATGACAACACTTTCTCAAAATAATCATAATATGATATAACAAGATGGTATCTCTCTAGCCCTTTCTGAGACCGCAAAACATAAATGCAGAGCACCTTCAAAGATCAAGGACTGACTAGACATTGTAATTCATGGTAAAAGAGATCCAATGATAGTCATACCCAATATAAATTAACAATGATGAATGCAAACGACAGTTGTGCTCTCCAGCTAGTGCTTTTAATAAGAGGGTGATGACTCAACATAAAAGTAAATAGATAGGCCCTTCGCAGAGGGAAGCATGGATTTGTAGAGGTGCCAGAGCTCGGTTTTGAAATAGAGATAAATTATATTTTGAGCGGCATACTTTCATTGTGAACATAACAACTAAGAGATGACGATATCTTCCATGCTAAACAAATTATAGGCGGTTCCCAAACAGAATGGTAAAGTTTATACTCCCTCCTCCACAAGCATCAATCCTGGCTCGCTCGAAACAACGAAAGTGCCTCCAACATTCAACGGGTCCTAGGGGAGTTTTGTTTGCAATTATTTTGATTTAGTTTGCATAAAGCATGGGATCGGGCATCCCGGTGACCAGCCATTTTTCTCGTGAATGAGGAGCGGAGTCCACTCCTCTTGAGAATAACCCGCCTAACACGGAAGATAAGGGCAGCACTACTTGATATATGAGCTATTCGAGCATGCAAAACAGAATGATTATTTGAAGGTTTAGAGTTTGGCACATACAAATTTACTTGGAACGGCAGGTAGATACCGCATATAGGAAGATATAGTGGACTCATATGGAATAACTTTGGGGTTTAAGGGATTGGATGCACAAGCAGTATTCCCGCTTAGTACAAGTGAAGGCTAGCAGAAGACTGGGAAGCGACCAACTAGAGAGCGACAACAGTCACGAACATGCATTAAAATTAATAAACATTGAATACAAGCATGAGGAGGATATAATCCCCCATGAACATAAATATCGTGAAGGCTATGTTGATTTGTTTCAACTACATGCGTGAACATGTGCCAAGTCAAGTCACTTAAATCATTCGAAGGAGGATACCACCCCGTCATACCACATCACAACCATTTTAATAGCATGTTGGCACGCAAGGTAAACCATTATAACTCATAGCTAATCAAGCATGGCACAAGCAACTATGATCTCTAATTGTCATTGCAAACATGTTTATTCATAATCATCTGAATCAGGAACGATGAACTCATCATATTTTTAAAAACAAAAGTTGTCGAGTTCATACCAGTTGTTCCCATCTCGGTCAGTCCATCATATATCATCATAATTGCCTTTCAATTGCACGCCCGAACGGTGTGAATAATAATAAGAGTGCACGTGCATTGGACTAAGCTGGAATCTGCGAGCATTCAATAAGCAGGAGAAGACAAGGCAATATGGGCTCTTGGTTAATTCATCAATGATGCATAAAAGAGCCACTTCAACAATTTAATCATGGTCTTCTCCTGCTGACCCCCAAAGAAAAGAAAAGAAATAAAAACTATTTACACGGGAAAGCTCCCAACAAGCAAAAGAAGAACGGGAAATATTTTTGGGTTTTCTTTTTAATTATTACTACTACAGCAGGAAAAATAAACTACTACTACTTTTTTTGTTGTTTTTTAAGGTTTATTAAACACACAAGAAGAAAGCAGGAAAAAGGGAATAAACTAGCATGGATATTATAGTGAAAGAGTATGAGCACCGACATCTAGCAATGAGTGTGTGTGAACATAAATGTAATGTCGGTGAGAAATACGTACTCCCCCAAGCTTAGGCTTTTGGCCTAAGTTGGTCTATGGCCATGGATAGCCTGGCGGATACCCGTAGGTGTAGCCGGGTCGCATTATGATGCACGTGGCTATCGCCTCCTGAGCTGCAGCGTGGCGTCGAGCCGCCTCCGCTCTCCTCTCGTACTCATCTGCCTCCTCTCTGGTAATAATATATCTCCCTTTTGTCTGATAATCAAAGAAGGCAGGAGCAGGAATAGTAACATGGACAACATGCCGTTTGTTAAAGATTAGTCGATACTGGAGAGGTGGTTCAGTACTCTCAACAAACTGGTGGGCAACCATAGAATCAAAATCTAAATAAGTAGAAGGTAACTCCATATCACCCTCACGAATGTCTATCTCAAGAAAATTAGCTAAGCGGGTTGCATAAATTCCTCCAAAGAAATCTCCGTTATGTCTATTATGATGCAACCTATGAGCTACAATGGCTCCCATATGATAAGATTGGTCTCCTAACACAGCACTTCTGAGAATGCTGAGATCAGGGGCACACATGTGACATGCTTCATCCTTAGCATTTATGCATCTACCTATGAAGAGAGCAAAATAATGTATAGCAGGAAAGTGAATGCTCCCTATAGTGGCTTGCGTTATATCCCTAGATTCCCCCACAGTTATTCTAGCAAGGAAATCTCTATATTCAGATTTAGGGGGATCCCTGATACTACCCCAAGATGGAAGTTTGCATGCAAGAGTGAAATCCTCTAAGTCCATGGTATAAGATTTGTCATAAAGGTCAAACATGACTGAAGGAGAATTACGCGAAGATGAAAACTCAAACCTCCCCACAAATGAACTTGTGAGATCATGATACTGGGGGCATTTGTCAGCCTCAAAGTCCTCAAGACCGGCATTACGCAAATATGCGTAGAATTCTTCTTTGATTCCCGCTTGATTCATAAAATTTTCCGAAGGCCATTCACTGGGCCTCACAGGAGCGTCTCTTGGCGGTTCCTCCTTAGCATCACGCATTGCAAGCCTAGGGCCTTGCTTCCTCGAAGAACCACCTTGGAACATCTTCCTAAACATATTGTTTTCTCTGAAAAATAATTCTGAAATTTTTAGTAACTTCAAACAAGAGTGAACCAACTTCAATAAAATTGATAGCAACTACTCCTACAAGTGCCTAGAGCATATATCAATCATTAGAACTACTTGGAACCATATAAATTTGACATGCAAGCTCAAGAACATGGTCACCTATGCAGCACAAATTTGCAAAGAATAAAGCACTAGAACAAAAACTAATTGGACCAATGGAGGAGTCACATACCATGGAACAATCTCCCCAAGCAGTTTTGCGAGAGGTGCTTTGAGCAAGGAGATCGAAAATCACAGCAAAAGTGGCTGGAACACGAGCTTGAGTTGGGTTTTTGGGTTTGTGTGAGGCAGAGGAAGAAGATGGGTGCAGGGATAAGTGGAGAAGGGCCACCATGGGCCCACGAGGTAGGGGGCGCGCCCTGCACCCTCGTGGCCCGGTGGAAGCTCCCCCCGCGGTAATTTTTGCACTAAAAATCCTCAAATATTCCCGAAAAAATCATATTAAATTGGCATGGCATTCTGAGGACTTCTATTTTTGGGATATTTTTATATTGCACGGATAAATCAGAAAACAGACAGAAAAATACTATTTTACTTTATTTCTACTAAAGAGCAGAAAATATGAAGAGGGTACAGAAGGTTGTGCTTCTAGTTTCATCCATCTCATGCTCATAAAAAAGAATCCACTAACAAGGTTGATCAAGTCTTGTTAACAAACTCATTCCGATAATCATGGAACCGGAGAAATTTCGAATAACACTATGTTACCTCAACGGGGATATGGACATCCCCAACAATAAGTATATCATATTTCTTCTTGACAGTAGGGAGAGGAAATTCAAAACCTCCAAATATAATCGATGGAATTTTTCCAATAGAGTTGATACCATGAACTTGAGGTTGTTTCCTTGGAAAGTGTACCGTATGCTCATTACCATTAACATGAAAAGTGACATTGTCTTTGTTGCAATCAATAACAGCCCCTGCAGTATTAAGGAAAGGTCTTCCAAGAATAATAGACATACTATCGTCCTCGGAAATATCAAGAATAACAAAGTCCGTTAAAATAGTAACGTTTTCAACCACAACAGGCACATCCTCACAAATACCGATAGGTATAGCAGTTGATTTATCAGCCATTTGCAAAGATATTTCAGTAGGTGTCAACTTATTCAAGTCAAGTCTATGATATAAAGAGAGGGGCATAACATTAACACCGACTCCAAGATCACATAAAGCAGTTTTAACATAATTTCTCTTAATGGAGAATGGTATAGTAGGTACTCCTGGATCTCCAAGTTTCTTTGGTATTCCACCCTTAAAAGTATAATTAGCAAGCATGGTGGAAATTTCAGCTTCCGGTATCTTTCTTTTATTTGTAATAATATCTTTCATATATTTAGCATAAGGATTCATTTTGAGCATATCACCAATCGCATACGCAAAAAAGATAGGTCTAATCATTTCAAAGAAAGCGCTCAAAATCCTCATCATCCTTTTCTTGGATGGTTTCGGAGGAAAAGGCATGGGTTTACGAACCCATGGTTCTCTTTCTTTACCATGTTTCCTAGCAAAGAAGTCTCTTTTATCATAATGTTGATTCTTTGATTGTGGGTTATCAAGATCAACAGCAGGTTCAACTTCTACATCATTATCATTACTAGGTTGAGCATCATCATGAACATCATCATTAACATTTTCACTAGGTTCATGTTCATTACCAGATTGTATTTCAAAGATCGGACATAGAGATACCATTTGGATTCTCAGGTGGTTCAGCAATAGGTTCACTAGAAGTTTGCAAAGTCCTATCATTTTTCTTTTTCTTCCTTTTAGAAGAACTAGGTGTCGGTGTCAAAACCGGCGGATCTCGGGTAGGGGGTCCCGAACTGTGCGTCTAGGCGGATGGTAACAGGAGACAAGGGACACGATGTTTACCCAGGTTCGGGCCCTCTTGATGGAGGTAAAACCCTCACGCCCCGCTTGATTGATATTGATATTGTGGATGTTTACAAGAGTGGATCTACCACGAGATCAAGGAGGCTAAACCCTAGAAGCTAGCCTATGGTATGATTGTAAGGGTTGTTGTGATCGTTGTCCTACAGACTAAAGCCATCCGGTTTATATAGACCTTTGGAGAGGGCTAGGGTTACATAGAGTCGGTTACAATGGTAGGAGATCTACATATCCGTATCGCCAAGCTTGCCTTCCACGCCAAGGAAAGTCCCATCTGGACACGGGGTGAAGTCTTCAATCTTGTATCTTCATAGTCTTGGAGTCCGATCGATGATGATAGTCCGGCAAATGATAGTTCGGCTGATGATGGTAGTCCGGCTATCCGGCACCCCCTAATCCAGGACTCCCTCAGTAGCCCCTGAACCAGGCTTCAATGACGATAAGTCCGGCGTGTATATTGCTTGGCATTGCAAGGCGGGTTCCTCCTCCAAATGATAGAAGATTGTGAACACCAGGATAGTGTCCGGATTCGCAAAATAAATTCCACATTCCACCGTAGAGAGGATAATAACATATACACAAGTTCAATCTGCCGACGCTTTTCCGTGGCATGACGCCACACCACTACCAAGCCATTACTCGAATTGTTTTTACTTTACCTCCTCGCATTTAGCGAAGCGGTTTCCTTGGCACGCCTTGTCGAAGCAGAGATCGTGTTTCCCTTAATCCGGATTCTCATCAATACGGCGTGGGTAACCCAACGCGCCTGCTCGCCACGCCCTCTATCGAAGGCGTGTCCCAAACGGTCACGGAGACGGCTCTTGGTATCCTCCTCTTTATAACGGGACCAAGGCTCGCTTTTTCTTCAATCTTCCATCATATCCTCTCCACGCCCAAGTTCCAGCACCTAGAGCCCCAGATTCGAGCGCTTTGGACCTTCAACGATGTCCGGTTCGACCTCGGGGCGGTGGGCGCCCTCCTCCACGGAGGAGGACGTGCTAAAGCTGGGGGCCAAGTACATCTTACGAGATTTCAGACAGGTTGCTGCCGAAGGGCAGGCCATCCCCACCCCGAGACGGCGAGTATGTCGCCTTCAGATCCCACCTCCGTCGGGGTTTAGGCTTCCGATGGATCCTTTCGTGAGAGGGCTCATGTTCTACTATGGGTTGGAATTCCACGACTTGGCTCCGGAGTCCATCCTCCATATATCCGCATTTATTGTCATCTGCGAAGCCTTCCTCCGCGTCACCCCACACTTTGGCATGTGGCTGAAGACTTTCAATGTGGCGCCAAGATGATCGGGGCGCTAAGCGGAGTGTGGCGGGGCGGCCATAAGTAGGAGGGCCGATGCCCCGTGGCCCGCCGGCTCCTTCCAAGAGGAGCTCGGCCTGTGGCAGCAAGAGTGGTTCTATATTACCGTTCCGAGGGGCCGCAGACAAAAGCCGCCGCCCCTATTCCACCCGGGACCTCCACGACGATTGATGTCATGGGTCAACCAAGGGCTCGACTGGGGGCCGTCAAAGGACGTGCCCCTACTGCAGGGCCCGATTCGAGATCTCTTAACGAGGGAGATCGATATGGTGGTGGTGATGCAGGTTATGCTAATTAGGCGTCTCCTACCCTGCAAACGCCGTCCTCTCCGGCTATGGGAGTTCAATCCGCAGGGCCCACGGATTCTTCAACACTTCATGGGTATGACACCCGGAGATGTATAGCTTATTCTTTGGATCGCAAGAGGTGCGTCCGGAATTGACCAAGGATTTGGACTAAGCTGCAATCGCTTACTCAAGTAAGTAGTTCCAAGTCCGGACATACCGTTTGTTTGCCTTTTCGATGATCCGATATTATGACCAATCTCCTTCTACACAGGAGTGGATAGCGGATGCAAAATTAATACTTGTCCCGCCTTCTCCCGAGACCGCTACTGGATCCCGTGCCGGGTCCGGATGTTGAGGTTGCGCCGGAGGAAGGCGAAGGGGAAAGCAGGAAATCTACTGCCTTGCCTAAGGAGGCTCTTGAACGAGGGGGATCGAGAATCCCTCCTACCAAGGGGAGAAGAGGACTGCCCGAGGACCCGGGAAAAAGCCCTAAACGGGGAAGAAATCTTCGCCGAGGGTCCTGCGTCCGGGAGGCCCCGCCGCACAATCTCCCTTAATGAGCCAGCCTCCAACGAGCCGTAAGTAGAAAGAAAGGAGTTTTATAATAAGGGACATCCCTATTTGTGCTTCCGAGGATAACTAAAGTTTTACCTTGTAGTTCGGATCTCCGCCCTTCGCAGATGAGCTCGTCTTCGGGGACCTTCGTCCGGAGATGATAGAGAGCGAGACGCCCGTCCCGGGCGCCGTTGGATAGGGCGGACGAGCCTGAAGTGTAAATCACGGAGGAGACCCGGATGTGGCAAAGCCGGATAGTTCGCGCCAATCGGTGTACGGTGAAGGATCTCGCTTGAGAAGGCGTCTATCTCGTAAGATCAGCATGCATTGATGAGCATGGTGATTGAAAGGATTTCGTCTGCCCGGCGGGTTGCATGATGCCGTCGAGGAGTTCTTGGCGGGGTTTGAGGTACGTAAAATGACACACCTTTTAACAGTTTTGCATATAGAATGCGCCTGTATAGATAGTAGCCCCGAGACTCGGTAGGGTTGTCGATATCGACAGCTGCGTCGAGGATCAAAATCGCAGGTTTAAATTCCCGTCGTGCCGATGCAGGTGGCGGTCGTCCGGCCACCGGACTGATGGAGTTGCTGAACTAAAGCGGCAACTTGATGTGGCGGATGAAGACATCGTTGATGAACAAAGCGACTTGATGAGTCGCAAGGTAAGTGTTCTTGTCGGATCACGTGGTAAGGGAGCGAAGCCGACTCCTTACAATATGTGCGTGAAATGCAGATAGTGCCGCTGCCGTGGAGAGTCTTCGGGCCGAACTTGCTCAAGCCAAGGAGCAGGCCGAAGCGAGTACGCGGCGCCTCGGCGGTCGAGGAGTTAGCGGCGAAAGGGCCGCCTGCCGGAGCAGGGAAGAGATAGCGAAATGGCTGTGAAGTTAAAAGAGGCTACCGACCGCAATGAGGCTCTTGGGAAGGAGCGCCTAAGCGAAGCGGGAAGACCTGCGAAGGCCACCGCCGAAGCCAAGAATGCCCGTTACGCAATGCGGGCTATGAAGGAAGAGCTGCGCCAGGCGGGGAGATTGTAGGCAGCAAGCCTTTTCGCTGCGCCCGAAGGTTCACGGATTCAAAATATGCTCACCGGGCTAACTGTGGTGTCCGGAGGACCCTTATATGGACTTAGTGAGTGCGGCGGATGCCGTTTTGCATTTTCGAAGCCGGAAGGATCACCAGACGGAAGAGCTGTTTTGGTCTCAATTCCATAGTCCGGAGCGTTCACTTCCGACCGATCGCTTGGCTGAGTGGGCTGAGCTAAATAGGTTGTCTGGGCTTGCTATGGCGGATATAGTGACCCATATCCGGCCGGATAGGCCCCAGCCCAAGAGTTACTTTGGCTTATTGCAGCAATTTCTTGGGGCGGTGCCGCATATCAAGGCGATGAAGCGGTCGGCCTGCATAGAGGGTGCGCGGATGGCGCTTGCCCGCGGTGAAGACACATTGGACAGAGATGGATGCCACATTGCGTACCACGGGTCCGGATAATAACCGGCTACCCGCCGAGCACTATTTTGGCGAAGTCGCCGGTGCTCGTGTAATAGAGTCGCAGTGCTCGAAAAATGTTACGTTCGAATGAACGTTTATATGATGTAAAAACGATTTTTATGATGTAAATGCCTTTTATACTTGTGCATTCAAGTAATAGAATATCTCCTTTGCGGTCGTTCATGTATACGTATGTATAACCTGAAAGATGGCAGTCGTCGGCTTCAGCCCCCACGCACAAGGTGCGGGGGTGTTCGCAAAAAATAGCGCGTTTTCACACTTAATCCGACGTCTCGGTCCTGTAAAGGAGGTGGTAGCGTAGCAAACGAGGCAACCGGACTATAATGCTTTATCACTTTCACTTAGCCATGTAGTTCGAGGGTGGGGCTACGACATAGCCCCTGGGGGCACCGTGCTATCCGAATTCGGGGCGCGTATGTGCCTGGCCGGGAAACGGCCCTTCGTCAAAGCGGAGGAATCCTAAACATTCCCAAGGTCGATCGAGTGGTTGACCGCCTCTCAGATCATGACGCCGCTGGCTTTCATCGAGGTGCTCGCCAAATTAACTGGGGCACAATCGCAAGAGTTCTCCGGAGCCGCTTTAGCCGATGATACGGAACGTAAGGCAGAAAACACAGAGCCGGGCAAACCCAACATTTGACCAAAGACATGATTCGAGCTGATGCATATAAGGCCTAACTCGAGACGCGAACACTCCCGAAGGTGTTCGGTCTTTATAATAGCGGGCAAAACAAAGCCCTAAGCCCCTTGTGTCCGTGTATCGCAGGCAGGTTCTTACGCGCGGCCGATGCCAAAACGCCGATCTCCACTCTGGTTATCTTGAAAAAATCAGGGATTATAGCAACAAGAGACAGTAAGAAAGGTTTACATAGGGTCTTAGTCTGAAAAGAGTCCTTGCAACGGGTCCCTACTGCACGTCTGCTCCTGTGTCTCCGTTGTGCCGTATCCTGGACGGGAGTGCACGCTGTTCATCTGTAAAAAGAGAGGAACTTGGTTGGAAAAGAAATCGTGCGAGAAAGTGCATAAAAATTGAAATATAGATTAAGAAAGTTGAGCCTATGCTAGCTCATTATGGCTTATATGCGCAAACCCTTGTGAAGGGGGTGTGCGGCTAGGTAGCCCCTAGCTTATTTATTCTGGAATCGTCCAGCCGTGTCCGGGCTCTCAGGCGACCCGATGATGAAACGCTGCCACGTGGACCGGGCATTTTAAGCGTAAGAGACGCGGAATGTGGTATTGTATTGAAGCGGACGAGAGCTTCCCGTCCGGTGGTGCTTTATAGCTGGCTTAAGGGCCTGGCGCCACTCCTTTGAAGGAAGTGCGGCTATGCCGAATTGTAATAGGGTCTATCCCCACTTGCGGATTGTGTCCGGGATATAGCAGGTTTAAGTCACCGCCGCCCATCAACACTGCGTTAATTGTAGTCCGTCTATTATGGGATTCGATATCGAGGCGGTCTATCCTGCGCTCCGGATATACAGGCTAATCGGATGGTCGAAAGTGATTGGTTTTGACATCCAACCTTGGTCCTTGGGGTGGATCGTCCGACACTTGTCATGGCGAGTGCCGTGTTGGCTTTCCGTGTTATCACGTGAAGCAAGTTCTTGTTTGACTTCTCGAGGGAAAGTCTTTTGACTTCTGGTGCTCTGCTGGTGGGGCTCGTCATCGTCCTCGCTTGGCGTATCGAGCCCCTTGTGTCCGGCGTTAAGTCTGCCGGACTGTTTGAAAACCCAACAATTTCGGTTGGTATGGTTTGCGAGCCTTGGTCTTGTGGATTTGACATATCCGGTCTAAATTTTTGTTTAAATTTGATAGCTCGTCTCTGTTGTCCTTAAGAGGCCGTGTTTTATTGTCCGCCGCGAGCTTTTGAATCCGGTGTTGACCGCTGTGCCTGTGGGCTTTTTTCTTTATTCCGCCTTGATCTTTCGTGACTTTCCGCTTCCATCCCCGATCTCGGATGTACTCGGGTCAGCTGGTCCTGCATCTTGCTAGCTACTGTCTTCTCTAAAAGCGCGTCATGAGGCTTGTTAGCGCGGCCATTGTTCTTGGCTTCTCTTGGCCGAGGTGTCTGGCGAGCCATTCGTCCCTGGACGTTGTGTTTAAAAGCTGCTAAGGCTTCCGCGTCCGGACATCGACTATTTGGTTCTTTTTGGTAAGGAACCTGTTCGAATTCTATGCCACTGACTCTCCGGGTTGTTGGGTTATATGACTCAGATCGTCAAGATCCGGAGGGCGGACATAAGTCCCTTGAAAATTTGTTTCTAAACGCTGCCCTCAAGCTCTTCCCAACTTCCAATAGTGTTTTCTCGGGAGGCTTTTGAGCCAATGCCGAGATGGCCCTTTGAGCTTGAGGGGTAGGTATTTTATGGCGTGGAGATCATCTCCTCTAGCCATGTGTATGTGTAGTATGTAGTCTTCTATCCAGACTCCGGGGTCTGTTGTGCCGTCGTATGCCTCTATGTTTATGGGTTTAAACCCTGCTGGAAATTCATGATCCAGCACCTCATCGGTGAACATAGCGGGTGTGCGGCGCCCCTGTATTTGGGTGTGCCGCTTTCTTCGAACACTTGTCGTGGTGTGTTACTTCCTGGGGTCCTCTTTTTTGGCCCGTAGATGGACCTAGTTGGGCCGTCCGTTTTACCAGGATTATAATTGCACATGCGGCCCGTTTGTCGCTTTGGGCCTATCATCGCCGTCTATCCGCTAGGCAGCCTCTTTATTTTTTGACCGTGAAGGCTCGATGGCTTCCTCATCAAATTCTGGCAGCAACTTGCGCCGGGTAGCTCTTGGTTTGATGGCCATTGCCATATTTGTTCCGCGGTCTTGAATACTTTGCTCCACTTCATTCTCGAAAGCGTGTCTTCGCTATTTTGAGCTTCCGTTTCGCCTTTCTTCAAACTTCTTGCGGTGGCGAAGTTTTTGCGTATGTTCTTATGCTCTCGTGTTGTGGCCGGACTATTGATTGCTCCGTGAAGGGGTTGATTATCCGGCTCGCCCTGTTCGTCGTTCTGCCGGCTTGCCCTGCTCTATCGCTGGAGTCGTTAGGAAGGCTGCTTTGATCGAGGCGGGACTTAGGGCGGCGTCACGCCGCCGTTTTGGTTCTTTATCGGCAAGATTATCCTCCGCCGCGTCCGTTGTTCCTCGTTATCGCTTCCCTTCGGGTGTCCACCATGTATATGTCGTATGAGGTGGTCTTCAGTGCCACAGGCACCGGTTCTTGGGAGTCTCGGCATCGCCGTCCCATACCGTCGATGTCTTGAGTCGTAGTCGAGTATGTCGGTTAAATCATCGACGGTGGCTACTGAAGTGGGTGGTGGGTGGGATCTGAATTTCTTCGTCATCCGCGTCCCAACCGCCCCGGCCGTAGTTCGCCAGGCTCTCGAGATAGCGAGAGATGCTTCAATGAATTTATGATATCGCCGAAGGCGAAGTCTTTGAAAGATGTCCGTGGCGGTGAATTCCATGATCGGCGCCCAATCGGATTCGACCGGCGGGGCGCAGGAGGCTCGAGTCCCAGAGGAGTCCGGCACCTCGGAGTCATAGGCTTTACGTGGGACAAGGTAAGTGTTCGGCTCCATCGCCGTAGGAATTGCGGCTCTCGAGGCGGTGTCCCGCCATTCATCCTTGATCCGAGCGATCGGCTCCGGACTATGAGTCGGAGCGGATCAGCGACCTCCAAGGGGCTGTCCGTGGCAGAGTTAGGTCATACCCATCGTGGGCACACGCCGGGTTTGGCTCGGATCCATCGAGGATCAAGTCCCGCGGATATCGCCCGTGAAGTTTAGGCTTCCAAACCTGACCGACAGCTGGGGCGAAGCTTCGATCCGCTTCCAGATGGCTAAGGGAGTTGAAGATCCGTCCGGGGAGAAAGGTCTCACCCAGGACTGTGTCGTTGTTGATTGAAGAGGCCATCAAGCCTATCGGTGACGACACAGAGGAACTCTCAATGAAAGCACCAATGTCGGTGTCAAAACCGGCAGATCTCGGGTAGGGGGTCCCGAACTGTGCGTCTAGGCGGATGGTAACAGGAGACAAGGGACACGATGTTTACCTGTGTTCGAGCCCTCTTGATGGAGGTAAAACCCTACGCCCCGCTTGATTGATATTGATATTGTGGATGTTTACAAGAGTGGATCTACCACGAGATCAAGGAGGCTAAACCCTAGAAGCTAGCCTATGGTATGATTGTAAGGGTTGTTGTGATCGTTGTCCTACGGACTAAAGCCATCCGGTTTATATAGACACCGGAGAGGGCTAGGGTTACATAGAGTCAGTTACAATGGTAGGAGATCTACATATCCGTATGGCCAAGCTTGCCTTCCACACCAAGGAAAGTCCCATCCGGACACGGGGTGAAGTCTTCAATCTTGTATCTTCATAGTCTTGGAGTCCGGTCGATGATGATAGTCCGGCAAATGATAGTTCGGCTGATGATGGTAGTCCGGCTATCCGGACACCCCCTAATCCAGGACTCCCTCACTAGGTACATCAATATTATTTCTCTGAGAATCTTGCTCGATTCTCTTAAGGTGGCCTTCAGAATACAAAGGTTCCTAAGTCATTCTACTAGTTCTAGTAGCCACTCTAACAGCATAATCATTTTTCTTACTATTCATTTCATCAAGCACTTCTTTCTGAGCTTTAAGTACTTGTTCTACTTGAGTGGTAACCATAGAAGCATGTTTGCTAACAAGTTTAAGTTCACCTCTAATATTAGCCATATAATCACCCAAACGTTTAATCATAAAGGTATTCTGTTTTAATTGTCTACCAAAATAAGCATTAAAGTCATCTTGCTTCATAAAGTTATCAAACTCATCCAAGCACTGACTAGCAATTTTAGTAGGAGGAACTTTATCTTTATCGTATCTATAGAGAGAATTTACCTTTACTACCTGTGTCGGGATATCGCGATCAGGAGGTTCTTCAGTGAATAAAGAATTGAGATCATATACTTCTTCAACAAGCAGGTAAATTAAGACCGTGTATTTCTTCAATAGGAGGTAAATTCTTAACATCTTCAGCTTTAATACCTTTTTCTTTCATAGATTTCTTTGCCTCTTGCATATCTTCGTGGATCGAGAAATAGAACACCTCTCTTCTTGAATTGGTTTAAGAATAGGCTCAAGAATTGGAGCAGGAGCTGGCTCGGGAGTTGGCTCGAGGTGCCCAATTATTTTCATTTGTCAACATATTATTCAATAGAATTTCAGCTTCATCCGTGTTCTTTCACCGAAAATAGAACCAGCACAACTATCCGTGTAATCTTTGGAAGCATCGGTTAGTCCATTATAAAAGATATCAAGTATTTCGTGTTTCTTAAGAGGATGATCAGCAAAGCATTAAGTAACTTGAGAAGCCTCCCCCCAAGCTTGTGGGAGACTCTCTTCTTTAATTTGCACGAAGTTGTATATTTCTCTCAAAGCAGCTTGTTTCTTATGAGCAGGGAAATATTTAGCAGAGAAGTAATAAATCATATCCTGGGGACTACGCACACAACCAGGATCAAGAGAATTAAACCATATCTTAGCATTAATGAGAACGGAAATATTTTGAGTATATAAAAGTAGCGCGATCTCTCATCATTAGTAAACAGGGCAGCTATATCATTTAGCTTAGTAAGATGTGCCACAACAGTTTCAGATTCATAGCCATAAAAAGGATCAGATTCAACCAAAGTAATTATATCTAGATCAACAGAGAATTCATAATAATCCTTATCAGGAACACAGATAGGTGAAGTAGCAAAAGGTGGTCAGGTCTCATCCTATCTCTAAGAGATTCTTTACTCCATTTAACTAGCAGCCTCTTAAGTTCATATCTATCCTTACAAGCAAAAATAGCTGCAGAAGATTCAGCATCAAAAAGATAACCCTCAGGAATAGCAGGCATATTTTCATCATCACTTTCATCATCGTATTCAGGTTCAATAATTTCTTTCTCTCCAACCCTAGCAATTTGTTCATCTGGAAAATCACCAAGGGACACAGTAGTATCAAGCATAGAAGTAGTTTCATCATAAGTATCATGCATAGCAGAAATGGCATCATCAATAACATGCGACATATCAGAACGAATAGTAGAAGCAGGTTTAGGTGTCGCTAGCTTAGTCATAACAGAAGGTGAAACAAGTGCAGAACTAGATGGAAGTTCCTTACCTCCCCTCGTAGTTGAGGGATAAATTGTTGTCTTAGCGTCTTTCAAGTTCTTCATAGTGTCCAGCAGATATAAATCCCAAGTGACTCAAAGAATAGAGCTATGCTCCTCAAGAACGGCGCCGTAAAAAGGGTCTTGATAACCCACAAGTATAGGGGATCGCAACAGTTTTCGAGGGTAGAGTATTCAACCCAAATTTATTGATTCGACACAAGGGGAGCCAAAGAATATTCTCAAGTATTAGCAGCTGAGTTGTCAATTCAACCACACCTGGAAACTTAATATCTGCAACAAAGTGTTTAGTAGCAAAGTAATATGATAGTGGTGGTAACGGTAACAAAAGTAAATACAACACAAGTAATGTTTTTGGTATTTTTGTAGTGATTGTAACAGTAGCAACGGAAAAGTAAATAAGCGTAAACCAGTATATGGAAAGCTCGTAGGCACCGGATCAGTGATAGATAATTATGCCGGATGCGGTTCGTCATGTAACGATCATAACATAGGGTGACGATGAACTAGCTCCAATTCATCAATATAATGTAGGCATGTATTCCGAATATAGTAATACGTGCTTATGGAAAAGAACTTGCATGACATCTTTTGTCCTACCCTCCCGTGGCAGCGGGTCCTATTGGAAACTAAGGGATATTAAGGCCTCCTTTTAATAGAGAACCGGAACAAAGCATTAGCACATAGTGAATACATGAACTCCTCAAACTATGGTCATCACCGGGAGTGGTCTCGATTATTGTCACTTTGGGGTTGCCGGATCATAACACATAGAAGGTGACTATAGACTTGCAAGATAGGATCAAGAACACACATATATTCATGAAAACATAATAGGTTCAGACCTCAAATCATGGCACTCGGGCTCTAGTGACAAGCATTAAGCATAGCAAAGTCATAGCAACATCAATCTTAGAACATAGTGGATACTAGGGATCAAACCCTAACAAAACTAACTCGATTACATGATAAATCTCATCCAACCCATCACCGTCCGGCAAGCCTATGATGGAATTACTCACGCACGGCGGTGAGCATCATGAAATTGGTGATGGAGGATGGTTGATGATGACGACGGCGACGAATCCCCCTCTCCGGAGCCCCGAATGGACTCCAGATCATCCCTCCCGAGAGAGATTAGGGCTTGGCGGCTCGTGATCGTAAAACGTGATGAAACTTTCTCTTTGATTTTTTCTCCCGAAAGCCAATATATGGAGTTGGAGTTGGCGTGAGGGTCTCTGGGGCCCACAAGGTAGGGGCGTGCCTGAGGCGGGCGCCCCCACCCTCGTGGATAGGGTGTGGGCCCCTGGTCTTCATATTTGGCAAGGATTTTTATTATTTATTCTAAGATATTCCGTGGAGTTTCAGGTCATTCCGAGAACTTTTGTTTTCTGCACATAAAACAACATCATGGCAATTCTGCTGAAAACAACGTTAGTCCGGGTTAGTTCCATTCAAATCATACAAGTTAGAGTCCAAAAATGGGCAAAAGTGTTTGGAAAAGTAGATACGGAGGAGATGTATCAATGTGGTATGATGGGGTGGTATCCTCCTATGAATGATTCAAGTGACTTGACTTGGCACATGTTCACACATGTAGTTGAAACAAATCAACATAGCCTTCGCGATATTTATGTTCATGGTGGATTATATCCTACTCATGCTTGCACTCAATGTTTATTAATTTTAATGCATGTTCATGACTGTTGTCGCTCTCTAGTTGGTCGCTTCTCAGTCTTTTGCAAGCCTTCACTAGTACTAAGCGGAATACTGCTTGTGCAGCCAATTCCTTAAACCCCAAAGTTATGCCATATGAGTCCACTATACCTTCCTATATGCGGTATCTACCTGCCGTTCCAAGTAAATTTGTATGTGCCAAACTCTAAACCTTTAAATGAAATTTTGTTTTGTATGCTCGAATAGCTCATGTATCAACTAGAGCTGTCCATATCTTCCATGTTAGGCGGGTTATTCTCAAGAGGAGTGGACTCCGCTCCTCACTCACGAGAAAATGGATGGTCACCGGGATGCCCAGTCCCATGCTTTATGCAAATCAATTCAAAATAATTGCAAACAAAACTCCCCCGGGATTGTTGTTAGTTGGAGGCACTCGTTGTTTCGAGCAAGCCATGGATTGATGCTTGTTGGTGGAGGGGGAGTATAAACTTTACCATTCTGTTTGGAAACCGCCTATAATGTGTGTAGCATGGAAGATATCGCCATCTCTTGGTTGTTATGTTGACAATGAAAGTATGCCGCTCAATATATTATTTATCTCTATTTCAAAATCGAGCTCTGGCACCTCTACAAATCTCTGCTTCCCTCTGCGAAGGGCCTATCTATTTACTTTTATGTTGAGTCATCTCCCTCTTATTAAAAAGCACCAGCTAGAGAGCACCGCTGTCATTTGCATCCATTACTATTAATTTATATTTGGGTATGACTATGATTGGATCTCTTTTACCATGAATTACAATGTTTAGTCAGTCCTTGATCTTTAAAGGTGCTTTGCATTTATGTTTTGCGGTCTCAGAAAGGGCTAGCGAGATACTGATACGTCTCCAACGTATCTATAATTTTTTATTGTTCCATGCTATATTATATTCTGTTTTGGACATTAATGGGCTTTATTATACACTTTTATATTATTTTTGAGACTAACCTATAACCGGAGGCCCAGCCCATAATTGCTGTTTTTACCTATTTCAGAGTTCCGCAGAAAAAAATATATCAAACGGAGTCCAAACGGAATGAAACCTTCGGGAACGTGATTTCCGGAACTAACGTGATCCATAGGACTTGGACCCAACGTTAAGAAAGCTACCAGGAAGGCACGAGGTAGGGGGGCGCGCCTACCCCCCCCCCCCAGGCGCGCCCTCCACCCTCGTGGGCCCCATGTTGCTCCACCGACGTACTTCTTCCTCCTATATATACCTACGTACCCCCAAACTACCGGAAACGGAGCCAAAAACCTAATTCCACCGCCGCAACCTTCTCAGACCCGTGAGATCCCATCTTGGGGCCTTTATCTGAACTCACGGAGGGGGGCATCTATCACGGAGGGCTTCTACATCAACACCATAGCCTCTCCGATGATGTGTGAGTAGTTTACCTCAGACCTTGGTCCATAGTGTAGAAACCCGACCCGAATGGATCAAGTCTCTTGCTTTCGATTGTCATCCTTGGATCGCAGATGTCGACACACATAATACTCAAGGATTTATAACAGAGGTAAATCACATGTATAAAGTAACGTAAATACTATTACCTCAATCCAAAATATAGCTAAGCAACAAGGTTGTAGGATTCCCATAAACACCAACGGCTAAAGTTGAGTATAGGGAAATCAGAACCCTAACGTATCACTTCTTACTCGTCGTCTAAAAAGTCTGCAACATGAAAAGTTGCAGCCCGAAACGGGTCAAGACATGGAATATGGCCGCAATGTAACACATAGAGAATAATGGAATGATGAGCCTATACTACATGCATATATGGTTGGTGGAAAAAGCTCTATGGTTATAAGGTTTTACGAAAAGCCAATTTTTCCCTACTTCAAAGGAATAAATTTATTCAACTATCATGGTGGTTGTTAAACATTGAGAATGGTTGACAACATCCTCAATCCCAATTAAAAGTACTCATTAAAAACCCAACAATATTAATTAGAGTAACATGTTGAGATTCACATGATATTCAAGTACTAGATACTCAAGATGTCCATAACGGGACACGGCTAATCATGATTAGTTTATACACTCGCAGAGGTTTATGACTTCTCCCCACAAGACTCGATCGCCCGCTTGGTTTCTCTCGTGACCACATGGTGTTTGAGAGACGGATGACCGAGACATAGTCTTCGTAAGCTTGCAGCACCTTACGATGGTGGACCAAGACACCCACATCCCTACATCTCGCTAGTACACCACTATAAGAGTTCAGACGACTTAGTCAACTATGCCAGAGCCCATAGGCTTGTGGTCGCATTAACGAAGTTACTAGTATGAATTATCTTATGATCCCTTTGAGCCCTGGGTGGCGCTCCAAAAAAAAAACGGGCAAGTGCTCGAAACCTGTGTGCCTAGATGTGCAAGTCCCGAGTAACCAGTGCCTCAATCCACCCGTATGTGTGTTTGTTGCCACCTTAGATAAACCATTAATTATCAATCTCACATCTGTCATGGATATTCACTCAAACCCAATCCACGCTCACGAGCATAGTACGGCATAATAAGCAAACGTAGAAGTAACTCCCAAGGTTTGATAATAAAAAACAGGTAATAGGTACTCACCTCAACTACTTCCCATAACCCCCAATTTAATTAGATCCTAATCATGCAAGTGTTTCGAGGAATAGATCTAATGCATAAACTGGGTAGTAGAAAAGTATGATCATGTTACTTGCCTGCAAATTTGATGAAGATGATTCGACTTGAAACTCTTGATAGATCTACCCGTCACACTCGTCAATCTATCGTAATCAAGCAATAGTAACCACTCAAAAGATCGGAAAGAATGAAGAAAACAATTCGGAAAACATCAAAACCAATCAAATAACTCTTGCAACATAAAACAATTTCTAACAGTACCAAAATTATGTGAATTTGGCCTTATCAAAAGTTTAGGTCAAGAGCTCGATTTGCAAAAACTAATCAACTAAATCGGAGTTACGAAACTCAAGTTATGATCAAACAAAGTTCAAATTCAAATCTGATCTAATTTAAATTTTAAACTTTCAAAAACATGTTTGAGTTGGATTACTGGATAGAGGGGATCATAACGAAGAAGTGGGCGTTGGTTTCATCTAGTTTGGATGAACGAAAAAAGTTATAGCCGCTGAAAATCGTGGACTAACCGGGTGAAGAAAAAATCGATCTAGGGTTTCCTAAAGAAAACCAAACGAAACCGATCTAGAAAAACGAACGGAACGGAACGACGCATTTAAAAAAACCGAACAAGAAAAGAAGAGGTGACGCGTGGGACTAGTACCTGAAGACGAGGGGCTCCCACATATATACATGGCACATGCAAGACTTCATGGCAGGAAAGCAAGGCTACATGGTGAAGGGCACATGGGCCAAGGCTGTCATGGAGGAGAGGAGAGGAGAGGAGAGGTGTTATTTGATGTGTTTGGAGGTGGGGTGCTTGGGGTATTTATATTGGGGAGGGAGGGTTTTGCTTGGGGTAGGGGACAAGAAATAGATTAGGATTAGGAAACAAAAGAAATAGATCTAGGAATAGATAATAAATTAAACGAGTAGGAAAAAGAGTCCTACTAGGACTTGGGAAAAGGAGCTGCCCTCGCTTGAAAGGCATGATGGCCTTAGGTTTCACGGCATGGGTTAATGCGGTTTAGGGCCTTTTGGCCTATATACCGCAGCTTTTTTTTTAAACAAAAATTTAAGAGAACTAAAATAAAAAAAACAAAATGACTAAAACTTTTATATAGGCATATAATATACCAAAATTTGCAGAAAAAGATTTTCTACAACATGGACATTATTATAGCATTAAATAAAATACACACAAATTTAAATAAAGCAAAAGTGCTTCAAAGACTACCATAAAATACAATAAAAATCATTTTAAAATACCAAATGAACTCAAATTTATTCCTCTCCAATTTTCTCATTAGAGGGAATCATGTTACCCTTATTTTCCATGTATTTTTATTTTTGAAGAAAAAATTTGAATAAAACTCCAATAACTCCAATTGAAAATAAATTCAAAAGAATTTTGAATTTTAATTATTTGAAACTCCCAACTCATATTTCATATGTTTTGAAGAAGTCATTTTATCTTCGTCAGAAAATCATTGAGTTGCATAAAGTTTCGTAATTGGAACATTTTTCCAAATATTTTCAGCACCTTGTCATTTAAATAAATGGAAGAAGTCATGTCATCTTCTCCGTGGTTTTTGTGATGAAAGAATTTGAATTCTCAAGATCATAAAAGCAAAATGAAAGTTTGGGAAAGTCCTTTTATTCCCTCTCATTTAACTTCTCAAAAAGTTTCAAATTCACTCACTTTCAGTCAATCAATCAAACAATCAAATCAAATCTATCTATTTGTTTATAACATTCCAAAATTTAGAATTTTGGGATGTTACACATAGTTATTAGCTAGATGGCTTCTGCTCTCTTTTTGGATCTCAATACAATGTTCTCCCCCTCTCTTGTGGAGATTTATTCGATGTAATCTTCTTTTGCGGTGTGTTTGTTGAGACCGATGAATCGTGGGTTTATGATCAAGTTTATCTATGAACAATATTTGAATCTTCTCTGAATTCTTTTATGTATGATTGGTTATCTTTGCAAGTCTCTTCGAATTATCAGTTTGGTTTGGCCTACTAGATTGATCTTTCTTGCAATGGGAGAAGTGCATAGCTTTGGGTTCAATCTTGCAGTGTCCTTTCCCAGTGACTGTAGGGGTAGCAAGGCACGTATTGTATTGTTGCCATCGAGGATAACAAGATGGGGTTTATATCATATTGCATGAGTTTATCCCTCTACATCATGTCATCTTACTTAAAGCATTACTCTGTTCTTATGAACTTAATACTCTATATGCATCTTTGGATAGCGATCGATGTGTGGAGTAATAGTAGTAGATGCAAAAGGAGTCGATCTACTTGTCGCGGGCGTGATGCCTATATACATGATCATACCTAGATATTCTCATAATTATGCTCAATTCTGTCAATAGCTCAACAGTAATTTGTTTACCCACCGTAATACTTATGCTCTCGAGAGAAGCCACTAGTGAAATCTATGGCCCCCGGGTCTATTTTCCATCATATTTAATCTCCCGACAACAAGCTATTTCTGGCGCCGTTTTTATTTTGCTTTGTTTACTTCGCATCTTTATCATAAAAATACCAAAAATATTATCTTATCATATCTATCAGATCTCACTCTCGTAAATGACCGTGAAGGGATTGACAACCCCTTTATTGCGTTGGTTGCGAGGATTTATTTGTTTGTGTAGGTGCGAGGGACTCGTATGGCCTCCTACCGGATTGATACCTTGGTTCTCAAAACTGAGGGAAATACTTACGCTACTTTCTTTGCATCACCCTTTCCTCTTCAAGGGAAAACCAACGCGGTGCTCAAGAGGTAGCAAGAAGGATTTCTAAGCGCTTGCTGTCGGGGAGTCTATTTAAAGTCAACATACCAAGTACCCATCACAAACCCTTATCTCCGTATTACATTATTTGCCATTTGCCTCTCGCTTTCCTCTCCCCCACTTCACCCTTGCCGCTTTTATTCGCCTTCTTCCCGTATGCCTTTCTGTTTGTGTTTCCACGTGCCTTCTATTTGCTTGCATCTTTACTTGCTAAAAATCTATTGATATGGATCCACTTAAAGTGTTCTACTTGGATCATCTTCTATCCTTATGCGCTTGTGTTGAAACCCCAACTAGCCTAGTTGATGGGAAATCTTTAGATGAGCATGCTCATTTTGTGCATCACCTTTGTCTGAAAAAGGGAGACTCTTATGGAATCAAATAAACAAATTGCTGTGTTATGCTTGGAATCTTTGTGAAATTTGTGATATTACTTGTTGCTCTAAGAACCCTAAAAAATACCTTCCCTACCTATGTGAGTTTAATGAAAATGAAATCTTATCTTCTTATGCAAAGGGTGTTTATAGCTACTATGATATCGAACAAATTGAAGAATTTGTTGCCTTTAAGGGTTCTTATGAAGTTGCTTCTTTGATTGAAAAGTATGATACTACTCTTTACAAATCTGAAAATTGTTACATACTTGAATATTGCTATGAAAACTATGCTCATAATGTCTATGTCAAAGAATTTATTGAAAGAATGACCGTTGCTTCTAAAGAAAATAATGATATGCACGAATCTATAGATAATTATTATTCCGATGATTTGATTGAAATATCCCTTGATGAACATGATGCTTGCTATCCTTGTGGCCATGATGCCAATATTTATGAAGATGAATTTGCTATAGTTCCTTACGTTAAACATGAGATCGTTGCTAATGCACCCATACTTGGTAGTTCCTTCGATGAAAAGCATGATTGCAATAATTTTACTATAAATTTTCCTAATGTCAATTGTGCTAATAATATGCAAAACCCTAAGCTTGGGGATGCTAGTTTTGCTATGTCTACTACTTCTTGCAATGATCATGATTGGGGTGATTCTTCTTTTGATCTTGAAAGTTTATTTAAGCCCCATGATGAATATGAGATTGATAATAGTGTTTGCAATATTATTGAAAGTGGGTTTGGAAGAGTGTCAAATTTAGATCCCACATATTTGGAGAATATTCAATCTTATGCAATTTTTGATAAAAGTGGGTTTGGAGAGGTCATGACTTTAGTTAATGTTAATCCCACTATTTCGGAAGAGTGTCAACTTTGCATGCATGTGGATCATGTAGAGAAAATTTTATGTGATAGCTATATTGTTGAATTTGCTTTTTATCCTACATGTAATTATTATGAGATAGGAAAATACGGTTGTAGGAATTTTCATGTTACTAAATTACCTCTCGTCATGTTGAGATTGCTATCATCTCTTTCTTCTTCCTTGCATATGCTAATTTTTGCTTGCTATGATAATTTGTTTTCTTATAAAATGCCTATGCATAGGAAGTATGTTAGACTTAGATGTGTTTTTCACATGTTTTAAGATGCTCTCTTTGCGCTTCAATTCTTGTCTTTCATGTGAGCATCATTAAAATTATCAATGCCTAGCTAGGGGCGTTAAACGATAGCGCTTGTTGGGAGGCAACCCAATTTTATTTTTAGTTTTTTGCTTTTTTATTATGTTTAGGAATAAATATTTTATCTAGCCTCTGGTTAGATGTGTTTTTATGTTTTAATTAGTGTTTGTGCCAAGTTAAACCTATAGGGTCTTCTTGGATGATAGTTATTTGATCTTGCTGAAAATTCCAGAAACTTTCTGTTCACGACAATAATTGTTAAAAATCAACAGAACGTGATAAAATATTGATTCCAATCGATTCTGATCAATAAAAAAGTTATCTAGGTCTTCCTATTTTGGATGAATTTTTTTAGTTCCAGAAGTTTGCGTTAGTTACAGATTACTACAGACTGTTCTGTTTTTGACAGATTCTGTTTTTCGTGTGTTGTTTGCTTATTTTGATGAATCTATGGCTAGTAAAATAGTTTATAAACCATACAGAAGTTGGAATACAGTAGGTTTAACACCAATATAAATAAAGAATGAGTTCATTACAGTACCTTGAAGTGGTGTTTTGTTTTCTTTCGCTAACGGAGCTCACGAGATTTTCTGCTGAGTTTTGTGTTGTGAAGTTTTCAAGTTTTGGATAAAAGATTTGATCGATTATGGAACAAGGAGAGGAAATAGCCTAAGCTTGGGGATTCCCATGGCACCCCAAGATAATCTAAGGACACCTAAAAGCCAAAGCTTGGGGATGCCCCAGAAGGCATCCCCTCTTTCGTCTACTTCCATCGGTAACTTTACTTGGAGCTATATTTTTATTCACCACATGATATGTGTTTTGCTTGGAGCGTCTTGTATTATTTGAGTCTTTATTTGTTAGTTTTCCACAATCATCATTGCTGTACACACATTTTTATAGATACACACATGATTCGGAAATTGTTAGAATACTCTATGTGCTTCACTTATATCTTTTGAGTTATATAGTTTTTGCTCTAGTGCTTCACTTATATCTTTTAGAGCATGGTGGTGGATTTGTTTTATAGAAACTATTGTTCTCTCATGCTTCACTTAGATTATTTTGAGAGTCCTACAAAACAGCATGGTAATTTGCTTTAATTATGATAGGCATTCAAGATTAATAAAAACAATTCTTATGAGTGTGTTGAATACTATGAGAAGTTTGATGCTTGATAATTGTTTTGAGATATGGAGATGGTGATATTAGAGTCATGCTAGTTGAGTAGTTTTGAATTTGAGAAATACTTGTGTTAAAGTTTGTGATTACCGTAGCATGCACGTATGGTGAACCGTTATGTGATGAAGTCGGAGCATGATTTATTGATTGATTGTCTTCCTTACGAGTGGCGGTCGGGGATGAGCGATGGTCTTTTCCTACCAATCTATCCCCCTAGGAGCATGCGCGTAATACTTTGCTTTGATAACTTGTAGATTTTTGCAATAAGTATATGAGTTCTTTATGACTAATGTTGAGTCCATGGATTATACACACTTTTCTTCCTTCCACCACTGCTAGCCTCTCTAATACCATGCACTTTTCGCCGGTATCATACACCCACCATATACCTTCCTCAAAACAGCCACCATACCTACCTATCATGGCATTTCCATAGCCATTCCGAGATATATTGCCATGCAACTTACCACCGTTTCGTTTACTATGACATGCTCCATCATTGTCATATTGCTTCGCATGATCATGTAGTTGACATAGTATTTGTGGCAAAGCCACCGTTCATAATTCCTTCATACATGTCACTCTTGATTCATTGCATATCCCGGTACACCCCCGGACGCATTCACATAGAGTCATATTTTGTTCTAAGTATTGAGTTGTAATTGTTGAGTTGTAAGTAAATAAAAGTGTGATGATCATCGTTTTTTAGAGCATTGTCCCAAGTGAGGAAAGGATGATGGAGACTATGATTCCCCCACAAGTCGGGATGAGACTCCGGACTAAAAAAAAGAGGCCACAAAATAGAAAAGAAAAGGCCCAAATAAAAAAATGAGAGAAAATGAGAGAAGGGACAATGTTACTATCCTTTTACCACACTTGTGCTTCAAAGTAGCACCATGATCTTCGTGATAGAGAGTCTCCTATGATATCACTTTCATATACTAGTGGGAAATTTTCATTATAGAACTTGGCTTGTATATTCCAATGATGGGCTTCCTCAAAATGCCCTAGGCCTTCGTGAGCAAGCGAGTTGGATGCACACCCACTTAGTTCCTTTTGTTGAGCTTTCATATACTTATAGCTCTAGTGCATCCGTTGCATGGCAATCCCTACTCACTCACATTGATATCTATTAATGGGCATCTCCATAGCCCGTTGATACGCCTAGTTGATGTGAGACTATCTTCTCCCTCTTTTTGTCTTCTCCACAACCACCAATCTATTCCACATATAGTGCTATGTCCATGGCTCACGCTCATGTATTGCGTGAAGATTGAAAAAGTTTGAGAACATCAAAAGTATGAAACAATTGCTTGGCTTGTCATCGGGGTTGTGCATGATTTAAAACTTTGTGTGGTGAAGATAGAGCATAGCCAGACTATATGATTTTGTAGGGATAACTTTCTTAGGCCATGTTATTTTGAGAAGACATAATTGCTTAGTTAGTATGCTTGAAGTAATATTATTTTTATGTCAATATTAAACTTTTGTCTTGAATCTTTCGGATCTGAATATTCATACCACAATTAAGAGAATTACATTGAAATTATGCCAAGTAGCATTCCACATCAAAAATTCTGTTTTTATCATTTACCTACTCGAGGACGAGCATGAATTAAGCTTGGGGATGCTGATACGTCTCCAACGTATCTATAATTTTTTATTGTTCCATGCTATATTATATTCTGTTTTATTTTTGGGACTAACCTATTAACCGGAGGCCTAGCCCAGAATTGCTGTTTTTTTGCCTATTTCAGAGTTTCGCAGAAAAAATATATCAAACGGAGTCCAAACGGAATGAAACCTTCGGGAACGTGATTTTTTGAATGAACGTGATCGAGAGGACTTGGACCCTACGTCAAGAAAGCTACCAGGAAGGCACGAGGTAGGGGGGTGTGCCTACCCCCCCCACCCCGGCGCGCCCGCCACCCGCGTGGGCCCCACGTTTCTCCCCCGACGTAAGTCTTCCGCCAATATATACCTACGCACTTCAAACTATCGACACGGAGCCAAAACCTAATTCCACCGCCGCAACCTTCATGCCCGTGAGATCCCATCTTGGGGCCTTTTAGAGCTCACGGAGGGGGCATCGATCACGAGGGCTTCTACATCAACACCATAGCCTCTCCGATGATGTGTGAGTAGTTTACCTCAGACCTTCGGGTCCATAGTTATTAGCTAGATGGCTTCTTCTCTCTTTTTGGATCTCAATACAATATTCTCCCCCTCTCTTGTGGATATCTATTTGATGTAATCTTCTTTTGCGGTGTGTTTGTTGAGACCGATGAATTGTGGGTTTATCTTCAAGTTTATCTATGAACAATATTTGAATCTTCTCTGAATTCTTTTTTGTATGATTGGTTATCTTTGCAAGTCTCTTCGAATTATCAGTTTGGTTTGGCCTACTAGATTGATCTTTCTTGCAATGGGAGAAGTGCTTAGCTTTGGGTTCAATCTTGCGGTGTCCTTTCCCAAAGGATGAGGGGCAGCAAGGCACGTATTGTATTGTTGCCATCGAGGATAATAATATGGGGTTTATATCATATTGCATGAGTTTATCCCTCTACATCATGTCATCTTACTTAAAGCATTACTCTGTTCTTATGAACTTAATACTCTAGATGCATGCTGGATAGCGGTCGATGTGTGGAGTAATAGTAGTAGATGCAGGCAGGAGTCGGTCTACTTGTCGTGGACGTGATGCCTATATACATGATCATACCTAGATATTCTCATAACTATGCTCAATTCTGTCAATTGCTCAAAAGTAATTTGTTTACCCACCGTAATACTTATGCTCTCGTGAGAAGCCACTAGTGAAACCTATGGCCCCCGGGTCTATTTTCCATCATATTTAATCTCCCGACAACAAGCTATTTCGCGCCTGCTTTTATTTTGCTTTCTTTACTTTGCATATTTATCATAAAAATACCAAAAATATTATCTTATCATATCTATCAGATCTCACTCACGTAAGTGACCGTGAAGGGATTTACAACCCCTTTATTGCATTGGTTGCAAGGATTTATTTGTTTGTGTAGGTGCGAGGGACTCGTGCGTGGCCTCCTACTGGATTGATACCTTGGTTCTCAAAAACTGAGGGAAATACTTAAGCCGCTTTACTGCATCACCCTTTCCTCTTCAAGGGAAAACCAACGCAGTGCTCAAGAGGTAGCAGATACCATCTTGTTATATCATATCATGATTGTTTTGAGAAAGTGTTGCCATCCAAGATTTATTATTATTGCTTGCTAGTTGATTATGCCATTGATATGAGTAAACATGAGATCTAAGGGTTATTGTGAATATGGTTAGTTCATAATCTTTGCTGAAAACTTGAATGCTGGCTTTACATATTTACAACAACAAGGGCAAATAGAGTTTGTAAAAAAAATTCTTTATCACTTTCAGTTTGTCAACTAAATTGCTTGAGGACAAGCAAAGGTTTAAGCTTGGGGAGTTGATACGTCTTCGTCGTATCTACTTTTCCAAACACTTTTGCCCTTGTTTTGGACTCTAACTTGCATGATTTGAATGGAACTAACCCGGACTGACGCTGTTTTCAGCAGAATTGCCATGGTGTTATTTATGTGCAGAAACAAAAGTTCTCGGAATGACCTGAAACTTCACGGAGATTATTTTTGGAAAAAATAAAAAATACTGGCGAAAGAATCAAGGCCGGGGCGCGCCTGCCCCCTGGGCGCGCCCCCCTGCCTCATGGGCCCCCTGGAGCTCCACCGACCTCAACTCCAACTCCATATATTCGTGTTCGGGGATAAAAAAATCAGAGAGAAAGATTCATCACATTTTACGATATGGAGCCGCCGCCAAGCCCTAAACTCTCTCCCGGGAGGACTGATCTGTAGTCCGTTTGGGGCTCCGGAGAGGGGAATCCATCTCCATCGTCATCATCAACCATCCTCCATCACCAATTTCATGATGCTCACCGTCATACGTGAGTAATTCCATCGTAGGCTTGCTGGACGGTGATGGGTTGGACGAGATTTATCATGTAATCGAGTTAGTTTTGTTAGGGTTTGATCCCTAGTACCCACTATGTTCTGAGATTGATGTTGCTATGACTTTGCTATGCTTAATGCTTGTCACTAGGGCACGAGTGCCATGATTTCAGATCTGAACCTATTATGTTCTCGTGAATATATGTGAGTTCTTGATCCTATCTTACAAGTCTATAGTCACCTACTATGTGTTATGATCCGGCAACCCCGAAGTGACAATAATCGGGACCACTCCCAGTGATGACCATAGTTTGAGGAGTTCATGTATTCACTATGTGTTAATGCTTTGGTCCACTCTATTAAAATGAGGCCTTAATATCCCTTAGTTTCTGCTAGGACCCCGCTGCCACGGGAGGGTAGGACAAAAGATGTCATGCAAGTTCTTTTCCATAAGCACGTATGACTATATTCGGAATACATGCCTACATTACATTGATGAATTGGAGCTAGTTCTCAGGTCACCCTATGTTATGACGTTACATGATGAACCGCATCCGGCATAATTCTCCATCACCGATCCAATGCCTACGAGCTTTTCACATATTGTTCTTCGCTTATTTACTTTTCCGTTGCTACTATTACAATCAGTACAAAACCCAAAAATATTACTTTTGCTACCGTTACCGTTACTTTCATACTACTTTGCTACTAAATACTTTGCTGCAGATACTAAGTTATCCAGGTGTGGTTGAATTGACAACTCAAGTGCTAATACTTGAGAATAGTCTTTGGCTCCCCTTGTGTCGAATCAATAAATTTGGGTTGAATACTCTACCCTCGAAAACTGCTGAGATCCCCTATACTTGTGGGTTATCAGAGTGCCATGCATCATCGGCGCCAGAGGGCCGCACTTCGCAACCCCGACTTTAATAAAGATGCGTTTGACGCCTTCAGCTCGGCTGATGCGTACATCCGAGCTGCACGGGATGGGCTTACCAGAGCCACTGACAAGTATTTGAAAGATATGCGTGTAAGTACGCATTGTATAGATCTGGTAATCATGTACCAGTATCCCCCGAGACTTGAATCAGTTGAAACAACTAATTTAAGGATCATTGTATAATCAGGTACTCAAAGAGAAGAACAACATGTTGTCTCAAGAGCTGGAAAAGTGCCGGACTCAACTAGCTGTTGCTACCGCCGAACTGGAGAAGTCCAAGGAGGCACCGGCCGGTAATGTTCTCCTCCATCCATAAAAAGTATAATCATGTACCAGTAATGTTAATACTGTTATGTTTCTGATGACAGGATTAGTAGATCAACTGAAAGAGGAACTGAAGGTAGCGCAGGCGGGTAAACAACAGGCCGAAAGGCAACTGGCCGCAGGCGAACGTGTATTGACACGGGTCAGAGATGATAAGAACAAGCTGCAGGATTCCAACACCCTGCTAGGCGAAGAGCTAAAAGATGTACGAGCCCAGCTAGCGGACGCCGTAAAGGAAAATAGGAGGCTACGAGGCGGCATATTCAGTATGCTTTTGAATTATCCTCCGTGTAATTCAGCAAAGAAATGAGCTGACAGATTTATGTCTACAGGTATGCTGACTGGCCGTCCCGAAGAGGAAGTGTCCGGATCTCAAGGCGATCTGCTGCAAGAGCTGTCCCAGGTGCACGAGCAAGCTCGGCAAGCAATGCGGAGCATTTCCAAGGCTTTGTGGCCATCCGCCTCCCCTCCAGGAAGTATGGAGGAGCTTGTGAAGCTATTCCAAGGAGCTCGGCGGCGCTTTCGATTATGGAAAATATCGGCCTGCCGAGAAGGTGCCCGAGAGGCCTGGTCCATGGTTAAAACATGGTACACCAAGCTTGATCCGAATCATATGGCCCGGGTCGGACCTCGGGGGTCAGATGGACAAGAAATTCCGGTTAGTTTGGTATATGACCAAGTAAAGATAGCCGCCAAGTTTTCCCAACAGGATTGTAAGCTAGACAACCTGTTAGACGGCATAGAGGAAGAAGTTTTTGAGTCCAAGTGACTATGAATTTCAATTGACAAATTTGTCCCTAGCCGGATTGTAAAACGATTGTCATGGTAGACCTTTTCGCTTCAACCTCGGGACCCGAAGGTGCGGAGTGTTTCCGAATACTGGATCGGCAATATAGACCGGGGTATGCATGGAAACCAGGCGTAGGGGTCATAGTTGGTTGAACAGACAAGTTGTATCCAGCTAGCTATGTTATATTACATGTTGATTGTAAGAAACATCTTCCAGGGAGAATAGTTCCGTTAAGGGTTCCTTTCCCTGGGTGAACATGTTGTAGGATGCATGCCCGAACTGTGATTGAAAAATTGCAGTATACGTAACATCTGAAGGTTTACAATGTAATTAGGGTATAACGTCTTTAGTCCGCCGACCGAATATTCCCTTAAGAATGCTAGCTTTCGGCTTCACCTAGTCTGAGGTACATGTCCGGATGACCCGGTTGTAACAATCGCAGAGGTGGTCCCTTTATGCCCTAGCCGAACAAACGGGAACGTAGGGCATAAGCACAGGAGCCAGGCAACCCAGCTTGGCCAAAACTTAAGTCATAACGGTGCATATAATGGCGAAGAAAAGGTACATATGAGGAAAGGACACATATGTGGTGAGCTTGATGCTCGAAAAATAATAATAAGCTTCTGTTAAAGAAGCCCCCAGGTATTATGATCGTATACATTTAAGGATGTGTATGTCATGCGGTTTGGCCGCACAAGGGCTATAGAGCAAAACTAAAGAGAGAGAAAATAGAAACAAAGGGAGAAGAAGACGAACAAAGAGTATGGCTCTCGGCGTAGAATGTTTGGAGACTGGCGGCATTCCACGGGTTCGGCTCTAAGCGATTGTCCGATGCATCACGCAGGCGGTATGCTCCTCCAGTGAGAACTTCATCTATGATGAAGGGACCCTCCCACTTGGGATTGAGTTTGTCCTTTTTCTTTTCTTGCAAGCGTAGAACGAGTTCACCAATATTATAAGTCTTGGCCCGCACTTCTCTGCTTTGGTATCTGCGAGCCTATTGTTGGTAGAATGCAGAACAAGCTTTTGCAACGTTGCGCTCCTCCTCTAGGGCATCTAGACTGTCCTGCCGATCAAGCTCGGCCTCTCTCTCTTCATACATGCGCACTCGAGGCGAGTCATGAATGATGTCGCAGGGCAAAACGGCCTCTATGCCGTATACCATGAAGAATGGTGTGTATCCGGTAGTGCGATTGGGCGTGGTTCGCAGCCCCAGAGTACGGAGTCGAGCTCCTCAACCTAGTGCTTGTCTCATTCTTTCAAAGACCGCACTAGTCTAGGCTTAATGCCGCTCATGATAAGACCATTAGCTCATTCGACTTGACCATTTGTTTGTGGGTGATAGACGGAGGCGTAATCGAGTTTAATGCCTAGATTAGCACACCAGGTTTTCACTTCATCGGCCGTAAAATTGGAGCCGTTATCGGTGATGATGCTATGTGGGACACCATAACGGTGCACGACACCGGATATAAAGTCTATCACTGGTCCGGCTTTGGCCGTTTTAACTGGTTTGGCCTCTATCCACTTGGTGAATTTATCTACCATGACAAGCAGATATTTTTTCTTATGGCTTCCTCCTTTAAGGGGTCCGACCATATCCAGCCCCCAGACCATGAAAGGCCAAGTAATGGGGATTGTTTGTAGAGCGGTAGGCGGCATATGGCTTTTGTTGGCGAAAAGTTGGCATCTGACACAACCTTGGACAAGGTCCTATGCATCTGCTCGGGCCGTCGGCCAAAAGAAACCTGTACGGAAGGCTTTACTTACAAGGGCCTGAGCCGTGGCGTGGTGACCGCCGAGACCAGCATGGATTTCGGCCAGAAGCTACTGCCCCTCTTCTTCAGAGATACATCTTTGAAGGACTCTGGTAGCGCTTTTTTGTAAAGCTCTCTGTCATGGACCTTGTAGGCTTTCGAGCACCGAACAATGCAGCGAGCCTCATTCTGATCCTTAGGGAGCTCTCGCCTATTAAAGTAGGCCGAGAAGGGTTCGGTCCATGGGGCAATTACTGCCATTATTAGATGGGCCGATGGTGTTATTTCAGTGGCTGAGCCTCCGATGATATCGGTATTGTGTTCGGAATCTGGGGGTATAATCGGATCTGGACCGTTGTTGCCGCTCTCACCCTGCCATACCACGGATGGCTTGAAGAGCCTTTCCAGAAAGATGTTAGGCGGAACGGGGTCGCGCTTAGCACCAATGCGAGAGCAAGAACATCCGCCGCTTGATTACTTTCTCAAGCTACGTGATGAAACTCAAGTCCCTCGAACTGAGCTGATATTTTGAGTATGGCATTACGATAGGCCGCCATCTTCGGATCTTTGGCGTTGAAGTCTCCATTTTTTGGGATATTGCGAGATTCGAATTCCCGTGCACCTCCAGGTGTTGTATGCCCATGGAGGCAGCCATCCGAAGACCGTGCAATAAGGCCTCGTATTCGGTTGCATTGTTGGAGTCTGTGTATAATATTTGGAGAACATACTGGACTGTGTCTCCGGTGGGGGACGTTAGGACAACACCCGCTCCTAAGCCGGCCAGCATTTTAGAGCCATCGAAATGCATGACCCAGTTGGAATATGTACCATACTCTTTAGGGAGTTTGGCCTCTGTCCATTCAGCGACGAAGTCGGCCAATACTTGGGATTTAATGCCTCGGCATGGTTTGTATGTTATGTTGAATGGTAGGAGCTCAATGGCCCATTTGGCTATCCACCCCATAGCGTCGCGGTTGTTTATTATGTCATTGAGTGGTACTTCGGAAGCCACCGTGATCGATCACTCTTGGAAGTAGTGTCGTAGCTTCCGGGATGCCATGAAGACCGCATATGCTATTTTTTGGTAATGAGGGTGCCGGGATTTGCATGGTGTGAGGACAGTAGATATGTAGTACACTGGTTTCTGAAGCGGGAATTTGTGTCCGCCCTCCTCTTACTCAACGACGAGCACTGCGCTCACCACCTGGTGTGTTGCAGAGATGTATAATAACATCGGTTCACCGACGTTCGGCGCGGCTAGGATTGGGTTGCTATCTAGAAAAGCCTTTATTTCTTCCAGTCCGGCCGTTGCCGCGTCCGTCGACTCAAAGTGGTCGGTGCGTCGGAGAAGGCGATAAAGTGGCAATGCTTTTTTCTCCTAGTCTGGAGATAAAGCGGCTTAAAGCTGCCACGTAGCCAGCTAGTTTTTGGATCTATTTAAGGTCTGTTGGTGTAGCGGATTGTCACAAAGCTCTGATTTTGGCTGAATTTGCCTCGATTCCTCTATTGGAAACAATGAAGCCCAATAGTTTTCCAGCGGGAACGCCGAAAACACACTTTTCCGGATTGAGCTTGATGTCATATGTACGGAGGTTGTCGAATGTGAGTCGCAAGTCATCTATTAATGACTCGACGTGCCTAGTCTTGATGACGACGTCATCCATATATGCTTCAACTATCTTGCCGATTTGTTTCTCCAGGCATGTTTGGATCATGCGTTGGTAGGTGGCACCGGCGTTTTTAAGCCCAAAGGGCATAGTGTTGAAGCAGAAAGGCCCGTATGGGGTAATGAATGCCATTGCGGCTTGGTCGGACCCCTTCATTTTGATTTGATGGTATCCGGAGTATGCGTCGAGGAAACACAGTGAGTCGTGTCCTGCAGTAGCATCAATAATCTGATCGATGCGGGGGAGGGGGACGGGATCCTTGGGGCAGGCCTTGTTGAGGTCTTTGAAGTCGACACAAAGGCGCCAGGATTTATCCTTCTTTGGCACCATCACTAGGTTTGCTGGCCAGTCCGGATGTTTTATTTCTTTGATGAATCCGACCTCGATTAGCTTGGCTAGCTCCTCCCCCATAGCTTGTCGTTTGGGTTCAGAAAAGCACCACAGTGTTTGCTTGACCGGCTTATATCCCTTCAATATGTTGAGGCTGTGTTCGGCCAATCTGCGTGGGATCCCTGGCATATCAGAAGGGTGCCACACGAATATGTCCCATTTCTCGCAAGCAGAACGCCAGAGGCTTGGCGTCGACCGTTGGGTCCAGTTGTGCCCCGATGGAAGCTGTCTTCTTGGGGTCCGTCGGGTGGACTTGAAATTTCACTATTTCATCTGCGGGTTTGAAGGAGGTGGATTCGGGCCGCTTATCAAGGATTACGTCGTCCCTATCCACCGTGGAGCATAGTGCGGTTAACTCTTCGGCCGCGAGGGCCTCGAACAGTGCCTCAAGGGCCAGGGATGCAGTTTTGTTTTCGGCGCGGAGGGCTATGTCCGGATCACTAACGAGAGTGATAATACCGTTGGGCCCGAGATCTTGAGCTTCATGTACCCGTAATGAGGTATAGCTTGGAAGCGCATGAATGCGTCTCGCCCCAACAGGGCGTGATATCCATTGTTGAAAGGGGCCACCTGGAAGGTTATCTCTTCGGACCGATAGTTCTCCGGCGTGCCGAATACCACGTCGAGTGTAATTTTCCCTGCGCATCGCGCCTCCTGGCTGGGGATGATTCCTCGGAAGGTCATATTACTTTGCTCGATGCGGCTCCTGTCTATTTCCATTTTATTGAGCGTGTCCTCGTAGATGAGGTTTAGCCCACTGCCGCCGTCCATGAGCACTTTCGTGAGCTGAAAGGCATCCAGAATTTGATTGAGGACCAAGGCGGCTGGTGCCCGGACTGACCGGAATTTTGGTTCGTCACTGGCATTGAAAGTTATGGCCGTGTCGTTCGAGGGGTTTATTGTTGCGACTTGGCAGACTTCGGCGAGGTCGCAGAGTGCCCTCTTGCGCCGATTGTTTGAAGCGAAAGTCTCGAAGACCGTCAATACTCTGAGGTCGTCGTCCTCCGGGGGCATTGCTCTAAGGTGTTTTTGGTGAGGATATCCTCGCTGCTCTTGGCCACCTACCGGAGTATCCAACATGCTCTAAGGAAGTGGGTTGGTACGGTATCTGGTGTTGCGTGTATTTTGCATGGCCTATCGAGCCATCCCTCCAGAACAGTTCCGCGTCCCGTGATGGGCTTAGTTTTCTTCACTATGGGGTTGGGTGCCCCGCGAGGGTGCATCCTTTTTGCCTGCCAGAGGGGTTGAGTGGAGATCGTGGTTCCAGCGAGCTGTCTGAGTTTTCCAGGCGCTTTCCATTCCGCAATACTTCTGTACTATGGTTGCCAAGTTAGCGAAGTGTAATACGTGACGGCGGTTGATGGCGTTGAGGATTCCTTCGTCCGTACAATTATTGCAGAATACTGAAATCGCGTCCTCGTCGCGGCAATCTTTAATCTTGTCTTTGACAAGAAGGAATCTGGCCCAAAAGTGATGGACTATTTCCTGGGAGTGCTGTCGTACGTACATGAGGTCGCATATATCTGGAGAACCGGAATTGCTTGGAGAATATTGGTTGTGGTGGGTGGGTGGCTTTAAATCCGAACCTTGAACCGATTTGGGGTCTGGAGTTTGAAAAACTTCCGAATTATTAGTTCAGACTCCAGGATGTTAAATGATTTTCTAGGCTTGATGCCCGATTCTAGGTTCGGGGGGCCGGGCGTGTCGTCCCGCAGACAGGTATCCGGCTCTTCGAGCTCGGAAATCCAAACATAACTCGTCTTCAGCATAGGGGAAGAGTTGTTGTTTTGCTCCTCCACGACCGCTATCTGATGGGTGATCGGCGGAGATTTGATTTCTCTCTGATCGGGTTTAAGCCCAATCTAATCATAGTCTATAGCGACCCCCATGGCAGCGATGCGATCTAGAAGTTCGTTTAAAGACGACAACTCCGCCGGATCCATCTGCTTGGAGTACTCAGAGTCAATATGGAGACGATTTTCGATGACCTGAGAAGTAATCATTGGCTTGACAGCCGAACGAGCGGCCATGGTAAAGCCGCCCAGCCGGGGTTTGGCCTGAGGCCAGGGCTCTTTCGGAGGTGATACTGTCCTTGATAACAAGGCGAGCCATCAATCCTGTCTTCAACGTCACAGCGGGACTCTCAATGAAAGCACCAATGTCGGTGTCAAAACCGGCGGATCTCGGGTAGGGGGTCCCGAACTGTGCGTCTAAGGTTGATGGTAACAGCATACGGGGGACACGATGTTTACCCAGGTTCAGGCCCTCTTGATGGAGGTAATACCCTACTTCCTGCTTGATTGTTCTTGATGAATATGAGGATTACAAGAGTTGATCTACCACGAGATCGTAATAGCTTAACCCTAGAAGTCTAGCCTGTATGATTATGATTATCTCTACGGACTAAACCCTCCGGTTTATATAGACACCGGAAGGGCCTAGGGTTGTACATAATCGGTTTATAGAGGAAGGAATCTTCATATTCGAATGCCAAGCTTGCCATCCACGCAAAGGAGATTCCCATCCGGACACGGGAGGAAGTCTTCTATCTTGTATCTTCATGGCCCATCAGTCCGGCCCATGTCACGTAGGGGGGGACCCTTAATCCAGACTCCCTCATTGGGCTCTAATCGAACCCGGCGATTGCAATCGCAGTTACGTGTTACAGAACCCGAAGCGATTGATCGATCCTTGCTATTAATCGAACCAGTGATTCCTTCGCTACTCCTGCTAACTGAAGCCGATCGAGCACTGCTGCCTCCTTCCCTTGATGAACAATGAGCGTTGTTGGGGGGGGGAGGGGGTTTGGATGAACAGTTCCCGATGGGGGGTTGGATGAATAGGACCCCATGGTAGTAGATGCCGTTGCCGCTAGATGAACATGACCCTGATCGATCGAGCCAGTGGATGAACAGGACCCCGTGCAGAGCTGGATGAACAGGACCCCGCGGAGGGCTGGTTGAACAGTAGCCGGTGGAGGGCTGGTTGAATAGTAGCCGTTGGAGGGCTAGATGAACAGGACCCCATGGAGGGGTGGTTGAACAGGACCCCGTGGAGAGAGCTGGTTGAACAGTAGCCGGTGGAGGAGCGCGCGGTGGAGGCTGGATGAACAAGAGCCCGTGGATGAACAGTCGCAGGTGGAGGCTGGAGGAGGTCGACGGTGGATGAACAGTAGCCCATGGAGGCAGTCAATGGTGGAGATGAACAATATTCAGCGGAGTCCCGTTTTGTGGTACGCCACACCCCTCCCGATGAACAAGACCCCCGTTTCGACCGTAGCGCTCCAACACAAGTTCATTTCCTCCGTTTTGCGGTATGCCACACCCCTCCCGATCAACAGGACCCCGTTTCCATCGTAGGAGGTTCGTTTCCTCTGTTTTGCGGTACGCCAGACCCTTCCCGATGAACAGGATCCCGTTTCGACCACGGCCGGTCGAACACAAGCCCGTTTCCTTCGTTCTGCGGTACGCTAGGCCTCGTTTCCATCGACTGTTCTGTCCAAGCCGGTTGGCTCCCGATGAACAACACGTGTTCCGTTGCCTCCCGATGAACACGACGCATTTCGTTGCCTACCCATGGATACGACGATAACGCAGTTTCTCCGTTCCGACCTAGCCATGTACACGAGCCCTGGCCGTACGTATGCGCGAGTAGGCGTTCAAGACCCGCCGTATGTAATGTGACGCGGCGTCAGATTTTCTTTCTTGCACCACGCCAGACGTGACGTGTACATGCTACGTGCGCGCCTCTACTACGACACGTGCGCGCCTCTACTACCACACGTGCGTGCCTCTACATCGACCAGTATGTACGTACACGTTCGCGACCAAAATGAGAACACTACGTACGCTTCGACCAGGTGGGTCCCGACTGTCCGGCACTTCCTTGCATGCGAAGATGTAGATGGTGGGTCCCAGCCGTCAGGGGGAAATGTTTTTTTTCGCGAAATACGGCGGTCCGTCCGGTGGGTCCCTGCTGTCAGGTGGAGGAATCATTATTTTCCGCGTAATAAGGAGGCACTTCCTTGCTGCGGCCGTGGACCCAGCTGTCAGCCTCTCCACGTACAGTACTCTTCCGATGGAAGTCGTTCCTTGACCACGTTGACCACGCCGCGCCAAGAGCACCAGGGTGGTGGACGATGGCGAGGCCTAGGAATGGATGAGCGGAGCCGGGGAAGACGCGGCAGTGGAAGCCCATGCGGAGAGGAGTACGAGGGTTCACTGGTTCGGCTGTGGTGTGAGGCTGCCGTCGCCGCAGGCCTGACCCGACCAGTGATGGGAGTAGTAGGGGGCGGTGAGGCCTCCGCGGCATCACAGCCGGCCATGGAAGGCAGGAGCACGCGGCACGACTGGCGCTGGTTTGGGCGGCTGGAGTAAGAAGACCAGAGGTTGAAGAAGCACTAGGGCCGTTGGATGGACATCGTACGGTCACTGGATCTAGAATCGTTCATATTGACTAAGTTGACAAAGCCCTCCGTCCCCGTCAACTTAGTAGGCCCACAAGTCAGCCTCCCACTATGGTGGGTCCCAGCTAGCAGGGGGTATTCATTTTTTTGTGCGTAATAAGGAGGCACTTCCTTGTGTGCGAAGATATAGCTGATGGGTCTGACCTGTCAGCGGGTGGAACTTTTTTTCGTGAAATACAGAGGCCCTTCCGGTGGGTCCTAGCTATCAGGTGGAGGGATCATTATTTTGCGCGTAATAAGGAGGCATTTCCTTGCGTGCGGCCGTGGAACCAACTGTTAGCCTCTCCACGCACAGTCTACTTCCGATGGATGTCATTTGTTGACCACGTTGACCACTCTGCGCCGAGCGCATCCAAGGTGGTGGACGACGGCGAGGCCCCAGACAGCAACGAGCCAGAGATGGGAAGACACGGGAGTAGAGTCACCGACGGAGAAGTGTATGAGGGTTAACTGGTTCTGGTGCGGTTTGGTTCGGCAGTAGGTGGAGAAGAACAGGAGGTGTGGAGGGGTGGAGGGATGGCCTGGCCAATGGTGGGGTAGAACTTCACAGTGAAGCATGCTAAGCAGAGCTGCTTGCGGCAGGAGCAGGTGGTCCCAGTGGCGCTGGAGGAAGAAGACAAGAGATTAAAGATGGATGTCGGTTGTTCGATGTAAATCCAATGGCTAACAATGTCAGAATCATTTGTTGACTAAGTTGACAACGACTTGCGTTGGCTTCGACCTATTGGCCCACATTTCAGCCTAAAAAAATGTGGCACGTATTCAACCCATTTTTTCAGAATTTACAGTCAATTTGATATCTTTTTTAGAATTACAGTCAATTTGCTGGGCTGGGTGAACAAATAATGTAGCGTCCATGCGGCCCATTTATTTTTTTCCTAAAAAATTACAGGCCATTTGCGCTTTCTCAAAATACATGATTTTGCTTTGGGCTGATTCTAATTATAATGTTGGGTTACGCAAAGCAATGTTATCAAAAAGTAAACAGGGGCTGAGCATTTTGTTATAAATATATTTAAATAATAAGTGATTTATTATTACATTGGTCCTTAAATCTTACCAAGCTTTTGTACACAATCACCAGGATTTTAGTTGCCAAAAAAATCCAGGAGTTTATTGTTAAGAAATTATTTTTATAAGTTAATAAGATGTGGGATATTGTTTTCTTACGTATGTAAGTATCTCTTAAATATATGATGACAATAATAATAATATATAATAACATATTAAATAATTTAAATATATATAATATAGTTAGAAGGGAAACATAAGTTGGACCAGGCGTTCCTATTCTTATATAGAAAAATAGAACATACCTCTGCGTTTTCTTCAAAAAAATACATAAATTGGGCTGTCGATGTTTCAGGAAAAATAAAACCTCGGATCGGAGGTCCATAGGCCGGTCGATACATGAAGGCCCTCAAAAAATACAAACCGGCATGTCGTGGGCTGCGCATGTTAAAAAAGAAAGCCTTGACGGGGCAGCCCAAAACCCAGGTGATACTTGCTGCCCCAGTGATAATAAATGATACCTGCCAGCTCCCCGGCTTCGTTGTGAATTTATCTCTATGTTGAAGCACCTAAAAAAAATGTAACTATGTTGACAAACTTGTGGGCCCCAATGTCAGTATAGCATTAGGAGGAAGTGTTTTTTCAATGAGGCACTTGCTTGCGTACAACCATAGACCTGGTGGGTCCCGACTGTCCGCCTCTCCACGTACAGTCCTCTCAAGATTCCTCTCGTTTGTTCAACATGTTCACAACGGCAGATAGCGGTGCCGCGGGGAGCGTACAAAGGCGAGGAGGAGATCAGACCACTTGAGGTAGTGCCTTATTTGTAACGAAAGTACTGAACTAGCCCAGTGGCCAAGTGACACTACCCGACAGCTGTTCCGCCCGGGTTTGATTCCACCTGATGCAGGGAAAATATCTCCAATTTTTTTGCCTCTGCCATTGTTGACATGTGGGTCCCCATTGTCATCTACGCACACCATGTCCAACACTTGCCAAAACTACGTCCCTCGTTTTCACTGTTTTTCGCACACTCGACATTGTGTGGCCATTTTGAAAATAGCATACCTTTTTGACTGTGCATCTTATGAAGATGTGCTATGCATGAATGTTGATCAGCATGATGTTAACTGGCTGGTAGTTCCATTTTCGACCATGAATAAAACTTCCAACATGATGTTAACCCTGTTTGAAAAGGCTATGTTAATATAAATGCTATGCCTCTGAAAGTTGATTTCTTATCTCGAATCGAACTTGCGCTTTCTTATCTCAAATCGAAACTTGCGCTTTTCTCTGAGAATCACATTGTCTGCACTTTTATACTCCTATGAAACTACATTTTTTAAGTGCTAAAAATAGATCTCTAGAATTCATAGAATACTTCATATGCTCAATACTGCAAATCTAAAATTCAAAAGACATTCATATCTGAAAGTACTCTCAAAATACACAACACAAAACACAATTCACAACCTGCAAATACTGACAACCCTAAGCTCCTCCTGACAATTCACAACCTGCCCGACTATTGGGCTGGGGGGGCAGTCCCCTTCTATTCCTCGGCGGCAGATAGCCGCCCCGTGAGACGATGTGAACGGCGAGGGAGAGCATGGCGGGGAAGCGTCATCAGGCCAACTGCTTTTCTCCTCTTGCAGTTGGGTTCGGTCGACGAAGACTTCACCGGCTCGCTCTGGCACGACACCCTCACAAACGGCACCCTGTAGATGCTTAATCCTTCAATCTCTGGTGGATGCTCCATCTGGGATAGATACTCCCACCACCGCTCCCTCACGATCGGATTTGGTGAATCTGTTTGCTCCATGGCCCAGAGGAGCAGCTCTATGTACTCCCGCGTGACTCCCTTCGGGAGTATCGCCGCCTTTTAGCTCTGTTGCAGATATTTGGCCATGGATGTCGCCGTCTTGGTCCTTGTTGTCAAACCAAGACTGTATCTCCAACATCCTAGCTAGCTTCACAGGGTCGCCGTCTGCGATCCTCACGTATCGGTTGTACTCCTCCATCGATCTACTTCTCCACAAAGACCTTCACTCGCAGCGGTGGTTTTTGAATGGAAGAGGAGAGGAGCAGCGCTGGTTTTGGATTAGAACGGGAGAGGAGCGATGCTGGTTTTGGATTGGAATAGGAGAGGAGGGGCAGTGGTTTTGAAATGGAAGAGGAGAGGAGCGGCGCTGGATTTAGATTGGAACAGGAGAGGAGCGGCGGTGGTTTAAGAGGAGAGGAGCAGCGCTGGTCTTGGAAGTATTTTTTGTTTTGCGTATTTTGGGTCAAAGTTTGACCACATACTGTATTTGACAAGCAAAATGTGAATGCATGTCACCAAAAATTGTATCGTTTAGTACGTATCTCAATGTACTTTCAAATTATATTATTTTTGCAACGTATAACATATATTTTATTTGTGAAAATCATGGTTAATTATGACCCAGAATAAAAGGGAGAGTAGTTAATGTGGGGCCGCTTTCTTAATTGAAGGGTAAATTGATTTTGATTTTGATCCAGTCACAGTGCGCCGGCCCTCTCGTCCAATCCTAAATCATTGTCGCACGCTCCTCTCCCTCTTCTCCATTGCAAAACCACCTCCTCTCCTCTCCATCATCTCCATTCCAAAACCACCGCCTCGCCTCTCCCTCTTCTCCATTGCAAAACCACCTCCTCTCTCCTCGGACGAGGATCCCCGGACGTAGCCCATCCTGCCATTGAGACACTGACACATGGGTCCCACCAAGTTGGGACCCACCTGACAATCGAAGGCGTGGAAACCTCTCCTCTCCATCATCTCCATTCCAAAACCACCGTCTCGCCTCTCCCACTTCTCCATTGCAAAACCACCCCTCTCCTCTCCATCATCTCCATTCCAAAACCACCATCTCGCCTCTCCCTCTTCTATATTGCAAGACTACCTTCTCTCCTCCCATATTCCAAAGCTTGCACCGGACCACTCAGAAGGACATCTATGGAGAGGATGCAGCAATGAATCAGGCAGATCGCCGGTGGCTACCAGGCAAAGTTAGCCAGGTTGAAGGAGATCCTTACTTGGTTTGACAATGAGTGGGAGATTTCAAGGACGGTGAGGGCCATGTGGCAATGTATGCGAAAGAGCGAGACGACGATGATGAGGGCGGCGATGTACTCCTCGGCGGCAGTCACGTCGTAGTCCTTCGAGTTCATCGAGTATCTCCTATGGGCGATGGAGTAGACAGATTCGCCCGAGGCGAAAGTCAGGTGGAGGTGGTGGGCATACAGGTCAAAGGTTGAGCACTTAGAGGATAACGAATCGATCGAGTACGGTGTGCCGTTCGTGAGGGTGCAGAGCCAGCCGGAGCCACATGAGTATTCGTTCTACCACCGCAAGAGGTGGTCGGATGGCGCGACGTCGCTTTCCCGCTATTCTCCACAGTTCCCTCGACGCTCGCCTCGTTTCAACAGCGTCGGTAGGGTTTAAGGTAAGCTTCGCACTAACCTAATCTTCCATCTGCTCATGCTTACAATCAGTGTGACAGCTAATAAAAATCATGCTTACAACCAGTCTCCGAGTACTATGCCAATCACGCTAAAATAGCTCTGGACCTTTGGGTCAAAGTTGTGACACTGTGTACAAATAAAGAAAAATAGAATGGTGCTTCTTTCAGAAAAGAGTACTCCCTAGAAAATTGCCAATATAAGATAATAGTATTTTTTTGAAGTCTAAGCTACTAGTATTCGGTTAGAGGATTTGGTGCCGAGAAAGATCCGTGCACAGTGAGCGCCACACATGCCACTGGTGGTGGTGGATGCCAATGCTTAGATGGAGTAGGGTTGGTTCGGTAATTTTTACTTGGCACCTCGCACTCTGCATATATGCCGGTTCCATCCGTACATTTGTGCAGTTCCACCAAAATGCAGCTGAATAACCCTGTTTGCACAGATAATGAAAAAGCGTGATTACATTAAAGTGGCACTAGTTGATGAGACATACACTAATAAATAGAAGAAAATATTGCGATAGTATCATATTATGCCATGTCATGAGGGCGAGATGGGCCTGTGACGCCTCATGCAGATGCGCCTCATAGTGGAAATCGACCCAAGTCTCCCCGATACACCTTCTGCCAGTGATGAACATCAGTGTACAACGGTAGTACAAGGAGGGGCCTTGAGACATTACAATCTCTATTTTTGTGCAGAGCAACTAAAATTAAGCACCCCAGTTTGCAAAAATGCTTAAACATTAACAATGGGACGAGTTGATGAAACATATACTAACAAAGAGAAGCACTTTCTTTATCTACATTGGAAATGAAATGATAGAGAGGACACTCGCTCTATTTTAACTGTATTATTACTTCATTTGACCAGTGACACTAGGGTCGAGCAGGTGGCAAACAAGGTGTACCGTGCGTCGCAAGGATGGAGAGTGCTTAGACTGGGATGCTGAAGCTGGCTCTATCTTCCCCCCTGATGTTTCTGTGGTACCATTTGGGTTGTAATCCAAACTTGGTCGAGCTGGTGCTGCGTCCCCCTACCTGCCTAGCTTATTTGGCGAACTTGTCTCCTGCTAGTACTCAGTCCGGTCTAGTATTAGTTGCATAACTGCCCGTTTACACTAAGATGTTGTCGGATAATGGTTCTCTATGGTAGGGTTTCTTTAATGAAATCAGAGGAAACCCCCTCTTTCGATATATAAAAAAAATCCGTGGCACTAGCGGTGCCAAAACATTGCCTCAAATTAATAGTGCCACTAGATTAAGGTGCAAAATAATAACATTACTGCTTTATCATGGCGAGTACAAAACAAAGAGCACAAGAGCAGACTCAACATGCAGGATCTTTGGCAAACGGTCGGACCAAAAATCGACATACCTCATGATGGGAACCATATCTGCGCAAATAACGCCATCGTAGAAGGGATGTCACCAGTCACCAACATGGATGATTCAATTCATGGGACCTTTTGGTGCAGTTCACCTAAAATGAAGCAATGTCCCATGAGCTAGCATCTTCTTCTTCATTTTTTTAAGAAAAGGGCTTCAGCCCCGGTTCCATTTCTATCAGAAAACGAAACCCACAGAGCTTCTTCTTCATTAGTTGCAATAAAATTGAGCAACATCAAGGTTGGTTGTGAAGCTCCTGGAATGTTTAACTATAATTTGGATATCATTTGTGCAGTTCAACTAAGATCAAGCATGAAATGTATGTCTATTTTTGCACAAAAAAGGTGGAAAGGAGGGTGACAAACAAGTGATGAAACATACATCAAATGAAAATAAGCATGTTCCTTATCTGAATGGCAATCCTACAAGGACAGTAGCAATTTCTAAAGCAGCAACATTGCTAGATATTAGTGTGGGCATTAGATTAACTATGACAACCGTTAAATACGACATTACTTTAATGGTTCCATTGCTTCATTTTACCAGTAACATTACATTAACAGCTGTTATAGAGTCAGTATTTGGGCACGGGAGAGTAGGCGGACCAGGACAGTTGCATTTCTAACGAAAAGAAGCAACTTATCTTAATGGGAAAGTTAGCAAAAAAAGTGCCATTGATTCATATTATTGGAGGCATTACATTGAAAACAACATTGGTTTAACGTGTACTTACTTTTAATAGTGTGACTGCTACATTTTACCAGTGGCATTACATAAGAGTGGCTCGGGGCAACAAACATCGTAATGGATATCTGGGTTGGTCCCATTTTTGTTTGGTATAGCCACCTCTGTGTGAGGCTAGCAAATCTAGTGCTGGACTTACTCTATTGACTTGTCCCCCAGTCCCCACTTTCTTTCCTCTTTCGAAAAATAGATCGGGTTTATATTGAGTTTGTACTGCGTTTCCCTTTATTTCCCTATTAGACCAAGAGACCAGTTGGATAGCCAGTCTCTGCTACTTTTCACCCCCATTATTTCCTCTTTTGACCAAGTCCAAGATTCAGGTAATAGATCTTCCCCCACCCCACCCCCTTTCTTCCTTGTTTGAACCAAGTAGTACTAGATTCGAGTGCATGAACTACTTTTACCTCTTAACAGTCAAAATTTAGGTGGCTTTCGAATAGCCGATCAATCCTATCTACGAGGGGGCCTGGGAAATAGTAAAAGATACAAATGCAGCGACGTCAGGAGCTCAGGAAGTAGAGCAAGGCCGGTTTCAAAGGAAGTTATACCTGAGGGTCGCCGGGATGTTGCTAGGTGGGTGGCGGGAGGCCGGATCTGCCCACACTACGGCAGCGAGGAAGAAGGGGTCGGAGGCCCTCCCTAGCCAGCGGTGCTTGGGAAAGAACGGCAAGGAACGCTGATCACGACGCGCTGGTAGTGGGTAAGAGCCGTCACCGAGGACGACCGCGTGAACATTGCACCTTCTCACCTTCCCCGACGGAGAGGATCCGGCTGGATCTATGACCAGCGGTGAGCAGAGAGAGAGAGAGTATGGCCACCGCTGTCGTGTTTAGATCTGGAGAGGATGAGAAAGTGTGAAGAGAGCAACACTAGCAAGCAAGCGCGGAGGCTCCTGCCTATATAGTGGAGTACTAGTTTTCTTTTGTCTACCGGAGCCGGCTTGACCTCGTCAATGACTGTCAAGAAGTCTTCATGCACGTGCCCTGGAGGCGCAGTTGTCGTCATTTTGATCTGAAGCACCGGACTATACATATAACACAAAAAAATGACACATGACAAGAAACCATAACCTCACTGCCCAAAGGAGACAACATGAATCCCGACGGACAAACTAGACGAGGATCAAAGCTCAAATTAAAGATAAACTCATAGAAAAGGGGTCCGTCCATAGAGTCCTAATTAACATAGCCGGCTTTACCTAGATGGCAGCCGAGTAGTCTTCGTGCATGTGCCCCCTATGACCAGCGCCTTGGGGGAACTCGGTTGTCGCTGTTTAACCCTCGTAGTGATCCGAAGCACATGACACCTAATATTGCAAGATGACAAGAAACCTTTTTTAGTTTCTCATCAGAACTACAGCCCTGTAAAACACAACCTGCACGATATGTAGATGATAGCCAATCCAGGCGTGTCTGCTGGAGTCTGGTCACATGCATGGACGAACTGATCTTCAGTGTCATGCAGGGATCGTCCATGCACCAACGTCTGTACAACACTTCTCTAGTACTATCGCTCGTCTCTCTCTTCTATTAACTCACCCGACTTGCGGGGCCAGGGAGTGTGCCTATGGTCGGTTCTCGATTGCGGTCCCACATGTGTGTGCAAACGCAATATGACGCGCGTTCCATTCGAAGAGTGATAACCCACAAGTATAGGGGATCGCAACAGTTTTCGAGGGTAGAGTGTTCAACCCAAATTTATTGATTCGACACAAGGGGAGGCAAAGAATATTATCAAGTATTAGAAGTTGAGTTGTAAATTCAACCACACCTGGATAACTTAATATCTACAACAAAGTATTTAGTAGCAAAGTAGTATGGAAGTAACGGTAAAGGTAGCAGAAGTAATATTTTTGGGTTTTGTAGTGATTGTAACAGTCGCAATGGAAAAGTACATAAGCGAAGAACAATATCTGAAAAGCTCGTAGGCATTGGATTAGTGATGGAGAATTATGCCGGATGCGATTATTCATGCAACAGTTATAACATAGGGTGACACAGAACTAGCTCCAATTCATCAATGTAATGTAGGCATGTATTCCGAATATAGTCATATGTGTTGGGGAACGTTGCAGAAAATTAAAATTTTTCCTACGGTTTCACCAAGATCCATCTATGAGTTCATCTAAGCAACGAGTCAAGGGAGTGAGTTTGCATCTACATACCACTTGTAGATCGAGTACGGAAGCGTTCGAGGGAGTGGTGATGATGGAGTAGTTCTCAACGTGATTCCAATCACCGATGACCAAGTGCTGAACGGACAGCACCTCCGCGTTCAACACACGTACGGGACGATCGACGTCTCCTCCGTCTTGATCCATCAAGGAGGAAGGAGAGGTTGAGGAAGACAGCCCAATGGCAGCATGACGGCAGCAATTGGTGCAGCAAGATTCGGACAGCTTCGCCAAACTCGTCTGGAAGATGAGAGGTGTTGGGGAGGGAGGGCTGCGCCTTGAATTGTGTGTTGCAGCCCTCCCTCACCCCTCTATATATAGGGGAAAGGGCAAGGGGGGCCGCCCTCTAGAGGGAAACCCTAGAGGGGCGGCGGCCAAGGAGAGGGAAAGAGGGTGGCTTGCCCCCCAAGCCAGGGGGGCGCCCCCTTTAGGGTTTCCTCCCCAACCCTAGGCGCATGGGCCCAGGGGGGGAGACGCCCAGCCCACTAGGGGCTGGCTCCTCTCCCACGCAGCCCAGTGGCCCCCGGAGGGGTGGCCCCTCCGGTGGACCTCCGGAACCCTTCCTGGCCCCAGATAATACCGGTATGCCCTCAAACTTTCCTGTCCGCTTTAACATCTTTCCATATATAAATCTTTACCTCCGGACCATTCCGGAACTCCTCGTGACGTCCGGGATCTCATCCGGACTCAACAACATTCAGTAATCACATGCAAGTCTTCCTAATAACCCTAAGCGTCACCGAACCTTATGTGTAGACCCTACGGTTCGGGAGACATGCAGACATGACCGAGACGCTCTGTGTCAATAACCAACAGCGGATCTGGATACCCATGTTGGCTCCCACATGCTCCTCGATGTTGTCATCGGATGACCCACGATGTCAAGGGTTCAAGCAACCCCGTGATACTATTCCCTTTGTCGACGCGGTATGTTACTTGCCCGAGACTCGATCGTCGGTATCCCAATACCTCGCTCACCTCGTCATCGGCAAGTCACTTTACTCACCGTAATGCATGATCCCGTGACGGAACACTTGGTCACTTTGAGCTCATTATGATGATGCACTACCGAGTGGGCCAAGTGATACCTCTCCGTAACACGGAGTGACAAATCTCTCGATCCGTGTCAACCCAGAATACTTTCGGAGATGCCTATAGTGCACCTTTATAGTCACCCGATTCGTTGTGACGCTTTGGTACACCCAAAGCACTCCTACGGTATCCGGAGTTACACGATCTCATGGTCTAAGGAAGAGATACTTGACATTGGAAAAGCTCTAGCAAAACGAACTACACGATCTTGTGCCATGCTTAGGATTGGGTCTTGTCCATCACGTCATTCTCCTAATGACGTGATCCCGCTGCCAATGACATCCGATGTCCATAGTCGTGAAAACCATGACTATCTATTGACCAACGAGCTAGTCAACTAGAGGCTCACTAGGGACGTATGGTAGTCTATGTATTCACACGTGTATTATGATTTCCGATAATACAGCTTATAGCATGAATAGAAGACAATTATCATGAACAAGGAAATATAATAATAATGCTTTTATTATTGCCTCTAGGGCATATTTCCAACAGTCTCCCACTTGCACTAGAGTCAATAATCTAGTTACATTGTGATGAATCGAACACCCATAGAGTTCTCGTGTTGATCATGTTTTGCTTTCATGAGAGAGGTTTAGTCAACGGATCTGCGACATTCAGATCCGTATGTACTTTACAAATTTCTATGTCTCCATCTTGAACATTTTCACTAATGGAGTTGAAGCGACGCTTGATGTGCCTCGGTCTTCTTGTGAAACCCGGGCTCCTTGGCAAGTGCAATAGCCCCTGTGTTGTCAGAAGAGTTTGATCGGCCCCGACGCATTGGGTATGATTCCTAGGTCGGTGATGAACTCCTTCACCCAAATTGCTTCATCGCGCGCCTCCGAGGCTGCCATGTACTCCGCTTCACATGTAGATCCCGCCACGACGCTCGCTTGTGCACCGCACCATCGCTTCCACCATTCAACATATACACGATCCGGTTTGTGACTTAGAGTCATCCAGGATCTGGTCGAAGCTTAGCGTCGACGTAACCCTTCGACAAGCTCTTCGTCACCTCCATAAACGAAAACATGTCCTTTGAACTTTTCGTACTTCAGGATATTCTTGACCATTGTCCAGTTGTTCCTTCGGGATTACTTTGGTACCTTCCTACCAAACTCACGGCAAGGTTTACATCAGTGGTACCGCACAAAGATGGCATACATAATAGATCCTATGGTGAGGCATAGGGGATGACACTCATCTCTTCTTTATCTTTTGCCGTGGTCGGGCATTGAGCCGAGCTCAATCTCACACCTTGCAATACAGCAAGAACCCCTTCTTGACTGATCCATTTTGAACTTCTTCAAAATCTTATCAAGGTATGTGCTTTGTGAAAGACCTATGAGGCGCCTCCATCTATCTCTATAGATCTTGATGCCTAATATATAAGCAGCTTCTCCAAGGTCCTTCATTGAAAAACTTTTATTCAAGTAGGCCTTAATGTTGTCCAAGAGTTCTATATCATTTCCCATCAAAAGTATGTCATCTACATATAATATGAGAAATGCTACAGAGCTCCCACTCACTTTCTTGTAAACGCAGGCTTCTCCATAAGTCTGCATAAACCCAAACGCTTTGATCATCTCATCAAAGCGAATGTTCCAACTCCGAGATGCTTGCACCAGCCCATAAATGGATCACCGGAGCTTGCACACTTTGTTAGCATTCTTAGGATCGACAAAACATAATAGGTTCAGATCTGAAATCAAGGCACTCGAGCCCTAGTGACAAGCATTAAGCGTAGCAAAGTCATAGCAACATCAATCTCAGAACATAGTGGATACTAGGGATCAAACCCTAACAAAACTAACTCGATTACATGATAAATCTCATCCAATCCATCACCGTCCAGCAAGCCTATGATGGAATTACTCATGCACGGCGGTGAGCATCATGAAATTGGTGATGGAGGATGGTTGATGATGACGATGGCGACGGATTCCCCTCTTCGGAGCCCCGAACGGACTCCAGATCAGCCCTCCCGAAAGAGTTTAGCGCTTGGCAGCGGCTCCGTATCGTAAAACGCGATGAATCCTTCTCTCTGATTTTTTTCTCCCCGAATGTGAATATATAGAGTTGGAGTTGAGGTCAGTGGAGCACCAGGGGGCCCACGAGGCAGGGGGGCGCGCCCAGGGGGGCAGGCGCGCCTCCCACCCTTGTGGACAGGGTGTGGGCCCCCTGGCCTTTATTCTTTCGCCATTATTTTGTATTATTTACAAAAATAATCTCCATTAAGTTTCAGGTCATTCCAAGAACTTTTGTTTCTGCACAAAAATAACACCGTGGCAATTCTGCTAAAAACAGCGTCAGTCCGGGTTGGTTCCATTCAAATCATGCAAGCTAGAGTCCAAAACAAGGGAGAAAGTGTTTGGAAAAGTAGATACGTTGGAGACGTATCAACTCCCCCAAGCTTAAACCTTTGCTTGTCCTCAAGCAATTCAGTTGATAAACTGAAAGTGATAAAGAAAAACATTTACAAACTCGCTTTTACTCTTGTTGTTTTAAATATGTAAAGCCAGCATTCAAGTTTTCAGCAAAGATTATGAACTAACCATATTCACAATAACATTTAGGTCTCATGTTTACTCATATCAATGGCATAATCAACTAGCGAGCAATAATAATAAATCTCGGATGACAACACTTTCTCAAAACAATCATAATAGGATATAATAGGATGGTATCTCGCTAGCCCTTTCTGAGACCGCAAAACATAAATTCAGAGCACCTTTAAAAATCAAGGACTGACTAGACATTGTAATTCATGGTAAAAGAGATCCACTCATAGTCATACCCAATATAAATTAATAGTAATGGATGCAAATGACAGCGGTGCTCTCTAGCTGGTGCTTTTTAATAAGAGGGTGATGACTCAACATAAAATTAAATATATAGGCCCTTCGCAGAGGGAAGCAGGGATTTGTAGGGATGCTAGAGCTCGGTTTTTGAAATAGAGATAAATAATATTTTGAGCAGCATACTTTCATTGTCAACATAACAACCAAGAGATGGTAATATCTTCCATTCTACACACATTATAGGAGGTTCCCAAACAGAATGGTAAAGTTTATATGTAACATCCCAAAATTCTAAATTTTGGAATGTTATATTAAATAAATGACTATGCTTGTTGTTTGATTGTTTGTTTGATTGATTGAGTGAATTTGAGTGACATTTGAAGTTTTAGAAGATTTTGAGTTGATGGGATTTGAATTCAAAACTTGGCAGTTGAAATTTATTTCAAATCAATGCCTGACAAATACTTGATAAAAAGTATGAGAGGAGTAAACATGACACTCCAAGTATGTCAGATGAAAAACCTTGCCAAAAAGTTTGAATTCAAATTTGATTTTTATTTGGGATTTTAGAAAATGTTTTTTTTTAAGTTTAAGTTTTGCCCTGGAAAAATGTTCAAATTGTAGGGAATTTTCCCCTGATCATTTTGATATATATATGTCCTATATAAAAAATATATATATTTAATATATTTTCTCTCTCTCTCAAAAAAGGAAGAGAAAAGCCCAAGGCCACCAGCCCGCCCACCACGAGGCTCACCAGCGCCACCACGCTGCCCACGACGGCCGACCGAGCCTCAGCGAAACCCTCTCAGATTGGCCAACCGACCGACGCTACGCCTCTCTCCCCGACAGGTGGGACCCCCACCCTTCTTCCTCACAGACGCCACCACCTGCGCGCCGCCGGATCAGCAGATCCGGGATCCTCGATCTCCTCCCGATCTTTCCTCGCCCAAGTCGGTGCCCCCTATATATACACCTCGCCCTGCTCCACCTCGCCTCGCCTTAACCCATCCTCGCCTGCAAGCTCCGCCGAGATCCGAAGCCATTAGCCCTGCTCCGCCACCTCGACCACGCCGAGCTCGCCTGAGTCCACCTCGAAGTCCCTTGTTCGCCAAGACCCGGCCGAGGCTCGCTGCCGTCCCCGACCACCGGAGACCCACTGCCGCCGCCGAGCTGTCGCCGCCGCTGCCGGTAAGTCACGAGTCCGAGTCGCCGCTTGATCTAGATCGAGGGTTAGGTTAGATTCCCAAGGGGTACGTTTAGTTAGGTTTATTTTTAATGAATCGGTTTTTATTCGGTTTAGTTTTTAGTTAGGTTTTTTTATTAGACCGGCCGAAGCGGTTTAAAGCCTCGGCGTAGTATAGTTATTTAACTTAAAAGGTTAGATAGGCCCATTAGCCAGTTTTTCGTTTTAGTTTTATTTTAGTTTTCTCGCTTTTAATGTAATAGTTTCAGCTTTTGTAAAATTCATATCTTTTAATCTACTTAATATTTTTAGTTGATTCTTTTTTGTTAGTTTGAAAATTTGTTGTAGTTTCTGTAGAAAATATGTTTAGTCATGTTAAAATTATTAGAAATTGTTTTATTTTAGATTTAGACAGATTAGTAATTCTGCTATAAAATGAGTTAGGATTATTTTATTTTAGTGATTCTTTTTGTCACTACTTTGTTTTGACATTGCCTAACCGTAGGAATTTATTTGGGCATTTTAGATTTAATAAAAAAATAGTTTTAATCAAAATCATGTGGTTCTTAATTATTTAACTAGCTACTTGTTTTCCTATTGTTTTAATTAGCAAATAATTTTATTTTTCCTATGTGATAGTTTATTTTAGATTAGTTTATGTAGCTTTAGAACATGAACTTTTATTTATAATAAATAAAAATTTTATTCTATTTTTTGTTACTAGTTTTGTTTTAAGCATAATTAGAGCTTTAATTTAGCTTTTATGGATTTTCTTTTGCTAGTAAAACTTTATGAAAAAAATAGCTTATGTTAACTTAGTTGTTTTACTTTGTATTTTCTGTTAGTTTACTAGTTTAGTATTTTCTTGGTTAAATTTTACTTAGGATAAAACTATTTTTGTGTTATGTCTTAGAGTTTTCTTTAGTAGTTTTGTTGTGTGGTTTTCCTTTGTTTTTATTTGGTGTTCCTTGATTTGCATTTTTATTTGTTGGTTTTATTATGAGTGTTAGAATTATTTGCTAGGATGTTTGCTTATATGAATGCTATGTTTGACTATATAGATTTACATCGGAGTGACGAATAGTTTTATCAAGTTTAGAGGTTTATATCTTCATCAACATACGCAAGTTCACTTTGACCATGCTTTCATACCTATGTTTTTATTACATTTAGTGGCATCTTTGCAACCACCCTCGATAGTGATATTGAATCCTTGTAGTTGAGTAGTATGCATGAGGTAGGAACCCATCACCTCGTTACCAAGCCCGGGACGTTATTTATTTTAGTGCTACGCTATAGTAGACGAGGTTTTGTATGAGTGCTCGGGAGTGGTGTGAAGGAGGAGGAATCTACGTCAATGGCGACAACTCCATGATGGCATCTGCAAGGACTGCATTTTCAAGGCCTCAAGACTTCAAGACTCGAGACAAGAATTCAATACACACTCGGGTGAAGGGCGGTTGACGGGCACCTGGAGAATCCGTGGTTGGCCGGGATGCATGGAGAAGCGCCATGACATCTTGCGGAAAGCTTCACCCAGCACTCAAAGAGACGGAAGAATACTTCATGCCCGGAAGCTTACGTGCAACCGCAAGTCACTATGGGCTCGCTTGGTTGACCTTAGTTGTGACTGGCCGACGGTGCTAGCAGATGTAGAACTACGGTAGGATTGGATGAGCAACGATGCTGGTCGGGGAACTCTTCGAAGACCATGTTTCGTCATCTTGTTCTCAAACACCTCAAGTGCGAGAACATAAAGAGAGGGATCGAATCTGCGGGTAAAGTGTACAAACCTCCGCAGAGGGTTAAAACCTAATCGATTAGCCGTGTCCCCTTACGGACAATTTGAGCCTGGACTTGGATCTATCTCGAACTCTCAACACCGGACCGATAACTTAATTGTGGGCAACTTATGATGGTTTGGGCTATGAGACATCGGTTGGCGGAACCATGTCATGATAGAAAACTCCATAGACTCAGCTTATTCCTTTGAAGTAGGGAAAATAAAACCAGCTTTATGCAAAACAAAACGAGCCACAAAGCCATATTGCATATAGTATAGTTTTATCATCTGCTTTTCTCATGTTGTGATCTTGCCGGTACATTCAATGTAATCGACCTACACGGCTGCAACGTATCATGTTGTAGATACTTTCTTCCAACGAGTAAGAGTATGCAGACAGGTTACGGTCTACACTCAACCGCCGATGGCGTTCATGGGACTCCACACCCGACTATTTGTTTCCTCTGTGACTTATGAGGTATATATCAGTTTTACGTTAATTATACATGTGATTGCACTTTGATATATACATTGATTTACTGTGTGTGCCAAAGATACCGATCTGTGGATGGCACATGAATACGAGGCTTGACCGTCTCGAGGTCGGGTCGCCATGTATATGGTATCGAGCACATGTTGGTAGAGGACGTGACCCTAGAAACCGGAAAGCCCTAGGACAGGAAATCTCTAAAACTTTATTTTCAAAAGGATCCTTTACTTCGTCTTTTCTGATTTTATCAAGTAGTCCCTCCGACCTCAAGTAGTTAGAATATACACCTTTCCTTTTGACCACACGGAAGATCAACCAAGTCACTCCAAGAATTAAAGATATCTGACAATGATGGCCATTTCAAAGTAACCAGGATTTCACCATGCATTAGAAGAGTTGAAGCTGCAACAATTGAAGACTCAAGACCAAGAATTTGAAGTTCTGAAGAATTATTTGACCTTTAGAGACCAAATCCATGTTACACACTTACGTTAGATGCGACGATTTGTGAGCTGTCATTTGCTTGATGTTTTCCGACGCCGCAAAGTAAAACTCGCTTTCCTCAAAACTATTGTTTGTATTGTGTGTATCTCTCTATCCAGCTCTCTCTTATCTCACCCTAAAACCCTTGGAGCCAATAGATGATGAATGAAGAAGGACTGGTATTCTGGACCAAAAACCCAGGGAGGCAGAGCTATGGATTCGTAACATGGAGAATCACTTCGAGCAATGTGGTTTCAAGGAAGAATGAAGTATCGATGCTCTTCAAGATTTTGAAGGAAGTGCTGCAACCTGGTGGAAAATGCATCAAGCCATACAAGGATTTAATGGAGCAAGAACTTGGGAGGAATCCAAGAAGACCCTGTTGAGATCACGTCCTCATCCGGAAGCACTACGATAACTCAAGAAGAAACCTTGTGCCTGCAAGATTTATGGGAGAAATAGGACACACCTGGGAGGAACACAAGGATGGATGCCCTCATTGTGAGGAGAAACACCCATGAGGAATGCCCAACTAGTCGGGTGACTTGTTTCTTGTGTGAAGGAACCACCCACTACCCGACTCAAAGGTCACATTTACCCCATGGTGCAACAAACTATTCAGAGCAGTGAAGAAGGAATGAAAGAAGCGCCCGAGAAGTTATGAAAGAACCTGTGATGAAGGAATGTGTTGAAGACCGATGGAGAAGGCCTCAACAGATTTTACTCCAACGCTTGCTATTCATGTGGAGAAGAAGGACATTTTTCCCAAAGATTGTACCAAGGAAAGAGAAGAATATTTCAGAGATTTCCCGACAGAAGTGAAGTTTGACCTCGGGAAATAGAAGCTCGATCATTACAGAGAAATCCAGGAAGAGAAAAGAAGGCAACCCCGTAACAACACAATTTTCGCAGAGAAGGACCTGAGTCATATCACTTGTTACAGGTGCAAGGATTTAGGTCATTACGCTAGTAAATGTCCGTAGAAAGAAGCCAAGAATCCAAGGAGCCTACATAATCACAAAGAAGCCCCGAGACATGTCGGAAGTCTTTTGTTTTCATTGCAAGGAAGCAGGACATTATGCTACTAAATGTCCCAACAAGATGAAAGCTGGAGTTGAGTAGTTGGAATTTTGATATTGGAAACAAGAGTAATAGAAAGCAATTTCATGTTTATGAGTACAATAAGTTGAGTTATGTAATGGGTGCTCAGAGTTTGTAATGGATTCATGAAATCAATAAAGTTAAGGTGACATGTTTTCATATGTTTAATTGTAGGAGTTGTTACTCTGTGAACAAAGATTTTGACCATTTTCGAGGATATGAGAAATATGGTCTATGGATGGATTTGTGAGTTTCATTTTTGGGTGGTAGTACCGTGAAGAAGACTAGACTAATGGATAAGAAAATATATAAAAAAAGTTGGAGTTTTGCTTTTGATATGATGGTATGAAGAAGCAGTACTCTTTGGATTTAAAGGATGTGTAATATGGAACAAGAGAGTTACCCCAAGGATGAGTTAAAGCTGCACTAGTGTTGAAGTGGGCCATAACTCACAGGCCCAAGAATTAATAAGGATCAAGTACCCACTGGAGAAAGAAATTTTGGGAATAGACTACGATTTGATCAACCGACGATTCTATAGGAGTTTACGCAAAACCCCGAGAGTTGTTAAGGAGCGATAGATGTTTGTTTGGCCTGCAGAATCAATGGATTTTCCGAACTTGGTTCTGCCGACAAGAGAAATTCTGCAATGCTTGTGAGTATGCCCAAGTGTTAGAATACGTGATTCACTTGTTTACGTATGTGGTAATGATTCAAGCACGGATGGATTGGCCCCATACCGGGACTTCTATCATGAACTATCATATGTTGATGGAAAATCGAGAGCCTTGAAAATCTTAGAAGAGTGTCGACGCGATAAGCCATAAAACCATAGAATGGTAGGACAATGGAACCCTTTACAGCAACCGCTGCCAATCGTAGGTTATACGCTGAGATCCAACCCGACCATTTTCCTACAGGAGAAACCATGAATTGTCGACCACCATGAGATTTTCGATAGTTGTTTAGTATTGGCGACAGACCCGGAGATGAAGACCAGTCTCGGAAGAACCTTACCATGATGAAATGACACATGATATTGTGGAAAGGGTTATGCCCCTACCGGAAGAGTATCGATAAAGGATTCATACCAAGATATGAGAAGATCGACACCGCCAACCCTAAGGATGAAGTACATGAGTTTTGTGGAACATAACCATGCTTCTAAGTGTGGTAGCACTCTAGACCATACCGATCAATGGATTTCTTTGGAAGACCTCCAAACCCTAACCTTTTCTTGTTAGTTTCTTCGAATCTCGAGGACGAGATTCATTTTAAGTGTGGTAGATTTGTAACATCCCAAAATTCTAAATTTTGGAATGTTATATTAAATAAATAACTATGCTTGTTGTTTGATTGTTTGATTGATTGATTGAGTGAATTTGAGTGACATTTGAAGTTTCAGAAGATTTTGAGTTGATGGGATTTGAATTCAAAACTTGGCAGTTGAAATTTATTTCAAATCAATGCCTGACAAATACTTGATAAAAAGTATGAGAGGAGTAAACATGACACTCCAAATATGTCAGATGAAAAACCTTGCCAAAAAGTTTGAATTCAAATTTGATTTTTATTTGGGATTTTAGAAAATGTTTTTTTTAAGTTTAAGTTTTGCCCCTGGAAAAATGTTCAAATTGTAGGGAATTTTCCCCTGATCATTTTGATATATATATATGTCCTATATAATATATATATATATATATATTTAATATATTTTCTCTCTCTCTCTCAAAAAAAAGGAAGAGAAAAGCCGGCGCCAGCCCCAAATGAGCCCACCAGCGCCGAGGCCCACCAGTAGCCACGCAGTTGACCTGACGGCAATCGAGCCCCCGAAACCCTCTCAGCATCGGCCAACCGACCGACGCTCCCTCTCTCCCGACAGGTGGACCCCACCCTTCTTCCTCACAAGACGCCACCCGCCGCCTTGCCGGATCGCAGGATCCGGGATCCTCCCGATCTTTCCCCTCTTCCAAGTCGGTGCCCCCTATATATACCCCCCTCGCCCGTTCCGCCTCGCCCCTCGCCTAACCCTCCTCGCCTAAGCTCTCTCCGAGATCCGGCCGCCGCCAGCCATTAGCCCGTTCCGCCACCCCGACCACCTCGAGCTCGCCTGAGTCCACCCCGAACTCCCTTGTTCACAAGACCACGGAGGCCTTCGCCGTCGTCCCCGACCACCGGAGACCCCGTCGCCGCCCGAGCTGCCGTCGCCGCCGGTAAGTCGGAGTCCCCGTCGCCGTTTGATCTAGATCGTAGGGTTAGGTTAGATTCCCCCGAAGGGGTACGGTTTAGTTAGGTTTATTTTTAATGAATCGGTTTTTATTCCGGTTTAGTTTTTAGTTAGGTTTTTTTTTATTATACCGGCCGGAAGCGGTTTAAAGCCTCGGCGTAGTATAGTTATTTAATTTAAAGGTTAGATAGGCCCATTAGCCAGTTTTTCGTTTTAGTTTTATTTTTAGTTTTCTGTTTTAACAGAATAGTTTCAGTTTTGTAAAATTCATATCTTTTAATCTACTTAATATTTTTAAGTGATTCTTTTTTTTGTTAGTTTGAAAATTTGTTGTAGTTTCTGTAGAAAATATGTTTGGCCATGTTTAAATTATTAGAAATTGTTTTATTTTAGATTTAGACAGATTAGTAATTCTGCTATAAAATGAGTTAGGATTATTTTATTTTAGTGATTCTTTTGTCACTACTTTGTTTTGACATGCCTAACCGTAGGAATTTATTTGGGCATTTTAGATTTAATAAAAAATAGTTTTAATCAAAGTCATGTGGTTCTTAATTATTTAACTAGCTACTGTTTTCCTATTGTTTTAATTAGCAAATAATTTTATTTTTCCTATGTGATAGTTTATTTTAGATTAGTTTATGTAGCTTTAGAACATGAACTTTTATTTACAATAAATAAAAATTTTATTCTATTTTTCTTACTAGTTTTGTTTTAAGCATAATTAGAGCTTTAATTTAGCTTTTATGGATTTTCTTTTGCTAGTAAAACTTTATGAAAAAATAGCTTATGTTAACTTAGTTGTTTTACTTTGTATTTTCTGTTAGTTTACTAGTTTAGTATTTTCTTGGTTAAATTTTACTTAGGATAAAACTATTTTTGTGTTATGTCTTAGAGTTTTCTTTAGTAGTTTTGTTGTGTGGTTTTCCTTTGTTTTATTTGGTGTTCCTTTGATTTGCATTTTTATTTGTTGGTTTTATTATGAGTGTTAGAATTATTTGCTAGGATGTTTGCTTATATGAATGCTATGTTTGACTATATAGATTTACATCGGAGTGATTAATAGTTTTATCAAGTTTCCGAGAGCGTTATATCTTCATCAACATACCGTGCAAGTTCACTTTGACCATGCTTTCATACCTATGTTTTTATTACATTTAGTGGCATCTTTGCAACCACCCTCCAGAGTGATATTGAATCCTTGTAGTTGAGTAGTATGCATGAGGTAGGAACCCATCACCGTTACCAAGCCCGGACGTTATTTATTTTAATGCTACGCTATAGTAGACGGGGTTGGTATGAGTGCTCTGAGTGGTGTGAAGGAGGAGGACTTACGTCAATGGCGACAACTCCATGATGGCATCTGCAAGGACTGCATTTTCAAGGCCTCAAGACTTCAAGACTCGAGACAAGAATTCAATACACACCATCGGGTGAAGGATTGTGGGCACCTGGAGAATCCAGTGGTTGGCCGGGATGCATGGAGAAGCGCCATGACATCTTGAAAGCTTCACCCAGACTCAAAGAGACGGAAGAATACTTCATGCCCGGAAGCTTACGTGCAACCGCAAGTCACTATGGGCTCGGCTTGGTTGACCTTAGTTGTGACTCTGGACGGTGCTAGCAGATGTAGAACTACGGTAGAGATTGGATGAGCACCGACGGGTCGTGGGAACTCTTGAAGACCATGTTTGTCATCTTGTTCTCAAACACCTCAAGTGCGAGAACATAAAGAGAGGGATCGAATCTTGCGGGTAAAGTGTACAAACCTCTGCAGAGGGTTAAAACCTAATCGATTAGCCGTGTCCCCTTCACGGACAATTTGAGCCTCCGGACTTGGATCTATCTCGGAACTCTCAACACCGGATCGATAACTTAATTGTGGGCAACTTATGATGGTTTGGGCTATGAGACATCGGTTGGCGGAACCATGTCATGATAGAAAACTCCATAGTACAGACTCAGTTATTCCTTTGAAGTAGGGAAAATAAAACCAGCTTTTATGCAAAACAAAACTCGCATACGAGCCACAAAGCCATATTGCATACAAGATAGTTTTATCATCTGTTTTCTCATGTTGTGATCTTGCGGTACATTCAATGTCTTGACCTACACGGCTGCAACGTATCATGTTGCAGATACTTTCTTCCGACGAGTAAGAGTACAAGATGTGCAGGTTACGGTCTACACTCAACCTGCCGATGGCGTTCATGGGACTCCACACCGACTATTTGTTTCATTGTGACTTATGAGGTATATATCAGTTTTACGTTAATTATACATGTGATTGCACTTTGATATATACATTGATGTACTGTGTAAAAGCAAGATATCCGATCGAGGATGGCACAAAGAACATGTAGGCTTGACCGTCTGAGGTCGGGTCGCTACATTATACTCCCCCTCCACCAAGAAACATCAATCCATGGCTTCTCCGAAACAACGGGTGCCTCCAACTAACAACAATCCTGGGTTGCAATTATTTTGATTTTATTTGCATAAAGCATGGGACTGTGCATCCCGGTGACCAGCCATTTTCTCGTGAGTGAGGAGCGGAGTCCACTCCTCTTGAGAATAACCCGCCTAGCATTCAAGATACAGACAACCCTAGTTGATACATGAGCTATTCGAGCATGCAAAACATAATTTCATTTGAAGGTTTGGAGTTTATGGAATTGGATGCACAAGCAGTATTCCCGCTTAGTACAAGTGAAGGCTAGCAAAAGACTGGGAAGCGACCAGCTAGAGAGCGACAACAGTCATGAACATGCATTAAAATTAATAAACATTGAGTGCAAGCATGAGTAGGATATAATCCACCATGAACATAAATATCGTGGAGGCTATGTTGATTTTGTTTCAACTACATGTGTGAACATGTGCCAAGTCGAGTCACTCAAATCATTCAAAGGAGGATACCACCCTATCATACCACGTCACAACCATTTTAATAGCATGTGGGCACGCAAGGTAAACCATTATAATCTCCTAGATAATTAAGCATGGCATAAGCAACTATAATCTCTAGTTGTTATTGCAAACATGTTTATTCATAATAGGCCGAATCAGGAACGATGAACTAATCATATTTACAAAAACAAGAGAGGTCGAGTTCATACCAGCTTTTCTCATCTCAATCATTCCATCATATATCGTCATTATTGCCTTTCACTTGCACGACCAAACGATGTGAATAATAATAATAGTGCACGTGCATTGGACTAAGCTGGAATCTGCGAGCATTCAATAAACAGGAGAGGACAAGGCAATATGGTCTCTTGGTTAAATCAACAATAATGCATATAAGAGCCACTTCAACAATTTCATTATGGTCTTCTCCTATCGACCCCCGAAGAAAAGAAAAGAAATAAAACTATTTACACGGGAAAGCTCCCAACAAGCAAAAGAAGAATGAGAAATCTTTTTGGGTTTTCTTTTAATTATTACTACCACAACATGAAAAGTAAACTAGCTAAAAGCTACAACTAATTTTCTTGGTTTTCCTTAAGGTTTTTCAAACACACAAGGAGAAAGCATAAAAAGGAAAATAAACTAGCATGGATAGTACAATGAAAGATTATGAGCACCGATAACTAGCAGTGAGTGTGTGAACATGAATGTAATGTCGGTGAGAAATACGTACTCCCCCAAGCTTAGGCTTTTGGCCTAAGTCGGTCTATGACCATGGCTGGGCTGGCGGATATCCGAAGTTGTAACTGGGGTCGTACTGAGATGAAGCCTCGGGTTGCCACTGGCTGGCCATCTCCTCCGGGTTCCATTGATAAACAGACTGTCGTGAAGGATCAAATTGTGGTTCCGGCTCTGGCTCTATAGCTGGTGTGGGGTTTCGGTAGGCGTGAATGGCCTCCAGCAGAACAAGGTACTTGCTGTTCGCGTTGGTCGCGGAGGAAGTCGGTGAGGCCTGCATTTTCAGCCAACTCATAAAAATCATCATAAATCCCGGCTGCTCTCAAGAAATCATCACAAGGCCATTCACACGGCCTAACTTCCATGGTGCGAGGGAGATTATACTTGGGCCTCTCTTCTTCTTCACTTTGCTTATCCTTCGAGCTTCGGCTCGAAGAACCCCTCAAAAATCTCTTCATTATTTTCTGAAAATTTCTGAAATTTTTAGTAGTTTCAAATAAAAGTGAACCAAACTCAACAAAATTGATAGCAACTACTCCCACAAGTTCCTAGAGTCTATATCATGCATTAGAACTACTTGGGACCAAATAAAATTGACATGCAAGCTCAAGAACAAGGTCACCTAGGCAGCAAAAATTTGCAATGAATAAAGCACTAGAACAAAAACTAATTGGACCATTGGAGGAGTCACATACCTAAGAACAATCCCCCAAAGCAGTTTTGTGAGTGGAGCTTTGAGCGAGGAGATCAAAAATCGCAGCAAAATGAGCAAGAACTCGTGCTTGAGCTGGCTGGTGATTTTTTTGGGAGGAAGAAGGAGTGTGTGGTGGCAGGAATAAGTGGAGGGGAGCCACCATGGGCCCACGAGGCAGGGGCGCGCAGTGGGTGGGCACGCCTGGACCCTCGTGGGCTGTGTTCTTGCTCCCCCTGCTGTGTTCTCAGTGCCAGATATTCTCAAATATTCCAGAAAAAATCATATTTCAATTTCGGGGCATTTGGAGAACTTTTATTTTCGGGGTATTTTTTATTGCACGGATAGTTCAGAAAATAGACAGAAAATACTGTTTTTTCTTTATTTCAACTAAATAACAGAAAGTAAAAAGAGGGTACAGAAGGTTTTGCTTTCTAACTTCATCCATCTCATGCTCATCAAAAGGAATCCGCTAACAAGGTTGATCAGGTCTTGTTAACAAACTCATTCCGAATTGCATGAAACCGGAGAATTTTTGAATAGCACTAGGTTACCTCAATAGGGATATGCACATCCCCAATAATAAGAATATCATATCTCTTTTTGACAGTAGGAAGAGGAAATTCAAAACCTCCAAAAATAATCGATGGAATTTTTCCAATAGAATTGATACTGTGGACTTGAGGTTGTTTCCTCGGAAAGTGTATCGTATGCTCATTGCCATTAACATGAAAAGTGGCATTGCCTTTGTTGCAATCAATAACAGTCCCTGCAGTATTCAAAAAGGGTCTTCCAAGAATTATAGACATACTATCGTCCTCGGGAATATCAAGAATAACAAAGTCCATTAAAATAGTAACGTTTGCAACCACAACAGGCACATCCTCACAAATACCGACAGGTATAACAGTTGATTTATCGGCCATTTGCAAAGATATTTCAGTAGGTGTCAACTTATTCAAATCAAGTCTACGATATAAAGAGAGAGGCATAACACTAACACTAGCTCCAAGATCACATAAAGCAGTTTTAACATAGTTTCTTTTAATGGAGCATGGTATAGTGGGTGCTCCTGGATCTCCTAACTTCTTTGGTATTCCACCCTTAAAAGTATAATTAGCAAGCATGGTGGAAATTTTAGCTTCCGGTATCTTTCTTTTATTTGTAACAATATCCTTCATATACTTGGCATAAGGATTCATTTTAAGCATATTAGGTAAACGCATACGCAAAAAGATAGGTCTAATCATTTCAGCAAAGCGCTCAAAATCCTCATCATCCTTTTTCATTGATGACTTAGGAGGAAAAGGCATGGGTTTCTGAACCCATGGTTCCCTTTCTTTACCGTGCTTCCTAGCAACAAAGTCTCTCTTATCATAACGTTGATTCTTTGATTGTGGGTTATCAAGATCAACAGCAGGTTCAATTTCTACATCATTGTCATTACTAGGATTAGCATCAACATGAACATCATCATTAACATTATCACTCGGTTCATGCTCATTACCATATTGTGTTTCAGCATCAGAAATAGAAATATCATTGGGATTCTCAGGTGTGTCAACAACAGGTTCACTAGAAGCATTCAAAGTCCTATCATTTTTCCTTTTCTTCCTTTTAGAAGGACTAGGTGCATCAACATTTGTTCTCTGAGAATCTTGCTCAATTCTCTTAGGGTGGCCCTCAGGATACAAAGGTTCCTGAGTCATTTTACCCCCTCTAGTCATAACTCTAACAACATTATCATTTTCTTACTATTTAATTCATTGAGCAAATCATTCTGAGCTTTGAGTACTTGTTCTACTTGAGTGGTAACCATAGAAGCATGTTTGCTAATGAGTTTAAGTTCACCCTTAACTCTAGACATATAATCACTCAAGTGTTCAATCATATAAGCATTATGTTTCAATTGTCTACCAACATAAGCATTAAAGTTTTCTTGTTTGACAATAAAATTATCAAACTCATCTAAGCATTGGCTAGCAGACTTATAACGAGGAATATCACCTTCATCAAATCTATAGAGAGATATTACCTTTACTACCTGTGTCGGGTTATCAAGATGTGTTTATTCAACAGGCGGCCAACTAAGACCATGAATCTCTTCAACAGGAGGTAAATTCTTAACATCTTCAGCTTTTATACCTTTTTCTTTCATAGATTTCTTCGCCTCTTGCATATCTTCAGGACTGAAGTATAGAATACCCCTTTTCTTCAGAGTTGGTTTAGGAGTTGGTTCTGGGAGTGTCCAATTATTTTCATTAGTCAATTATTATTCAATAAAATTTCAGCTTGATTAGCTGTTCTTTCCGTGAAAACACAACCAGCACAACTATCCAGGTGGTCTCTGGAAGCATCGGTTAGTCCATTGTAAAAGATATCAAGTATTTCATTTTTCTTGAGAGGATGATCAGGCAAAGCATTAAGTAATTGGAGAAGCCTCCCCCAAGCTTATGGGAGACTCTCTCCTTCAATTTGCACAAAGTTATATATTTCCCTTAAAGCAGCTTGTTTCTTTTGAGCAGGGAAATATTTAGCAGAGAAGTAATAAATCATATCCTAGGGACTAGGCACACAACCAGGATCAAGAGAATTAAACCATATGTTAGCATCACGCTTTAATGAGAACGGAAACAATTTAAGAATATAATAGTAGCGAGTTTTCTCATAATTAGTGAACAGGGTGGCTATATCATTTAATTTAGTAAGATGTGCCACAACAGTTTCTGATTCATAGCCATAAAAAGGATCAGATTCAACCAAAGTAATGCAGGGTCGACAGAGAATTCATAATCCTTATCAGTAACAAAGATAGGTGAAGTAGCATAAGCAGGATCATATTTGATTCTAGCATTCAGAGATTTTTGTTTCAGCTTAGCTAATAATTTCTTAAGATCACTTCTATCATTGCAAGCAAGAAAGTCTCTAGCAGTTTCTTCGTCCATAACATAACCCTCAGGCACAACAGGCAATTCATATCTAGGGGGAGAATCTTCATCATCACTTTCATCAATATTATCAGTTTCAATAATTTCATTCTCTCTAGCCCTAGCAAGCTGTTCATCAAGAAATTCACCAGGTGGCACAGTAGTATCAAGCATAGAAGTAGTTTCATCATAAGTATCATGCATAGCAGAAGTGCATCAACAATAACATGCGACATATTAGAATTAATAGCAGAAGCAGGTTTAGGTGTCGCAAGCTTACTCAAAACAGAAGGTGAATCAAGTGCAGAGCAAGATGATAGTTCCTTACCTCCCCTCGTAGTTGAGGGATAAATCTTGGTTTTCTCGTCTTTCAAGTTCCTCATAGTGATCAGCAGATATAAATCCCAAGTGACTCAAAGAATAGAGCTATGCTCCCCAACAGCCTTGAAAATAGTCTTGATAACCCACAAGTATAGGGGATCGCATAGCAGTTTTCGAGGGTAGAGTATTCAACCCAAATTTATTGATTCTACACAAGGGGAGCCAAAGAATATTCTCAAGTATTAGCAGTTGAGTTGCCAATTCAACCACACCTGGATAACTTAATATCTGCAGCAAAGTATTTAGTAGAAAAGTAGTATGGAAGTAACGGTAACGGTAGCAAAAGTAATATTTTTGGGTTTTGTAGTGATTGTAACAGTAGCAACGGAAAAGTAAATAAGCGAAGAACAATATGTGAAAAGCTCGTAGGCATTGCATCGGTGATGGAGAATTATCTTGGGATGCGATTATTCATGCAACAGTTATAACATAGGGTGACACAAAACTAGCTCCAATTCATCAATGTAATGTAGGCATGTATTCCGAATATAGTCATACGTGCTTATGGAAAAGAACTTGCATGACATATTTTGTCCTACCCTCCGTGGCAGCGGGTCCTAATGAAACTAAGGGATATTAATGCCTCCTTTTAATGGAGTACGGACCAAAGCATTAACACATGGTAAATACATGAACTCCTCAAACTATGGTCATCACCGGAGTGGTCCCGATTATTGTCACTTGGGGTTGCGGATCATAACACATAGTAGGTGACTATAGACTTGGAAGATAGGATCAAGAACTCACATATATTCATGAAAACATAATAGGTTCAGATCTGAAATCATGGCACTCGGGCCCTAGTGACAAGCATTAAGCATAGCAAAGTCATAGAAACATCAATCTCAGAACATAGTGGGTACTAGGGATCAAACCCTAACAAAACTAACTCGATTACATGATAAATCTCATCCAACCCATCACCGCCCAGCAAGCCTACGATGGAATTACTCACGCACGGCGGTGAGCATCATGAAATTGGTGATGGGGGATGGTTGATGATGACGATGGCGACGGACTCCCTCTCCGGAGCCCCGAGCAGACTCGAGATCAGCCCTCCCGAGAGTTTAGGGCTTGGCGGCGGCTCCGTGTCGTAAAACGCGATGAATCCTTTTCTCTGATTTTTTCTCCGGAGCGTGAATATATAGAGTTGGAGTTGAGGTCGGTGGAGCACCAGGGCCCACGAGGCGGCGTGACCCGAGGCGGCGCGCCTCCCACCCTCGTGGACAGGGTGTGGGCCCCGGCCTTGATTCTTCGCCGATATTTTTATTATTTCCAAAAATAATCTCCGTGAAGTTTCAGTCATTTCGAGAATTTTTGTTTCTGCACAAAATAACACCATGGCAATTCTGCTGAAAACAACGTCAGTCCGGGTTAGTTCCATTCAAATCATGCAAGTTAGTGTCCAAAACAAGGGCAAAAGTGTTTGGAAAAGTAGATACGTTGGAGACGTATCAGAGGGCGGCGTGCTAGACCGACCGACCGTCTGGGGTGCCACGCGAACGCGACGGGCGTGCTTTATACTCCGTACATCTGTACGACCATTTTCTTGAGGCTTTGCTCCATGCCGCAATCCTTGGATACAATATCAGTATACTATACTATTTAAAAGTCGAGGGCGGGGCTTTTCCCTTGCCGTAGGCGAGTTAGTGCTGGACAGGTGGGGCCCCATGATTTGACTTGCAATTTTATCATTTTAACTGCGGTGCTATGACCGGTGTGAGTCTCCTGATTCCTGACCACCTCCATGGTATACAGGTGCCTCTTCTAATGCTCCACCATGTAGAGGTTGGCTCTTGCATGAGAGCCCACTCCTCCACTTTTTCCTTGCCTCTTTCCTCCACATATGCAAAAATTCCATGTAAGCGGGCTTATAGCCCACTATTATACTTGCTCGTACAGGTGCTAAGCCTACCACATAGGCATAAAGTCTAATGTGGCAAGTTAATTACTCCCTCCGTCTAGGTGTGCAAGTCCTCTTATGAAAACCAAATAATCCCAAAACACTTAGGCGCGGTGCATACATCATTTCTTGTTTCTTGACATACCAACCAATAAGGGATGTGGGGTGTGCATGCTTTTAATGACTTGAGACTACCATTTCATTGGAAGAGGTCACTCCTTGGCAAATGCAATAAATACTACGAAGAAAGAGATAGAGAGAAGTAAAAAAGTACTCTTATAGCCAACCTTACAGCTAACCTTGTTGTATGAGTGACTAAGTGATGACTATGTATGACATGCCAACATGAGATAGCCTAACACACCGTGTTAAATCTCCAAGGGCGCGACCGCGCGAGCGAGGCGACGGTCGTGGAAGGCGCGACCATGATATGGGCTGCTGGCAGCCACTAGTAGAAAAAGGGCCATTTGTCCTGGTTCGTAAGGCCCATCTGTCCCGGTTGTGGAACCGGGACTAAAGGGTCGTTACTAAAGCCCTAGGCCTTTAGTCCCGGTTCTTACACGAACTAGGACAGATGGGCCTCCACGTGGCCGCTGCGACGAGCCCAGGCAGGAGGGCCTTTGGTCCCGGTTGGTGGCACCAATCGGGACCAAAAGGCATCCACGCGCCAGCAACTGGCAGGAGATGATGTTTTTTTTGAAAGGGGGTGGATTTAGGGGGTTTTGGGGGGTTAATTTAGGTGTTTCATATATCGTGTTAGCTAGCTAATTAATAGAGAGAAGTGTCCTCTCTTATCTCCGTGCTTGGTCGATGCTACGTAGTATACGTATAGAGAGGACTCGACACGCTAGCTAGTAAGCAAATGAAGGAAACAGAAGATCGTCATGAACATATGCATACAGAGAGAAGTGATATCGACCTCTCCTTCTCCAAGAGATTGGTCGAACAACAAGTTTTCCTATATCTATCTGACGCTACTAGCTACATATATATATAATATAAGATCTCTAACAATATAATCCCCTAATTATATATGAACTCAGGGTCCACATGGTATTCTCCGCCTTTATCGATCATGTGGTCAAGGAAGAATGTCGCCAATTCCTCTTCAATTCCTCGCATGTGATCTGGTGCTAGGAGTTCACCCCGCATCCGAAACATCTAATTTGAAGAAGGGGGTCAATACATATATATGAATGAATGAAACTCAACACAAATGATGGTAATAAAATAAAATTGTGAATATTGTTGCTTACGCACTTCATATTGTTTGTTAGAGTAGCCCCGCTCATAGGTCATGTGGCGGATGGACTCGCAAACGTAGTATCCACAGTAATTATTGTCGGCTTCCTGCCACAACCACTTTACAAGAAATAGAGGTCAATCAAACTGATAAGCAAACATGCTAAATTGTATTGATGAAACTGGCGCTTGAATCACTAGGAGATGCGCGGAACTAGCTAGTAGTACTTACTTTCGGGTGTGTAGATCGCAGCTTCCTCGACAATCTCGGAGCTTTTGAGGTGAATTTTTTCCAAACCCTGCCAGACAAAGAAAACAATTACTTGATATTAGGAAATGAACAAAGTTGCCGATATGGTGCGATAATGATCGATTTAACTTACTTCTCGAGCATTTCAGTCATGTCCGCATACTCCTGGGGATCTTTTCGTCTCGAGTCTCAGACGGTTACTAGCCCCTGCTCAAGCTTAATCTCTAGGAGGATATAGTGGAACCTGCGCACGGATGCATAACTCATCAATTACATTACTATAACCTCGACTAATAAGGGAAACCGAATATGCACAAGACAGTAACACTCACTTGAAGTTTTAAGGAAAGAGAATTATATCTTTGTTTTGATTTATTACCAACGATCATAGCAAGTTGGCCTCGGTATCTTTGGCTTGAAATTCAACCATAAATTGATCTACGAGATTTGTGTTAATGAACCCAATATTACCGATTTGTCTTTTCTTCAATTCGGCGATCTTCAATCTGCATAATATAGTGAGGGTAATTATATATACATGCAATGAAAAGAGATGAGCTATATATAGAGAATTAATGACAGAAGTAGTACTTACAGACAGTAGCAAGTGAGCGTTAATTTATCGAGGGCCTTTTGATTGAAAAACTGGAAGAACTCCTCAAAAGGAACATACAACAGTTCAATTCCAATGAGGTCATGCTCCTATTTAACTCTCAGCGTCAAAGTATTCATCCCCCCAGACTCTCTGCAGGTTTTCATGTACCAATCATGGAATCTTCGCATCATCGTTGTTAGAGATCTTTCATCTTTGACGAGAGGCTTCCCGTAATGGTATTTGTGTTTGTCCACCTCCAAGAAATCATAATGTACATTGTCGGGCAGGTAATCTCCAAGATTGGTATTGGGCAAAATCTCCGGATGATTAGAGACAATATCGCTAGACACCTTGAGCGGGGGGCACAATTGGTTCGTTTGTTCGCCGAGCTGGGCAATTTTTTTCCCAGCTCGTCGTTCTGCTAACCTTTGATCACTGATAGTACTTCCCGACTGCTCCGCTTCGATACATGACCTTTCAATAATGTGATCATAGTTGGATTGCGGCGGAGAAGGTGGTGCTCGCTTCAGGGCATTGATAGTGCGCTTTGCTTTCACCGGATCTATCTTCTCCTCCGGAGGTGGATGTTTCTTTGCTTTCTCCCCTTGAAACTAGTCCCTCACTTTGGCTTCCACGATCTTCTTGTTTTCCTCCACGGTCATCTCATATGGTAACTTCTCTAGAGGCTTGAGAGATGGACTGAATCTGTATTGCCTCCCGCCTCTGGTTGTACTACTAGATGCGGGAGCAGATGGAGCGGCTGTGGCTATCTTCTTTCCTTGCTTACGAGGCGGAGGAGAAGGACTACGACGCGCGGGAGCAGCCGGAGCGGCGGCGGGTCTCTTCCGCCCTTTCTCACGAGGCGGAGAAGGAGGAGGCTGGCTGCTCGGGCGCGCCGGTGCAGGCGGAGGAGGCAGAGTGCCGCCACACGCTGGAGAAGGAGGCTGAGTGCCCTGATCACTCGCCAGAGGAGGAGGCGGAGGAGGAGGCGGAGTGCCTTGACTCGCCAGAGGAGGAGTAGGAGGCGGAGGCATCCAGTTTGGAAGGTTGATGAGCTCCTTCTGCCATAGGCATGGAGTCTTCAGAGCAGAACCCAGCCGAGTCTCCCCTTCACTGGTAGGGTGGTCAAGCTCGAGGTCCTCAAATCCCTCTGTTATTTCATCCACCGTCACCCTAGCATATCCTTCTGGAATTGGACGGCAGTGAAAAGTAGCGTCGGGCTCAGTAGGTCGAACAGAGCCGACAACCGCCTTGACTTTGAGTTATGCCATTGCGTCATAAGGTGGCAATGTTGAGACTCCATGATACCATCCACGGGGTAGCTAGCAGGAACCGTGAAGACAGGCTCCAGCTGAAGCAGCTCGGTGGAAGCCACGCTGCTACTCCACTGAGATGACGGGATAGCTTCGGGGGTAGCTTCGGCAGGTCGCTTGGTGTGAACTACTTCTCGTTCCTCTAGCCCTTGTACCCTTGCGTGCAGCGCCTGGAGTTGGGTCTGCTCCACTTTCTTCCTCCTCTCCTGGTATTTGTAACCGCCTGCGTCCGGAAACCCAGCCTTCCACGGAACGGAGCCTGGCGTGCCTCGTGTCCGTCCAGGGTGCTCAGGATTCCCGAGGGCCATTTTGAGCTCATCGTTCTCTCCGTCTGGAACGAACGTCCCTTGCTGCGTGCATCGATATACTGCTGAAGCTTCTTGATGGGTATGTTAAGTTGGTCGTTCGTCCAAACGCACTTCCCTGATACAGGGTCCAAGGTTCCGCCAACCCCGAAGAACCAAGTCCGGCAATGGTCTGGCCAGTTCAATGTCTCTGGTTCGACCCCTTTATCAAGCAGATCATTCTCAGCCTTGGCCCACAATGGCCGGGCTTTGAGGTAGCCACCTGACCCGTGATATGGTGAAGCTGCTTCTTCACTACATTTTTCTTGTTTGTCGCTGACATCTTCTTACTCTTATCCGTTGTCTTGTGGGCCACAAATGCGGGCTAGTGATCTCTGATCTTCTCATACCAGCCGGTGAATTCTGGTGTCTTTTCTTGGTCGACAAACAATGTTTTCAGCTCATTCTTTCACCTCCTGAATAGTTCTGTGCTACCTCTTGAGCACTGCGTTGGTTTTTCCTTGAAGATGAAAGGGTGATGCAGTAAAGTAGCGTAAGTATTTCCCTCAGTTTTTGAGAACCAAGGAATCAATCCAGTAAGAGACCATGCTCGAGTCCCACGCACCTACACAAACAAATAAGAACCTCGCAACCAACGCGATAAAGGGGTTGTCAATCCCTTCACGGTCACTTACGAGAGTGAGATCTAATAGAGATGATAAGATAATATTTTTGGTATTTTTATGGTAAAGACTAAAAGTAAAGAAATCAAAATAAACGACGATAGAAATAGCTAGTTGACGAAAGATTAATATGATGGGAAATAGACCCGGGGGGCATAGGTTTCACTAGTGGCTTCTCTCAAGATAGCATAAGTATTACGGTGGGTAAACGAATTACTGTCGAGCAATTGATAGAATTGAGCATAGTTATGAGAATATCTAGGTATGATCATGTATATAGGCATCACGTCCATGACAAGTCGACCGACTCCTGCCTGCATCTACTACTATTACTCCACACATCAACCGCTATCCAGCATGCATCTAGAGTATTAAGTTCATAAGAACAGAGTAACGCTTTAAGCAAGATGAAATGATGTAGAGGGATAAACTCATGCAATATGCAATAAACCCCATCTTTTTATCCTCGATGGCAACAATACAATACGTGTCATTTCCACTCATCACTTTGGGAAAGGACACATAAGATTGAACCCAAAGCTAAGCACTTCTCCCATTGCAAGAAAGATCAATCTAGTAGGCCAAACCAAACTGATAATTCGAAGAGATTTGCAAAGATAACCAATCATACATAAAAGAATTCAGAGGAGATTCAAATATTGTTCATAGATAATCTTGATCATAAACCCACAATTCATCGGATCTCGACAAACACACCGCAAAAGAAGAGTTACATCAAATAGATCTCCAAGAGAATTGAGGAGAACTTTGTATTGAGATCGAAAGAGAGAGAAGAAGCCATCTAGCTAATAACTATGGATCTGAAGGTCTGAAGTAAACTACTCACACATCATCGGAGAGGCTATGGTGTTGATGTAGAAGCCCTCTGTGATCAATGCCCCCTCCGTGAGCGCCGGAAAAAGGCCCCAAGATGGGATCTCACAGTCTGAGAAGGTTGCAGCGGTGGAAATAGGGTTTTGGCTCCGTGTCGATGGTTTGGGGTGCGTGAGGTATATATAGGAGGAAGAAGTAGGTCGGTGGAGCCACGAGGGGCCCACGAGGGTGGAGGGCGCGGCCAGGGGGGTAGGCGCGCCCCTGCCTCGTGGCTTCCTCGTCGGTTGCTTGACGTCCACTCCAAGTCCTCTGGATCACGTTTGTTAAGAAAATCACGTTCCCGAAGGTTTCATTCCGTTTGGACTCCGTTTGATACTCCTTTCCTTCAAAACACTGAAATAGGCAAAAAAACAGCAATTCGGGCTGGGCCTCCGATTAATAGGTTAGTCCCAAAAATAATATAAAAGTGTATAATAAAGCCCATTAAACATCCAAAACAGAATATAATATAGCATGGAACAATAAAAAATTATAGATACGTTGGAGACGTATCAAGCATCCCCAAGCTTAATTCCTGCTCGTCCTCGAGTGGGTAAATGATAAAAACAGAATTATTGATGTGCAATGCTACTTAGCATAATTTTCAATGTAATTCTCTTATTTGTGGTATGAATATTCAGATCCGAAAGATTCAAGTTAAAAGTTTAATATTGACATAAAAGTAATAATACTTCAAGCATACTAATAAAGCAATCATGTCTTCTCAAAATAACATGGCCAAAGAAAGTTATCCCTACAAAATCATATAGTCTGGCTATGCTCTATCTTCACCACAAAAAATATTTAAATCATTCACAACCCCAATGACAAGCCAAGCAATTGTTTCATACTTTTGGTGTTCTCAAACTTTTTCAATCTTCACGCAATACATGAGCGTGAGCCATGGACATAGCACTATATGTGGAATAGAATGGTGGTTGTGGAGAAGAAAAAACGGAGAAGATAGTGTCACATCAACTAGGCGTATCAACGAGCTATGGAAATGCCTATTAATAGATATTAATGTGAGTGAGTAGGGATTGCCATGCAACGGATGCACCAGATCTATAAGTATATGAAAGCTCAATAATGAAAACTAAGTGGGTGTGCATCCCGCTTGCTTGCTCACGAAGACCTAGGGCAATTTGAGGAAGCCCATCATTGGAATATACAAGCCAGGCTCTATAATGAAAAATTCCCACTAGTATATGAAAGTGACAACATAGGAGACTCTCTATCATAAAGATCATGGTGCTACTTTGAAGCACAAGTGTGGAAAAAGGATAGTAACATTGTCCCTTCTCTCTTTTCTCTCATTTTTTAGTTGGGCCTTTTCTCTTTCTTTGTGGCCTCTTTTTTTATTTTTATTTTTTTGTCCGGAGTCTCATCCCGACTTATGGGGGAATCATAGTCTCCATCATCCTTTCCTCACTTGGGACAATGCTCTAATAATGATGATCATCACACTTTTATTTACTTACAACTCAAGAATTACAACTCAATACTTAGAACAAAAATATGACTCTATATGAATGCCTCCGCCCTCCGGCGGTGTACCGGGATATGCAATGAATCAAGAGTGACATGTATAGAAATTATGAACAGTGGATTTGCCACAAATACGATGTCAACTACATGATCATGCAAAGCAATATGACAATGATGGAGCGTGTCATAGTAAACGGAACAGTGGTAAGTTGCATGGCAATACATCTCGGATTGGCTATGGAAATGCCATGATAGGTAGGTATTGTGGCTGTTTTGAGGAAGGTATATGGTGGGTGTATGATACCGGCGAAAAGGTGCGCGGTATTAGGGAGGCTAGCAATGGTGGAAGGGAGAGAGTGCGTATAGCCATGGACTCAACATTAGTCAAAAGAACTCACATACTTATTTCAAATATCTATTAGTTATCAAAACAAAGTATTACGTGCATGATCCTAGGGGGATAGATTGGTAGGAAAAGACCATCGCTCGTCCCCGACCACCACTCATAAGGAAGACAATCAATAAATAAATCATGCTCCGACTTCATCACATAACGGTTCACCATACGTGCATGCTACGGGAATCACAAACTTTAACACAAGTATTTCTCAAATTCACAACTACTCAACTAGCATGACTCTAATATCACCATCTTCATATCCCAAAACAATTATCAAGCATCAAACTTCTCTTAGTATTCAACACACTTATAAGAAAGGCTTTACTAATCTTGGATGCCTATCATGTTAGGACTAATTTCTCAATTAAAGAAAATTACCATGCTGTTTTGTAGGACTCTCAAAATAATATAAGTGAAGCATGAGAGAACCATGGTTTCTATAAAACAAGCCACCGCCATGCTCTAAAATATATAAGTGAAGTACTAGAGCAAAAACTATATAGCTCAAAAGATATAAGTGAAGCACATATAGTATTCTAATAAATTCTGAATCATGTGTGTCTCTCTCAAAAGGTGTGTACAGCGAGGATGATTGTGGTAAACTAAAAATCAAAGACTCAAATCATACAAGACGCTCTGAGAAAAACACATATCATGTGGTGAATAAAAATATAGCTCCAAGTAAAGTTACCGATGGACGAAGACGAAAGAGGGGATGCCTTCCGGGGCATCCCCAAGCTTTAGCTTTTTGGTGTCCTTGGATTTACCTTGGGGCGCCTTGGGCATCCCCAAGCTTATTCTCTTGCCGCTCCTTGTTCCATAATCCATCAAATCCTTACCCAAAACTTGAAAACTTCACAACACAAAACTCAACAGAAAATCTCATGAGCTCCGTTAGCGAAACAAAACAAAACACCACTTCAAGGTACTATAATGAAGTCATTATTTATTTATATTGGTGTTAAAACTACTTTATTCCAACTTCTCTGTGGTTTATAAACTATTTTACTAACCATAGACTCATCAAAATAAGCAAACAACACACGAAAAACAGAATCTGTCAAAAACAGAACAGCCTGTAGTAATCTGTAACTAATGCAAACTTCTGGAACTCCAAAAATTCCACCAAAATAGGACGACCTAGATAATTTTTTTATTGATCTGCTGCAATTGGAATCAGTATTTAATCACGTTCTGGTGATTTTTAACAATTGTTTTCGTGAATAGAAAGTTTCTGGAATTTTCAGCAAGATCAAATAACTATCATCCAAGAAGATCCTATAGGTTTTACTTGGCACAAACACTAATTAAAACATAAAAACACATATAACCAGAAGCTATACCAAAGATTTATTCCTAAACAGAAGTAAAAAGCAAAAAACAAAAATAAAAGTGGGTTCCTTCCAACAAGCGCTATCGTTTAATGCCCTTAGCTAAGCATAAAACAAGGATAGATCTAGGTATTGTCATCTTTGGTAGGCAATTATTTAATAAGACTCCTATAACCACTAGGAGTTTCTTTATTTTTATTAATTATCAAACTCCTAGGCACAAAATCGAGAAAATCATTTGTAGCAAAAGGTTCCTTAAGGATAGCAACAAAGTTGGGGTGAACACTTATGGATTTGAGGTCCGCATTTTCCTTACTAGAAGTTTCACCCTTATTTTTAGGAACATACATAAATTTGGCAATCTTAGTATTAGAAGGAGTGTTTTTCACGGAAGAAAAGGCAGATCCTAGGTTGGTAATAATATCCTCAATTTTATCAATTCTAGTGGAATCTTGATCTATCTTTTCATTAACCATAGGTTCCTTTTCTTAAAAAAATTTGAGAGCAACTCCTACCTTATATCCGTATTGGGTTACTTGGTTGTGGATCTTTCTATCCAAATTTTCAAAACTCTACGGTGGCAACTTTATTTTCAATAATTTCAAGCCGTTGCATCACATGTTCCAAAGTTAAAATAGTTCCATTAACCAAAAGAGGTGGTGGGCCAAACAAATCTATCATAGCATTATAAGAATCAAAAGTATGGCTACCCAAGAAATTTCCTCCGGTAATGGTATCAAGAATATATCTATTCCAAGGAGTGATGCCTACGTAAAAATTGCGAAGAAGAACTGAAGTAGATTGCTTCCTAGTAGATCTATTTTGCGCATTGCAAATTCTGTACCAAGCATCTTTAGATTTTCTCCCTCCCTTTGTTTAAAATTAAGAACTCATTCTCATGAGACAAAGGAGTAGATAAAGGACTAGCCATAACGACGAAGCAAGCGAAAAAGAGGCGAATGGAAAAAAGGGCGAATAAAACGGCAAGGGTGAAGTGGGGGAGAGGAAAAAGAGAGGCAAATGGCAAATAATGTAATGCGAGGGATAAGAGTTGTGATGGGTACTTGGTATGTCTTGACTTGTGCGTAGACTCCCCGGCAACGGCGCCAGAAATCCTTCTTGCTACCTCTTGAGCACAGCGTTGGTTTTCCCTTGAAGAGGAAAGGGTGATGTAGTAAAGTAGCGTAAGTATTTCCCTTAGTTTTTTAGAACCAAGGTATCAATCCAGTAGGAGACCACGCTCGAGTCCCACGCACCTACACAAACAAATAAGAACCTCGCAACCAACGCGATAAAGGGGTTGTCAATCCCTTCACGGTCACTTAAGAGAGTGAGATCTAATAGAGATGATAAGATAATATTTTTGGTATTTTTATGGTAAGGACTAAAAGTAAAGAAAGCAAAATAAACGGCGATAGAAATAGCTAGTTGACGGAAGATTAGTATGATCGAAAATAGACTCGGGGGCCATAGGTTTCACTAGTGGCTTCTCTCTAGATAGCATAAGTATTACGGTGGGTAAACGAATTACTATCGAGCAATTGATAGAATTGAGCATAGTTATGAGAATATCTAGGTATGATCATGTATATAGGCATCACGTCCGTGACAAGTAGACCGACTCCTGCCTGCATCTAATAATTACTCCACACATCGACCGCTATCCAACATGCATCTAGAGTATTAAGTTCATAAGAACAAAGTAACGCTTTAAGCAAGATGACATGATGTAGAGGGATAAACTCATGCAATATGACATAAATCCCATCTTTTTATCCTCGATGGCAACTATACAATATGTGTTGTTTCCCCTGCTGTCACTGGGATCGAGCACCGCAAGATTGAACCCAAAGTTAAGCACTTCTCCCATTGCAAGAAAGATCAATCTAGTAGGCCAAACCAAACTGATAATTCGAAGAGACTTGCAAAGATAACCAATCATACATAAAATAATTCAGAGGAGATTCAAATATTGTTCATAGATAATCTTGATCATAAACCCACAATTCATCGGAACTCGACAAACACACCGCAAAAGAAGAGTTACATCAAATAGATCTCCAAGAGAATCAAGGAGAACTTTGTATTGAGATCCAAAGAGAGAGAAGAAGCCATCTAGCTAATAACTATGGACCCGAAGGTCTGAAGTAAACTACTCACACATCATCGGAGAGGCTATGGTGTTGATGTAGAAGCCCTCCGTGATCAATGCCCCCTCCGGTGGAGCGCCGAAAAAGGCCCCAAGATGGGATCTCACGGGTACAGCAGGTTGCGGCGGTGGAAATAGGGTTTTGGCTCTGTATCTGATGGTTTGGGGGTATGTAGGTATATATAGGAGGAAGAGGTAGGTCGGTGGAGCCACGAGGGGCCCATGAGGGTGGAGGGTGAGCCCAGGGGGGTAGGCGCGCCCCCTACTTCGTGGCTTCCTCGTCGGTTGCTTGACGTCCACTCCAAGTCCTCTGGATCACGTTTGTTAAGAAAATCACGTTCCCGAAGGTTTCATTCCGTTTGGACTCCGTTTGATATTCCTTTCCTTCGAAACACTGAAATAGGCAAAAAAAACAGCAAATCGGGTTGGCCCTCCGGTTAATAGGTTAGTCCCAAAAATAATATAAAAGTGTATAATAAAGCCCATTAAACATCCAAAACAGAATATAATATAGCATGGAACAATAAAAAATTATAGATACATTGGAGATGTATCAAGCATCCTCAAGCTTAATTCCTGCTCGTCCTCCATTGTTCGATCACCGTAGCCTGCTTCTTCACCATGTCCTTCCAGACCATCATTGTCGCTATGATACGACAAGACATCACCTCCAGCTAAGATTATGTCCCTCAACACCTCTTCTGCTGCCTCGTCTCATCCGTGCTCCATTGTTTCTGCAAATATTACAACATGGCAATTATTATACAAACATGATAGCAAGTGGATATATTGGTGGCAAACGTAGACCTAGCTACCTAATCACAACAAGGAATTGTATTAGTGGCCTCAACGCTTCTCTAGGGTTTTGGATGGCCTCGACAACGCTTCAAGGGTTCGGGGTGGGCTCGACGACAACACTCTCTTAACTTGGTAAATTTGGGTGGCTTCAAGGGTTCGGAGAGCTTCGTACCATCATGCCCTGGTTATTTCCGGCTAATGATGAAGCCATGGATTTCTTCAATACTTTGACACTAGGCAACCTGTTGACCCCTCGGTGATCCTCGACTCTCAACCCTCGACCGCTCGGTGATCCACGACCCTCTACCCTAGTTCCCGACCCTTGACCCACTCATGTCACGTTTTTCTAGTTTCAAAGGATTCAACAAAACCCCTCGGCGTTCCTCGACCCTCGACCCCTCGATGACCCTCACCCCTCGAACCCTCGACGACCCTCGACCCCTAGACGACCCTCGACCCGTCGGTGACCCTCGACCCTCTACCCTAGTTCCCCGACCCTTGACCACTCGGTGATCCTCGACACCCTCATTCCCGATAAAAAATAAGAAGAAAAAAAGAGGAGAAGAAGAAGGTATAGAGGAGTAGAAGAAAAAATAGATTTGACTCCTCTATTCCTTCTTCTTCTCCTCTTTTTTTCTTCTTCCTATTATTTTTTCCGATGTCCCCCTCATGTCATGTCCGACGTCCCCCCTCATGTAATGTCCAACGCCCCCCTCACTTTAACAAAAAAACTACCTTAGAAAAAATACTTGCTTCGCCGCGGGTGCTCTGTGCGACGTGGACTCAGTGGAAACACTTTATGAAAATGCGGTGGTGGCCGTGCCGGGCGGTTTTCTTTTCCTTCTTCATTTTTTCCTTTGTTTTTCCTTATATGTTTGTTTTCGTTTTCACTCTACATTTTCGTACATATGAAAAAAATGAAGTTTCTATACAAAAGTGCACAATTTTTATGAACAAATTACAACATCTAAATTAACTACACATCTAACTTAATATAACTACACATCTAAACTTAATTAGGAAAATGCATCTAAACTTAGCAAAATTCATCACAATTGTAGGACCTTGAAGAATGTCTAGAGGGGGGGGGGTGATTAGACTACTTGACCAATAAAAACCTAACCTTTTCCCAATTTTAGACTTTGGTAGATTTTAGCTATCTTTGAACCAGTCAAGCAATCTTCACACAATTCAAGCAAGCATGCAAAGAGTATATTGGCAGCGGAAAATAAAGCATGCAACTTGCAAGAATGTAAAGGGAAGGCTTTGGAGGATTCAAACGCAATTGGAGACACTGATGCTTTTGTCGTGGTTCCGATAGGTGGTGCTATCGTACATCCACGTTGATGGAGACTTCAACCCACGTAGGGTAATGGTTGCGCGAGTCCACGGAGGGCTCCACCCACGAAGGGTCCACGAAGAAGCAACCTTGTCTATCCCACCATGGCCGTCGCCCACGAAGGACTTGCCTCACTAGCGGTAGATCTTCACGAAGTAGGAGATCTCCTTGCCCTTATAAACTCCTTGGTTCAACTCCACAATCTTGTCGGAGGCTCCCAAGTGACACCTAGCCAATCTAGGAGACACCACTCTCCAAGAAGTAACAAATGGTGTGTTGATGATGAACTCCTTGCTCTTGTGCTTCAAATGATAGTCTCCCCAACACTCAACTCTCTCTCATAGGATTTGGATCTGGTGGAAAGAAGATTTGAGTGGAAAGCAACTTGGGGAAGGCTAGAGATCAAGATTCATGTGGTTGGAATGGAATATCTTGGCCTCAACACATGAGTAGGTGGTTCTCTCTCAGAACTAGCAAGTTGGAAGTGTAGGTTTGTTCTGATGGCTCTCTCCACGAATGAAGAGGAGGTGGAGGGTATATATAGCCTCCACACAAAATCTAACCATTACACACAATTTACCAAACTCGGTGGGACCGAATCATCAAACTCGGTCGGACCGATTTAGTAAACCTAGTGATCGTTAGGGTTTTCGGTGGGACTGACATGCATCTCGGTAGGACCGATTTTGTTAGGGTTAGGGCATAACGTAATCTCGGTGAGACCGATTACACAAACTCGGTGAGATCGAATTTGGTAATTAGCTAACCAGGGATTTGGTCAGGTAAACTCGGTGGGACCGATTTGCTCTTTCGGTGAGACCGAAAAGTTACAAAAGGGAAATAGAGAGTTTACATTGTAATCTCGGTGGGACCGATCGTTCACTTCGATTAGACCGAAAGGTTACAAAGGGAAACAGAGAGATTACAATCCCATCATTTGGAGCAATCCTTTGGTGTGAGTTTCACTTTCAATACCTACATGGGTTAGTCCCACAAGGAACAAACAATAATATCCATAGACATAGAGTGATGCACACACAAAATGATGTCCATGAAAACATTAGGTTACCTTGTCCCTTGCCTTTCCAACATGAGGGTTTGTGACTCCTTGAACTAGTGCAAGATATGGAAGTTGATTGCACTTATCCTTGCCATAATGATATGAGTGAAGAATGTTGGCGGAGTCACCCTCAAGAACTCTCTAGTTCTTCTTCTTCGGGATCCACATCATCTTGATGGGAATCCTTGGTGTAGTAGTTGTACTTGATGGAGTAGAACTTGACGTAGTCTTGGGAACCACTTGACCAAGGCCTTAGGTGCTTCTTCAAATGCATCAATTTCCTCTTGAGGCTTGTCCTTGCCTTTTTTCTTGTGGTCTTGTGGTGGAAGATCATCTTGTGCTTGTGTTCCCTTGAAGGAAGTAGGATCATACTTCTCTTGTTGAGGAACAAACTTCGTCTTGGGGTATTGATCTTCTTCCCACTCAACTTCATTGGCATTGAACTTTCGTTCAAAACCAACACCTTGATTCTTCCAAAGGTTGCCTTCCTTGCTTATGCATAATTTCCTCAAATTGCTTACTCCCGGCAAGACTCTTGTATACACCTTTCTTTATAATTCCCTTCAATAAGCTGTTTTCTTGCTCAAGTGTAACTTGGCTAAGAGAATCATTAGTGGAATCAAGAGAACTACTAGAAGCAACAATATTGGATTTAGCATTGTTATTGTTACTACTAGAGGAAGAATCTTTGTTGTTCTTGTTACTAGACTTGACTTGAGGCATGTAAGTAGATAAGAGTAAACGCTTCGCAATGTAAGCAGAACTTTTCTTACGAAGATCATCATTGATCGCTTTGAGGAACTCATGCTCTTGCTCAAGATTGAGCTTTTCAAAGCGTAACTTCTCATGAGCCCTTAATAGTTCTCGATGATCTTCAAAGATAGTTTCATGAGCTAACTTAAGAATGTTTAGTTCTTTAGTTAGACACTCAATTTTCTCCTTATCATTGTCATTCGTTTCAACTTGATTAGCATGATTAATTGACGTTTCATCATAATATTCATCACTAGAGTTGTCAACAAGTAAATCATCATCACCTAGCAAGTCATCTTCATCAACATCAAAATCAACATACTCGGGGTGTGTTACCTTAGGACCTTTGGCCATGAAGCATCTACCAATTCCTTCATTTTTGTGATTCAAATATGTCGTAGGAGTTGGTTGACACAAGTGCTAGACCGGCAACACCTTCATCTTGAGTGTATTCAGAGTCGGAGTGATAGCTTCTCTCGGAGTGATGGTCGGAGTCGGAGCCGGATACCCATTCACCAACATGAGCTTGATGTCTTTGTTTTGTGTAGCTCTTTGATGACTTGTCCTTCCTTTCTGAATCCTTGCTTCTCCGTGAGGGTCTTCATTCATAACGATCATCTCTACTCCTTCTCTCTCTTGGTGGTGATTCTTCTCTTCTACTTCTTCTCTTGGGAGAATCTTCTCTTATTTTGTAGGGGGCCGTACACTCATTGGAATAGTGTCCGGGTCTCCCCCAATTGTAGCAATTGCGCTCTCGACTAGAAGATCTTTTGTCATTGTAGGACCTTGACTTAGAGCTTCTTTCTTTACTTCTACTCTTGTAGAATTTGTTGAAGTTCTTCACCATTAAGCTCAATTCTTCATTGAAGGTTTGTTTCTCACTTGATGATGTGGGGGCTTCACATGAGGCTTTGTAAGCACCACTCGACTTGTTGTGAAGTTCCTCCTTATCCTTGAGTGACATCTCATGAGCAACAATTCTTCCAATGACTTCGGTAGGCTTGAGATCTTTGTAGTTGGGCATCATTTGGATCAATGTGCACACGGTATCATATTTTCCATCCAATGCTCTTAGGATCTTCTTGATGATGAATCTATCGATCATCTCTTCCTCATTTGTGATAAGAACAAGCCTAGATTACATTTCAAATGACACCTTCACCATCCTTCATTTTGAACTTGTCAAGCTGACTTTGGAGCACATCCAACTTGGATTCCTTGACGGAGTTGGTACCTTCGTGCATATCAATCAAAGTATCCCAAATTTCCTTTGCATTCTCAAGACGGCTGATTTTGTTGAATTCTTGAGGCACAATCCATTGAAGAGGATATCACAAGCTTGAGCGTTGTATTGTAACATCTTCAACTCTTCCAAGACTAGCTTCACGGTTCGGTTCTCTCCCATCAAAGAATTCACCTTGCAAGCCAATACACACAATAGCCCAAACGGCGGGGTTATGTCCGAGAATATGCATTTTCATCTTATGCTTCCAACTAGCAAAATTAGTGCCATCAAAGTAAGGACCTCTACGGTGATAATTTCCCTCGCTAGACGCCATACTCTCCTAGGTTGTGAAACCAAGGCTATGACCACCAAAAGCTATGGAAATCAAAGCAAATGGAGACCAAAGCTCTGATACCACTTGTAGGACCTTGAAGAATGTCTAGAGGGGGGTGATTAGACTACTTGACCAATAAAAACCTAACCTTTTCCCAATTTTAGACTTTGGCAGATTTTAGCTATCTTTGAACCAGTCAAGCAATCTTCACACAATTCAAGCAAGCATGCAAAGAGTATATTGGTAGCGGAAAATAAAGCATGCAACTTGCAAGAATGTAAAGGGAAGGGTTTGGAGGATTCAAACACAATTGGAGACACGGATGTTTTTGTCGTGGTTCCAATAGGTGGTGCTATCATACATCCACGTGGAGACTTCAACCCATGTAGGGTAACGGTTGCGCGAGTCCACGGAGGGCTCCACCCACGAAGGGTCCACGAAGAAGCAACCTTGTCTATCCCACCATGGCCGTCGCCCACGAAGGACTTGCCTCACTAGCGGTAGATCTTCATGAAGTAGGCGATCTCCTTGGCCTTACAAACTCCTTGGTTAAACTCCACAATCTTGTCAGAGGCTCCCAAGTGACACCTAGCCAATCTAGGAGACACCACTCTCCAAGAAGTAACAAATGGTGTGTTGATGATGAACTCCTTGCTCTTGTGCTTCAAATGATAGTCTCCCCAACACTCAACTCTCTCTCATAGGATTTGGATCTGGTGGAAAGAATATTTGAGTGGAAAGCAACTTGGGGAAGGCTATAGATCAAGATTCATGTGGTTGGAATGGAATATCTTGGCCTCAACACATGAGTAGGTGGTTCTCTCTCAGAACTGGCAAGTTGGAAGTGTAGGTTTGTTCTGATGGCTCTCTCCACGAATGAAGAGGAGGTGGAGGGGTATATATAGCCTCCACACAAAATCTAACCGTTACACACAATTTACCAAACTCGGTGGGACCAAATCATCAAACTCGGTCGGACCGATTTAGTAAACCTAGTGACCATTAGGGTTTTCGGTGGGACTGATATGCATCTCGGTATGGCCGATATGGTTAGGGTTAGGGCATAACGTAATCTTGGTGAGACCGATTACACAAACTCGGTAAGATCGAATTTGGTAATTAGCTAACCAGAGAGTTGGTCAGGTAAACTCGGTGGGACCGATTTGCTCTTTCGGTGAGACCGAAAAGTTAAAAAAGGGAAACAGAGAGTTTACATTGTAATCTCGGTGGGACCGATCGCTCACTTCGGTTAGACCGAAACGTTATGAAGGGAAATAGAGAGATTACAATCCCATCTCGGTGAGACCGAGATCCCTATCGGTGAAACCGATTTGCCTAGGGTTTGTGGCAGTGGCTATGACATTTGAACTCGGTGGCGCCGGATAGAAAGAATCGGTAGGGCCGAGTTTGACTTTGGGTTTAGGTCATATGTGGATGTGAGAAAGTAGTGGAGGATTTTGGAGCATATCACTAAGCACATGGAGCAAGAGGCTCATTAAGCAACACCTCATCCCTTCTTGATAGTATTGGCTTTTCCTATAGACTCAATGTGATCTTGGATCATTAAAATGTAAAATGTAGAGTCTTGAGCTTTTGAGCTTGAGCCAATCCTTTGCCCTTAATATTTTGAGGGATCCACTTTCATCATCCATGCCATGCCATTCCTTGAGCTTTCCAGAAATATTCATCTTGTAATAGTATTAGCTCAATGAGCTATATGTTGTTATGAATTACCAAAACCACCTAGGGATAGTTGCACTTTCAACAATGAACATCAAAATGAACTCTAAATAAAATATAAAGACAAAATCATCATCATCCATCTACAGAGGGCGGTCGGCGACGAGGAGAATGAGCTCACTGGGGGCGGTGCGAGCTCACTCTGCTGGGGGCGGCGACGAGGAGGCGGGGCACGGCGACGGTGACGAGGAGGTAGGGGACGGCGACGGCGACGGCGGCGAGGAAGCAGAGCACGGTGACGGTGACGGCGGGGCAAGGGCGCAGCGACGGGCGACGAGGAGGCATACGGGGCAGGGCGCGCGTTGACGGCGCGTCAAGTCAGGGCAGAGGAGCGCGACGAGTGATAACCCACAAGTGTATGGGACCGCAACAGCTTTCGAGGGTAGAGTATTCAACCCAAGTTTATTGATTCGACACAAGGGGAGCCAAAGAATATTCTCAAGTATTAGCAACTGAGTTGTCAATTCAGCCACACCTGGATAACTTAATATCTGCAGCAAAGTACTTAGTAGCAAAGTAGTATGATAGTAGTGGTAACGGTAACAAAAGAGTAATGAAAGCAAAAGCAATATTTTTGGTGTTTTGTTGTGATTGTAACAGTAACAACGGGAAAGTAAATAAGCGTAAACCAGTATATGGAAAGCTCGTAGGCATTGGATTTGTGATGGATAATTATGCCGGATGCGGTTCATCATGTAACAATCATAATATAGGGTGACACAGAACTAGCTCCAATTGATCAATGTAAGGCATGTATTCCGAATATAGTCATACGTGCTTATGGAAAAGAACTTGCATGGCATCTTTTTTCCTACCCTCCCGTGGCAGTGGGGTCCTAATGGAAACTAAGGGATATTAAGGCCTCCTTTTAATAGAGAACGGGAACAAAGCATTAGCACATAGTGAATACATTAACTCCTCAAACTATGGTCATCACCGAGAAGTATCCCGATTATTGTCACTTCGGGATTGTCAGATCATAACACATAATAGGTGACTATAGACTTGCAAGATAGGATCAAGAACTCACATATATTCATGAAAACATAATAGGTTCAGATCTGAAATCATGGCACTCGGGCCCTAGTGACAAGCATTAAGCATAGCAAAGTCATAGCAACATCAATCTCGAACATAGTGGATACTAGGGATCAAACCCTAACAAAACTAACTCGATTACATGATAAATCTCATCCAACCCATCACCATCCAGCAAGCCTACGATGGAATTACTCACGACGCGGCGGTGAGCATCATGAAATTGGTGATGGAGGATGGTTGATGATGACGATGGTGACGAATCCCCCTCTCCGGAGCCCCGAACGGACTCCAGATCAGCCCTCCCGAGAGGTTTTAGGGCTTGGCGGCGGCTCCATATCTTAAAACGCGATGATTTCTTCTCCCTCATTTTTTCTCTCCGAAAGCAAATATATAGAGTTGGAGTTGGCGTTGGAGGAGCTCCAGGGGGCCCACGAGGTAGGGGGCGCTCCCTAGAGGGGGGCACCCTCGTGGACAGGGTGTGGGCCCCCTGGTCTTCATCTTCTGCGAGGATTTTTTTATTATTTTTTCTAAGATGTTCCGTGGAGTTTCAGGTCATTTCGAGAACTTTTGTTTTCTGCACATAAAACAACATCATGGCAATTCTGCTGAAAACAACGTTAGTCCGGGTTAGTTCCATTCAAATCATACAGATAGAGTCCAAAACAAGGGCAAAAGTGTTTGGAAAAGTAGATACGACGGAGACGTATCAACTCCCCCAAGTTTAAACCCTTGCTTGTCCTCAAGCAATTCAGTTGACAAACTGAAAGAGAAAAAGAAAAACTTTTACAAACTCTGTTTGCTCTTGTTGTTGTAAATATGTCAAGCCAGCATTCAAGTTTTCAGCAAAGATTATAACTATCCACATTTGCAATAATTCTCAGGTCTCATGTTTACTCATATCAATGGCATAATAAACTAGCGAGCCACAATAATAAATCTCGGATGACAACACTTTCTCAAAATAATCACAATATGATATAATAGGATGGTATCTCGCTAGCCCTTTCTGAGACCGCAAAACATAAATGCAGAGCACCTTTAAAGATCAAGGACTGACTAGACATTGTAATTCTGGTAAAAGAGATCCAGTCATAGTCATACCCAATATAAATTAATAGTAATGAATGCAAATGACAGCTGCGCTCTCCAGCTAGTGCTTTTTTGTAGCGACCCGACCCGAATGGATCAAGTCTCTGTGCTCAGGCGTCATCCACGGATCGATGCTTGACACCACGATGCTTGAAGGATTTATATGAGTAGCAATCACACACTTATTCTGACGTTGTCCAAAAGGGGACTTATTACAATAAATATGGCTTAAGGCCATCTAATAATGATAACAGCGGAAGACTTGGAAGATAAGTGAGTCCATCAACTCCATCGGCATCACTGAGTATAGGACCACGACCTAAAACACCTTACTCGTCGTTCGAAAAGTGCGCAACATGAAAGTTGCAGCCAGCAATTGACACATGGAATATCTTTGGCAATGTAACACATAGAGAGTAATGAAGAAATAAGCCTATACTACATGCATATATGGCTGGTGGAAAGCTCTACGGTTACAATTTTGCATAAAGCCAGTTTTTCCCTACTTCAAAGGAATAAATTTATTACTATCATGGTGGTTGTTAAACATTGAGAATGGTTGACAGCATCCTCAATCCCAATTAAAAGTACTCATTAAAACCCAATAACATTAATTAGAGTAACATGTTGAGATTCACATGATATTCAAGTACTAGATACTCAAGTTGTCCATAACCAGGGACACGGCTAATCATGATTAGTTTATACACTCTGCAGAGGTTTGCGCACTTTTCCCCACAAGACTCGATCGCCTCCGTTTGGTTTCTCGCACTACATGGTGTTTGAGAGATGGATGACCGAGACACAGTCTTTCAGAAGCGCTAGCACCTTACGATGGGTGGACCGGTACACCTACATCCCCTACATCTGCTAGTTCACCACTATAAGAGTTATACGACTTACTCAACTATGCGAGAGCCCATAATGGCTTGTGGCTGCACACGGAAGTTTCTAGCATGAATGATCTTATGATCCCTTTGAGCACTGGGTGGCGGTCCGAAGAAAACAGGCAAGTCTCGATAGAAACCGGGTGCCTCAATCCACCCAGATGTGTGTTTAAGTTGCCACCTTAAATAAACCATTAATTATCAATCTCACATCTGTCATGGATATCACTCACCCAATCCACGTCTACTAGCATAGCATGGCATAATAAGCAAACGAAGTAGTAACTCCCAAGGTTTCATAAGTAAAAGCAGTAATAGGTACTACCTCAACTACTTCCCAAAACCCACAATTTATTTAGATCCTAATCATGCAAGTGTTTGAGGAATAGATCTAATGCATAAAACTAGGTAGTAGAAAAGGTATGATCAAGTGTTACTTGCCTTGCTGACGATCCGCGAAACCTAGAGACTCGAAGTAACAAGCGGCGCACTCCGAGTGATCTAATCGCAGACAAACAACAAGCATACAATAAGTACTCATCTAATGCACGGGTAAATATCGAATAAAAGATCTAACCAGATTGTTCAACTTAAGAACCCTGGTTGCAAAAGAAAACGAATCAAACAAAACAACGGAAAACATCCGGCGGAAGAAAACAGCTCAGTTCTAGCAATTTGAAACTAGGTCAAATTTTACAGTAGAAAAACTTTGTTTAAGTTGATTAGTCGGAACGGCGGTTCCGAAACGAAACTCCAGGCGCTTGAATCACCCGATTCCGATAAACGAGCGAGAAATTAAACTAGAACGAAGATTGGATCTGAAATCGAGATCAGAATATAAGGATTAAATCCGATTAATAGAAAAACGACGAACGGTTAAACGAACGGACGTTCGTTAACAGAAACTAACCGGTGAACACGTTCGTTAAAATGAACGGATCGGTGAACGTTCACTAATTAGCTAAACCGAAAAAAATAAAACCGATCTAGGGTTTTAAAAAGCGAACAACGGAAAAGAACAGACGGTTTTATAAAAAAACCGAGGGAGGGTGGCGGCTATACCTCGGCGAGGTCGCCGGGGCGGACGAACTCGCGGGTTCTGCGACTAAGGGTGGCGGGGCACCTGGCACTGGCAGAACCGGTGGCGGGCACTATGGCGGCGGTGGCTGCGGGTTGAGGCGGCGGCTTTGGGTGAGGAGAGGGGGGTGGGGAGTATATAGGAGGGGTTGCTTGGGGAGGGGCAAGCAAAGGAGGAGGAGGAGGAGGAGGAGGAGGAGTCCTCCTCGGACTCGGCGGCGGCCAGGCTGTGTGCCAGCCTTGAGGAGAAGTCTTGGTGGGCCCTTGGCCCAGTGGGCGCGACATTTTTTTATAAATTAAAATCTCAGCAGAAAAGCGATTAAAATAAAATCTAAACGAACTCCAAAATTTACAAAGTTAATTTTTCCCGACTCATAAAAATGAGTTGAACAAAATGAACTTTTACTCGGGGCCAAAAATGCAATTTTTTGAAAATACGAAATTTTTCCCTAAAGCAAATAAACTCCGAAAAATCCAAAATTTGATTTATTTATTAAGTCTTCATTTTTCCTAAATTTTGGGAAAGTCATATTATTCCCTCTCTAATTTTTTTATTGGGAAAAAATAGTTGAAGATAAAATAAATAAATCCAAATGATCCTATTTTCAAATTTGGAAAAACTCAAATATGAAAATTTCGAAACCTCCAACTCTCTCCGAGGGTCCTTGAGTTGCGTGAAATTTCTAGGATCCACAAAATGCAAGAAAATATGATGTGCATGATGACTTAATGTATAACATTCCAAATGGAAAATTTGGGATGTTACAAACCTACCCCCCTTAAGATGAATCTCGCCCTCGAGATTCGGGTTGGCTAGAAAATAGGTGAGGGTGATCCTTGAGCAAATATTCTTCTCTTTCCGGTGGCTTCATCCTCGGTGTGGTGGTTCCTTGAACTTTGCAAAACTTGATAACCTTGCTGCGAGTAACTCTGCTGGCATAATCGAGAATCTTGACTGGTTTCTCCTCATATGTCAAATCATCACTGCAATTGAATTGCTTCAAGTGGCACTTTGTATCTCTTAAGCGGTACTTCCGCCATTTCGGCGTGACATTTCTTCGAGAAACATGGAATACATCATGAACTCCCGACAGTCCCTCTGGTAATTCCAGCTTATAAGCAACTTCTCCCATGCGTTGCAAAATCTTATAAGGTCCAACGAAGCGTGGTGCTAATTTTCCTTTAACTCCAAGCGCTTAACTCCTCGGCGGGGATACTCTAAGATAAACTCTGTCTCCAACTTCATATTACGTCGCCTTGCGTTTTGAGTCCGCATATAGCTTTTACATGCGGACTGGGCTACCTTGAGCCTATCTCGAATCAACTTAACCTACATTCGGACTTCTTAATCAAATCTGGTCCAAACAAGCGGCGGTCTCCGGCTTCGTCCCATGATAACGGTGTCCTGCACCTCCTTCCGTACAAAGCCTCGAAAGGTGCCATCTTCAAGCTGGTTTGGTAACTGTTCTAATATGAAAACTCTGCATACGGCAAATTATCATCCCAACTAGATCCATAATCTAGTGCACAAGCTCTCAGCATATCCTCCAAAATCTGATTGACTCTCTCAGTCTGTCCATCGGTCTGCGTGGGTGGAAAGGCATCTTGAATTCCAACCTTGTTCCCAATGTTTCGTGCAACTGATTCCAAAACTTTGAGGTAAATTGGGTTCCTCTATCTGATACAATACTCCTCGGAACTCCGTGTAAACACACAATTCTGGTCATGTATATCTTTGCCAACTTAGCACTGCTATAGGTAGTCTTGACTGGAATGAAATGAGCTACCTTCGTCAAACGGTCGACTATAACCCAAATCGAGTCATAGCCAGAACGAGTCTTTGGCAATCATGTGATGAAATCCATGCCTAGTTTATCCCACTTCCATTTGGGTATTGGCAATGGCTGCAACAATCCTGCTGGCTTACGATGTTACGCCTTCACTCTCGACATACATGAACTGCTACATACTCGCAATATCTTTCTTCATTCCGGTCCACGGAAAGTATTCTTCAAATCCAAATACATCTTGGTATTTCCAGGGTGAATCGAATATGGTGAATCATGTGCCTCTTGCAGAATCAACTTCCTGATCTCCGGGTCATTTGGCACATACACACGGTCCTCAAACCATAGGGTATCGTGCTCATCCTCACGAAATCCCTTAGCTTTTCCTTCGCTCATTTTCTCCTTTATAGAGGCAACTTCCTTATCTGCCTTTTGGGCTTATCTGATTTTGTCCATCAACGTAGACCGAATCTCCAATGCTGCTACATAGCCTCTCGGAACTATTTCCAAACATAGCTCTCAAAGGTCCTCGGCTAACTCCTTGGGTATTCCTCCCATTATTAGTGTATTGACGTGGCTCTTACGGCTCAACGCGTCTGCTACAACGTTAGCCTTCCCGGGGTGATAATGCAATCTCATGTCATAATCCTTGATGAGTTCCAACCATCTCCTTTATGCGAGATTTAATTCATACTGCGTGAAGATATATTTCAAACTCTTGTGATCCGTGTACACCTCACAATGATTTCCAATTAGAAAATGTCTCCATGTCTTCAATGCATGCACAACGGCTGCTAACTCCAAATCATGTGTGGCATAATTCAACTCATGAGGCTTAAGCTGTAAGTGAAGCATCTGAAACAACTCTTCCTTCCTGCATAAGCACCGCTCCAAGTCCTCGGCGTGAAGCGTGTAATACACCTCATAATCCTTGGTGCGATCTCGCAAAATTAACACGGGTGAGGTAACCAATCTTTTCTTCAACTCCACGAAAACTTGCCTCACAATCCTCAGTCCATATGAACTTGGTATCCTTCTTCAACAATTCTGTCATAGGCTTTGCAATCCTTGAGAAATTTTCAATGAATCTTCGGTAGTATCCTGCGAGTCCAAGGAAACTCCGGATCTCTCCAACGGTCGTTGGTGCTTCCCATTTGGTTACGGTCTCAACCTTTGTGGGGTCGACTGCTATCCCTTCTCCGGATATAACATGTCCAAGAAATCCAACTTCCTTTAGCCAAAACTCACATTTGCTGAACTTGGCATATAACTGATGTTCCCTTAGTTTCTCCAAAACCAATCGCAAATGCTCCTTATGTTCCTCTTCATTCTTCGAGAAAACCAAAATATCATCAATGAACACCACGCCGAACTTATCCAAGAACTCCATAAATACTTTGTTCATCAGGTTCATGAAATAGGCAGGCACGTTAGTCAGTCCAAATGACATAACGGTGTACTCATACAGTCCATATCTCGTGGTAAATGTTGTCTTAGGTATGTCCTGCTCTCGAATCTTCAATCGATGGTACCACGATCGCAAATCGATCTTGGAAAATACTTTAGCTCCTTGCAAAAGATCAAGCAGATCATTTATCATTGGTAGTGGGTACTTGTTCTTGATCGTTTCGTTTAAACCACGATAGTCTACAACCATCCTTAACGATCCATCCTTCTTCTCCACTAAAAGCACGGGTGATCCCCAAGGTGAAGAACTTGGGCGTATAACCTTTATCCAATAGCTCCTTAATCTGCTTCTTGATTTCCGCCAAATCTGCGGGCATCCTATATGGTCGCCCGATATAGGGCCTGTTCCTGGCAAAAGTTCAATCAAAAACTCAATGTCTCTATCAGGTGGCATTCCTGGCAATTCCTCAGGAAATACATCAGGGTAATCCTTCACTACTGGCACCTCTTCCTGCACCACTCCTGATAGGCAATTTACATGAGCTCTCCTCGGCTCATGCCGTGATACATACTTAATGTGGTTCACCTGTCCTCTGTTGAAAGGGTTTAGCTTCTTTCCAGAGCTTCCATTTCCACCTTGGCCTTCGGGACAATCATTTGCATAATGTCCGGTCTTGGAACACTTGAAACAGGTGACATGGCTTAGGTCTTTCTTGGTTGGGGTTGATGGTGTGGTGCGGTTCTGTCCATTGCTTCCTCCATTCCCGTTCCCATTCTTGGTGCCATTTTGGTTGTGCGAGTTACCTCCTCCATGGGTATGTCAAACCGAACTCCTGTTTAGGGGTATAACGGGCTTCACTGGGCTCGAGTTATACTTCCCTTTCCATACTTCCTCTTGCGGTTCTCAATTTCTGCTGCTTTCCTTCAATCATGAGGGCACGGTCTACCAACTCTGGTAGTTATTGAAACTTGCTACCATCAGCTGCATGCTTAACTCATCATTCAGTCCTTCCGAAACTTCTCACCTTAGCTGCATCATGTAGCAACGTCATCCGGGGCATAACGTGCTAACTTACTAAAATCATCCACATCTTGCCAACAGTCCTTCCTCCTTGGCGTAAATTCTGAAACTCACGCTTCTTCATGGCCATAGCTCCTGCGAGACATGGGCGGTCGGAAAGCTTCGATCCCATGTGGCGGTGTCTACACGATAAGTGGCTGTAAAATTCTCCCACCATGCTTTTGCGGGTCCTTCAAGTTGGTGTGCAGCAAACTTCACCTTCTCTCCATCTGTACATCCTGCAGTGATCAACTCCTCCCTACCTTACGGAGCCAATCATACTGCTACTATCGGCTCGGTGCTCTTTGGAAAACACCGCGGTTCGGTCTTAAGAGCGTGTCAAGTGATCCGCGGTGGTTGTGGTGGCGGTGGGTTGTTGTTGTTGTTGTTGTTGTTGCCTTGATTACGCACCAATGTTTGGATCAAAGTGTTCTGTATTTGAATCAACTGGGTGATCTCTGGCGGAAAACAAACCCGGGTCGCGTCTCGGAGGCATCTGATGGGTTTAGAAAAGACGAGAATTTAAGAATAGAGTGGGGGTCTAAGGAGAAACACTACCCAAATGTATATGAGCAAATGCACACAAAATCACTTCATTCAATTCAAACAAAGGGCTTACAACGGTCTAACTATCGCAAAAGTGCGTGAACAAAATGTTACATGGAGGGAATACTACTAATAAGTGGGGGTCATCTACTAATTTGAACCGGTGGAAGACTCCATGATGTCTGCTCCAGCTTCGTCTTCAAAATCGGGTTCACTTGGATCCGAGTCGGTGTCGTCGATGTTGATGTAGTCGCTTGGACAACCGGCGTACTGGTCTTCATTCTTGAGCGCCAATTTCTTCTTGAGTTCTTCAATCTCATACTTAAGATCGTTATTGTGTCTTGCTAGAGCTATGATCTCGTCCATGTAGTCCTTGCGTGTAGACTTGAATTCTCCTTCAAGTTCAATGATCCTTCCCTTCGCATCCTTTAATTCGATCATATCATTGCACATCTGGTTCTCCTGGCGTCGAATGTGCTGGTTTAACTCCTGGATAAAAGTTGCAATGGATATATCCTTCTTGGTGCTGACTATCTCCCATTGTTCATCTCGGCGTCCACAAATCTGATAGATGGTGTCCTTGAGGTCTTCTTGATAAACTTCTCCAATGCGTCCCATGGTGATATGAGCTGCCATGCTCTTTCCCAGACTCCAGGTTGGTGCGAAAACACTATCTATAGGCTTGGTGATTGGGGCGAATGTCCTTCCCGAACGTGAGCTTGAATCTTCCAACGCTCCTCTTGAAGAGTGGCGTTGAAAGTTCGGTGAAACTTGGTAGTCCAATGTTCCGTACTTGGTGACTTCCTTCAAGTGAAATCAAAGGGTGTGCCTTCATCTGGTTGGGTGTACTTGATCTTGGCGTCCTTCATCCTAAAAGAGTGGAAAAGATGAGGAGTTAGAAAATGAGAAGAGAGTAGTGATCTATGGCTTTAACTTAGTGGTCGTGTCCTACGGTCGGCGTGTGCTCGATACCATCTCATGGCGACCCGGCCCGAATGGATCAAGTCTACGTTTCAAAGGCGTCATCCTGGATCGATAATCTTGACACCACACAATACTTCAAAGGATTTATAACAGAGTAGCAATCACACACTTGTTACAGCGTTGTCCAAAAGGGGACTTATTACAATAAATATGGCTTAAGGCCATCTAATAACGATAACAGCGGAAGACTTGGAAGATAAGTGAGTCCATCAACTCCATCGGCATCATTGAGTATAGAACCACGACCTAAAACACCTTACTCGTCGTCTGAAAAGTCTGCAACATGAAAGTTGCAGCCCGAAAACGGGTCAGCACATGGAATATGCTGGCAATGTAACACATAGAGAGTAATGAAGAAATAAGCCTATACTACATGCATATATGGCTGGTGGAAAGCTCTCTGATTTACAATTTTGCATAAAGCCAGTTTTTCCCTCGCAAAGGAATAAATTTATTTAACTATCATGGTGGTTGTTAAACATTGAGAATGGTTGACAGCATCCTCAATCCCAGTTAAAAGTACTCATTAAAACCCAATAACATTAATTAGAGTAACATGTTGAGATTCACATGATGTTCAAGTACTAGATACTCAAGTTGTCCATAACCGGGGACACGGCTAATCATGATTAATTTATACACTCTGCAGAGGTTTGCGCACTTTTCCCCACAAGACTCGATCGCCTCCGTTTGGTTTCTCGCACTACATGGTGTTTGAGAGACGGATGGCCGAGACACAGTCTTTCGTAAGCGCTAGCACCTTACGATGGGTGGACCGGTACACCTACATCCCCTACATCTGCTAGTCCACCACTATAAGAGTTATACGACTTACTCAACTATGCCAGAGCCCATAATGGCTTGTGGCTGCACACGGAAGTTTCTAGCATGAATGATCTTATGATCCCTTTGAGCCTGGGTGGCGGTCCGAAGAAAAACAGGCAAGTCCTGATAGAAACCGGGTGCCTCAATCCACCCAGATGTGTGTTTAAGTTGCCACCTTAAATAAACCATTAATTATCAATCTCACATCTGTCATGGATATCACTCACCCAATCCACGTCTACTAGCATAGCATGGCATAATAAGCAAACGTAGTAGTAACTCCCAAGGTTTCATAAGTAAAACAGGTAATAGGTACTACCTCAACTACTTCCCAAAACCCACAATTTATTTAGATCCTAATCATGCAAGTGTTTGAGGAATAGATCTAATGCATAAAACTGGGTAGTAGAAAAGGTATGATCAAGTGTTACTTGCCTTGCTGACGATCCGCGAAACCTAGAGACTCGAAGTAACAAGCGGCGCACTCCGGGTGATCTAATCGCAGACAAAAAACAAGCATACAATAAGTACTCATCTAATGCACGGGTAAATCTTGAATAAAAGATCTAACCAGATTGCTCAACTTAAGAACCCTGGTTGCAAAAGAAAACGAATCAAACAAAACAATGGAAAACATCCGGCGAAAGAAAACAGCTCAGTTCTAGCAATTTGAAACTAGGTCAAATTTTACAGTAGCAAAACTTTGTTTAAGTTGATTAGTCGGAACGACGGTTTCGAAACGAAACTCCAGGCGCTTGAATCACCTGATTCCGATACACGAGCGAGAAATTACACTAGAACGAAGATTGGATCTGAAATCGAGATCGGAAAATACGGATTAGATCCGATTAAAAGAAAAACGACGAACGGTTAAACGAACGGACGTTCGTTAACAGAAACTAACCGGTGATCACGTTCGTTAAAACGAACGGATCGGTGAACGTTCACTAATTAGCTAAACCGAAAAAAATAAAACCGATCTAGGGTTTTTTTAAAACAACGGAAAAGAAAAGCAGGACGGTTTTATAAAAAACCGAACCGGGAGGGTGGCACGGCGGCTATACCTCCGGCGAGGTCGCTGGCGGGACGGGGCTCCGGGTCTGCGACTAAGGGCAGCGGGCACCGGGCGGCGGCACGGGCGGCGGCTATGGGCGGCAAGGCTGCAAGGGTTGGGGGCGGCGGTCTTTGGGTGGGGAGGAGAGGGGTGGGTGGGGAGTATATATAGGAGGGTTGCTTGGGGAGGGGCAAGCAAAGGAGGAGGAGGAGGAGGAGGAGTCCTCCTCGGACTCGGGCGGCTGTGAGGATGGCTTGGCCGTGGGCCCTTGGCTGTGGGCGCGGCATTTTTTTTAAATTAAAATCTCGCGCAGGAAAACGATTAAAATAAAATCTAAACGAACTCCAAAATTTACAAAGTTAATTTTTCTTGACTCATAAAAATGAGTCGAACAAAATGAACTTTTACTCGGGGCCAAAAATGCAATTTTTTGAAAATATGAAATTTTTCCCTAAAGCAAATAAACTCCGAAAAATCCAAAATTTGATTTATTTATTAAGTCTTCATTTTTCCTAAATTTTGGGAAAGTCATATTATTCCCTCTCTTATATTTTTATTGGGAAAAAAATAGTTGAAGATAAAATAAATAAATCCAAATGATCCTATTTTCAAATTTGGAAAAACTCAAATATGAAAATTTCGAAACCTCCAACTCTCTCCGAGGGTCCTTGAGTCGCGTGAAATTTCTAGGATCCACAAAATGCAAGAAAATATGATGTGCATGATGACTTAATGTATAACATTCCAAATTGAAAATTTGGGATGTTACATTTTTAATAAGAGGGTGATGACTCAACATAAAAGTAAATAGATAGGCCCTTCGCAGAGGGAAGCAGGGATTTGTAGAGGTGCCAGAGCTCGGTTTTGAAATAGAGATGAATAATATTTTGAGCGGTATACTTTCATTGTCAACATAACAACTAAGAGATGGCTATATCTTCCATGCTACACAAATTATAGGCGGTTCCCAAACAGAATGGTAAAGTTTATACTCCCCCTCCACCAACAAGCATCAATCCACGGCTTGCTCGAAACAATGAGTGCCTCCAACATACATCAGGTCCCAGGGGTAGTTTTGTTTGCAATTAATTTTGATTTAGTTTGCATAAAGCATGGGACTGGGCATCCCGGTGACCAGCCATGTTCTCGTGAGTGAGGAGCAGAGTCCACTCCTCTTGAGAATAACCCGCCTAACATGGAAGATAAGGACAGCCATAGTTGAAACATGAGCTATTCGAGCATACAAAACATAATGTTTATTTGAAGGTTTAGAGTTTGGCACATACAAATTTACTTGGAACGGCAGGTAGATACCGCATATAGGAAGGTATAGTGGACTCATATGGAATAACTTTGGGGTTTAAGGGATTGGATGCACAAGCGGTATTCCGCTTAGTACAAGTGAAGGCTAGCAAAAGGCGGGAAGCGACCAACTAGAGAGCGACAACAATCATGAACATGCATTAAAATTAATAAACATTGGATGCAAGCATGAGTAGGATATAATCCACCATGAACATAAATATCGTGAAGGCTATGTTGATTTGTTTCAACTACATGTGTGAACATGTGCCAAGTCAAGTCACTTAAATCATTCAAAGGAGGATACCACCCAATCAAACCACATCACAACCATTTTAAAAGCATGTTCGCACGCAAGGTAAACCATTATAAGTCATAGCTAATCAAGCATGACATAAGCAACTATGATCTCTAATTATCATTGCAAACATGTTTATTCATAATAAGCTGAATCAGGAACGATGAACTCATCATATTTACAAAAACAAGAGAGGTCGAGTTCATACCAGCTTTTCCCATCTCAGTCAGTCCATCATATATCATCATAATTGCCTTTCACTTGCACGACCGAACGATGTAAATAATAATAAGAGTGCACATGCATTGGACTAAGTTGGAATCTGCAAGCATTCAATAAGCAGGAGAAGACAAGGCAATATGGGCTCTTGGTTAAATCAACAATAATGCATATAAGAGCCACTTCAACAATTTAATCAGTCTTCTCCTATCGACCCCCAAAGAAAAGAAAAGAAATAAAACTATTTACACGGGAAAGCTCCCAACAAGCAAAAGATGAACAAGAAATATTTTTGGGTTTTCTTTTTAATTATTACTACTACAGCAGGAAAAGTAAACTAACTGGAAGCTACACTATTTTTTTCTTAAGGTTTATCAAACACACAAGAAGAATGCAAGAAAAATAAAATAAACTAGCATGGATTTAAAGTGAAAGAGTATGAGCACCGACATCTAGCAATGGGTGTGTGTGAACATAAATGTAATGTCGGTGGGAAATACGTACTCCCCCAAGCTTAGGCTTTTGGCTTAAGTTGGTTCATTGCCAGGGATAGCCTGGCTGATACCCGTAGGTGTAGCTGGGGTCGTACTGCGATGAAGAGGACTCCGACTGCCACTGGCTGGCCACCGCCTCCGGATCCCAAGTATAAAAAGACTGGCGTGGAGGCTCGTATTGTGGTTCTGGCTCTGGGGCTGGTGCAGGATTCCGATAGGCTTGAACGGCCGCCCACGGAACGAGGTAAGGACCTTCAGACAAGTTAAACAAAGAAGGAGCAGGCAAAGTAATAGTCTCCGGATGATGTTTATCAAAGTACAATTTATATTTAAGCTCCTCTTCCTTGCCTTTAACAATAAAATCATGCGCTAGCATACTTTTATAATCTAAATAAGCACTAGGCGGCAATTTTCTTCTTTCTCATAAAGCCTAACGGGTATACGCGAAGCATAAATACCTCCAAAGATGGGACCTTTAGTACGGTTCAAACTTAACTGTTTAGCAATAATTCCGCCCATATTAACGGAGTTATCGAGGTATAAACCATGGAACAAAATGATAATATCAGGAACACTAAGGTTCCCACAATTTCCATGACCAATCAAGCAACGACTAGCAAATAAGGCAAAGTAGCGTAAAACAGGAAAATGTATGCTAGTGATTCTTGCATCAGAAACCTTCCTGGTTTCTCCCACAGTGATAGTGTTAATAAATGCCTCCACTTGATTACGATGTGGTTCATCTAAGGTACCCTCAGAGGGTATTTTGCAAACCTTGCAAAATTCAGCTAATGGCATCTTCTTAACGACATCATATAAATGAAATTCTACTGAAGGAGGTGATTCCTTAGGAAAATAGAAGAAGTTTTGCACAAAAGTATTTGTGAGTAAGAGATACTGATGACGTTGGCCGCGATGAAAGTCGGTGAGGCCGGCATTCTCAATTAATGAATAGAAATCCTCATAAATCACGGCTCTCCTCAAGAAGTCATCGGAAGGCAATTCACACGGCCGGACCTTCGCGGTACGAGGCAAATTATATTTGGGCCTCTGTGCTTCTTCATTTTTCTTTTCCTTCGAGCTTCGGCTCGACGAGCCCCTCAAAAGTCTTTTCATTATTTTCTGAAATAATCTGAAATTTTTAGTAACTTCAAAAAAAAGTGAACCAACTTTAATAAAATAGATAGCAACTACTCCTGCAAGTGCCTAGAGCCTACATCATGCATTAGAACTACTTGGAACCATATAAATTTGACATGCAAGCTCAAGAACATGGTCACCCATGCAGCACAAATTTGTAATGAATAAAGCACTAGAAAAAAAACTAATTGGACCAATGGAGGAGTCACATACCAAGGAACAATCTCCCCAAGCATTTTTGTGAGAGGTGCTTTGAGCAAGGAGATCAAAAATCGCAACAACGAGGGCTGGAACTCGTGTTTGAGCCAGATATTCATGTTTGTGGGAGGAAGAAGAAGAAGATGGGTGCAGGAATAAGTGGAGGAGGGCCACTGTGGGCCCACGAGGCAGGGGGGCGCGCCCTCCACCCTCGTGGCCAGGTGGCAGCTCCCCCCGTGGTAATTTTTGCACCATAAATCCTCAAATATTCCCGAAAAAAATCATATTAAATTGGCATGGCATTCTGAGGACTTTTATTTTCGGGGTATTTTTATATTGCACAGATAAACCAGGAAACAGACAGAAAAATACTATTTTTAATTTATTTCAACTAAATAACAGAAAGTAAAAAGAGGGTACAGAAGGTTGTGCTTCTAGTTTCATCCGTCTCATGATCATCAAAAGGAATCCACTAACAAGGTTGATCAAGTCTTGTTAACAAACTCATTCCGATTAACATGGAATCGGAGAAATTTCGAATAACATTATGTTACCTCATCGGGGATATGCACATCCCCTATAATAAGTATATCATATTTCTTCTTGACAGTAGGAAGAGGAAATTCAAAACCTCCAAATATAATTGATGGAATTTTTCCAATAGAGTTGATGCTATAAACTTGAGGTTGTTTCCTCGGAAAGTGTACCGTATGCTCATTACCATTAACATGAAAAGTGACATTGCCTTTGTTGCAATCAATAACAGCCCTTGCAGTATTCTGAAAAGATCTTCCAAGAATAATAGACATACTATCGTCCTCGGGGATATCAAGAATAACAAAGTCCGTTAAAATAGTAACGTTTGCAACCACAACAGGCACATTTGCAAAGAAATACCGACAGGTATAGCAGTTGATTTATCATCCATTTGCAAAGAAATTTCAGTAGGTCTCAACTTATTCGAATCAAGTCTACGATATAAAGAGAGAGGTATAACACTAACACCAGCTCCAAGATCACATAAAGCGGTTTTAACATAGTTTCTTTTAGTGGAGCATGGTATAGTAGGTACTCCTGGATCTCCAAGTTTCTTTGGTATTCCACCCTTAAAAGTATAATTAGCAAGTATGGTGGAAATTTCGGCTTCTGGTATCTTTCTTTTATTGGTAATGACATCCTTCATATACTTTGCATAAGGATTTGTTTTGAGCACATCAGTTAATCGCATACGCAAAAAGATAGGTCTAATCATTTCAGCAATGCGCTCAAAATCCTCATCATCCTATTTCTTGGATGGTTTGGGAGGAAATGGCATGGGTTTCTGAACCCATGGCTCTCTTTCTTTACCATGTTTCCTAGCAACAAAGTCTCTCTTATCATAACGTTGATTCTTTGATTGTGGGTTATCAAGATCAACAACAGGTTCAACTTCTACATCATTATCATTACTAGGTTGAGCATCATCATGAACATCATCATTAACATTCCGCTATGTTCATGTTCATTACCAGATTGTGTTTCAGCATCAGAAATAGATATATCATTTGGATTCTCAGGTGGTTCAGCAATATGTTCACTAGAAGTTTGCAAAGTCCTATCATTTTTCTTTTTCTTCCTTTTAGAAGAACTAGGCACATCAGTATTATTTCTCTGAGAATCTTGCTCAATTCTCTTAGGGTGGCCTTCATGATACTAAGGTTCCTGAGTCATTCTACCAGTTCTAGTAGCCACTCTAACAGCATAATCATTTTTCTTACTACTCATTTCATTGAGCAAATCATTTTGAGCCTTAAGTACATGTTCTACTTGAGTGGTAACCATAGAAGCATGTTTGCTAATGAGTTTAAGTTCACATCTAACATCAGCCATATAATCACCCAAGTGTTTAATCATATAGGTATTTTGTTTTAATTGTCTACCAAAATAAGCATTGAAGTCTTCTTGCTTGACAATAAAATTATCAAACTCATCCAAGCACTGACTAGCAATTTTAGTAGGAGGGACTTCAACTTTATCATATCTATAGATAGAATTTACCCTTACTACCTGTGTCGGGTTATCGGGATCAGGAGGTTCTTCATTAGGTAATGGATCAAGATCATATGTTTCTTCTATAGGCGGTAAATTAAGACCATGTATTTCTTCAATAGGAGGTAAATTCTTAACATCTTCAGCTTTAATACCCATTTCTTTCATAGATTTCTTTGCCTCCTGCATATCTTCAGGACTGAGAAATAGAACACCTCTCTTCTTCGGAGTTGGTTTAGCAATAGGCTCAGTAATTGGCTCTGGAGCTGGCTCAGGAGGTGGCTCGGGAGGTGCCCAATTATTTTCATTTGTTAACATATTATTCAATAAAATTTCAGCTTCATCCGGTGTTCTTTCCCTGAAAACAGAACCAGCACAACTATCCAGGTAATCTCTGGAAGTATTGGTTAGTCCATTATAAAAGATATCAAGTATTCCATTTTTCTTAAGAGGATGATCAGGCAAAGCATTAAGTAACTTGAGAAGCCTCCCCCAAGCTTGTGGGAGACTCTCTTCTTCAATTTGCACAAAGTTGTATATTTCCTTTAAAGCAGATTGTTTCTTATGAGCAGGGAAATATTTAGCAGAGAAGTAATAGATCATATCCTGGGGACTACGCACACAACCAGGATCAAGAGAATTAAGCCATATCTTAGCATCACCCTTTAATGAGAACGGAAATATTTTAAGGATATAAAAGTAGCGAGATCTCTCATCATTAGTGAACAGGGTGGCTATATCATTTAATTTAGTAAGATGTGCCACAACCGTTTGATTCATAGCCATGAAAATGATCAGATTCAACCAAAGTAATTATATCAGGATCAACAGAGAATCCATAATCCTTATCGGGAACACAAATAGGTGAAGTAGCAAAAGCAGGGTCAGGTTTCATTCTATCCCTAAGAGATTCTTTACTCCATTTAACTAATAGCCTCTTAAGTTCATTTCTATCTTTGCAGGAAAAAATAGCTGCAGAAGATTCCATATCAAAAACATAACCCTCAGGAATAACAGGCATATCTTCATCATGAATTTCATCAACATTATCAGTTTCAATAATTTCTTTCTCTCTAGCACTAGCAATTTGTTCATCAAGAAATTAACTAAGGGGCACAGTAGTATCAAGCATAGAAGGAGTTTCATCATAAGTATCATGCATAGCAGAAGTGGCATCATCAATAACATGCGACATATCAGAACGAATAGCAGAAGCAGGTTTAGGTGTCACAAGCTTACTCATAATAGAAGGTGAATCAAGTGCAGAGCTAGATGGCAGTTCCTTACCTCCCCTCGTAGTTGAGGGATAAATTTTTGTCTTAGCGTCTTTCAAATTCTTCATAGTGTCCAGCAGATATAAATCCCAAGTAACTCAAAGAATAGAGCTATGCTCCTCAAGAACGCCTTGAAATTGGTCTTGATAACCCACATGTGTAGGGGATCGCAATAGCCTTTTCGAGGGTAGAGTATTCAACCCAAATTTATTGATTCGACACAAGGGGAGCCAAAGAATATTCTTAAGTATTAGCAACTGAGTTGTCAATTCAGCCACACCTGGATAACTTAATATCTGCAGCAAAGTACTTAGTAGCAAAGTAGTATGATAGTAGTGGTAACGGTAACAAAAGAGTAACGAAAACAAAAGCAATATTTTTGGTGTTTTGTAGTGATTGTAACAGTAACAACGAGAAAGTAAATAAGCGTAAACCAGTATATGGAAAGCTCGTAGGCATTGGATCGGTGATGGATAATTATGCCGGATGCGGTTCATCATGTAACAATCATAACATAGGGTGACACAGAACTAGCTCCAATTCATCAATGTAAGGCATGTATTCCGAATATAGTCATACGTGCTTATGGAAAAGAACTTGCATGACATCTTTTGTCCTACCCTCCCGTGGCAGCGGGGTCCTAATGGAAACTAAGGGATATTAAGGCCTCCTTTTAATAGAGAACGGGAACAAAGCATTAGCACATAGTGAATACATGAACTCCTCAAAACTATGGTCATCACCAAGAAGTATCCCGATTATTGTCACTTCGGGGTTGTCGGATCATAACACATAATAGGTGACTATAGACTTGCAAGATAGGATCAAGAACTCACATATATTCATGAAAACATAATAGGTTCAGATCTGAAATCATGGCACTCGGGCCCTAGTGACTAGCATTAAGCATAGCAAAGTCATAGCAACATCAATCGAGAACATAGTGGATACTAGGGATCAAACCCTAACAAAACTAACTTTCGAGTACATGATAAATCTCATCCAACCCATCACCGTCCAGCAAGCCTACAATGGAATTACTCACGCACGGCGGTGAGCATCATGAAATTGGTGATGGAGGATGGTTGATGATGACGATGGCGACGGATTCCCCTCTCCGGAGCCCCGAACGGACTCCAGATCAGCCCCCCCCCCCCCCCGAGAGAGAGTTTAGGGCTTGGCGGCGGCTCCGTATCATAAAACACGATGAATCCTTCTCTCTGATTTTTTTTCTCCCCGAACGTGAATATATAGAGTTGGAGTTGAGGTCGGTGCGCGCCTCCCACCCTCATGGACAGGGTGTGGGCCCCCTGGTCTTCATCTTCGGTGAGGATTTTTTATTATTTTTTCTAAGATGTTCCGTGGAGTTTCAGGTCATTCCGAGAACTTTTGTTTTCTGCACATAAAACAACATCATGGCAACTCTGCTGAAAACAGCGTCAGTTCGGGTTAGTTCCATTCAAATCATACAAATTAGAGTCCAAAACAAGGGCAAAAGTGTTTGGAAAAGTAGATACGACAGAGACGTATCAAAGAGCGGCGTCGTCGGGGGCAGGGCGCAGCGAGGGAGTCGGTGACGGCTAGCTCGGGCAGCCTGTCGGCGTCGTGGATGGATTCGCCACCGTCGAGGGGAGAGGAGGAGGAGAGATCAAAGTGGGGATGGGCGGATCTGAAATTTGTTGAGGCGTGGCGAAATTCAAAATTTTCGTGTCACCAAGATCTATCTATGGAGAAACTAGCGAGGAAGGAGTGCATCTACATACCCTTGTAGATCGCTAAGCGGAAGCGTTCATGAGAAGCAGGGTTGAAGGAGTCGTACTGTCGTGATCCAAATCATGGAGATCCTAGTGCGAGCAGACGGCACCTCGCGAATTCAACACCGCAATGGTGGCGTCTCCTTGATCCGGCAAGGAGAGAGGAGAGGTTGAGAGACTCCATCCAACAGCAACCTGTGGCGTGGTGGTGATGGAGGCGTGGCTATCCTGCGAGGGCTTCGCCAAGCACCAGCAGGAGAGGAGGAGGAGAAGAAGAGATGCGAGGCTGCGCCCAGAGAGAGAGGTTCTCATGTGTTTTGGGCAGCCTAGGCCTCTATATATAGGGGAAGGAGAGGTGCGCCCCTCTGGGTTCCCACCCCTAGAGGCGGCAGCCTAGATGGGATCAAGGGGAGGCGGCCAAAGAGGGAGAGGGAGGCGCCCACTAGGTGGGCCTTAAAGGGCCCATCTGGACCTAGGGTTTCCTTCTCCCCTTTTTTCCTCTAAGCTGCCCTTGTGGGCCCTTGTGGGGCCCACTTAGGGGCTGGTCCCTCCTCCACCTGTAGCCCATACAAGCCTCCAGGTTGGTGGCCCCACTTGGTGGACCCAGGACCCTCAGGTGGTCCGTGCATACCGATATCGTGCTCATGAAACTTTCCGGTTACCAAGCGAACTTCCATATAAATCTTTACCTCCGGACCATTCCAGGAACTCCTCGTGGCGTCCAAGGATCTCATCGGACTCAGAACAACATTCAGTAACCACTTCAAACTTCCTTTATAACCCTAGCTTCAAGAACCTTAAGTGTGTAGACCCTACGAGGTTCGGAGACATCTTGAACATGGTAAGAGGCGTTCTCGGTCAATAACCAACGGGATCTGGATACCCATGTTGGCTCACATGTTCCCGCGATGATCTCATTGGATGAACACGATGTCAAGGACTCAATCGATCGATTCAATTCCCTTTGTCTAGCGGTATTGTACTTGCGAGATTGATCGTCGGTATCCCGATACCTTATTAGGTCATTTCGGCAAGTCTCTTTACTCGTTCCGTAACACATCATCCGTGATCAACCCCTTGGTCACATTATTGCACATATGATGATGTCCTACGAGTGGGCAGAATACCTCTCCATTTACCGCGGGTAATAAATCCAGTCTCGATTGCCAACAATAGACACTTCGGAGACCTGTAGTGCACACCTTTATAGTCACCCGATTTACGTTGTGGCGTTTGGTACACCCAAAGCATTCCTCATCCGGAGGTTGCACAATCTCATGGTCTAAGAAATGATACTTGACATTAGAAAAGCTTTAGCATATGAACTACGATCTTTGTGCTAGGCTTAGGATTGGGTCTTGTCCATCACATCATTCTCCTAATGATGTGATCCAGATTATCGGCGACATCCAATGTCCATGGTTAAAGAAGCTGTAACCATCTATTGATCAGTGAGCTAGTCAACTAGAGGCTTACTAGGACATGGTGTTGTCTATGTACCCACACATGTATCTGAGTTTCCTATCAATACAATTATAGCATGGATAATAAGCGATTATCATGAGCAGAAATGTAATAATAACTAATTTATTATTGCCTCTAGGGCATATTCCTGATCTCCCACTTGCACTAGAGTCAATAATCTAGTTCACATCGTCATGTGATTAGCGGCGATAGGTCACATCGCCATGTGACCAACATCCAAAGTTTACTAGTGTACGTAAACTGTTCACATCATCATGTGATTAAGACTCAATGAGTTCTCGGGTTTGATCATGTTTTGCTTGTGAGAGAGGTTTTAGTCAGCAGTGCGAACCTGAGATCCGTGTGCTACAAATTTCTAGGTCATATTATGGCCTTTGCTTACGCTCCCACTTGGATCTATTCCAAATGGTTGCTCCACTATCGTATCCGGTTTGCTATTGAGTCATTGGGATAGGTGTTAAAGCTTACATCGGCGTAACCTTCGCCCGAACTCTTTATTATTACCTCCATAATCGAGAAACATGTCATATTTACTCCAAGGACAATTATTGACGACTGTCAATGATCCATTCTGGATCATTCTTACTATAGTGACTCATGGCAAGGCACACTCACGGTACTGACATAGCATACTATAGAGCCTATGTACGAAGCATGGGGCGACCTTAAATCCTTTCTCTTTTCGCGTGGTCGAGCTTTAAGTCTTAACCATACCTTGCATCTCGAGGCAAGAACTCCTTCTTTGACTGATCCATCTTGAACTCCTTCAAAGATCATGTCAAAATATATGCTCATTTTGAAAAATACCATTTAAGCGTTTTGATCTATCATTATAGATCTTGATGCTCAATGTTTAAGTAAGCTTAATCAGGTTTTCACTTGAAAAAGATCTTTCAAATAACCCTATATGCTTTCGAGAGAATTCTACATCATTTCGATCGAACAACATATACTCATCAGAAATTCTATAGTGCTCCCACTCACTTCTTTGGAAATACAAGTTTCTCATAAACTTTATATAAACCCAAAATCTTTGATCATCTCATCCAGCGTACATTCCAACTCCGAGATGCTTACTCCGGTCCTTAGAAGGATGTTGGAGCCAGCATACCTTTTAGCATCCTTAGGATCGACAAAAACTTACGATTGTATCATACAACCTTTCCTTACGATGGTAAGGAAACTCGTTTTTGACATCCATCGCGATTTCATAAATCGACTAATGCTAACATGATTCCGACGGACTTAAGCATCGCTTCACGGGTGAGAAAATCTCGTAGTCAACTCCTTGAACTTGTGAAAAACTCTTGCATACAAGTCGAGCTTCATGAGCGGTAACATTAGTCACGTCAATCTTCTTCTTAAAGATCCATTTATCTCAATGGCTTGCGATCGCGGGCAGAGTCCACCAAGAATCCATGCTTTGTTACGATACATGGATCCTATCTCGAATTTCATGGCTTCTAACCATTTGTTGGAATATGGGCCCACCATTGCTTCTCCATAGCTCATAGGTTCATTGTTGTCTAGCAACATGACCTCCAAAACGAGATGCACGTACCACTCAGAAGCGATGCGCGTCCTTGTAGATCCCTACGAGGATTCGGTGACTTGATCCGAAAACTTCATGATCACTATCATAGCTTCTACTTCAATTGGTGTAGGTGCCACGGAACAACTTCTCGTACTTGCACACACTAGTTGAAGTGATGGTTCAATAACCTCATCAAGTCTCCACCATCCTCCACTCCAACTTTCCGAGACAAACTTTTCCTTGAGAAAGGACCCGATTCAAGAAACAATCACTTTTGCTTAGGATCTGAATTAGGAGGTATACCCAACTATTTTGGGTGTCCTATGAAGATGCATTTTATCGCTTTGGGTTCGAGCTTATCAACGAAAATTTTTTCACATAAGCGTCGCAGCCCTAAACTTTTATGAAGCGACAACTTAGGTTTCTCCAAGCGCAATTGTCGTCTCAGCGAACGTGGTGCCCCATTAAAGTGAGTGCGGTTGTCTCTAATGCCTAACCCATGAGCGATGGTGGTAATTCGATAAGAGATATCATAGTACGCACCATATCCAATAGAGTGAACCTATGATGTTCGGACACACCATCACACTATGGTGTTCGGTGATAATTGTGAAACAATTTGCACAATGTCTTAATTGTGTGCCAAAACTCGTAACTCAGATATTCATCTCTATGTATCATATCATAGACATTCTATCCTCTTGTCACGAAGATCTTAAACTTCACTGCAAAATTACTTGAACCATTCGATGAATTCGAGACTTGTGTTTCATCAAGTAAATATACTCAACATCTACTCGAATCATGCAGCGAAGTAAGAACATAGCGATATTCACTTTTGCGATGCCTTTCGGCACTCATTGGTACGCCATACCAGTGTGTTACTTCCAACAAGTTGCTATCTTGTTCCATCTTCTGAAACCGAGGCTTTTAGGTCATCTTGCCCATGTGGTATGTTTTGCATATCTCAAGTGATTCAAAATCAAGTGAGTCCAAAGCGATCCATACGCATGGAGTTTCTTCATGCGTACACCAATAGACATGGTTCGCATGTCTCAAATTTTTCAAAATGAGTGAGTCCAAAGATCCATCAACATGGAGCTTCTTCATACGTTTACACCAATATGACTTACATGGCGATTGCCACAAGTAAGTGGTACTATCATTACTATCTTATACTTTTGGCATGAAAATGTGTATCCTACGATCGAGATTCAATAAACCATTTATTTAGGTGCAAGACCATCGAAGGTATTATTCAAATAAATAGAGTAACCATTATTCTCCTTAAATGAATAACCGTATTGCGATAGACATAATCCAATCCTGTCTATGCTCAACACCAAATGATAATTATTCTGGTTTAATACTAATCTTGATGGTAGAGAATTAATGCGATGTTTGATCACATCAAATTGGAAACACTTCCAACACATATAAATCGACTCTCCTTTAATAGTCTCCGTTTATTAGTAGCCTTTTATTTGAAATTACTAACACTTAGCAACCGAACGGTATCTAATACCACGGTGCTACTAGGAGTGCTAGTAAAATACACAATAACTTAATGTATATCCAATATACTTCTATCGACCTTATGACCTTCTTATCTACCAAAGTATCTAGGGTAATCTGCTCCAATGGTTGTTCCCCTTATTACGAAGCACTTAGTCACGGGTTTGGGATTCAACCTCGGGTTTCTTCACTAGAGCGAGCTGATTTGCCGTTTCATGAAGTATCCTTTCTTGCCCTTGCCCTTCTTGAAACTAGTGGTTTTACCAACCATCAACAATTGATGCTCCTTCTTGATTTCTACTTTTGCGATGTCAAACAACGCGAATACCTCAAGGATCATCATCTCTATCCTTGATATGTTATAGTTCATCACGAAGCTCTAGCGACTTGGTGGCAATGACTTTGGAGAAACATCACTATCTCATACGGAAGATCAACTCCCACTCGATTCAAGTGATTGTTGTACTCGAGGACAATCGACAGGCACAAGCTCAGCGATTGAGCTTTTTCTCCCTTAGTTTGTAGGCTAAGAAAATGGTAGAGTCTCATACCTCTTGGCGTGGTAAACTGGAAATCCTAATTTCAGCCCTCGAAACATCTCATATGTTCCTGCGACATTTTCGGCGTCTTTCGTGCCTCAACTCTAAACCGTTTAGCTGAACTATCACGTAGTTAATCAGCGTGTATATATCCGATGTTAAACATCCACAAAGCAGCGTTTGGGTTCAGCACCTTGAAAGCCCGGTGCATTAAGGACATAGCTTTCTCGCCCGCATAATCGCTACTTTCAACTTTCAACTATATTTTCTCTAGGAACATATCTAAGCGGTGGAACTAAAGCGCGAGCTTATGACATAATTGCAAAGGTCTTTTGACTATGTTCAAGATAATTAAGTTCATCTTATGAACTCCCACTCGAATAGACATCCCTCACGGTCATCTAAGTGATTACATGATCCGAAAGTCAACTAGGCCGTGTCCGATCATCCGCGTGAGTGGACTAGTCATCATCGGTGAACATCTTCATGTTGATCGTTATCTACTATCGACTCATGCTTTCGACCTTTCGGTCTCACGTGTTCGAGGCCATGCGTACTAGGCTGATCGATTAACCCTAAGTGTTTGGTGTGTGTAAATCATCTTACCGTTGTATGTGAACGTGAAGATCCATCACCCGATCATCACGTGGTGCTTAGAAGCGACAAACTTTAGCGGTGCAGTTAGGAGAACACTTCTTGAAATTGTTGTAAGGGATCATCTTATTTACTACCGCAAATCGTTCTAAGTAAACAAGATGCATAAACATAATAAACATCACATGCAATTATATAGTAGTGACATGATATGGCCAATATCATATAGCTCATTGATCTCCATCTCAGGGGCTCCATGATCATCATCGTCTTACGGCATGACACCATGATCTCCATCATCATGATCTCCATCATCGTGTCTTCATGAAGTTGTCTAGCCAACTATTACTTCTACTACTATAGCTACGGTTAGCAATAAAGTAAAAGTAATTACATGGCGTTGTTTAATGACCCCTTGCAGGTCATACAATAAATAAAGACAACTCGTGGCTCTGCCGGTTGTCATACTCATCGACATGCAGTAGAATCCTATTACAAGAACATGATCAATCTCCTTACATCACATATCATTCATCACATTCTTCTTGGCCATATCACACATAGCATACCACAAAACAAGTTAGGCGTCCTCTAATTGTTGTTTGCATGTTTTCACGATAACTGCTATGGGTTTCTAGCAAAACGTTTCTTACCTCATAAAACCACAACGTGATATGCCAATTGCTATTTACCCTTCATAAGGACCCTTTTCGCCGAATCCGTTCCGACTAAAGTGGGAGGCGGCACCCGCTAGCACCTTATGCACCAAGTGCATATCGATCGGTGGGCGTGTCTCACGTGGAAATGCGTGTAAGGTCGGTGGGCACTTCATCCACAATACCGTCGAAACAAGATTGGACTAGTAATGGTAAGCATATTGAACATCATCAGCATACAACTACTTTGTGTTCCTGCAGCAAAGAATCTAATAATGACCTAGCTCATGATGCCACTTTGTTGGGGAGCGAGAAATTCAAAATTTTTCCTCATGTCACCAAGATCTATCTATGGAGAAACTAGCAGCGAGGAAGGAGGTGCATCTACATACCCTTGTAGATCGCTAAGCGAGGCGTTCATGAGGAAACAGGGGTTGAAGAATCGTGCTGGTCGTGATCCAAATCACGGAGATCCTAGTGCTTGAGCAGACGGCACCTCCGCGTTCAACACACGTGCAGCCGGTGGCGTCTCACGCCTTGATCGGCACAGGAGGGAGAGGTTGAGGAAGACTCCATCCAACAGCCTGTGACGGCGTGGTGGTGATGGAGGCGTAGGCTATCTGCGAGCCGCCAAGCACCGCGAGAGAGGAGGAGGAAGAAGAAGAGATGCGGGGCTGCCAGCGAGAGGAGAGGTTCTCATGTGTTTTGGTGACCCTAGGCCTCTATATAGGGGAAGGGAGGGAGGCGCCTCTGGGGTTCCCACCCCTAGGCAGCCCTAGATGGGATCAGGGGAGGCGGCGGGGGAGAGAGAGAGGGCGCCCACTAGGTGGGCCTTAAAGGCCCATCTGGACCTAGGGTTCCCCTTCTCCCTTTTTTCCTCCTAGCTGCCCTTGGGCCCCTTGTGGGGCGCACCAGCCCACTTAGGGGCTGGTCCCTCACCACCCTTGTAGCCCATGCAAGCCTCGGGGTTGGTGGCCCCACTTGGTGGACCCGGACCCTCCGGTGGTCACGTTCTGATAGATGTCCTTGAAACTTTTAGGTTACCAAGCAGAACTTCCCATATATAAATCTTTACCTCAGGACCATTAGGAAGACTCCTCGTGACGTCAGGGATCTCATCAGGGACTCCGAACAACATTCGGTAACCACATACAAACTTCCTTTATAACCCTAAGCGTCACGCAGAACCTTAAGTGTAGACCCTACGGGTTCGGGAGACATCTGAACATACCAGAGGCGTTCTCCGGTCAACCAACCCGGGATCTGGATACCCATGTTGGGCTCCACATGTTCCACGATGATCTCGCCGGATGAACCCACGATGTCAAGGACTCAATCGATCCCGTATTCAATTCCCTTTGTCTAGCGGTATTGTACTTGCCGAGATTCGATCGTCGGTATCCCGATACCTTGTTCAGGTCTCGTTTCGGCAAGTCTCTTTACTAGATTCGTAACACATCATCCGTGATCAACCCCTTGGTCACATTGTGCACATTATGATGATGTCCTACCGAGTGGGCAGAGATACCTCTCCGTTTACGGAGTGACAAATCCGATCTCGATTGTACCAACCCAGACACTTTCGGAGATACGTAGTGCACCTTTATAGTCACCAGTTATGTTGTGACGTTTGGTACACCAAAAGCATTCCCTACGGATGTCAGGAGTTGCACAATCTCATGGTCTAAGGAAATGATACTTGACATTAGAAAAGCTTTAGCATATGAACTACGATCTTTGTGCTGAAGGCTTGAGGATTGGGTCTTGTCCATCATCATTCTCCTAATGATGTGATCCGTTATCGGCGACATCCAATGTCCATGGTTAGGAAGCTGTAACCATCTATTGATCAATGAGCTAGTCAGAAACTTACTAGGGACATGGTGTTGTCTATGTACCCACACATGTATCTGAGTTTCCTATCAATACAATTATAGCATGGATAATAAATGATTATCATGAACAGGGAAATGTAATAATAACTAATTTATTATTGCCTCTAGGGCATATTTCCAACAAAATTTTCCTAAGTCCCACTTATATAGCAAAGGCTTTAGTCCCGGTTCGTGGCACCAACCGGGCCCAATGCCCCCCTTTAGTCTCGGTTGGTGCCACCAACCGGGACCAAAGGTCTCTTTTCAGCAGCCCAAAGGGCGGGAAATAGAGACCTTTGGTACCGGTTGGTGGCACCAACCGGGACTAAAGGGGGGCATTGGTCCCCGTTGGTGCCACGAACCGGTACCCATGCCTCCCTTTAGTCCCAGTTGGTGCGACCAACCGGGATCAATGGCCTTGTACTGGCGCGGTGCGGTGGGAAGTTTAGTCCCACCTCACTAGTTGAGGAGTTCTGGCGCCTGTTTATAAGCGTTGATGTGCCAGCCCATTCGAACTCCTCACTATTGCAGGCCTTCTGGCCTAAACTTGTCTCTGTTCTGCCTGTGGGCCTGCTGCGGGCCTGAATCCTGGCCCAATGGGGTTTCTAGTCGTATTCAGGCCGTGGTGGCCCAGTAGGTGGCAATTTTTTTTTTCAGTTTTTTGTTTTCTTTGTTGCTTTATTTTTTATTTTGTTTCTACTTACAACAAAATACTTACATTGCTATTTTTATTTATTTTATTAAAGTTTATTTTATTTTATTTTGTTTCTACTTATTTATTTTATAAAAGTTTATTTTATTTCATTTTGTTTCTACTTATTTATTTTATTAAAGTTTATTTTATTTTGTTTCTACTTATTTATTAAAGTTTATTTTGTTTCTACTTATTTATTTTATTTTATTTTTTGCCTTTTTTATTTATTTTTATGAAAATTCTTTTTTCCTATTAATGTTTTTAACCAAAAATACTTTGATAATTTTAGTTGCATAAATTTTATATAATTTTAGTTTCAATAATACTAGAGGTTTATAAAAGCTTTTTAGTTGATTCCTTTAGTACCGGTTCTAACGCTGGCGCCCCACGAGCACCTTTACTACCGGTTTGTGGCATGAACTCGTAATAGAGTTTTTTACTTGAACTCCAGACTTTTTTTGTGTTCAAAATGCACCATTCAAGCCACATCATCAATTTTCAACCCTTTCTGACTTCATTTGTTATTTTTCATGCATTTAATGATTTTTTGAGCTATATGACCCTGAAATTCAAAAACATTTCAAATGAACTCTGGAAAGGTTGAACGTTGGCATGGTATCATCATTTCACCCACATAGCATGTGCAAAAAAGTTGAGAGGGTTATGGCAAAAACTAGATGCACTTCGTGTACAAAATGGACAATCTCTTTCAAAGTATCAGGGTTTCATATGGAAACTCATCTGTCACAAAGGGATTTCATTTTTTGAACTTATTTGAACTCCACCTTTTGTGTGTTCAAAATGCACCATTCAAAGCCACATCATCAATTTTCAACCCTTCTTGACTTCATTTGTTATTATTTTTTTGAGCTAAATGACCCTGAAATTGAAAAGCACTACAAATAAACTCTGAAAAGATTGAAAGTTCGCATGGTATCATCATTTCACCCACATAGCATGTGCAAAAAAGTTTAGAGGGTTACGGGAAAAACCGGATGCACTTCGTGTACAAAATGGACAATCTCTTTCGAAGTATCAGGGTTTCATACGAAAACTCATCTGTTACAGAGGGATTTCATTTTTTTGAACTTATTTGAACTCCAGACTTTTTGTGTTTTCAAAATAAACCATTCAAAGCCACACCATCAATTTTCAACCCTTTCGACTTCATTTGTTATTTTTCATGCATTTACTGATTTTTTTGAGCTAAATGACCCTGAAATTGAAAAGCACTACAAATGAACTCTGAAAAGGTTGAAAGTTGGCATGGTATCATCATTTCACCCACATAGCATGTGCAAAAAAGTTGAGAGGGTTACGCGAAAAACTGGATGCACTTCGTGTACAAAACGGACAATCTCTTTCGAAGTATCAGGCTTTCATACGGAAACTCATCTGTTACAAAAGGGATTTCATTTTTTCCAACTTATTTGAACTCCAAACTTTTTGTGTGTTCAAAATGCACCATTCAAAGCCACATCATCAATTTTCAACCCTTTCTGACTTCATTTGTTATTTTTCATGCATTTACTGATTTTTTAGCTATAAGACCCTGGAATTCAAAAGCATTTCAAATGAACTCTGAAAGGGTTGAAAGTTGGCATGGTATCATAATTTCACCCACATAGCATGTGCAAAAAAAGTTGAGAGGGTTACAACAAAAACTAGATGCACTTCGTGTACAAAATGGACAATCTCTTTCAAAGTATCGGGGTTTCATACGGAAACTCATCTATTACAAAGGGATTTCACTTTTTGAACTTATTTGAACTCCAGACTTTTTGTGTGTTCAAAATGCACCATTCAAAGCCACGTCATCAATTTTCAACCCTTTCTGACTTCATTTGTTATTTTTCATGCATTTACTGATTTTTTTGGAGCTAAATGACCCTGAAATTGAAAAGCACTACAAATGAACTTTGGAAAGGTTGAAAGTTGGCATGGTATCATCATTTCACCCTGAAAAAAAGTACATACATAGTTCTCATTGAACAACATATAGCTCTCTGATACGTCTCCAGCGTATCTATAATTTATGAAGTATTCATGCTATTATATTATCTGTTTTGGATGTTCATGGGCTTTACTAAACACTATATTATTTTTGGGACTAACCTATTAACCGGAGGCCCAACCCAAATTGTTGTTTTCTTGCCTATTTCAGTGTTTCGAAGAAAAGGAATATCAAACGGAGTCCAAACGGAATGAAACCTTCGGGAGAGTTATTTTTGGAACGGAAGCAATCCAGGAGACTTGGAGTAGACGTCAGGGAAGCTTCGAGGTGGCCACGAGGCAGGGAGGCGTGCGTGCCCCTGGGCGCGCCCCCCACCCTCATGGGCCCTCGTGGCTCCCCTGACCGACTTCTTTCACCTATTTATATACATATACCCTAAAAACATCGGGGAGCATAATAGATCGGGAGTTCCGCCGCCGCAAGTCTCTGTAGTCACCAAAAACCAATCGGGACCCTGTTCCGGCACCCTGCCGGAGGGGGGATCCCTCGCCGGTGGCCATCTTCATCATCCCGGCGCTCTCCATGACAAGGAGGGAGTAGTTCACCCTCGGGGCTGAGGGTATGTACCAGTAGCTATGTGTTTTATCTCTCTCTCTCTCTCGTGTTCTTGATTTGGCACGATCTTGATGTATCGCGAGCTTTGCTATTATAGTTGGATCTTATGATGTTTCTCCCCCTCTACTCTCTTGTAATGGATTGAGTTTTCCCTTTGAAGTTATCTTATCGGATTGAGTCTTTAAGGATTTGAGAACACTTGATGTATGTCTTGCATGTGCTTATCTATGGTGACAATGGGATATTCACGTGATCTACTTGATGTATGTTTTGGTGATCAACTTGCGGGTTCCGTAACATTGTGAACTTATGCATAGGGGTTGGCACATGTTTTCGTCTTGACTCTCTGGTAGAAACTTTGGGGCACTCTTTGAAGTTCTTTGTGTTGGTTGAATAGATGAATCTGAGATTGTGTGATGCATATCATATAATCATACCCACGGATACTTGAGGTGACATTGGAATATCTAGGTGACATTAGGGTTTTGGTTGATTTGTGTCTTAAGGTGTTATTCTAGTACGAACTCTATGATAGATTGAACGGAGAGGATAGCTTCGTGTTATTTTACTACGGACTCTTGAATAGGTCGATCAGAAAGAATAACTTTGAGGTGGTTTCGTACCCTACCATAATCTCTTCGTTTGTTCTCCGCTATTAGTGACTCTGGAGTGACTTTGTTGCATGTTGAGGGATAGTTATATGATCCAATTATGTTATTATTGGTTAGAGAACTTGCACTAGTGAAAGTATGAACCCTAGGCCTTGTTTCAACGCATTGCAATACCGTTTTCGCTCACGTTTATCATTAGTTACCTTGTTGTTTTTATATTTTCAGACTACAAAAACCTATATCTACCATCCATATTGCACTTGTATCACCATCTCTTCGCCGAACTAGTGCACCTATACAATTTACCATTGTATTGGGTGTGTTGGGGACACAAGAGACTCTTTGTTATTTGGTTTTAGGGTTGCTTGAGAGAGACCATCTTCAACCTACGCCTCCCACGGATTGATAAACCTTAGGTCATCCACTTGAGGGAAATTTGCTCTTGTCCTACAAACCTCTGCACTTGGAGGCCCAACAACGTCTACAAGAAGAAGGTTGTGTAGTAGACATCAAGCTCTTTTCTGGCACCGTTGCCGGGGAGGTGAGTGCTTGAAGGTATATCTTTAGATCTTGCAATCGAATCTTTTAGTTTCTCGTTTTATCACTAGTTTAGCCTATAAAAGAAAACTACAAAAAATGGAATTAAGGGTGCCTCATATGCTTCATCTTTTTAATGTCTTTCGTGAAAATTGTGCTCAAGTACTAGAAGAAGAATTACATAGAACGGTTGGCATAAAATATGTGAATGATGAGCATGATTGCAATTTTGTTAGTATGAATTCTTTGAATACCCATGATGCTAACGATATGCAAAGCCACAAGCTTGGGGAAGCTATGTTTGACGAAGATGATGTTTTTTGTCCCCCAAGCTTTGATGAGCAAATTTATTATGATGAAAGCATGCCTCCTATTTATGATGATTATTGTGGTGACACGTATGCTATAAAGAATAAAGATAACCATGAAAATTGTCATCATGATTTTAATTTTCAATTGGATTATGCTTCACATGATAGTTATTTTGTTGAGTTTGCTCCCACTACTATTGATGAGAATAAATTTGCTTATTTGGAGAGTAGTAAAATTTCTATGCTTGTAGATCATGAAAAATAATGCTTTATATGCTGGATATATTGTTGAATTTATTCATGATGATACTGAAAATTATTATGAGGGAGGAATATATGCTTGTAGGAATTGCAATAATATCAAGTTTCCTCTCTATGTGCTTAAAGTTTTAAAGTTATGCTTGTTTTGCCTTCCTATGCTAGTTGATTATTGTTCCCATAAGTTGTTTGCTCACAAAATCCCTATGCATAGGAAGTGGGTTAGACTTAAATGTGCTAGTCATATTCTTCATCATGCTCTCTTTATGTTTCAATTCTTATCTTTTATGTGAGCATCATTGAAATCATCATGCCTAGCTAGGGGCGTTAAACAATAGCGCTTGTTGGGAGGCAATCCAATTTTATTTTTGTTACTTGATTTTTGTTCCTGTTTAGTAATAAATAAATAATCTAGCCTCTGTTTAGATTTGGTTTTATGTTTTCATTAGTGTTTGTGCCAAGTAAGACCTATAGGATCTTCTTCGATGATAATTATTTGATCTTGCTGAAAAAAACAGAAACTTTCTGCTCACGAAAACAATTGTTAAAAATCACCAGAAAGTGATAAAATATTGATTCCAATTTCAGTAGATCAATAATCAAATTATCTAGGTCCTCCTATTTTGGCAGATTTTTTTAAGTTCCATAAGTTTGCGTTTGATGCAGATTACTACAGACTATTCTGTTTTTGACAGATTCTGTTTTCTGTGTGTTGTTTGCTTATTTTGATGAATCTATGAGTAGTATCGGAGGTTATGAATCATAGAGAAGTTGGAATACAGTAGATATTACACCAATATGAATTTATAATGAGTTCACAACAGTACCTAAGTGGTGATTTATTTTCTTATACTAACGGAGCTTACGAGTTTTACATTGAGTTTTGTGTTGTGAAGTTTTCAAGTTTTGGGTAAAGATTCGATGGACTATGGAATAAGGAGTGGAAAGAGCCTAAGCTTGGGGATGCCCAAGGCACCCAAAATTAATATTCAAGGACAACCAAGAGCCTAAGCTTGGGGATGACCCGGATGGCATCCCCTCTTTCGTCTTCGTTCATCGGTAACTTTACTTGGAGCTATGTTTTTATTCACCACATGATATGTGTTTTGATTGGAGCGTCAATTTATTTTGTTAGGATTTTCTTGCTGTTATTTAGGACAATTTTTTTCATCTTTTATTTCAATAAAAGTGGCATTGATAGACTTTACTATGCCTATTTTACAAGTCTTCATGTTGCGTTTGAAAACAGAAAGTTTACCGCTGTTGCAAAAATTCCCTATAAAAGTAAGAATATGATAAAATGTTGAAACTTTTGGCATATTGAGCTCTGATAAATTTCCTACAGTGTGGTAGAATTTCATAATATTTGGAATTAGGGAAGTATGATGAATCTTGCATTCTTTACAGACTGTACTGTTTTGGCAGATTGCTGTTATTTTTGCATATGTTTGCTTGTTTAATGATTCTATTTGAGGATAGGAGTATTAAATATGCAGAGGCATTTAGTATGCAATGTTGAATAATAATTTTATTGATTTGTTATAGTAGAAAATGATAAGGTTTTGCATTGGTTTATACTAACTTATCTCATGAGTTCTTGTTGAGTTTGGTGTGGATGAAGCTTTCGAGATTTAGGAAACCGTGATATGAGAGGAATTAAGGAGACACAAAAGCTCAAGCTTGGGGATGCCCAAGGCACCCCAAGATAATATTTCAAGAAGTCTCAAGCATCTAAGCTTGGGAATGCCCGGGTAGGCATCCCACCTTTCTTCTTCAACAATTATCGGTTAGTATCGGTTGAGCCTAAGTTTTTGCTTCTTCACATGATGAGTGCTATCCTTGAAATGTAGTTTTATTTTGTTTTGCTTGCTATTTGAATAATATCCCAAGATCTGAAATTCTTAAATGAGAGAAAGTCTTCACATAGCTACATAATTATTTAACTACTCATTGATCTTCACTTATATCTTTTTGGAGTAGTTTGAAATTTACTCGTGTGCTTCACTTATATCCTATGAGTAAATGGTTGAATGATTTGAATGCCATAAATCTGAGATTATATATGTTTCATATGCCTTTCCCATGGGGAGTAATGCCTTCACATATAAGAAGTAGAGGTGGTAAATTTATTGAAGGTTAGCAAACATTGTATTGGTCACTTGAACAATTCATGAAAGAATATTGAAGGAAGAGAGATTTCACATATAAATATACTCTCTTGGACATCTTCTATGATTGTAAGCCCCATTAATTATTTTCAAACCTGAGCAAATTAGTTGAAGTTGGACAAGGAAGACAACATAATGAGTTATGCTTGGGTATATTTGTATAGAAGTTATATTGTTATGGATCCTCTAACATATGGTGCTTGCTATTTAGAATCCTTTGCTAGCCAAACTATTTGTACTAAGCAGGAATACAGCTTGTGCATCCAAAATCCTCGAACCAAGTTCCTTCCATGAGTGTCCACCATATCTACCTATATGCGGTATTTACGTGCCGTTCCAAGTAAATTTGCATGTGCCAAACTCTAAACCTTCAAATAATAATATGTTTTGTATGCCCGAATCGCTCATGTAGCGACTAGGGGCTGTCAGTATCTTCCATGCTAGGCGGGTTATTCTCACGATGAGTGGACTCCGCTCATCATTCACGAGAAAATGGCTGGTAACTGGGATGCCCAGTCCTATGATCATTCACGAGAAAGTTGCTTGCTTATTTATTTCCTTCTTGTCTTGTTTATTTGTTTGCTTGTAGTCATTGCAGTTCTTTTTCCGCGGTTAGCTAGTGGCTGCAGTAACCTATTTTTGAAAACTAGGCTACAATAACCATGGGCTAATATTTACTGTAGTGACACTGGGCCTCCTACGGGCCGTAGAAACAGTGGGCCTTCTACGGGCCGTAGAAACAATGGGCCTTCTAAGGGCCGTAGAAACAATGGGCTTTCTACGGGCCGTATCATCAATGGGCCTTATACGGGCAGTATGATAACATGGGCCAATAACAGGCCGCATTATGGCCGTAAACGGGCTAGAGTTGGAATCGTCCGTTCATGGGCCGACCATAACGGGCCATCAATAGGTCGTATTTCATGACGCTATGAAAACGGCCCAACGTATTAACGAACCACAAACGGGCCGACTGTAACCACGGGCTGAATTTGGCCCACAAGCAGAAAATGACAGTAACGGGCCGTAAGTAAACAAATGCTGGAAATGAGCCCAAGAATAAATGGGCTCAGGAAAGGCCGAAAGATAACATGGGCTGGAAGCATTAGCGGAATAACGGGCCGTTAATGGGTATAAAGTGATACATTGTTCATTACGGGCCAGTTTCACCACGGGCCGTTAATGGGTGTAAAGTGATACACTGTTCATTACGGACTAGTTTCACCACGGGCCGTTAATAGGCCAAGAGTTACATAGGGCCTCATATGGGCGAAAGGCGTCATGGGCCATACATGGGCCGAAGTGAAAATGGCTGGAATCATATTGGGTGGCCCAGATGACGCTACTGGGCCTAATTCGGATAGGGCGTAACGGGCCTTGGGTTAGCGGGCTGTAAATGGGCTATATGCGAACAGACCATTAACAGGCTTTCCATGGGCCGGCCCGCCACATTTTGACCAAGTCAAACGGGCCGGTCTTTTCACAGGAATGGGCCTCTGTTGGGCCGTGCCACGTGTCGACGTATCATAGGCGCCTTCTGTCCAATGAGTGGATGACATCTGTCCCAACGATGAGCCGATACGTGTTTCCTCCAGCCAATGATGATTTTACACGTGGAAAATCCCCATTGGTCGGGGCTGTTAACGGGTTATCGGATCCAAAACCCGACCCGATAGCTTAACGTCGTTCCGTTACGGTGGATGCCACGTGTCGGTCACCCTTGACGAAAGCACTTCTGTGACGCGCGATTTATTGTAATGGAAGTGGACACTTCCGTGATGATAATTTTGGTACTGTCATGGAACACTTCTCTGACGACACGGTATGACTATCTTGATTCTGTCATAAATTTGTCATGGATGTACATGCATGACAAAAAACGCGACCTACTGTGACAAACACGTATCATCACAGAAGTGTATTTTTTTGTAGTGAGCTATGTGTTTTATCTCTCTCTCTCTCTCTCTCTCTCTCTCTCTCTCTCTCTCGTGTTCTTGATTTGGCACGATCTTGATGTATCGCGAGCTTTGCTATTATAGTTGGATCTTATGATGTTTCTCCCCCTCTACTCTCTTGTAATGAATTGAGTTTTCCCTTTGAAGTTATGTTATCAGATTGAGTCTTTAATGATTTGAGAACACTTGATGTATGTCTTGCATGTGCTTATCTATGGTGACAATGGGATATTCACGTGATCTACTTGATGTATGTTTTGGTGATCAACTTGCGGGTTCCGTAACATTGTGAACTTATGCATAGGGGTAGGCGCACGTTTTCGTCTTGACTCTCCCGTAGAAACTTTGGGGCACTATTTGAAGTTCTTTGTGTTGGTTGAATAGATGAATCTGAGATTGTGTGATGCATATCGTATAATCATACCCATGGATACTTGAGGTGACATTGGAGTATGTAGGTGACATAAGGGTTTTGGTTGATTTGTGTCTTAAGGTGTTATTCTAGTACGAACTCTATGATAGATTGAACGGAAAGGATAGCTTCGTGTTATTTTACTACGGACTCTTGAATAGATCAATCAGAAAGAATAACTTTGAGGTGGTTTCGTACCCTACCATAATCTCTTCGTTTGTTCTCTGCTATTAGTGACTTTCAAGTGACTCTTTGTTGCATGTTGAGGTATAGTTATATGATCCAATTTATGTTATTATTGTTGAGAGAACTTGAACTAGTGAAATTATGAACCCTACGCCTTGTTTCAATGCATTGCAATACCGTTTTCGCTCACGTTTATCATTAGTTACCTTGCTGTTTTTATATTTTCAGATTACAAAAACCTATATGTACCATCCATATTGCACTTGTATCACCATCTCTTCGCCGAACTAGTGCACCTATACATTTTACCATTGTATTGGGTGTGTTGGGGACACAAGAGACTCTTTGTTATTTGGTTGCAGGGTTGCTTGAGAGAGACCATCTTCAACCTACGCCTCCCACGGATTGATAAACCTTAGGTCATCCACTTGAGGGAAATTTGCTACTGTCCTACAAACCTCTGCACTTGGAGGCCCAACAAAGTCTAGAAGAAGAAGGTTGTGTAGTAGACATCACTCTCCAGAGCATCTGGTTAAACCATACATTGAAACTATGTAAAACCTTTCAATGCAACAAAAAATGCGATCATAATCACAACCAAGGTAACAATTGATCCAACGGCATAATGATACCAAGCCTCGATATGAATGACATATATTCTAATCTTTCTAATCTTCAACCGCATTGCATCCATCTTGATCTTGTGATTATAGACGACATCCGCAACACGCAACTCCAATATCATCTTCTCCTCCTCAATTTTTTTTATTTTTTCCTTCAAGTATTTGTTTTCTTCTTCAACTAAATTTAACCTCTCGACAATAGGGTCGGTTAAATTTCCGGTTCAACTACCTCCTACATAAATAAAATATATGTCACAATCGTCGGCATAATTGTCATAAACAATAAATGAACCAAATAGTTATAAAAAGATAATATATACCACATCCGAATCATAGATAGGACGAGGGCCGACGGGGGCGGATACCAAAACCATCGCACTATATAATAACAAGCAATAATAAAAGTAAGAAAAATAGACAAGTATCTATCTAAAGTACGATTTTTTTTCTTTCAGAAAGAAGATAAGAACAAGAGGCTCACCACGGTGGTGCCGGCGATGAGATCGGCGCGGGCGATCGACGGCGGGGACTGGGCGTGACGGACCGCTAAACCTAGACAAATCTCGAGAAAAATGGAGCTCGGAGGTCGAGCTTCGGGAGGAGAAAGCTTAACTAGTGTGGCTCGGGCATTTCATCGAACACCTCGTGTGCATAGGAGGTGAGCTAGAGCACCCAAATGCCCTCCCCTCGCCGGCCAGAAAAAGTAGAGCATTGTGGAGTGCTCTGCTGCGGCGATGGGGTATATATAGGCAACTCATTTGTCCCGGTTCGTGGCTGGAACCAGGACAAAAGCTCCCCCTTCTGTCTTGGTTCTAGGCACGAACCGGGACCAATGTATGTGGGCCAGGAGCGAGGACCATTAGTCCTGGTTCATGCCTAGAACCGGGACAAATGGGTCCACTAATGGGTCCAGACGAACCGGGACCAATGCCTACGAGGCCCCGGCCGACCCCCTGGGCTCACGAATCAGGACGAATGCCCCCCATGGGTCCAGGTTCGTGCAAAACCGGGACTAATGGGCTGGCCAGGCAAGAACCAAGGCCATGTTTTCTACTAGTGAGCCCTTGGATCTGAGATCAAACGGTTACATGCTAAGTTGCTGAAAATTTGCAGAATAACCCTCCAGGATAGGATATTCACCCATAGGTCTAGAATCACACCATGCAACCGTTCGATCTCAGATCCAAGGGCTCTCGTAAGCCCATATCATGGGAGAATGGAAAGCTACGTATCACCTGTAATTTTTGTTGGGGAACGTAGTAATTTCAAAAAAATTCCTACGCACACACAGGATCATGGTGATGCATAGCAACGAGAGGAGAGAGTGTTGTCCACGTACCCTCGTAGACCGAAAGCGGAAGTGTTAGAGCAACGTGGTTGACGTAGTCGTACGTCACCTCCGAGTTCAGCACACGTTCAACTCGATGACGTCCCGCGAACTTCGATCCAGTAGAGCTTCACGGGAGAGTTCTGTCAGCATGACGGCGTGATGACAGTGATGATGTTGCTACCGATGCAGGACTTCGCCTAAGCAGCGCTACGATATGATCGAAGTGGAATATGGTGGAGGGGGGCACCGCACATGGCTAAGAGATCAAGAGATCAATTGTTGTGTCTTGGCGTGCCCCTGCCCCCGTATATAAAGGAGCAAAGGGGGAGGCCGGCCGGCCCTGTAGGGCGCGCCAGGAGGAGGAGTCCTCCTCCTAGTGGGAGTAGGATTCCCCTTTTCCTAGTCCCACTAGGAGGGGGGAGGAAGGAGAGGGGGAGGAGAAGGAAAGAGGGGGCGCAGCCCCTCCCCTAGTCCAATTCGGACTAGGCCCATGGGGGGCGCGCGGCCAGCTCCCGTGGCTTCTCCTCTTTTTCCCTTAAAGCCCACTAAGGCCCATATGTACTCCCGTATTCCCGTAACTCCACCGGTACTCGGAATAATACCCGAATCACTCGGAACCTTTCCGATGTCCGAATATAGTCGTCCAATATATTGATCTTTACGTCTCGACCATTTCGAGACTCCTCGTCATGTCCCCGATCTCATCCGGTACTCCGAACTACCTTCGGTACATCAAAACACATAAACTCATAATATAAATCGTCATCGAACGTTAAGCGTGCGGATCCTATGGGTTCGAGAACTATGTAGACATGACCGAGACACGTCTCCGCTCAATAACCAATAGCGGAACCTAGATGCTCATATTGGCTCCTACATATTCTACGAAGATCTTTATCAGTCAAACCGCATAACAATATACATTGTTCCCTTTGTCATCGGTATGTTACTTGCCCGAGATTCGATCGTCGGTATCTTAATACCTAGTTCAATCTCGTTACGGCAAGTCTCTTTACTCGCTCGTAATACATCATCCATAACTAACTCATTAGTTGCAATGCTTGCAAGGCTTATAGTGATGTGCATTACCGAGTGGGCCTAGAAATACCTCTCCGACAATCGGAGTGACAAATCCTAATCTCGAAATACGCCAAACCAACAAGTACCTTCGGAGACACCTGTGAGCACCTTTATAATCACCTAGTTACGTTGTGACGTTTGGTAGCACACAAAGTGTTCCTCCGGTAAACAGGAGTTGCATAATCTCATAGTCATAGGAACATGTATAAGTCATGAAGAAAGCAATAGCAGAATACTAAACGATCGAGTGCTAAGCTAACAGAATGGGTCAAGTCAATCACATCATTCTCCTAATGATGTGACCCCGTTAATCAAATGACAACTCATGTCTATGTCTAGGAAACATAACCATCTTTGATCAACGAGCTAGTCAAGTAGAGGCATACTAGTGACACTCTGTTTGTCTATGTACTCACACATGTATTATGTTTCCGGTTAATACAATTCTAGCATGAGTAATAAACATTTATCATGAAATAAGGAAATAAATAATAACTTTATTACTGCCTCTAGGGCATATTTCCTTCAGTTCCCACTTGCACTAGAGTCAATAATCTAGATCACATTGCCATGTGATTTAACATCAATAGTTCACATCACCACGTGATTAACACCCATAGTTCACATCGTTATGTGACCAACACCCAAAGGGTTTACTAGAGTCAATAATCTAGTTCACATTGCTATGTGATTAACACCCAAAAGTACTAAGGTGTGATCATGTTTTGCTTGTGAGAGAAGTTTAGTCAACGGGTCTGCCATATTCAGATTCGTATGTATTTTGCAAATTTCTATGTGTACAATGCTCTGCACGGAGCTACTTTAGCTAATTGCTCCCACTTTCAATATGTATCCAGATTAAGACTTAGAGTCATCTGGGTTAGTGCCAAAACTGTATCGACGTAACCCTTTACGACGAACCTTTTTGTCACCTCCATAATCGAGAAACATATCCTTATTCCACTAAGGATAATTTTGCCGCTGTTCAGTGATCTACTCCTTGATCACTATTGTACTCCCTTGCTAAAATCAATGTAGGGTATACAATAGATTTGGTACACAACATGACATACTCTATAGAACCTATGGATGAGGCATAGGGAATGACTTTCATTCTCTTTCTATCTTCCGTCGTGGCCGGGCTTTGAGTCTTACTCAATCACACCTTGTAACACAGGCAAGAACTCTTTCTTTGACTGTTCTATTTTGAACTACTTCAAAATCTTGTCAAGGTATGTACTCATTGAAAAAACTTATCAAGCGTCTTGATCTATCTCTGTAGATCTTGATGCTCAATATGTAAGCAGCTTCACCGAGGTCTTTCTTTGAAAAAACTCCTTTCAAACACTCCTTTATGCTTTGCAGAATAATTTACATTATTTCTAATCAACAATATGTCATTCACATATACTTATCAGAAATGTTGTAGTGCTCCACTCACTTTCTTGTAAATACAGGCTTCACCTCAAGTCTGTATAAAACTATATGCTTTGATCAATTTATCAAAGCATATATTCCAAGTCCGAGATGCTTGCCCTAGTCCATAGATGGATCGCCGGAGCTTGCATATTTTGTTAGCACCTTTAGGATTGACAAAACCTTCTTGTTGCATCATATACAACTCTTCTTTAATAAATCCATTAAGGAATGCAGTTTTGTTTATCCATTTGCCAGATTTCATAAAATGCGGCAATTGCTAACATGATTCGGACAGACTTAAGCATAGATACGAATGAGAAACTCTCATTGTAGTCAACACCTTGAACTTGTCGAAAACCTTTTTGCGACAATTCTAGCTTTGTAGAAAGTAACACCACTATCAGCGTTCGTCTTCCTCTTGAGGATCCATTTAATCTCAATGGCTCACCAATCATCAGGCAAGTCAATCAAAGTCCATAATTTGTTCTCATACATGGATCCCATCTCAGATTTCATGGCCTCAAGCCATTTTGCGGAATCTGGGCTCATCATCGCTTCCTCATAGTTCGTTGGTTCGTCATGGTCAAGCAACATGAACTCCAGAACAGGATTACCGTACCACTCTGGTGTGGATCTTACTCTGGTTGACCTACGAGGTTCGGTATTAACTTGATCTGAAGTTTCATGATAATTATCATTAGCTTCCTCACTAATTGGTGTAGGTGTCACAGGAACCGGTTTCTGTGATGAACTACTTTCCAATAAGGGAGCAGGTACAGTTACCTCATCAAGTTCTACTTTCCTCGCACTCACTTATTTCGAGAGAAACTCCTTCTCTAGAAAGGATCCATTCTTAGCAACGAATTTTCCTTCGGATATGTGATAGAATATATACCCAATAGTCTCCTTTGGGTATCCTATGAAGATGCATTTCTCCGATTTGGGTTCAAGCTTATCATGTTGAAACTTTTTCATATAAGCATCGCAACCCCAAACTTTAAGAAACGACAACTTTGGTTTCTTGCCAAACCACAGTTCATAAGGTGTCATCTCAACTGATTTGGATGGTGCCCTTTTTAACGTGAATGCATTTGTCTCTAATGCATAACCCCAAAACGATAGTGGTAGGTTGGTAAGAAACATCATAGATCGCACCATATCTAATAAAGTACGGTTATGACGTCCGGACACACCATTACGATGTGGTGTTCCAGGTGGCGTGAGTTGCGAAACTATTCCGCATTGTTTCAAATGAAGACCAAACTCGTAACTCAAATATTCTCCTCCACGATCAGATCATAGAAATTTATTTTCTTGTTACGATGATTTTCCACTTCACTCTGAAATTATATGAACTTTTCAAATGTTTCAGACTTTATGTTTCATCAACTAGATATACCCATATCTGCTCAAATCATCTGTGAATGTCAGAAAATAACGATACCTGCCGCGAGCCTCAATATTCATCGGACCACATACATCAGTATGTATGATTTCCAACAAATTTGTTGCTCGCTCCATTGTTCCGGAGAACGGCGTTTTAGTCATCTTGCCCAAGAGGCATGGTTCGCAAGCATCAAGTGATTCGTAATCAAGTGATTCCAAAAGCCCATCAGCATGGAGTTTCTTCATGCACTTTACACCAATATGACCTAAATGGCAGTGCCACAAATAAGTTGCACTATCATTATTAACTTTGCATCTTTTGGCTTCAATATTATGAATATGTGTATCACTACGATCGAGATCCAATGAACCATAACTTTATTGCAATAAACATGATCAAATCATATTCATGCTCAACGCAAACACCAAATAACACTTATTTAGGTTCAACACTAACCCCGAAAGTATAGGGAGTATGTGATGATGATCATATCAATCTTGGAACCACGTCCAATACACATCATCACTTCATCCTTAACTAGTTTCTGTTCATTATGCAACTCCCGTTTCAAGTTACTACTCTTTAGCAACTGAACCAGTATCAAGTACCGAGGGGTTGCTATAAACACTAGTAAAGTACACATCAATAACATGTATATCAAATATACTTTTGTTCACTTTTCCATCCTTCTTATCCGCCAATTATTTGGGGTAGTTCCTCTTCAAGTGACTAGTCCTTTTTGTAGTAGAAGCACTCAGTATCAGGCTTAGTTCCAAACTTGGGTTTCTTTACTTGAGCAGCAACTTGCTTGTCGTTCTTCTTGAAGTTCCCCTTCTTTCCCTTTGCCCTTTTCTTGAAACTAGTGATCTTGTTAACCATCAACACTTGATGCTCTTTTCTTGATTTCTACCTTCACGATCTCAAAGATCGCGAAGAGCTCAGGAATTACTTTCGTCATCCCTTGCATATTATAGTTCATCACGAAGTTCTATTAACTTGGTGATAGTGACTAGAGAACTTTGTCAATTGCTATCTTATCTGGAAGATTAACTCCCACTTGATTCAAGTAATTGTATTACTCAGACAATCTGAGCACATGCTCACTACTTGAGCTATTCTCCTCCATCTTTTAGCTATAGAACTTGTTCGAGACTTCATATCTCTCAACTCAGGTATTTGCTTGAAATATTAACTTCAACTCCTAGAACATCTCATATGGTCCATGATGTTCAAAATGTCTTTCAAGTCCCGATTCTAAGCCGTAAAGTATGGTGCACTAAACTATCAAGTAGTCATCATACCGAGCTTCGCCAAATGTTCATAACGTTTGCATATGCTCCTGCAATAGGTCCGTCACCTAGCGGTGCATCAAGGACTTAATTCTTCTGTGCATCAATGAGGATAATCCTCATATCACGGACCAAGTCCGCATCATTGCTACTAACATCTTTCAACATAGTTTTTTCTCTAGGAACATATCAAAATAAACGGGGAGCAACATCGCGAGCTATTGATCTACAACATAGTTATGCAAATACTATCAGGACTAAGTTCATGATAAATTAAAGTTCAATTTAATCATATTACTTAAGAACTCCCACTTAGAAAGACATCCCTCTAATCATCTAAGTGATCACGTGATCCAAATCAACTAAACCATGTCCGATCATCACGTGAGATGGAGTAGTTTCAATGGTGAACATCACTATGTTGATCATATCTACTATATGATTCATGCTCGACCTTTCGGTCTCAGTGTTCCGAGGCCATATCTGCATATGCTAGGCTTGTGAAGTTTAACCTGAGTATTCCACGTGTGCAACTGTTTTGCACCCGTTGTATGTGAACGTAGAGCCTATCACACCCGATTATCACGTGGTGTCTCAGCACAAAGAACTTTCGCAATGGTGCATACTCAGGGAGAACACATACCTTGAAATTTAGTGAGAGATCATCTTATAATGCTACCGTCGATCTAAGTAAAATAAGATGCATAAAAGATAAACATCACATGCAATCAATATAAGTGATATGATATGGCCATCATCATCTTGTGCTTCTGATCTCCATCTCCGAAGCACCGTCATGATCACCATCGTCACCGGTGCGACAACTTGATCTCCATCGTAGCATCGTTGTCGTCTCACCAACTATTGCGTCTACGACTATCGTTACCGCTTAGTGATAAAGTAAAGCAATTACAGGGCGATTGCATTGCATACAATAAAGCGACAACCATATGGCTCCTGCTAGTTGCCGATAACTAGGTTACAAAACATGATCATCTCATACAATAAAATTTAGCATCATGTCTTGACCATATCACATCACAACATGCGCTGCAAAAACAAGTCAGACGTCCTCTACTTTGTTGTTGCAAGTTTTACGTGGCTGCTACGGGCTGAGCAAGAACCGTTCTTCCCTACGCATCAAAACCACAACGATAGTTCGTCAAGTTAGTGCTGTTTTAACCTTCACAAGGACCGGGCTTAGCCACACTCGGTTCAACTAAAGTTGGAGAAACTGACACCCGCCAGCCACCTGTGTGCAAAGCACGTCGGTAGAACCAGTCTCGCGTAAGCATACGTGTAATGTCGGTCCGGGCCGCTTCATCAAACAATACCGCCGAACCAAAGTATGACATGCTGGTAAGCAGTATGACTTATATCGCCCACAACTCACTTGTGTTCTACTCGTGCATATAACATATATGCATAAAACCTGGCTCGGATGCCACTGTTGGGGAACGTAGTAATTTCAAAAAAATTCCTACGCACACACAGGATCATGGTGATGCATAGCAACGAGAGGGGAGATTTGTCCATGTACCCTCGTAGACCGAAAGCGGAAGCGTTAGAACAACGCGGTTGATGTAGTCGTACATCTTCACGATCCGACAAATCCAAGTACCGAACGCACGGCACCTCCGAGTTCAGCACACGTTCAGCTCGATGACGTCCCGCGAACTCCGATCCACCAGAGCTTCATGGGAGAGTTCCTCAGCACGACGGCGTGATGACGGTGATGATGTTGCTACCGATGCAGGGTGCACCGCACATGGCTAAGAGATCAAGAGATCAATTGTTGTGTCTTGGGGTGTCCCCCTGCCCCCGTATATAAAGGAGCAAAGGGGGGAGGCCGGCCGGCCCTGTAGGGCGCGCCAGGAGGAGTCCTCCTCCTCCTAGTGGGAGTAGGACTCCCCTTTTCCTAGTCCCACTAGGAGGGGGAAGGAAGGATAGGGGGAGGAGAAGGAAAGAGGGGGCGCTAAGGCCCATATGTACTCCCGTATTCCCGTAACTCCACCGGTACTCCAAAAAATACCCGAATCACTCGGAACCTTTCCGATGTCCGAATATAGTCGTCCAATATATCAATCTTTACGTCTCGACCATTTCGAGACTCCTCATCATGTCGCAGATCTCATCCGGGACTCCGGACTATCTTCGGTACATCAAAACACATAAACTCATAATATAAATCGTCACCGAACGTTAAGCGTGCGGACCCTACGGGTTCGAGAACTATGTAGACATGACCGAGACACGTCTCCGGTCAATAACCAATAGAGGAACCTCGATGCTCTTATTGGCTCCTACATATTCTACGAAGATCTTTATCGGTCAAACCGCATAACAATATACGTTGTTCCCTTTGTCATCGGTATGTTACTTGCCCGAGATTCGATCGTCGGTATCTTAATACCTAGTTCAATCTCGTTACCGGCAAGTCTCTTTACTCGTTCCGTAATACATCATCCCGCAACTAACTCATTAGTTGCAATGCTTGCAAGGCTTATAGTGATGTGCATTACCGAGTGGGCCCAGAGTGTAACGCCCGGATCTGGCGCGCCAGTCCGCTACCATTCGTCTTTGCCTTGTCATTGTCATTTGCTTGTGTTGCACTTTTGCCATGTCATCATCTTCGCATTTCATATCATGTCATCATGTGCATTTCTTTTGTATACGTGTTCGTCTCATGCATCCAGGCATTTTCCCGGTCATCCGTTTTTGCAATCCGGCACTCCTATGTCTCGGCGCCCCTTTTACTCTCTTTTTCATGTGCAGGGAGTTAAACGGTCTCGGAATGGACCGAGGTTTGTCAAGCGGCCTTGGTATAGCATCGGTGAGACCGCTTTGTCAAGTTTCGTGCCATTTGGAGGTCGTTTGGTACTCAACGGTTAACCGCAACTGCAAAAAGCCTCTTTTGTTGCAGCCCAACTCCCCTTTCTAAGTGGCCCAAAACCCAACAAAATCCCATCCATGCTCTCGGTCGTTCGATCACGATCGCGTGGCCGAAAACCGCACCTCATTTGGACTCTCCTAGCTCCCTCTACCTATAAATATGTGCCTCCCCCGAAATTCGCGGATCATTCCACCCCTGAAACCCTAGCCAGCTTTTCTCACATGGCCTTGGACATGTCCATCCTCACCGGACATGTCCAGCCGCCACGCCTGTCCTCGACTAATCGGACGCTCGCCACGTCATCGTCGCCGCCGCCCAGCCAATCTCCTCCGCCACCTCGGCGCCTTCTCTCTCCTCCACCGCGCCTTGCCTTGCCGCAGGGCTCCACGGCTGCCCGCCCGGGCCTCGACACACTTGAAAGCTCGCGCCCACCCGCCTGGCCCGTCACACCTGCGCCGCCTCTACCCGAGCCAGCCGCCTCTCCCCCGCGCCTACGCCGCCCTCGCCCGGCGTAGCCGGCCTCTCGGCCGCCGCGGCGGCCACCGGCCGCTCGACGCCGCCTGCCGGGTTGCGCGCTACTCGCCGTCCGAGACCTCCCGGCCCTCGCCTCACCGCCGCCTTCCTCTCACGGGAGGAGCTCGAGCTCATGCTGCCCGTGCTCGCCCGTGCCACAGCCCGTCTCCTGCCGGCCGGCCGTTCCCGAGTCCTCACAGCCTCGGCCATGGATCCGCCTCCCCGCCACCGGATCCGGGCGGCCCCACCTCGCCGGCGCCCTCTCCCTCGTCCTCCGGCCACCATCGCGTGCATCTCCGGCGAAGTTCCGGCCGTGCCTCGATATCCGTGCGAGGGTTGACCTCTTCCCCCCTGTTTTTCTCACTAAGTCATTTATCTGCTAATACTTTGTTACATTTTCATCGCATCATAACTCTGTCATCATTGCTCCGTTTTGCGCGTGTAATATGTCAAAATGTTCGCCTCGAAGAGTAGATCATTTCATCTCATTACATCATTTTCATTTGAGCTCATCTTGATGCCCGAAATGCTGTTGGAAGAGTGCTATGTGATGTTAGTTTCGCATTTCTTATAACTTGCACTTTTGTCATTTTTGCCATGATTGATGTGTGCATCCTATGGACTTGAGTCCTACATGTGTTTTGTAATATGCCATGCCATCTTTCTAGGGGTATATTCCATGTATTTTTGTGATCTATGTGGTGACTAGCACAAGCATGCAAACTAGTTGTCTTGATGTTGCTGATTTCAGCCTTGTTTTGCTGATATTTTTATGCCATGTTAACTTGATGCTACCGAGAGATCCATGCATGTTTTGTTCTACATGTCTTGTTCTATCCGTCCATGCCCTTTTTTGCATTTATGGAGTGCCATAGCTTGAGTCAATCGAGCTCTACTTTTGCTACAAAATGTTCCTGGCAGATTGTTTACATGTTATTCAATTTTGCCAAGGTTGTTGTAGTTGTTCCTTGCATGCTATGATGTTGTTCTTGCCATGTATAGCTTCTATGCCATGTCTTCTTGCTGTTGGTTGCCTTGCCATGCCATGTATTGCTCTGTAGTGAGTGGTTCAAGCTCACCGACATGCCTACTTGTTGTTGTTTCTTCCATGTATGAATCTGTAATATGACTTGCCATGTTTACGTGGGTGCCATCATATTTTCTGATCCTTTTTGGCTTATGGTCACTAAAGGACTTTTGTTCTATGCTTTGAGTAGATTCATGCCGTGCCTTGTCTTGCTATTATAAGTTCCTGTATCATGTTGTTCGATAGCTCTAAACATTGCAACCTGATGTAATTTCTGCTAAAGTCTGAAACTGTTATTATTTGCAATCTTTCCATGTCATTTTGAGCATGTTTTAGTCATTTCTGGAGATAGCTCAGTGTTCATGTTTTGTAATGCTTTACCTGTACATCCTGCCCATGCATTTTGTTTTCATATTGTGATGCTGTAGCTTATTGTTTTGATGCTTGCAATATGCCTACTTGCTGTTTTGGACAGATTGTTGTCTTAACTTGTATAGGGTGTATGTGTTGATCCGTTGCTCCGTTTTGAGCGTGCTCTATATGAAACTTGCTTGATTTTGTATTTAGTTTCATATTATCATGTTGCATCCTTGTTTTGAGGTGTCTTCTTGATGTTTGTATGCATTTTGCATCAATGCCATGTTCAACTTGTTTTGCTCATATCTTCTAGCCCGTAGCTCCGAATCTAATGAACTTTATATGTAACTTGACTAGAATTTCGTGTAGATCATCGTGGTGCATCTTAAATTTCTGTTTAACAACTTGAACATAAAGTTATTCAGATCTGGACCTATTTCGAAATTTGCATATGAGGACTTACTGAATTGTTATATGTTGTTCCCGGCCTCATTTAAACTTGCTTTGATGTGTTGCTCTTGTTTGCATCATCTCTTGCCATGAGTAGCCTCATCTAGATTTATCATGCATCATGTTTGTTGTGCATCTTGTCTTGTTCATGTGTGGTGTGTTTACTATGTTGTGTGCTTCTTCTTGTTAGTTCTTTCGTTGCGATCGTGAGGATTCGTTCGTCTCACGCTTGGTTCGGCTTCATCCATTCGTCTTCTTCATGGACTCGTTCTTCTTCCTTGCGGGATTTCAGGCAAGATGACCGCTACTGGATCTCACTACTATCATTGCTATGCTAGTTGATTCGTTCTATCGCTATGCTGCGCTACCTATTACTGTTTATCAAGCCATCCCAAATTGCCATGTCAGCCTCTAACCTTTTTGCACCCTTCCTAGCAAACCGTTGTTTGGCTATGTTACCGCTTTGCTCAGCCCCTCTTATAGCGTTGTTAGTTGCAGGTGAAGATGAAGTTTGTTCCTTGTTGGAACATGGAGATGTTGTTCCTTGTTGGAACATGTTTACTTGTTGGGATATCACAATATATCTTATTTAATTAATGCATCTATATACTTGGTAAAGGGTGAAAGGCTCGGCCTTATGCCTGGTGTTTTGTTCCACTCTTGCCGCCTAGTTTCCGTCATATCGGTATTATGTTCCCGGATTTTGCGTCCCTAACGCGGGTCGGGTGATTTATGGGACCCCCTTGACAGTTCGCTTTGAATAAGACTTTTCGGCAAGGCCCAATATTGGTTTTACCATTTGCCTCACCACCACCTATTTTTCCCTTGGGAGTCGGCGCTCTCGAGGGTCATCTTTATTTAGCCCCCGGGCGGTGCTTCTCTAAGTCTTTGGTTCGAACCGAGCCGCTCTTGGGCCACCTTGGGGCAACTTGAGGATTGGTTTTACTCGTAGCTTTGTCTCATCCGGTGTTGCCACGAGAACGAGATATGTGCAGCTCCTATCGGAATTGTCGCATCGGGCGGTCTTGCTGGTCTTGTTTTATTGCTGTGAAATGTCTTGTAGGCGGGATTAGACTGATCGGGTCTTCCGGGGAGAAGGAATATCCTTCGTTGATCGCGAGAGCTTGTCATGGGCTAAGTTGGGACACCCCTGCGGGGTATAAACCTTGAGAGCCGTGCCCGGTTATGTGGCAGATGGGAATTTGTTAATATCCGGTTGTAGTAAACTTGAAGCAAACTCTTCTAAAATACACCAACCGGTATGCGTAACCGTGAGTGTCTCTTTTCGGGGTTGATCGAAAGGAGAACACGGTTTATGGGTTATGTCGGCGTAAGTAGGAGTTCAGTATCACTTCTTGATCATTGCTAGTTGACGACCGTTCCTTTGTTTCTCTTCTCGCTCTCATTTGCGTATGTTAGCCACCATATATGCTTACTCGCTGTTGCAGCCTCACCACTTTATCCCTTCCTTTCCCTTTAAGCTTTGCTAGTCTTGATACCCATGGTAATGGGATTGCTGAGTCCTCGTGGCTCACAGATTACTACACCACCAGTTGCAGGTTCAGGTTATGCGATGATCTTGACGCGAGAGCGATGCTTGCTTGCGTTGAGTTCTTCTTCTACTTCTTCTTCGACCAGGGGATAGGTTCCAGGTCGGCAGCCTGGACTAGCAGGGTGGATGTCGTTTGAGTTCCTGTTTATGTTTCATCCGTAGTCGGGTGTTGCTTTCTTGTGTATGATGTTGATGTATTCTTGTGGCATTTGTGCCTTATGTATGTATCCCCATCTATTATGTAATGTTGATGTAATGATATCCACCTTGCAAAAGCGTTTCAATATGCGGGTCTATCCTTGGTGGGACCTTCGAGTTCCTTTTGGATAGGGTCGCATATTGGGCGTGACATAGAGATACCTCTCCGACAATCGGAGTGACAAATCCTAATCTCGAAATACGCCAACCCAACAAGTACCTTTGGAGACACCTGTAGAGCACCTTTATAATCACCCAGTTACGTTGTGACGTTTGGTAGCACACAAAGTGTTCCTCCAGTAAACGGAAGTTGCATAATCTCATAGTCATAGGAACATGTATAAGTCATGAAGAAAGCAATAGCAGAATACTAAATGATCGAGTGCTAAGCTAACGGAATGGGTCAAGTCAATCACATCATTCTCCTAATGATGTGACCCTGTTAATCAAATGACAACTCATGTCTATGGCTAGGAAACATAACCATCTTTGATCAACGAGCTAGTCAAGTAGAGGCATACTAGTGACACTCTGTTTGTCTATGTACTCACACATGTATTATGTTTCCGGTAAATACAATTCTAGCATGAATAGTAAACATTTATCATGAAATAAGGAAATAAATAATAACTTTATTATTGCCTCTAGGGCATATTTCCTTCAATTTTCCCGACGCTTGACATGACAACGAAAGCCATTTAATTGGTCGTCGAGTAGACATGACATCTAATTGGGCCCCCATAGTACTGTGCATGAATCCATTTATCCACCAGGCAAGCCACTACCCTGCCGTTCGCACGCCCCACTCAGCATTTTTACAAAAAACCGCCGGCAGTTTGCTCCTACTCATCCACGGACGTCCTTTAACATTATGGCGGTTCGCTCCTAGTTGCCCCGTCCTTTCACATTACAGCAACTCCACTAATCGTAACCCTCCTCCCAAATCCATGGCGTCCAAAATCTCCATGATCGGTGATGAGTACAAGGTTAGAACCATCACCGGCGATGAGTTTGACGTCATCTACGCCCGTTCTTCCACGACGGTGAAAGGATGCCTTGCTTGCTTCAGACGCATGTTCGAAAACTCAATGGATGAGTGGGCCGGTGGGCTAGATGTTGAGTACACCACAGTCCTGCAAAGCGAGAAGACTCTAAAGGAGGCAGAGAAGAAGAAGCCCACCATGATCCAGGTTTGCGTGCATGACTTATGCTTGGTCTACCACATATGCCATGCCGACATTGAGTGCCAGAATTTTAAGAACTTCCTCAAGGACGGCCGAGTCAAATTCATTACTGTAGACTTTAGGAACGACAGGGATGTCCTGCATCGGATAGGCCTCGTTGTAGGCAACCCCTTCGACCTCCAGAAGAAAGGGCTGGTGCCCTCCCGTGATTAGCCTTCAATGCTGACCCTGGCAGGAGCCATGGTTCATCCTTCGTATGGTACACTGAAGAAACCTCCGTTCAAGTTTCATCATGCATGGGAGTGGAATGTACTAGATCTAGACCACATCCACTACGCTGCAATGAATGGCTACTTTGTTTCAATATCTACAAGGGTTGGATGAAGAGCAAGAGCCAAGTGTGCGGTTCAAGCAAAGAAGTATCGCATAAGAGGAAGAGGGACAAGGACGAAGTCGAGCCCGTGGACGAGGAGTCTGAGTAAGGTGGCAGTGTCGTTGCTCATGGTGGTTCTAATGCAGTGTCTACCGGATTAGTTGCTTAGTTTAATTTCAGGTGTTCTTAGTTTTATTTGAGCGGTTTGTTGTCTTTGAGCCCCAATGAGAACTATGTTATGTTCCTTCTTGTTACTTTAACTCTTCAAGACGTACATATTAGTATTTCTTATAGTTCATCTTTTAGTTGGTATAGTACTACCACTGCTTTCTTCACATTATATCGTACAATATATATGGCCAACATCATATAGCCAGCAGTTTAGTTGTCAAAGAATTTCAGGTGCTTAGTTTTATTTGAGGGGTGTGTTGTCTTTGGACACCATTATTGTGACTCAAATCTCTTTGGCCATTTTATAATGACATAAATACCGATGGACCAACATGCCAGCTCTCCCTCTATCTCACTACAAGAAATAAAGTGTGGGGCCTACTTGATCCCAACAGCGTTCTTATTTTCCTGTTAAATTATTCGCTTGGTTAGTCCTGACAAGCGGGGCCACACTTATCATTGTGAGAATCGGCATATTTTTGTCATATAACATGGTCAACAGGTTTGACGTGAAAATAACAATGTCTAATGGCATTTTTGAGCAAACATCTAACTCAATGATGACATTTTTTAGATATCTAATTGCATCTTTTATCTGGCATCTCACGGATCGATGGCATTTTTGAGTTGTTGTAACTTCTAAAGGAAAAACTGAGTAGTGATACACAACTAGTGTCATAAATAATAAGAACCCAAGAATTAAATAGGTATGCTAATTTCTTTAATATAATTTAGCACCCCATTTAAGCACGTACTAGCTTTTTTAATAGTACTATATGCATAATTTGGCGACGAGCGCTCTCTATATGTACCACCTTTTTTCTTTAATTTCATCTTGTTAGTTTTGCTCCATGGTGCAATCCATCGATACTACTACTGTACAAAAGTATACATTTTTTAAAAGGCTAGAGGGCGGGGCAGTCTAGCTTGGTCAGTTTCAAGAGAGACGAGGGCCTTTGTGATTTGACGGCTCATTACAGCTGGAAGGCGGGGCCTTGTGATTTTACCGCTCGTATAAATGTGTCGAGGACCTGAGGAGGAGCAAAGAACCGTGCGGTATACTCAAGTTTTCCACTGAAGTAGTATGACGGAGGAGCATGAAACACGGCAGCCCAGTGCCATATGGCGATAAAAAATGATCTAATTTGCTAGTCATCTTATTGTTAGCATTGTTCTATTCATGCCTCGCAGAGAACGTGACACGTGCGGCGAAACACCCGAAGCAAAAGAAGAAACACAGGAGCAAAAGAAGAAGTAATATTATCACCCCCAAAACAGAAGGAAGACGCACACACAAGTCTGGGGCGGTGCTCTCTACTACATGAAGGGTTGCTGGCCGCCGAGTCGTAACTGCTTCTTCATCGCCTCCATGACCTCCATCTCCTTGCGCATCTCCTCCGCCATCTTCTTCATTCTGTCCATGACGCGGGATTTCTCAACGCGAGTCTTCATCATCTGTTCCACGGCCGCATTATGTACCTTGACAACAGTCGGGTGCTCGATGCGGAGCTTCGCCAACTCCTCCTTCTATTCCATGACGAGGGCATGCAGCATCTTCATCAAGCAACTACTATTCTCATGTAGCTTCTTCCAGCCGGCGTTCTCCTCCTTCAGCAGGTCGAGCTCATGGCAGAGCTTCGCCTTGTCCTCCTGAAGTTGCAGGATTTTGTCGGTCGCCTTCTTCTCCGAGGCAATGCTCTTCTTTAGCAGCATCACCAAGCCGGCGGTCAACTCCCCTGCTCATTGAGCTCAGTGGGCATGTCGTCGAGGCTCTCCTTCAGCAGCTCCACCAAGCCGTGGATGAACTCCTTCTGCTTATTAAGGTTCTTATTGAGCTGATCGGGCATGCCATCGAGGGATAACAACTCCAATGCCGCCAACTCGGCATGTTCGCCTCTGCGGCTAGGGCGCTCCTGGGAGCCATCGCCTTCCCGTGAGAGATCTTTCGAGGTCTCTACGTGGCGGCGAGCCCTCTCTTTTTTTGGTTGCCGCTCCCTTGTTACGAGTAGTCTCGCCCTTGAGCTCTGCATACCGGGCATTGCAAGGATGGATGAATAAGAAGGACTTATGAGGAGGAAGGTAGAGTAATTTTCGGTTAGGTAGTTCCCCTTTTTATAACCTAAGTACTAGCACTAGTACTAAAACCTGCATAGTGGGAACACGTTCAGGTTTGGTACGTACTAGTAGGTGTGAGCAGGCTTGCATTTAATTGTAGCACTAGTACTTTGGAATGTGATGGGAACAAGGTAAAGATTAATTGATGGTTTTGGTTCGAGGCCCGAAGCGGCTCCCGATGAGTTTAGTGGAACATAAATTTCAAGTACTCCCTCCATCTCAATTTACAAGGCTTGCACATGTTTCTAGGTCATCAATGTGACTTATATAAAATAAATTGTTTAACATAAAAAATATATCATTAAAAAAAGAGTGTTTGAAGTTTGTAATGATATATTTTTCGTAATGTATGCCTCGTATTAAGTTGGTCAAATTAACGACCTAGGTACACGTGCAAGACTTGTAAACTGAGATAGAGGGAGTACTAGACTGCTCAAATGCGGTCGCACAAGTTAGTGATGTAACTGGTCGTGCATGTCAGACCAAGCCGATGCGTGTCCCTTCAGTGAGACGCAGGTCCGACCGACAGTCTGTTGTTGCGACCAACCGTAAAGTATTACGCGATGGAGACCTCTGGTTGTGCCTTCCATTGATTGTCACGACCAAGCATTCTAAAACTAGTGATAAATCAATTACCATCTTTTTCCAAATGACCAAGTATTTTCACAGGAATACAATACATATAGATGGAGTGATTGTCAAGGTTGCAAACCGACATGGCGTTACAAGTTCACAGCAGAAGAACCGACTAGGTCCTTTGCATCCTTTGGCGGGAAGGAGGGTAGCTCACCTCGCCTATGATGCATGCCCAGCGGCACCGCCGCAACTAGTCCCGGGATTTGGCTTCTCCTACCGCACATTTGAACAGTTGCACCGGTTGCTCATGCCATTGCACAGGCATGCGCGTTCTTTCGTCCACAGTCGACTCCGTGAATATGATATCTGCCATTAGCCCTAGCTCAAAATCAACACGACACTGCTAGATGCTGACATCCCTCAGCTTCTCTCCCCTGAGATCGACTTGTGCCTCCGCCTTGTGCTGCGCCAGGCGCAGCTCCTTGGAACTTCTCTCCAATCGATGCGACGCTTCCTCGATCCGAATTGCCCTTGCTGCCCACCACCTAAAACACAGCCCTGGCATGTCCTCCGGCGCCACTGATCTGTGATTCCAGAGCAATGGATCCCCTCTAAAACACATGTGGGTTTCGCTCAAAGGCGGCGATCTTTGCTGGGTCATGGCGAGACGGCAGCCATGGGATCCTGGGACCTAAGGGATTATCCATGGCGGGATCCGGTGGGCGAGGCGGGGAGGCGAGCATAGGCGCTTGGAGAGCCCTGCGAGGCTAAGATAAAGATAGTACTACTCCACTTCATTCATATTTAAATACAAAGGCCACCAACAGTAGCCCTGGCAAAAATTAATCATGTTGCATGCGTCCTGGTTTATTGGCCCCCTTTTTTTGTGCCATTTTTTATGACATGCATAAATATTATGTTACTTACAAATATAGTCAAAAATTGGCATAAAATATGAAGGAGACCAATGGAAGTACTAGCAACCCATGATTTAACTACTCGCATGCGCACAGTGGAGTAGTAATGTCTTTCTTCCGCCCTCACGTCCACTCAATTTGCATGCACTGTATTAATTGACCATCAATGAGGTGAAGGACTTTACACGCATCAAATTATCACATGGGGTGGATCTTCGTACAAAAATGCCCCCCCCCCCGTGTGAGTGCGTGCGTGGCGTGCGTGCACATCTTCGCTTCGTGCATGTACCGCCAGTGTGGCTCAGAGAGGACGAGTACATTCTTCTAGAACAAGCAGCACATCACTGTGATCAATCCACACAAGGAGGTCGCGACAAAACCTCCACATGTGCCATGTGGCTTCATGAACTATAAGAGAGACATTGTGTAACGTGCCATTGGAATTCTAATTTACGTGTTTTGCACATACTCGAAGTACTAGTAAGGTACACGTGCATGGCACGCATCAGATTTGGCAACCAAATTATGAATAAATACCACACTATAGCATGTAAGTCTGAGTCATATATGCCTGATGCAGACCTTCATTTAATTCTTATAGTTCATCTCATTCAAAATAAATTAGTTTTTATAAAAAAACTAGGGCCTTTTTGATTTGTAGGATTTCCAAAACGCGGGAATAGGAAATACAAGGGATTATAGTGGAATGTCGTCTTGAATCCTACAGGATTGTACGAGTGTTTGATTGTGCATAGAAAAAACGCAGGATTCTTTCAAAGATGTTTGAGTGGATGGGGTGTTTCCTATGAAATCTAGTGCAAATGAATCCTATGGAAAAATTCCTATGGTTTACAATCCTACGAATCGAACAACCAAGATAGGAAACATTCCTAAGGATTAGAATCCTCCAAAATTTCTTTGAGAATCCTTTGAATCAAAGAAGCCCTTAATCTATTTTATGATTCGTGGAATTGTGCGTTGTAAAGCATAAAGTAAAATAATTGGCAATTCAACTAGAAAAAAAGTTTGGGCAGTTATGATACGGAAGATTCTAGAACAAAGGAGAAGCACTTGTGTTTTGAGGTTTGTGCATTATGCTTAAGTTCAGCCATGGAGTCTGCTAGATTGTACATGTGGCAAAATCTGGTGGGGGGATAGTAGATGGTGCGAGGGGCCAAGTGGAGGGAGACTATGAAGGAGTGCACAAGTGCGAGATTGATATTTAAAGAGAGGGGGCGAGAACGTGCGCCGTTGCGCGCAGTGGCGGAGCCATGAAAAATAAATGAGCTAGGGGGCCAAGCATTGCTAATCCTTTACGAGGAGGGCCAATTCATCAACTTAAACCATTTTACCAGCAATTGTCTAATGATCACATTCATATTAGCCTCGATATATAGTGATGTTAGGGGGGCAGGGCCCTTGTTGCCCCCTGTCTTCGCCACTGTGCGCGCGTCTGAGAGATGAAGCGGAAGGCATGGATGATGAGAGGGGGACATTGGATATATAATTAATGTGTGTGTATTAGCTATGTAATCCTATATAGAGAGGTATAGATTGATCGATGTGGACGTGGCAAAGAGGGTGAGACCTCAATAGATATATAGATTGATCGGGTTGTGTGGGAAACTGTGAAAGATCTAGCTATATATATAAACACACACACATAGAGGAACACCGATCGTTGCGCATGCACGTGAGAGATAAAGAATGCCCGATATGATGGAGAGGGGGAGGTGTGTGTGTGCATCCATGGGAGACCGACCTGAAGAAAAAGATTGCATGTGTGCGATGGATAATGCCGACTGGTACTGTGTGTGCATGCATGCACGGGAGAAAGTTAGTGGTACAATTATAAAAGAGAAGACGACTGTGTGGGTGTAAAAGACTAGGTGAGGTCATAATCAATGTAAAGTTGAATTCAAATATTTGAATAAGAGATCATGATGTTTGAAACCCATGCATGCATGCATGAATATAACTGAGATATGCGCGGTGTGGTTTGGAAACGAGCATGTTGTACTGTATACACATTGAACAAGGTCAGACTGATTTGAATTTGAGATATCGATGGCAGACATCGTTTGGCCACATTGCATCCGTGCATGGACACACTATTCTAATTGGAGATGATGGGTGGCTTTCTCATCACATATCTATATCTATACCCCTATATATATTATATATTCTATATTTTTTATATAGTGTGCGAATAACTTTAACTTTGAAAGATGGTCGTTGGATGAGGCCAATCCGATGGTGCAGAGATGGCAAATTTGAGCACTACTGGCCGTTGGATATCATCTAGATTCCACCAGATTTTGCCACATGTACAATCTAGAAGACTCCATGGTTGAACTTAAGCATAATGCACAAACCTCAAAACACAAGCACTTCTTCTTTGTTCTACAATCTTCCGTATCAGAATTGCCCAAATCTTTTTCTACATGATTTGCCATTATTTGTTTCTACTTTATGCCTTACAACGCACAATTCCATGAATCTTAAAATAGATTAGCTTTCTTATAAAAACTAGATGATTTTGAATGAAATGAACTATAAGAATTGAACGAACATCTACATCATGCATATATGACTCAAAGCTTACATGCTATAATGTGGTATTTATTCATAATTTGGTTGCCAAATCTCATGCGTGCAATGCACATGTACCTTACTAGTATAAATGGTGTTTGTGTGTGTGTTGTGCTTGTTAAACACATTGTATGTAGTATATCATACATGGTTTAGATTCCGAACATCTAGCTAGAGCATACATGTACTATGATTTGAATTCAACATAAAATGAATACATAAATTTGAATTTGAGATCGTATGTACATGTAGTTCGTATTTATATAGGAATTTACTTCTCCTATATTCATGTCATGTGTTGTGAAGATAATATTTAGATGGTTGTATAACAAACCCGAGTACAATCCCATTCAAACAGGGAAAATGTACTCAAATTTAGTCCATATGCTAGACAACACACATTGTTTTTTATTGTTGAGGGAAGTGCAAATTGTTTTGGTACTGTACACGTTATGTTTGTTGTCCTGATTTTTTTAGTTTTTTTGTTGTATTTGAATGCATTTCTAGTAATATAGTAAAACGGGACATGGCTCTCTCTAGTGATGAGGTGCGAATTGTCTTTTTTTTGGTACACGTTAAGATTGTTCTCCCGAAATTTCAAGCCGCGCCTTGTTATGCCGAAATTCCAAGCTAGTGTCTCTTTCTATCGTGTTGCGAAACTCCCGCCTCTTCAACCCGCGCCTTGTTACCCCGAAATACTTAAGATATATAATTGTCTCGTTGTGCTCCGACAACTCCCTCCATATCAACCCGCGCCTTGCTATTCCAAAATTACAACGCGCGCGAAAACTCCCACCTCCTGTGAAATCCCGACACGCAAAATCCCCGTGATCCCCCTGAACCGAAAGAACTGCCTAGGTCAAATCGGTGGGGGTACTTTCATAACTTACCCCACATTTCGAACAAGCGCGTCCCTAAGCCATGGTTCCCCATTCCCATCCCATCCGCCCACCCATTCGTACACCGAGGCCACGAAAACCCGTGAAGCCCCACACCCTCCTCCGTCCGCCACCCTGCCGGAGCCTCTTCCCCGACGATGTCATCCACAGCAACACCTCGACGTCCCTCATCCATCGTACCGGATGAGGATCCGTCATCGATCTCGTCGTCCCGCCGGTTCAGCCACCCTGCCCTCCACCTCCAAGGAGCTGCCCCGATGTTCCCCTCGTCTTTCGCACCACCTCCATTCCCACAGCGTCGTCTCCACCTACACCATCGGAAGAGCATCATCATCACCGTTTCCTCGGATGAAGCTGAGGCCTAATCGGCGCCACCAAAGAGGTTGTACACTAATCGCCGCATTTTCTTCTTGATTTGATCTCACGGTGCTGCCGGCGCTCGATCCCGAGCCGACACGGCGCGGCTCCATACACGGCGGCGTCGCCGGCCACTTCCTCCATGGTGTCGCTTCCTCGGCGGTGACGTCCACATCAGTAGGAGCTACTGCTACTTTAGCTCTCGCTCTCGCTGTTGCTCTGCTCTTGCTCTCGGTCCCCTGCTTCGTCTGCTCTTGCTATTGCTCTTGCTCTTACTCGCGCTGTTCGCTCTTGCTCTTGCTTGCGATGCTGCTCCGATTTAGCTACACTTCAGTCGACCGAATCGACTTTTGGGTCAGTCGATTTTCAGGGGGTGGGAAGGCTCGCCGGAGTTAAGGAAGAACCAGCCGCAGCAGGGAGGGGGGCTGACCGGAGAGGTACCCACTATCTATCTTAGGGTTCAGGGTAAGGGCGATGGTCGGCGGCGGTGGTGGGGCGGTTGAGGGAGTCCTAGACTAAGGGGTCCTCAGGCGTCCGACCTGCTATCTATGGGCCGGACTGATGGGCTATGAAGACACGAAGACCAAAGACTATACCCGTGTCCGGATTGGACTCTACTTGGCGTCGAAGACAAGCTTGGCGACCGACTATGAAGATTCCCTCTTATGTAACCGACTCCATGTAACCCTAGATCTCTCCGGTGTCTATATAAACCGGAGAGCAAAGTCCGGATAGGATAGATTCATTATCATATACTCATAGGCTAGACTTATAGGGTTTAGCCATTACGATCTCGTGGTAGATCAACTCTTGTAACACTCATATTCATCAAGATCAATCAAGAAGGAAGTAGGATATTACCTCCATAGAGAGGGCCTGAACCTGGGTAAACATTGTGTCCCCCGTCTCCTGTTACCATCGATCCTAGACACACAGTTCGGGACCCCCTACCCGAGATCCGCTGGGTTTGACACCGACATTGGTGCTTTCATTGAGAGTTCCACTGTGCTGTTGACGAAAGGTTTGATGACCCCTTCAATTGTCAATAATGACACTATCCAGGGAGGGACCTTCCTCCCCGGACAGGTTTTTGTGTTCGGCGGCTTCGCACTTCGGGCCAACTCGCTTGGCCATCTGGAGCAGATCGATAGCTACGCCCCTGGCCACCAGGTCAGGTGGAAGCTTGAACTACGTCGCGGATATCTGTGGAGACTTGATCTTTGAGGGATTTGAAACCGCGGCGATCGCTCCCCCTTTCTCCGATGAACATAAATTAAATCTGTCATCGGAGCACACCCAGGAGATGGATCCTGTTGCTGCAACGGCCTCAGTACCAAAGCAGATCATCCCCTCTGAGGCCATAAAGTCCGCGGTGTTGAAGCCGCACACGGACTCGACATCCTGCAATGCTGGCGTCAATGGAACTCCAGACTCGTCTCTGGCTACATGTTCCGGATCAAGTGCGCCTGTGGACACCGAGCTGGACCGGTTATCGATGTTCGAATTTAGCGCCGCAGACATCTTCCAGCATTCACCTTTGGGTGACATACTAAATTCTTTGAAGAACTTGTCCTTGGAGGAAGACTCGCAGCCAAACTATGTTCAGTTCGAGCTAGAGGCGGACGACGAGGAATTTTGCTTCCCACCCGCCACCCACTTCATAGCCACCGTCGATGACTTAACCGACGTGCTTGACTATGGCTCCGAAGACATCACCGGTATGGACGACGATGCCGACAATGAACAAGGCCAAGACCCGCCATTCAATGGACGTTGGACGGCCACCTCTTCGTATGACGTATACATGGTTGATACACCCAAAGGATCTGGCGATGACAGAGAAGAGACATACAAGAATAAACCTTCCGAGACGCATTCCAAGCGCCGACGCCCCAAACGGGGTTCTAAGCCTCGCCGCTCAAAATATAGCAACACTGGTGAAGGAGTCCTGGATTAGGGGGTCCTCGGACAACCGGACTATATCCTTTGGCCGGACTGTTGGACTATGAAGATACAAGATTGAAGACTTCGTCCCGTGTCCGGATGGAACTCTCCTTGGCATGGAAGGAAAGCTTGGCAATACGGATATGTATATCTCCTCCCTTGTAACCGACTCTGTGTAACCCTAGCCCCCTCCGGTGTCAATATAAACCGGAGGGTTTAGTCCGTAGGACAACAACAATCATACCATAGGCTAGCTTGTAGGGTTTAGCCTCTACGATCTCGTGGTAGATCAACTCTTGTAATACTCATATCATCAAGATCAATCAAGCAGGAAGTAGGGTATTACCTCCATCGAGAGGGCCCGAACCTGGGTAACATTGTGTCCCCCGCCTCCTGTTACCATCCGCCTTAGACGCACAGTTTGGGACCCCCTACCCGAGATCCGCCGGTTTTGACACCGACATTGGTGCTTTCATCGAGAGTTCCATTGTGCCGTCACCATAAGGCTTGATGGCTCCTTCGATCATCGGCAGCGATGCGATCCAGGGTGAGGTTTTCCTCCCCGGACAGATCTTTGTATTCGGTGGCTTCGTACTGCGGGCCAACTCGCTTGGCCGTCTGGAGCAGATCGAAAGCTACGCCCCTGGCCATCAGGTCAGGTTCGGAAACTTGAACTATATTGCCGACATCCGCGGAGACTTGATCTTCGACGGATTCGAGCCCATGTCAGGTGCGCCACACAATCACGACGGGCATGACTTAGCTCTGCCATCCTATAGTGTTCGGGAGATCATACCTGCAACTACTCCGGCCCTCTATCCGGAACAAACTGCGCCATCCGAGGACGGGTGGATGGACCCCGCCACGAGGGCCGCACACTCGGTGGCGATAGAGCCGAATACTGACTTCACCTCCTCCGAGACCCGTGTTGCCGAACCATTGGATTCGTCCCCGGCCATGGACTCCGAGCCGCCTGCGTCCGTGCCTATCGAATCCGATTGGGCACCGATCATGGAGTTCACCTCCGCGGATATCTTTCAGCACTCGCCCTTTGGCGACGTGCTAAACTCGTTGAGGTCACTCTCCTTGTCAGGAGAACCTTGGCCGAACTATATCCGGCTAGAATGGGATGCGGACGACGAAGAAATTCACTCCCCACCCATCACCCACTTAGTAGCCACTGTCGACAATTTAACCGACATGCTCGATTTCGACACTGAAGACATCGACGGCATGGACGACGATGCAGGAGAGGAACAGGAACCATCACCCACAGGGCGCTGGACAGCCACTTCATCACATGACATATACATGGTGGATACACCCAAAGAAAACAATGACGAGGAACGGAAGGATGGAGCAAAGGATAGCTCCCTCGAGAAGCAACCAAAGCGACAGTGTAGGCGCCGTTCCAAATCCCGCCTCGGCAAAAACAACGATAACAGCGCAAGGAAAAATAACACCCCGGTCGACTCCAGAGGAAACGACGACCACACGGACCCAGCGACAGAGCACGACGAACCAGCGAACGGCGAACATAGTACGGAGCCGCTGTTTGATCAGGACGACACCGAGGATAAAGCTAGTCCACCTCTCTCCGGAGAGGAAAACAGTCTGGACGACGATGCACACATCAACCCGGAAGGGCACTTGGAACAAGAGAACCTCCGCAGAAGGATTATTGCCACCGCGAGGAGTCTGAAGAAGAAGAGGAAGCAAAGGCTTAAGGCCGCGCAGAATACGCTGAACAGTAGATGGAACAAAGTGCTCGACAATGAAGAAAAGTATGGTGGTAGTTACCACACAAAGAGCTATCCAAAGCGCAAGCTGTTGTCTGAATTCGATGATGAGGCCTTAGACCCCACACAGTCGAAAAACAAAATGGAAGACCGGTCGGATCGACCACCTCGTGGCCGCGATAGAGCGGCTAACAAGGCCGCACATAAGTCAGCACATGATTCACGTGAGGACTTGCATCAGAAGGCCGGCGTGACCAGATCCATCTACGGATCTAGGAAGCGCGCTCCAGCGCACAACCAAAACCGAACACTACAACCGTCAGAACGCCATGACACATCCAAATACAGGGGTGCCGCACACCCCCTATGTTTCACCGATGAGGTGCTGGATCGCGAATTTCCAGAAGGATTCAAACCCGTGAACATAGAGGCGTACGACGGAACGACAGACCCTGGGGTCTGGATTGAGGACTTTATCCTCCATATCCATATGGCTCGCGAAGACGATCGCCACGCCATCAAGTACTTGCCCCCCAAGCTGAAAGACCAGCTCGGCACTAGCTGAAGAGCCTCCCCGAAAATTCACTTGGAAGTTGGGAGGAGCTTGAGGATGCTTTTAGGGCTAATTTTCAAGGGACCTATGTCCGACCTCCGGATGCAGACGATTTAAATCATATAATTCAACAGCCCAGAGAGTCAGCCCGAAAGCTTTGGAACAGATTTCTCACTGAGAAGAACCAAATCGTCAACTGCCCGGACGCCGAAGCCTTAGCAGCTTTCAAACACAGCGTCCGAGACGAATGGCTCGCTAGACACCTAGGTCTAGAAAAACCGAGAACAATGGCAGCCCTAACAAGCCTCATGACCCGCTTTTGCATGGGCAAAGATAGCTGGCTAGCCCGTAGTAGCACGAACGACCCAGGCACATCCGAAGTCAGGGATGGCAATGGAAAACCACGACACAGTAAAAGCAAGCGTCAAAATAACGAAGACAGCCCAGACAACACGGCGGTAAACGCCGGATTCAGGGGCTCTCGACTCGGTCAGCGGAAAAAGCCTTTCAAAGGCAGCAGAGATGGACCGTCTAGCCTAAACAAGATTCTAGACAAATTATGTCAGATTCATGGCACCCCCGATAAACCTGCAAATCACACCCACAGAGAATGTTGGGTCTTCAAGCAGGCCGGTAAGCTAAACGCCGAACACAAGGGGAGGGAGAAACCAAGTGAAGACGAGGACGAGCCTCGCCATCAAAGCACTGGGGGACAGAAAAAATTCCCACCAGAGGTCAAAACAGTGAACATGATTCACGTGACAAAGAGGAGAAGCAAACATGCACTCCAAGACACACACGCCATAGAGCCCATCACTCCTAAGTTCAACCCCTGGTCGGCCTGCCCGATCACTTTTGATCCCAGGGATCACCTGACAAGTATCCGGCACGGAGGATTGGTTGCCTTGGTGTTAGACCCAATAATCAACGGATACCATCTCAGACGAGTCCTTATGGACGGCGGTAGTAGTCTTAATCTGATATATCAGGACACAGTCTGCAAAATGGGGATAGACCCGACAAGAATCAGCCACAGTAATACTACCTTTAAGGGAGTAATACTAGGCCCAGAGGCCCGCTGTACGGGCTCTCTAGTACTAGAGGTTGTATTCGGTTCTCCCGACAACTTCCGAAGCGAAAAGTTAACCTTCGACATCGCTCCATCCCGAAGTGGCTATCAAGCACTACTCGGAAGAGCAGCTTTTGCTCGTTTTAGTGCAGTACCGCATTACGCTTCTCTTAAGATTAAGATACCCGGTCTACGTGGCATCATCACAATTAGCGGAAATATCGAGCGTTCCTTACGCGTGGAAGAATGTGTGGCGGCTTTAGCAGCCGAACACTAAATGGCCTCTCCAACCAGAATAAACGACCGGTCGTCAAGACCGCGGACACGGCTAGACGAGTCCGGCACATCACTAGCTGTAACAACGTAGATAAACCTGAGATTGGTTTGATGGATATACCCCTATAGGCGGTACCAGGGGCTTCCCGCATGTAAAAGGACTACAGTTTGGCTCGACCTTACTTATCTTGAATTTTAATGGTTTATTGAGAATAACCAATTTTGCGCACGACAACTTTCACCTAAGTTCTTCTCTTTTACAGATGGTAATCGTGCTACACCCTTCCAGGATACGGCACAACGGAGACACAGGCGCAGACGTGCAGCAGGGCCCCGCTCAAAGGTTTCTTTTTAGATTAAGACCCTGCGTAAACCTTTTTTACTGTCTCTTGTTGCTTCACATCCTCCGGATACTCAGCATAACCGAGAGCGATGCTAACGTTATCGGCATTTCGCCACGTCAGAATGATGCACGTACCTGGACACTCAGGGATCATTATCAAGGGCGTTATTCAGCCCGGTATATGTTGTAAAGACCGAATACCTTAGGGAGTGTTCGGCATCGCGAGTTTGGCCTTATATGCATCAGCTCCGAATCATGTCTTTGGTCAAATGTTGGGTTTTCCCGACTCCCGTATTTTGCTACCTTACGTTCCGCTCCATCGGCTAAGGTGGCACCGGGAGAACTACTGCGATTGTGCCCTGGTTCATCCGGACGAGCACCTCAGTAGAGAAAGCCGAAAACTGACTGTCATGATAAAGCGCGAGACTGGTCGGCCACTCGATGACTTAGCAGAATCTTCGGGATTCCTCCGCATTAACGAAGGGCCGTTTCCCGGTCATGTATGTACGCGCCCTGTATTCGGATGATAGCGGAGGTACCAGGGGCTATATAGTAGTCCCACCGTCAAACTCCTATGGCTAAGTGAAAGTGTTAAAGCAATATAGTCTGATTGCCTCGTTCGCTGCGCTATCACCTCCTTAATGGACCAAGACATTGGATCAAGTGTGAATAAGCGTTTTTTGCAAACACCCCTGCATTATATGCGTGGGGCCTGAAGCCGACGACTGCAAACTTTCAGGTTATATACATATATACATAAACGGCCGCACAGGAGGCATCATAATACTTTCATGCAAAAGTATAAACACAGCCTTTATAATTTAATAGCATTACAATCGGGATACTGTCACTTGAACATGATACTCTTCGAGCACTGAGCCTCTATTACACGAGCGCCCTCTAGGACTTCTTCAAAATAGTGCTCGGCCGGGACCTAGCCTGTGGCCGGGCCTCGGGTTGCAATAGTGGTGGCCTCCATCTCCGCCCAGTATGTCTTAACACGGGCAAGAGCCATCCGCGCACCTTCTATGCACACCGACCTCTTTATAGTGTCAATTTGCGGCACAGCGCCAAGGAATCGTTGCACTAGACCAAAATAACTATTCGGCCTCGGTCCCTCAGGCCAAAGGTGATCCACGACTGACCTCATAGCAAGTCCGGACAACCTATGGAGCTCGGCCCACTCATCCATTTGTTCATTTAACAGCAGCGGACACGTTGGAGTGCTGAACTGTGACCAGAACAATCTTTCCACTACATGATCTTTCGGATCTTTGAAAAACTTGGTCGCGTCAGCGGCACTCGCTGCCAAATCCAGGTACGCGTCTGTAGATCTCCATAATTTATCCAGAGGGGCATACTTCGGGTCTCCAAACCTCGTCCGCAACAAAAAGGGCTTCCCAGCCGCGATATCTCCGGCTTGATGGAGTTCCTCCTTCGTCGCTCTGACTTGCGAGCGGGTTTCCTTGGCCGCTTCCATGGCCTCCTTCAGGTCCGCCGCCTTCGCTTGACTTTCCTTTTCAAGAAGCTCATACCGGTCGGTGGCATCTTTCAGCTCAACAGCCATCTTGGCTATTTTCTCTTTGCTCTAGCAATGTGCAGCCTGTTCGGCCCTTAGCTCTTTGACCGCCTTCAGGGCGGCCGCATCACTCTTCCTAGCTTGTTCTTTGGCCCGGGCAAGTTTTGCCCGAAGGGTCTCCACGGTGACAGCTCCATCTGCAGTCACATCATATTATAGATACTAGCATCATGCTCCTCTTAATATGTGTTGATCATAGGAGAATACATACCCTGTGCCTCGTCAAGCCGCTTGTTTACAAGCACGATGTCGGCATCTGCCGCATCAAGTTGCCGCTTCAGTTCGGCACACTACTAGGGAAAACCTTATACACAGAAATTTAGCAACAACGCGGTCAAAAAAGGGCGCTAGTGCTATATAGCAGCAGCGGTTGAAAAAAACCGCGCTGCAGATACAATTGTAGTAGTAGCGCGTGTGACCGTAAAAGCACTACTACTAAAATTCCCATTGGTGGAACGATAGGCTATGCATAGCAGTAGCGGGCTTGGAGGAAGCGCGCTACCGCTAGGGCATGAGTAGCAGCGTGTTTCCCAAGAAGAGCGCTACTGCTAATGGAAATAAAATAAAATGAAAAACAAATAGAAAAGTAAATGAAAATGAAAGAAACAGAAAAAGGAGAAAGAAAAAAAATAAAATGTAAAGCAAAATGAATGAAAAAGCGAAAAAACAAAGAAAGGCATAGGCAGAAGGCGTGTGTTCGTAAGAGGCGCTATAGCTAACGTAGGCTGCAGCGCTTCCTAGACCCCGCTATAGAAATAGAAAAGGAAATGAAAAAGGAGAAAATTACATAGCTATAGCAGTAGCGCTTTATAAAAGCGCTATAGCTACATTAGCTATAAGCGCTGCTTTTGAAACGCTGCCGCTTAATTTTGACTTAACCAAAAACCGCTTCCCGCCACCACTTGCCCCAAATCTCTCGACCCACCCGCCGCCATCTCCCGGCCGATTCATGTCGCCTCACTTCGCTGCCTCCTCGCCGACGCCGACGCCTGAGCCACCAGAGTCGGCGCCGTCGATGCCACCGAGCCGCCTAACGCCATGGAGCCGCTGCCCTCATCAATCGCCAATGAGCCGCCGGCCGACGCCAGTGATCCTCCTCACCACAATTGCCTCCCTCGCCGTCACCGGAGACGCCCTGCCTCCTCGCCACCACCGAGCCATCCTCTGAAGCCCCCACCCTCCTCTCTCTCTCTCTCATCATGCATAGGTTAATTATCTAGGTTATTTAGGCAAAAATTTAGTTAGGGCTTTGACAGAGAACTAGTCAGGTTAACTAGTTTAAATAGGTTAATTATCTAGGTTATTTAGGCAAGTTTTATTTTAAAGATGATCCCTTCCTAGACTTTTATGTTGATTATATCTTTTCATTGAAGTGGTCATGTTATATCTTTTCATTGAAGTGGTTCGACTGTGCCCAAGTGGCTTTGTTGTTTAAATGAAGCTGAGTGGCCTATATATGTTTTGCCGGAATGTTGATTCATTTCCGTTCCGCAAATTTCAGGTTCTCGATTTGTCCACTTTTTAGCAAAGGTCATGCCGAAATTTTCCGTGAATTTCGGCATGACTTGTGCTACAAACTAGGACATATCGATTGCCCGGGATTTGCCGCACCAGGAAGGAGTCAACGCTCCTGCAAAACAATAGGCCTTTTTTATGTCATTATTCATTTTATTAGGTCTAGAATTAATTGACTAGATTTAATCATAGGAAACATGGCTAGCAACGATGGAGGACAGGGTTCTGGTGATTGCGACGACGTCTACCGGGCGGTAGACGAATTTTTTAGCCTTACCAACGATCAACCGATGTTGTTGCTGGGCCCACCGGTGGCATCAGGGACTGAGACCGACACGCATACCGGTGCTGAGACTGAGACCGGCGCTGAGACTCAGACCGGCGTCAAGACCAGCGCTGAGACTCAGACCGGCGTCAAGACCACCGGTTCGCCCTGCTCTATGGCTGGGTCTGTATGGCTGCTTTCTCTGTCGAGGTGGGGTTCAGAGTGGCGCTTATGCTGCCGCTTTCATTGCTTTTCGAGGGAACGATCCCTCATTGCGTCACTTTGTTCCTCGTCATCGTTTCCTTTAGGTGTATCCACCATGTATACATCGTGAGATGGGGTGGTTGTCCAGTGGCCTATAGGCGCTGGTTCCTGTTCGTCTGCTACATCGTCGTCCATACCATTGATGTCTTCGGAGTCGAAGTAGAGCATGTCGGTTAAATCATCGACAGTGGCTACAAAGTGGGTGGTGGGTGGGCTTTGAATTTCTTCGTCGTCCGCATCCCAACCATGCCGACCATAATCCGGCCAGGGCTCTTCTGATAAAGAGAGAGACTTTAGTGAATTCAGGATGTCGCCGAAGGGCGAAGTCGAAAGATGTCCGGGCGGTGAACTCCATGATCGGCGCCCAATCGGATTCGATTGGCGGTAGCGCGAAGGTTCGGAGTCCAGAGAAAAGTCCGGCACCTTGAGTCACGAGCTCGCAAAGGACAAGGCTGGTGTTCGGCTCGATCCGCCATAGAGATTGCAGCCCGAGGCGGTGTCCAGCCACCCATCCTCGATTGACGCGATCGGCTCCGAGCTAGAGGTCGGAGCGGACATCTTGACCTCCGTGGCAATCGCTCGGCGTGAGCTAGATCATGCCCATCGTGATGATCGGCGCTTGGCTGTGGCTCGAACCCGTCGAAGATCAAGTCTCCGCGGACGTCAGACGTGTAGTTCAAACTTCCAAATCTGACCTGATGGCCAGGGGCGTAGCTTTCGATCTGCTCCAAATGGCCTAGCGAATTGGCCCGCAGTGCAAAGCCGTCGAATACGAAGATCTGTCTGGGGAGAAAAGTCTCACCCTGGACCGCATCGTTGTTGATGATCGGAGGAGCCATCGGGACTAAAGATGATGACACAGAGGAACTCTCAATGAAAGCACCAATGTCGGTGTCAAAACCGGCGGATCTCGGGTAGGGGGTCCCGAATCGTATGCGTCTAGGCGGATGGTAACAGGAGACAAGGGACACGATGTTTTTACCTGTGTTCGGCCCCTCTCGATGGAGGTAAAACCCTACTCTCGCTTGATTAATATTGATGATATGGGTAGTACAAGAGTAGATCTACCACGAGATCAGAGAGGCTAAACCCTAGAAGCTAGCCTATGGTATGATTGTCGTTCGTCCTACGGACTAAAACCCTCCGGTTTATATAGACACCGGAGAGGGTTAGTGTCGGTGTCAAAACCAGCGGATCTCGGGTAGGGGGTCCCGAACTGTGCGTCTAGGCGGATGGTAACAGGAGACAAGGGACACGATGTTTTTACCCAGGTTCGGGCCCTCTCGATGGAGGTAATACCCTACTCCTGCTTGATTAATATTGATGATATGGGTAGTACAAGAGTAGATCTACCACGAGATCAAGGAGGCTAAACCCTAGAAGCTAGCCTATGGTATGATTGTTGTCCGTCCCCACGGACTAAAACCCTCCGGTTTATATAGACACCGAATAGGTTAGGGTTACACAGAGTCGGTTACAATGGTAGGAGATCTACATATCCATATCGCCAAGCTTGCCTTCCACGCCAAGGAAAGTCCCATCCGGACACGGACGAAGTCTTCAATCTTGTATCTTCATAGTCTTGGAGTCCGCCGTGGACGATAGTCCGGCTATCCGGACACCCCTAGTCCGGGACTCCTCAAGAGTCTCTGAACCAGGCTTCAATGACGACGAGTCCGCACGCATATTGTCTTCGGCATTGCAAGGCGGGTTCCTCCTCCAAATACTTCATAGAAGATTTTGAACACAAGGATAGTGTCCGCTCGCAAAACAAGTTCCACACAACACCGTAGAGAGAATAATTTTGCACAGATCTCGACGTATTCTCAAGGCATGACATCACACCACGGCCAGGCCTTTATATGAATCATTTTTTATTGTTCCACCTCAGCTTGTTTAGCGAGCGGTTTCCTTGGCACGTCTTATCAGAGCATAGATCGTGCCCCCTTATTGATGGATTCTCATCAATACGGACGTGGGCAACCCATCCGCGCCATTGATTACGGCGCTTGGGAAATAAGCGAGTTTTACCAGGCTGGTGGGTGATGCATAGCTTCGCCCGTCCATATAAGGGGATAAGGATCCACCCTTTCACCTACGCCTTCTTCCTCCTTTGCTTATCCATTTCCGCACACTCGAGCTCCAGCGCCCAAGTCCGCACATCCCACCTCAACCTTCTCCAACCATGTCGAGCGGGAGGCGGGTGGATGGCCTCCTCCCGTCATGAGGGGCACATCACAAGGCTGCGGGAGGCCGGATACTTGACCGGCGACATCGCGCCTGAGCTGCCCAATGCGGGGCAGCTTATTCCAACCCCCGGGCCCCATGAGAGGGTGGTGTTTCTCCCCCACTTCCTCCGCGGACTAGGTTTTCCACTTCACCCATTTGTCCCCGGGCTCATGTTCTACTACGGCCTGGACTTCCACGACCTGGCCCCGAATTTCATCCTCAACATCTCGGCGTTTATCCTCGTGTGCGAGGCCTTCCTCTGCATCCAGCCCCACTTCGGCTTATGGCTGAAGATCTTCAACGTCCGGCCGAAGGTAGTGGGCGGACGTCAAGCCGGAGTCTTGAGGCGCCATGGTTGGCAAGATGGCCAAGGTCCTATGGCTCGAGGGCGCCTTTGTGGAGACAATAAAGGGGTGGCAATCGGGGTGGTTCTACATCACCGAGCCACGCGACCCTGAATGGGTGGCGGCCCCTGAATTCAGATCTGGCTTTCCCACACGGCTCTCGTCATGGAAAGAGACGGGCCTGACGTGGGGGAATTTGGAAGAGCTATCCGGACTCCAGACATGCATCCGAAACCTGGTGGACAAGAATCTCAGGCTTGTCGACATAATCCAGGTGATGCTCATCCGCCGGATTCTCCCATGCCAACAACGGGCCTTTAACTTGTGGGAGTTCGATCCGGCACAGCACCGAACCTTGAGCCGGCTCTTCGACACTACGTACGAAGATGCCTGGAAGGTGTTGTTCAAGGGCGCTGAAGCCCCAGCATCCGCTAACAAAGATCGCGGATACAGCTCGCGGCATCCAGCCGGTGAGGTAAGTTATTTTACCCTTTACGGGACTCTTTTTTCATAGATTGACTCTATGTGGGATCTAAAAACTCCCTATTCTTAGACAGGACTGGCTGAAGACGTCCGGACAGATTAACTGTCCGGCCCCTTTGCCAGAAGACCCAGCGGACGCCCGATTGACGGGGCTGCTGGCTCCGGCACCCCATGTGGTGCCGGAGAAGAAGGCCAAGAAGGAGGCCACGGGAACTCGAAGGAGCTCCCGACGCCAGGTGATGTCAGATTCTGAAGCAGAATCTTCTCCTGAGGACGAGGAGGAAGAAGAAGAAGCTCCTCCCCCAGTGGGAGAGGAGAAGAAAAGGAAAGCCGCCCCAACTAGGGAGGCCCGAGGGTCCAAGAAGGGAAGAACCCTTCCTCCGGACTTCTCCACCAACGTCGACGACGACGAGGAGGATTGACCTACGAGGGCCAAGCCCCTGGCGAGATCGTAAGTGTCCGGATACCCATGAATTTTTATTATTGCAGAGTGTTCTCTAATGTCGAACAATTGTGCAGCCCGCCCAAGGGCGAGTTCGCCGATTCATCGAGCGGGTCCCTGGGCTCGTTGGAAATGGAGAGTACTTCGCTTCCGACCGCCTCCTCGCCTCACGCCGCGGACGACGCCGCGGTGGGGCCCCAAGGGGGGATTGGTCAAGAGGAGGTGGCGCAGGAGGGGCCACAAGGCAACCTCCCCGACTCCAGGCGCGTGGGGGGCAAGACCCCAGGGGCTCTAAGCCCGACCCTCGTCCGGACTCCATGCCGGAACCATCAGCGGTTCCAAAGTCCGGCCAGCGGATCCTTCGCAAGAAGGGTAAGACGCCGGTGTCCTCCATCCAACCGGAGGCATCGGATAGCATCGGAGGCGCTCAACAGGCGCCTCCATCGAGGAGGAGCACCGCCTTGTTATGAGTGCGGTGATCCGGACAGATTCGATCCGCCAAGAGCGGACTGACCAAGCCTGTACCAGCCTTCTAATAGGCTTTGAGGTAAGTTAGAATATGTAAAAATATTATCGCATAGATAGTAGCTCTGATGCTTAGTTCGGTGTTCGGAAAGAAAAGCGGACTAAGGATCTAAAAAGATATACGCAGGAGTCTAACATAAGTAAGTCAATATGGGAATGCAGGCCGCTCTGACCTCTGCCAAGACCGATCATGCGGAGGTCAATGCATTGAAGCAGAACCTCGAGCGGTCCAAGAACGAGCTCGGACAAGCCAAGAAGCAGCTCGAGGACAAGGAAGGTAAGTAATACCTTATTAAAGAAATACCTTATAGAAAAGGTTTTGGTTGCAAAAAATAACAGGAATAACATGGGTACTGCAGGGGCCACGAACGAGGTGGAGACCCTGAAGGAAGCGGTGTCCATGGCCGAAAACAAAGCGGCTACGGAACGCACCGAGCGAGAGAAGGGGGAGGCGCAGCTGGCAAAGGTACGGCAAGAGCTCCAAGCTCTCATGGAAAAACACGAGGGTTTGGAGCGTGACTCGAAGACTCGAGAGTCCGAGCTCACCTCGGCTCTTGAGAGTGCCAAAGCTGCTAAGGCCGAGGCCCAAAAAGCCCTCCAAGAAATTGAGTCGTTGAAGAAGATAGCGGTGGGTAAGGCATTCTTTATGCAAAGCAAGCATGTGAAAGTGAATTACCTATTACTTACCCGGATTCGGAGCTCTCCAGGAGCATTCGCAGATTTGCCCCGTAGTGTGTCTGATGCTGCCGCATTCTACCGCGCCAAGGAGGGGAGCTCGACGGAAAAGGTGTTCTGGTCTCAGTATGCTGAGGCCGAACATTCGGTGCCCCTGAGCGACCAGCTGAAGCAGCTGGTCGAGCTCCACAAGGTCGCCGAACAGGCCATGAAGGGCCTTATAGCGCGGTTGTGGCCATTGGAGGCCATGCCCGGGAGCTACTTCGGCTTGGTGCAGCGGCTGGTGGATGCCTGTCCATGGATTGAAGTCATCAAGCGCTCCGTCTGCATTGAAGGTGTCCGTCGGGCCCTTTCCCGTGCTAAAGTGCACTGGGGCAAGCTGGATGCGGAGAGGCTTGTGACGTGGCCACCGAAGGGCCATGAGCATCGCATGACGCCGAAATGTACTATGAGGGCCTCTGAACGGTGCCATGAATAGCGGATGAGTGCTCCAAGGATGTAATTTTTGAATAGGCTCGCATTTGTTATCATGTATGCTGAAAACTTGTTCATATACGCTAAGCAACGCTTATTAATTTAAAATATTACCTTCTGTGCGGCCATTTATCAAATTTGAGAGATGGCAAGTCGTTGGCTTCAGCCCCCATGCCACGAGTGCCGGGGTGTTCGGGATAAACTTGAGCACTCTTGTTCCCATTCTTGGGTCTATCTAGGGAGGCGCTCAACACAACGAACAAGGCAACCGGACTTATAATGCTTGAACACTCTCACTTAGCCATAGAATTCTATAATTTTAAATTTCGTGAAGCCCCTAGTATTCGAATACCGAGTTCGGGCGCTATCCACGCCTTGGCGGACAATTCTGGTTCCTCGCTCTAAGCGGCATAAGTCTTTAGGGACCCGAAAAAACCTCTCGAACAGCGATCGGCTCTCGCCCTATCATGACGGTCAGTTTTAGCTTTCTCCATCGAGGTGCTCGACCCAGCTCAACTGGGGCACAATCGCGATGGTTCTCCAGTGCTACCTTAGCCGATATAAGCGGAACGTAAGGTACCAAAACACGAGAGCCGGGCAAACCCAACTATTGACCCAAGACATGATTCGGAGCCAATTCATATAATGCTATAAGTTCGGGGTGCCACACTTGTGAAAGTGTTCGGACTTTCACACCATAATTTTGGGATACTTAAGCCCCTGGTGTATTAGCCGTACCAAAGTGTACGGTTGCAACATGTCGTGAAATGAACATATGTATATATAAAGGAAGTAGAGCAATAATAAGCAAAAGCTATGTATTGTTTATTCAAAAAATCTGCAATGGAAGCGTAACGATACAAATAGTGCGATAAGCAAGGGATGGGACTATCTAACATGTCCCCCTCCAGGGGTAAGCTGCGGGATGGTATGTAAAATAGGTATAATGCTCGTAATAGAGACCACCTGAACACTTGACGTGGCTTTCTGCTTTCCTGGCTGTTGAATCGTGAGTTCGGCGATTCTAGTGCCGGACAGGACTGATGAAAGACGGAGTCCTGAAAGTAACAAAAAGGAAGAAAAAAGGAAAAAGGAAAAAGAATGACACAACCGGGAGCCCCTGGTGCGGTCGAGCCGCATTCTTGGCGTGCCGTGGTCTTGCCCCTCCCCATATGCCCATGGTATCTCGGAGCGTAATTATGTACGCGTAATACTAGCTTCGCAATTTCGCGAGGGCGGGGGTTGGGGCCGGATTGCTACGCGTGCTTGAATCGTGCCAGGCGGTCTTGTTGTAGGTTACTCCGGGCGCGCTTGACAGTGTCCGGGCGCTTAGTTGCTGGACTCAAGAATTGCTGTGGGAGGCTGCTTTGTACCTCCGCCGCGAGGGCCGCCCCGTGCTCCTCCGTTCGGAGAGAGCGTTCGGTGTTCCCGTTGACCGTGATTACTCCTCGAGGGCCTGGCTTCTTGAGCTTGAGGTATGCGTAGTGCGGCACCGCATTGAACTTTGCAAATGCGGTTCGTCCGAGCAGTGCATGATAGCCGCTGCGGAATGGGACGATGTCGAAGATTAACTCTTCGGTTCGGAAGTTATCCGGGGATCCGAAGACCACTTCGAGTGTAGCTGAGCCCGCATAACTGGCCTCTACACCGGTATGACGCCTTTAAAGGTCATTTTTGTAGGTTTAATCCTTGAGGGTCTATGCCCATTTTGTGCCTTGTATCCCGATAAAGCAGGTTCACGCTGCCGCCATCCATCAGGACTCTGGTTAGGTGAAATCCGTCGATAATTGGGTCAAGAACCAATGCGGCGAAACCGTCGTGACGGATGCTAGTGGGGTGGTCCCTTCGACCGAAGGTGATCGGGCAAGAAGACCATGGGTTGAACTTCGGGATGGCTCCATCGCATATACGTCGCTTAGTGCACGCTTCCGCTCCCTTTTGGGTATATGGGTTGCGTATATCATGTTCACCGTCCGCACTTGCATGGGAAAACCCTCCTGTCCTCTATTGTTCGGCGGCCAGGGCTCTTCCTCGTCATCGCTATGCAGCCCCTTGTCATGGAGTTCGGCACTTAACTTGCCTGCTTGCTTGAACACCCAACAGTCCCTGTTGGTGTGATTGGCTGGTTTTTTGGGGGTGCCATGTATCTGGCACAAGCGATCGAGTATTCGGTCCAATTTGGACGGGCCCTGGGTATTTCTTTTGAATGGCTTCTTCCGCTGACCAGGTTTAGAGCCTCTGAATCCGGCATTGACGGCCGTATCTTCAGTGTTATCGCCGTTACTAGGGCGCTTGTTCTTGTTGCGACGCGACCTGCCATTGCTGTCCTTGGTATCTGAACTATCAGGATGTTTGGCCAAGTTGTTGCTTCGAGCTAGCCAGCTGTCCTCTCCCGCACAAAAGCGGGTCATGAGTGTTGTGAGGGCTGCCATGGATTTTGGCTTTTCTGTCCTAGGTGCCGGGCAAGCCACTCGTCGCAGATGTTATGTTTGAAGGCTGCAAGGGCCTCTGCATCCGGACAGTCAACAATTTGATTTTTCTTTGTTAGGAACCGTGTCCTGAATTGTCTGGCCGATTCTTCTGGCTGCTGGATTACGTGGCTAAGGTCATCGGCGTCTGGAGGTCGCACATATGTGCCCTGGAAGTTATCAAGGAATGCGGCTTCCAGGTCCTCCCAACAACCAATTGATTCTGCTGGCAAGCTGTTGAGCCAATGTCGAGCTGGTCCTTTAAGCTTGAGTGGGAGGTATTTGATGGCATGTAGATCATCACCGCGTGCCATGTGGATATGGAGGAGATAATCCTCGATCCAGACCGTAGGATCTGTGGTACCATCGTATGATTCGATGTTTACGGGCTTAAAGCCCTCGGGGATTTGATGATCCATTACTTCATCCGTGAAGCATAGTGGGTGTCTTGGCGCCTCATGTATTGGGCTATATCACTGCGTAGCTCATATGAGCTTTGTCTCATCGTGTTCGGCCCGGCCGGTTTTGCTGTATCCGGCGGCGGTAATCATCCCTCATCGTTGGGCGCCCACGCGATCTGTAGATCGATCTTGTATGCTTTGCCTTATCCTCCAATATATCTCGCAAGTCCGGCGCGTTTTCCCGTGCCTTGGTATTTTTTGAGCGGCGTCGGGGTGTGGCTTGAGCAGAGGGCCAAGAGGCTTCTCTGTCGCTGCCACGGGGTGGCCGGTCTGCCATGTCGTGCGCTGGTGACGTGGGTTCTTCCTCCTCTGATCGAGGCAACGGCCTGCGTTTGGGGTAGCTTTTGGAGGGGCGTTCGAGTTCATACTCTTCGGCTGCAAGGACTTCGGTCCATCTATCAGCTAGCAGATCCTGGTCAGCTCTAAGCTGTTGCTGCTTTTTCTTGAGGCTGCTTGCCGTGGCTATAAGCCTGCGTTTGAAACACTCCTGTTCGGCGGGATCCTCAGGCACGACAAATTCGTCGTAAATCGAGGCTTGTCTCATCTTGAGAGGAGGCGCATAATTATCGTCCTCGACCTCTCTTTCTACCGACCTTGTCGTGCGGACTTGCTTCTACCTCCTCTGTCTGAGTTCTTTGGAGGGGGTTCTCTTCAACCGTCCAGGGTGTTATTATCTCCCGTGCCGGAATCACCGTTTTTATTGTGGCGGGATTTAGAGCGGCGCCGCTGATGTCGGCGCTTCGGCTGTTTCTTGGAGGGGTCATCCTCCGTTGTTCCATCGCCGTTCCCATCTTTTGGGATGTCCACCATGTATATGTCATATGACGAGGTGGCCTTCCAGTGCCCTGTAGGCGCTGGGTCTTGGTCGTCTCCGGCGTCGTCGTCCATACCGTCGACGTCTTCAGAGTCGAAGTCGAGCATGTCGGTTAAATCATCGACAGTGGCTACAAAGTGGGTGGTGGGTGGGCGTTGAATTTCTTCGTCGTCCGCATCCCAATCTTCCTGTCCGTAGTCCGGCCAGGGCTCTCCGGATAAGAGAGAGACTTTAGTGAATTCAGGATGTCGCCAAAGGGCGAGTTCTGAAAGATGTCCGTGGCAGTGAACTCCATGACCGGCGCCAAATCGGATTCGATTGGCAGGGGCGCGGAGGGTTTGAAGTCCGGAGAGGAGTCCGACACCACAGGTCGAGGTCTTCGCAGCGACAGGGATGGAGTTCGGCTCAATCGCCAGAGATTGTAGCCCGAGGCGGTGTCCAACCACTCGTCCTCGATCGGGAATCCGGCTCCGGATTAAGGGTCGGAGCGGATGCTAGTGCGGCCTCGTGGCACCGCTCGCTGCAGAGCTAGATCATGCCCATCGAGACAGGCGTGGCGCTTGGCTGCGACTCGAATCCGTCAAAGATCAAGTCTCCGCGGATATCGGCCGTATAGTTCAAACTTCCAAATCTGACCTGATGGCCAGGGGCGTAGCTTTCGATCTGCTCCAGATGGCCAAGCAACTTGGCCCGCAGTGCAAAGCCGCCGAACATGAAGATCTGTCCGGGGAGAAAAGTCTCACCCTGGACCGCGTCGTTGTTGATGATCGGAGGAGCCATCGGGCCTATCGGTGACGACACAGAGGAACTCTCAATGAAAGCACCAATGTCGGTGTCAAAACCGGCGGATCTCGGGTAGGGGTCCCGAACTGCGTCGAGGCGGATGGTAACAGGAGATAAGGGCACGATGTGTTTACCCAGGTTCGGGCCCTCTCGATGGAGGTAATACCCTACTCCTGCTTGATTAATATTGATGATATGGGTAGTACAAGAGTAGATCTACCACGAGATCAAGGAGGCTAAACCCTAGAAGCTAGCCTATGGTATGATTGTTGTTCGTCCTACGGACTAAAACCCTCTGGTTTATATAGACACGGATAGGTTAGGGTTACACAGTCGGTTACAATGGTAGGAGATCTACTTATCCGTATCGCCAAGCTTGCCTTCCACGCCAAGGAAAGTCCCATCCGGACACGGGACGAAGTCTTCAATCTTGTATCTTCATAGTCTTGGAGTCCGGCCGTGACGATAGTCCGGCTCTCCGGACACCCCCTAGTCTGGGACTCCATCAGTTAGGGTTACACAGAGTCGGTTACAATGGGAGGAGATCTACATATCTGTATCGCCAAGCTTGCCTTCCACGCCAAGGAAAGTCCCATCCGGACATGGGACAAAGTCTTCAATCTTGTATCTTCATAGTCCAAGAGTCCGGCCAAAGGTTATAGTCCGGCCATCCGGACACCCCCTAATCCAGGACTCCCTCAGTCATCATTCCCAATCACCTTCGACCACCGAGACCATCTGACTAGCATCCGGCATGGCGGTTCAGCCGCACTGGTCCTCGACACAATCATCGATGGATTTCACCTGACTCGAGTCCTAATGGACGGTGGTAGCAGCCTCAACCTGCTCTATCAGGATACAGTACATAAAATGAGCATTGACCCCTCACGAGTCAAGCTCACGAAGACTACCTTTAAAGGAGTCATACCAGGCGTAGAGGCCCGTTGTACAGGCTCAATACGCTGGAGATAGTGTTCGGTTCCCCGGATAACTTCTGAAGCGAAGAAGTAATCTTCGATATCGTCCCATTTTGCAGTGGCTATCACGCACTGCTCGGATGAACCACATACGCTAGATTCAACACGGTGCCGCATTATGATTATCTCAAGCTCAAGATTCTCGGCCCACATGGCGCCATTACGGTAAATGAAAATACGGAATGCTCCCTCCGTACAGAGGAGCACACCACCGCCCTAGCAGCAGAAGTGCAGAGTGGCCTTCTCAAGCAGCACTATAATCCGGCTGCCGAGCCCCTGGACATCATTAAGAGGGTCTGGACTACACTGCAGCAGGACAGCTTGGCTCGTCACAAGCCAAACTAGCAATTTGGCCTTCGTCCCAGCCCTGACGAGGCAATGGTGTTAGTACCACGCACATTTAAACTACGCACTCGAAACCCCATGGGTACGGACGGAGGCACAACTCGCTCGCGATCCACAGTATGGCTTGATAGACCCTGGGATTCGCATGCTCCTGCTTTTTCTTTTTACTGGATTTCTTTTCTTTTTCAAGGTCTATACGGATGACCTGTTTGCAGAACACACCAAGGAGGCAACAAGCTTTGGCGTACAAGGGAACCCCCAGGTGGTATCTAATAAACGATTAATATACTTGTTTTACATACCCGCTTGCAGCTCGCCCTTGGTTACGGCATGTTAAATAGCCTTACTTGCTTATCGTGACATCGGTACAAAGTACGCCTCGACGCACTGATTACATCACAACGGTGAATAAATGGTGGCGTCGGCTCATTACTTAATCCTTTCCGTTTCCTCACCTCAGTATATATTACTCATTGCACACGTACATTATGGTACGTACTAGTACGCCAGGGGCTTCATTATACCCCGCATTACGGCAATAAAAGTCTGAACACTTTTTCAGTATAGTTCGGCACCCCGAACTTATAGCATTATATGCATCAGCTCCGAATCATGTCTTTGGTCAATAGTTGGCTTGCCCGGCTCCTGTGCTTACTACCTTACGTTCCGCTATATCGGCTAGGGTAGTAAAGGGACAACTACTGCGATTGTGTCCCGGTTCTTCCGGACGAGCACCTCAGTAGAGAAAGCCGAAAACTGACTGTCATGATGCGGCGAGAGCCGGTCAGCTGTTCGTGAGGTTCCAAATTGTTGGAGATTTTTTCCGCTTCTTGCGAAGAATCGGTTCTTTTGATTTGTCGTGTATAGCGCCCCTAATTTGGCCTTCCGAACACCAGGGGCTTCGCCAACTTTATTAATTGTCAAACTCCTATGGCTAAGTGGGGGCGGTAAAGGCCGCATAGTCTGATTGCCTTGTTACGCGCTAAACACCTCCTTTAAGGACCAGAATGTGGAGTAAAGAGTGTTTAGATTTATCCCAAACACCCCCGTACTATCTACGTGGGGGCAGAAGCCGAGGACTGGTCATCCCTTAGATTAATAAACGGCCGCACAGGAGGGAAAATTTCAAATCATAAACATTATACTACATAATATCTTTGTTCCATATTGCAGGGCAAGATAATACACATGTTCTTATGGGAATATAATATCCTTCGAACATTGCTCCGCCGCAAAATGGACCCTCCAGGACACCATCAAAATAGTGCTCGGGTCGATGATCCTCCATGCCCTACGGCGGTCCTTCGGTCATTAGCTTCTTGGCATCCAGCTTCGCCCAATGCGTCTTGACGCGGGCAAAAGCCATACGCGCACCTTCAATGCAGACCGACTGCTTCACGGCTTCGAGCCATGGACAGACACTCACAAGCCATTGCACAAGTCCGAAATAGCTACTAGGTGTAGGATCGGCAGGCCACAACCGGACTATCAGGTCCTTCATGGCCAGCTCTGCCAACCTGTGCAGCTCGACCAACTGCTTTAGCTGGTCGCTGAAGGGCACCGGATGTTCGGATCCCAGATATTGGGACCAGAACAGCTTCTCCGTAGACATCCCTTCTTCGGCTCTATAATGCTCGTCTGCGTCCGACACACTGTGCGGCAGACCTGCAAATGCCCCTGGAAAACCAAAATTCAGGACAAGTACAAGGGACGTTTTCTCTACATACTTGCTGGGCATGGTGAAAGACTCACCCGCCGCAATTTTCTGGGCCACTTGAATCTCCTGGAGGGCGCTCTGGGCTTCGGCTCGTGCATCCTGCGTGCTCCAGCGAGCCTTCGCCAATTCGGACTCTTGCGCCTTAAAATAACGCTCCAAGGACTCAAATTTCTCTATCGCACCCTGGAGCTGTTGCTGCGCCTCGCTAACCCGGGCCTCGTGCTTCTTGCGCAAAGCGCGTTCCTTGGCCGCTTTGTCCTTGACCTCGAATAGCGCGTTCTTAAGGGTTGCCACCTCGGTCGTGGCCCCTAATAAAGTTTATGACACTTTCAGTACGGTCGGACTATTAATTTTTTCCAAATGTACCTACAGGTTACTGCACACCTTGGCTATCCTCCAACTGCTTCTTCACACGGCCGAGCTCCTCCTCGGCCTGCTCCAATTTCTGCTTCAGTCCGGAGACCTCCGCAGCAGGAGCAGTGGCAGCCTGCAGTGATACCTGCTTATTCACATAGACAACTCATGTTAGACTCCTGTGATATTTTTGATCCTCTGTTAGGCTTTTCTTTCTGAACACCAAACAGAGTATCAGGGGCTACTGTCTATACTGTGATATTTTTCCTATAATAACATTACTTACCTCAAAGCCTGTTAGAAGGCTAGTGCAGCTTGGCCAGTCCGCTTAGCAAACTGAACCTTCTCTATTACCGTGTCCATAAGGACACGATGTTCATCCACGATAGAGGCGCCTCGCAGCGCCTCCAGCAGATTATCCGGTGCCTCTAGTTGGACAGAGGTCACCGGTGGAACAGGCACGCTCCCTCCTTTGGGGGAATGCCATTCGCTGGACCCTGGAGCCGTATAGACTTCCGGAATGGTATCCGGCTGAGGTCCGAAGGGAACTCGGACCCCGTCACCAGTCTCCATGGGGCTTTTTCCCTGTGTCCCAGATCCGAGGAGTCATCCTGGGGCGTCACCCTGATGATCTCCGGAACCTCCCCCCGGCCTGGGAAGGCCTTTTTGGACACCACCTCGTCATCGTCCCTGGGTGAGACGGAATGAGCAGCTGGTGGAGATATGCTAGCCATCTCCTCTCTATCCAGCAAATCCTCTGTCGAGGATCGCGGGGAGTCACCGCGCGCCGGACTGCAATGACAAAAGTTTACAATATGTCAATATTACAAACCAGGAAGGCCAGACTTTTGCGAATTCTGGTACTTGCGAAGCGGCCCGAGGCTTGGTCCGGTGAGGTCGTTCCGTACTGTTGTCGACATCCCACGCGGAGTTATCCGCGAGGGAGCCTTTAACCCTTTTAGGCACTTCCGCCTCCGGACTTGTGGGGGTCGCTCTCTTCTTCCTCCCCGCTTCAGGTGGGGAGTCGTTTTCTTCTTCCTCTTCATCGCCGTCGTCAGTGGACAAAGAGGAAGTCTCACTTTCAAACATCTCGTACGGAGTGCTTCTCCTGCGAAGGCCCTTCTTGGCCCCTTGGGCCGCCTTTTTAGCCGTCTTCTCCGGCACCTCATAAGGTGCAGGAAACAACATCTTCTCCAATAATGGAAATTCTTGGTCCTTGGGCAGTGGAGCCAGACAGTTAATCTCCTCGGCCAACTTAATCCAGGCCTGAAAATAGGGGAAGGAAGCTTAAATTTCCTCTCAAAATATGCTAGTAGGGGATGCTCCTTGAAAACATTAAAGGAACTGACCGGGTTGGGCTGGCACTTTAAACTAAGCCCGCAGTCTTCGGTCGTAGGCGGTGGCGTCTCGCCGGCCTTGAAGAGCACCTTCCAGATTTCTTCGTGCGTCGTGCCGAATAGCTCCAGTAGCGTCTGGTGCTTGGCCGGCTCGAACTCCCACAAACTACAAGATCGGCATTGGCACGGAAGGACCCGACAAACAAGCATGACCTGGACCACGTTGAAGAGCTTGATTTTCCTTTCTATCATGTTATGGATGCACGTCTGGAGCCCAGTCAGCTCGTCCGAGGGACCCCAGTTTAGGCCCCTCTCTTGCCAGGAGGTGAGCCGCATCAGGATTCCGGATCGGAATTCGGGGGCCGCCAACCAGTCAGCATCACGCGGCTCAGTGATGTAGAACCACCCCGATTGCCACCCCTTCACCGTCTCTGCAAGCGAACCTTCGGTCCAGGTGTCGTTGGGCATCTTGCCCACCACAGCGCCTCTGCATTCTGCTTGCTGGCCGCGCACAACTTTCGGCCCCACATTGAAGGTCTTCAGCCACAGGCCGAAGTGAGGCGGGATGCGGAGAAAAGCCTCACAAATGACGATAAACGCGGAAATGTTGAGGATGAAGTTGGGGGCTAGGTCATGAAAATCCAGCCCATAGTAAAACATCAACCCGCGGACGAATGGGTGAAGAGGGAACCCAAGCCCGCGGACAAAATGTGTAAGGAACACAACCCTCTCGTGGGGCTCGGAGTGGGGACGATCATCCCTTGGCCGGAGTCGATGAGCGATCTCTTTGGCGGATATCCGGCCTCCCGGAGCTCCTTGATGTCCTTCTTCTTGACGGAAGAGACCATCCACTTACCTCCAGCTCCGGATCCGAACATCTTTGGAGTATTTTCTCGAACGAGAGAGAAGCTAAGGCTTGGGTGCTGGAGCTCAAGGACGGAAGGGCTGAGGAAGAGAAAGGGTGTGGGTGGAAGAAGGGAGTCCTTACCCCCTTATAGAGGCCACGAATGTCAAACGCCTCCCTACTCGTCTTAAACTCGCCTATTCCCAAGGGCCGTGTAAACGGCACGGTTGGGTTACCCATGCTCGCATTTATGAGAATCCCGCAATAGGGGGACAAGATCTCTGCTTCGACAAGACGTGCTAGTAGCAACTGCGTTTTGAAACGTGGGATGGCAGAAGAAAAACAGTTCGAAATTATGACCGGACGGGCGTGATATCACGTTGCAGGAAGCTGTCAGCAGATTGAACTCGTGTGAAATATATATATTCTCTCTGCGGTGGAATATGGTGTGTAACAGGTCCGGATACAATCATCACATCCGAAGACTATCTTGGAGTTCGGGAGAAGGGGAACCCGCCTTGCAATGCCGAAGACAATCTGCGCGCCGGACTCCTCGTCATTGAAGCCAGGTTCAGGGGCTACTGAGGGAGTCCTGGACTAAGGGGTCCTCGGGCGTCCGGCCTGCTATCTATGGGCCGGACTGATGGGCTGTGAAGACACGAAGACCGAAGACTATACCCGTGTCCGGATTGGACTCTACTTGGCGTGGAAGACAAGCTTGGCGACCGACTATGAAGATTCCCTCTTATGTAACCAACTCCATGTAACCAAAGATCTCTCTGGTGTCTATATAAACCGGAGAGCATAGTCCGGATAGGACAGATTCATTACCATATACTCATAGGCTAGACTTATAGGGTTTGGCCATTACGATCTCGTGGTAGATCAACTCTTGTAACACTCATATTCATCAAGATCAATCAAGCAGGAAGTAGGGTATTACCTCCATAGAGAGGGCCCGAACCTGGGTAAACATTGTGTCCCCCGTCTCCTGTTACCATCGATCCTAGACACACAGTTCGGGACCCCCTACCCGAGATCCGCCGGTTTTGACGCCGACAGCGGTGGCATGGGGATCGCCGGAGAAAAATCTCGGCACGGGGGAGGGGGGGGGGGCTAGAGGGATGGCCGGGGCGGCGGCAGACCGGCGATGGGGAGTGGTTTCGGGGCGGGTGGGGCGGTGCACCGCCGGCCGCAGGCGGCGGGGGGCGGCTGTTTGGCCGGTGGTGGCTGGCGGCTCAGGGTAGCTGATGAAGTCATGTACCTAGGGTAGGGTCATGGACCTGTCTAAGACACCCTCCCCAAAGACATCTCTAGAAGAAACTACCTTTCAGTCGACCAGGAAGGGTTCCACTCGACCAACTGGAAGACACTCGACCATGAAGCCAAACCACTCGACCGCCAGGAGATCTAAAGCCAGTCTGCACACAAACGGTCGGTCATTAAGTAGCTTTATGGTCATCATAGCATTTTATGTGGGCATTACGGTAACCCCTATCTTAATATACCTTTAACCCTGCATAATCGAGGCGGGAGGGTGCAGCGAACTTTATATAAGCCACCCTCCTCGGTGCCAAGGGTTCGCACCTTTGTAACTCATACACGCATAATCCAATCGACCGCCTCCGGCTCAGGGCGTGGGGCTATTACTTCCTCCGAGAAGGGCCTGAACTCGTAAACTCGTGCATATACAACTACTCCATATCTAGGATCTTGCCTCTCCATACCTACCCCCCATTCTACTGTCAGGCTTAGAACCACGACAGTAGCCTCACCTGATGCTGCTACACGACCAGCTGCCCCGGCTCTCGCACGCGCTGCTGCTGCTATTGCTTTTCTGCTACTAGTATGTTTAGTTTCGATAGTAAAATTCAGTTTCGACAGCAAAATTCAGTTTCGACAGTTAAGTTCAGTTTCGACAGTTAAATTCAGTTTTGACAGTTAAATTCAGTTTTGACAGTTAAGTTCAGAGATAAGCGGCTGATGTATTTTACATCTAGCACTTTGTGGTTATGTATTTTATGTCATCTATTGGAGATGCTATTAGAATTCCACTCAGGTTAACGTTGTCTCTCTTGTCCTGCTTCAGCCTCGGTGTCGTACAACTCACCGAAACTGCTCCAACGACGAAACCCTCCATCACAAATGAGCAGTACCGGGCTCCATCTCCAGACGCCTAAGATCTTCTTCCCTCCTCCGACAGCCAAGTCGATGAGCATCCTCACCGACCAACCCAATCACGCTGAGATCGACATGGCTTCGCCAAAGAGGTTGTACACTTGTGGTTTCACTTAATCTCACCATGCTTCTTTGCATCATGTGATCTTCCAATTCTTGTGAATCAAACACCCAGATTGGCAGAAATCCTGTGTTTTTAAATTCTCTGTTTTGCACATGCATTCCTATCCTATTCCTGTCTATTTCCTATCCCTGCATTGTTAGAATCCTCAAATTCAAATAAGCCCTTACAAAATTACTTCACATGAGACATGTGTGAAAAGAAAACCTTGTGTGGTTTGTCCTGCTCACCTTTCTGTGTGTTCCACCCTAGCTCAGCTGCTCCAACGATGGAAGGGTTCACCACAGCAGGGATCCGCTCTCCAGACTCTCTTTCACCGCCTCAGATCTTCTTCCCTGCCGCCGGCAGCCATGACAACTACATTACCATCATCAACTGAGCAGATGACCTTGAGGACTACACGGGTCCGCAAGAGAGGTCACACTCTTCCGTGTCTGCTTACGCTATGCATCACTTAATATGATGACATGCTACTTTATCATCGTGTTCACCTATTAGACTCCGAGTCAGGTCCAAACTAATCTCGAAACTTGAGTTTTTAAATGGTTGTGGGGTACATATTGGGGCAACAATCGATTACTATCATCTACTATCTGGTTAATCTCGGTGTCTACTATGAGTTTCATGTTGGGTGCAAACAAACATTAAAGGAGCCATTATCTATATTTTTTAACTAAAGCTATTATCTACCGCTATCATTGGTTTTGGGTCTATCCACAGTTTGCTACCATCACTCTGGATTTGTGCATGCACTCCTTACATAATCTCACTATGTTGTATTCCTATGCATGTCAGTTATTGTACACAATGGAACTGAACATGTAGAGCAAAAGAGACGAGCCTTGTGTGGCAATAAAATTTCATGCAGACGTCGCTCCATGGTGGGCGCAAAGGCAGCCCCCTCCACCCATTTTGAATCGTAATCAAGAGGAAGATAACTGTTCTGAGGGGGATTCAGAAGGAGAGGACCACTCCTATTTACCCCCTGAGGTCTTTGCTCTAACTTGGCATGCTGATGTTGGTAATATCATGCATATGGTGCCTTGCATCACTTACTGTATACATCAAATATGTCATATGCTTAGTTTAGACATGCTTTGTGTCAATGCCATCTGTTTAGTTTCTTTATCGTATATGTGAATCATGCAATGCCATCTTGTTTAGCCAAGCATCATATATCTGAATTTTGCAATGCCACCCTGGTTAGCCAGTCATCTTATATGTGAATTATATCATGCCATCATTTTTTATTACGTGTTAAATTTGTCAACAATTTTAGTACATTCAATTACTCTTCCGGTGCATCAGCCATTTGGCACGGTCATGGAAAAATTTGAAGTGGAAACAAGGTCTTCAGAGCAGACAATGCTATCTGACGAAGCGCATGTCTTGCTGGTCACGGATAGCTCCTCAGAGGAGGATTCAGAGACAGATGACCAGTCCTATTCCCCCCCCCCCCGAGGTGCATGCTCTAAATTGGCAGTGTTATGTTGCTCATATCATGCGTATGGTATCTTGCATTTCTATGTCATTTGCTTAGTTTAGACATGCTTTGTGTGAATGCCACATGTTTAGTATCTAATTACCATATATTTGAATTATGCGATGCCATCGTGTTGCAAAACATTATATATGTGAATTGTGCAATGCTATCTTGTTGCAAGGCATTATATATGTGAATTATGCAATGCCATGCTGTTTAGCCAAGCGTCATATATGTGAATTATATCATGTCGTCCTTTTTTTGTATTTCTCGTTGCATTTCTCGACAATGTTTGTATATTCAACTGCTCTTCCTGTGCATCGGCCATTTGAATTGGTGATGGAGAAATCTGGGGTGAAAACAAGGTCTTCAGAGGAGACAATGCTACCTGCTGAAGAAGATATCTTGCTGGTTAAAGATAGCTCTTCAGAGGAGAATTGAGAGGCAGATGACTAGTCCTATTATCCCCCTGAGGTGTATGCTCAAACTTGGCAGGGTTATATTACTCATATCATGCATATATTGTATTGCAATGCTTAGTTTTTACATCATACACACATTATTGAATGCCATCTCCTTAGTTGACACATCATATATGCGATTGCCCTCTGCTCACTTGCTTCGAAATTAGGCTTCTCCCAAAAGGTATAAGTGAAGCACAAGAGCAAAACTATCAAGCTCAAAAGATATAAGTGAGGCACATAGAGTATTCTAGCAAATTCTAATCAAATAGGCTTCTCCCAAAAGGTGTGTACAGCAAGGATGATTGTGGTAAACTAAAAAGCAAAGACTAATATAATACACAACGCTCCAAGCAAAACACATATCATGTGACGAATAAAAATATAGCTCCAAGTAAAGTTACCAATGAACAAAGACGAAAGAGGGGATGCCTTCACGGGGCATCCCCAAGCTAAGGATTTTGGCTATTCTTGAATATCTTGGGGTGCCTTGGGCATCCCCAAGCTTAGGCTCTTGCCACCATTTATTTCATAGTCCATAAAAGCTTTACCCAAAACTTGAAAACTTCACAACACAAAACTCAACAGGAAATCTTATAAGCTCCGTTAGTGAAAGAAAACAAAACCACCACATAAGTTACTGCAATGAACTCATTCTTTATTTATTTTGGTGTTAAAACTACTGTATTCCAACTTCTCTATGCATTATAAACTATTTTATTGGCCATAGATGCATCAAAATAAGCAAACAACACACGAAAAACAGAATCTGTCAGAAACAGAACAGTCTGTAGTAATCTGTAACTAACGCAAACTTCTGGAACTCAAAAAATTCAGAAAAACTAGTAAGACCTAGGAAATTTGTTTATTGATCCGAAGCAATTGGAATCACTATTTTATCACGTTCTTGTGATTTTTAACAATTGTTTTCGTGAACCGAAAGTTTCTGGAAATTACAGCAAGATCAAATCAACTATCATCCAAGAAGATCCTATAGGTTTAACTTGGCACAAACACTAATTAAAAGATAAAAACACATCTAAACATAAGCTAGATGCAAGATTTATTAAATAACAGCAAGGAAAAATATTGGGTTATCTCCCAACAAGCGCTTTTCTTTAAAGCCTTTTAGCTAGGCATTGATTATCTTAATGATGCTCAGATGAAAGACAAGAGTTGAAGCGCAAAGAAAGCATCATGAAACATGTGACAAAACACATCTAAGTCTAACATACTTCCTATGCATAGGAATATTATAAGCAAACAATTTTTCAAGGCAAGCAAAAGCTAGCATATGCAAGGAAGAAGAAAGAGACGATAGCAATCTCAGCATGACGAGAGGTAATTTAGTAAGATAAAAATTTCTACAACCATATTTTCCTCTCTCATAATAATTACATGTAGGATCATAGGCAAATTCAACAAAATAGCTATCACATAACATATTCTCAACACGATCCACATACATGCAAAGTTGACACTCTTCCAAAATAGTGGGATTATCATTAACTAAAGTCATGACCTCTCCGAACCCACTTTTATCAAATATTTCATAAGATTGATCAAAATCCAAATATGTGGGATATAAAGTTGACACTCTTCCAAACCCACTTTCAATAATATTGCAAACACTACTATCAATCTCATATTCATCATGGGGCTTAAATAAATTTTCAAGATCATAAGAAGAATCACCCCAATCATGATCATTGCAACAAATAGTGGAGATAGCAAAACTAGCATCCCCAAGCTTAGGGTTTTACATATTATTAGTACAATTGACATCAAGAGAAGTTATAGTAAAATCATTGAAATCATGCTTTTCATTCAAGGAACTATCATGAATCTCTTCATAAAGTACTTCATCACAATCTTCATAAAGGGGTTGTCAATGCCTTCACGGCCACTTGAGAAAGTGAGATCTAATAAAGATAGTATGATAAGATAAATATATTTTTGGTATTTTATAATATAGATGCAAAAAGTAAAGATGGAAATAAAATTAGATTGAAAGCAAATGTGATAAGAGATAGACCTGGGGGCCATAGGTTTCAGTAGTGGCTTCTCTCAAGATAGCATAAGTATTACAGTGGGTGAATAAATTAATGTCGAGCAATTGATAGAAAAGCGCATAGTTATGAGATTATCTAGGCATGATCATGTATATAGGCATCATGTTCATAACAAGTAGACCGACTCCTGCCTACATCTACTACTATTACTCCACACATCGACCGCTATCCAACATGCATCTAGAGTATTAAGTTCATAAGAACAGAGTAACGCATTAAGCAAGATGACATGATGTAGAGGGATAAACTCATGCAATACGATATAAACCCCATCTTGTTATCCTCGATGGCAACAATACAATACGTTCCTTGCAACCCTTTCTGTCACCTTGTAAGGACACCGCAAGATTGAACCCAAAGCTAAGCACTTCTCCCATGGCAAGAAAGACCAATCTAGTAGGCCAAACCAAACTGATAATTCGAAGAGACTTGAAAAGATAACTCAATCATACATAAAATAATTCAGAGAAGATTCAAATATTATTCATAGATAAACCTGATCATAAACCCACAATTCATCGGATCTCGACAAACACACCGCAAAAAGAGTTTACATCGAATAGATCTCCACAAGAGAGGGGGAGAACATTGTATTGAGATCAAAAAGAGAGAAGAAGACATCTAGCTAATAACTATGGACCCGTAGGTCTGTGGTAAACTACTCATAACTCATCGGAGGGGCAAGGATGTTGATGTAGAGGCCCTCCGTGCTTGATTCCCCCTCCGGCAGAGTGTCGGCGAAGGCTCCAAGATGGGATCTCTCGGATCTGAGAAGGTTCTGGCGGTGGAAATTGTGTTTCGTGGTGCCCCTGGATGTTTTCGGGGTACGTAGGTATATATAGGAAGAAGAAGTACGTCGATGGCCGCCCGAGGGGCCCACGAGACAGGGGGCGCGCCCTACAGGGGGGGGGGCGCGGCCTCCTATCTCGTGACTTCCTCGGAAGCTTCTTGACTTGCACTCCAAGCTCTCCGGATCACGTTCGTTCCAAAAATCACGCTCCCGAAGGTTTCATTCTGTTTGGACTCCGTTTGATATTCCTTTTCTTGAAATCTTGAAATAGGCAAAAAACAGCAATATGAGTTGGGCCTCCGGTTAGTAGGTTAGTCCCAAAAATGATATAAATGTGTAAAATAAAGCCCATAAACATCCAAAAGGGGTAATATAATAGCATGGAACAATAAAAAATTATAGATACGTTGGAGACGTATCAAGCATCCCCAAGCTTAATTCCTGCTCGTCCTCGAGTAGGTAAATGATAACAAGAGAATTTTTGATGTGGAATGCTACCTAGCATAATTCATAATGTAATTTTCTTTATTGTGGCATGAATGTTCAGATCCAAATGAATACAAAATAAAAGTTCATATTGATAAAAGAAATAGTAATACTTCAAGCATACTAATCAAAGTAATCATGTCTTCTCAAAATAACATGGCAAAAGAAAGTTCATCCCTACAAAATCATATAGTTAGGCTATGCTTCATTTTTGTCACACAAAGATGTTCCCAACTTCTATACGCCCGATGACAAGCCAAGCAATTGTTTCATACTTCAATAATCTCAAACTTTTTCAACCTTCACGCAATACATGAGCGTGAGCCATGGGTATAGCACTATGGGTGGAATAGAATATGATGATGGGGATTGTGTGGAGAAGAAAAAAAAGGAGAAAGTCTAACATTGACGAGGATAATCAACGGGCTATGGAGATGCCCATCAATCGATGTCAACATGAGGAGTAGGGATTGCCATGCAACGGATGCACTAGAGCTATAAATGAATGCTCAACAAAAGAAAACTAGTGGGTGTATATCCAACTTGCTTGCTCACGAAGACCTAGGGCATATTGAGGAAGCCCATCATTGGAATATACAAGGCAAGTTCTATAATGAAAAATTCCCACTTAGTATATGAAAGTGACAACATAAGAGACTCTCTATCATGAAGATTATGGTGCTACTTTGAAGCACAAGTGTGGAAAAAGAGATAGTAGCATTGTCCCTTCTCTCTTTTTCTCTCATTTTATATTCTTTTTCTTCTTCTTTTTTTTTCTTTATTTTTTCTTTTTTTCTTTTTGTAAAGTCCGAAGTCTCATCCCGACTTTTGGGGGAATCATAGCCTTCATCATCCTTTCCTCACTAGGACAATGCTCTAATAATGAAGATCATCACACTTTTATGGATTTACAACTCAAGAATTACAACTCAAAACTAGAACAAGATATGACTATATGAATGCTTTCGGTGGTGTACCGGGATGGTGCAATGAATCAAGAGTGACATGTATGAAAAATAATGCATGGTGGCTTTGCCACAAATACGGTGTCAACTACATGATCATGCAATGGCAATATGACGAAAGTAAAGTATGTCATGATGATGATGAACGGAACGGTGGAAAGTTGCATGGCAATATATCTCGGAATGGCTATGGAAATGCCATAATAGGTAGGTATGGTGGCTTTTTTGAGGAAGATATAGGGAGGTTTATGTGTGATAGAGCGTATCATATCACGGGGTTTGGATGCACCAAATAAGTTTGCACCAACTCTCTAGGTGAGAAAGGGCAATGCACGGTATCGAAGAGGCTAGCAAAGGCGGAAAGGTAAAAGTGTGTATAATCCATGGACTCAACATTAGTCAAAAGAACTCATATACTTACTGCAAAATTTAGAAGTCATCAAAAATCAAGTACTACGCGCATGCTCCTAGGGGGATAGATTTGTAGGAAAAGACCATCGCTCGTCCCCGACCGCCACTCATAAGGATGCACAAGCCAGGTACACTTCATGTTTCAAATTTGATACACAACTTTAACCATATATGCATGCTACGGGACTTGTTAACTTCAACACAAGCATTATTTAAATTCATAATCACCCAACTAGCATGACTTTAATATCACTACCTCCATATCTCAAAACAATTATCAAGTATCAAATTGATCATAGCATCCAATTCACTTTCTATGATAGTTTTTATTATACCCAACTTGGATGCTTGTCATTCTAGGACCAATTTTATGACCGTAGAAAATACCATGCTGTTCTAAAAGACTCTCAAAATGATATAAGTGAAGCATGAGAGACTAGAAATTTCTTCAAAATTAAGACATCACCGTGCTCTAAAAGGTATAAGTGAAGCACTAGAGCAAAAACTATCAAGCTCAAAAGATATAAGTGAAGCACATAGAGTATTCTAGCAAATTCTAATCAAATAGGATTCTCCCAAAAGGTGTGTACAGCAAGGATGATTGTGGTAAACTAAAAAGCAAAGACTAATATAATACACAACGCTCCAAGCAAAAGACATATTATGTGGCGAATAAAAATATAGCTCCAAGTAAAGTTACCAATGAACGAAGACGAAAGAGGGGATGCCTTCCCGGGGCATCCCCAAGCTTAGGCTTTTGGCTATTATTCAATATCTTGGGGTGCCTTGGGCATCCCCAAGCTTAGGCTCTTGCCACCCTTTATTCCATAGTCCATAAAAGCTTTACCCAAAACTTTAAAACTTCACAACACAAAACTCAACAGGAAATCTTATAAGCTCCGTTAGTGAAAGAAAACAAAACCACCACATAAGTTACTGCAATGAACTCATTCTTTATTTATTTTGGTGTTAAAACTACCGTATTCAAACTTCTCTATGCATTATAAACTATTTTATTGGCCATAGATGCATCAAAATAAGCAAACAACACACGAAAAACAGAATCTGTGAGAAACAGAACAGTCTGTAGTAATCTGTAACTAACGCAAGCTTCTGGAACTCACAAAATTCATAAAAACTAGTAAGACCTAGGAAATTTGTTTATTGATCCGCAGCAATTGGAATCACTATTTTATCACGTTCTGGTGATTTTTAACAATTGTTTTCGTGAACCGAAAGTTTCTGGAAATTACAGCAAGATCAAATCAACTATCATCCAAGAAGATCCTATAGGTTTAACTTGGCACAAACACTAATTAAAAGATAAAAACACATCTAAATAGAAGGTAGATGCAAGATTTATTAAATAACAGCAAGGAAAAATATTGGGTTATCTCCCAACAAGCGCTTTTCTTTAAAGCCTTTTAGCTAGGCATTGATTATCTTAATGATGCTCACATGAAAGACAAGAGTTGAAGCGCAAAGAAAGCATCATGAAACATGTGACAAAACACATCTAAGTATAACATACTTCCTATGCATAGGCATATTATAAGCAAACAATTTTTCAAGGCAAGCAAAAGCTAGCATATGCAAGGAAGAAGAAAGAGACGATAGCAATCTCAGCATGACGAGAGGTAATTTAGTAAGATAAAAATTTCTACAACCATATTTTCCTCGCTCATAATAATTACATGTAGGATCATAGGCAAATTCAACAAAATAGCTATCACATAACATATTCTCAACACGATCCACATGCATGCAAAGTTGACACTCTTCCAACATAGTGGGATTATCATTAACTAAAGTCATGACCTCTCCGAACCCACTTTTATCAAATATTTCATAAGATTGATCAAAATACAAATATGTGGGATATAAAGTTGAAACTCTTCCAAACCCACTTTCAATAATATTGCAAACACTATTATCAATCTCATATTCATCATGGGGCTTAAACAAATTTTCAAGATCATAAGAAGAATCACCCCAATCATGATCATTGCAACAAATAGTGGAGATAGCAAAACTAGCATCCCCAAGCTTAGGGTTTTACATATTATTAGTACAATTGACATCAAGAGAAGTTATAGTAAAATCATTGAAATCATGTTTTTCATTCAAGGAACTATCATGAATCTCTTCATAAAGTACTTCATCACAATTTTCAGATTCACAAATTTCAAGCAAAACTTCATAAAGACAATCTAGTGCACAAAACTCACTAGCAATTGGTTCATCATAATTGGATCTCTTAAAAAGATTGGCAAGAGGATGAGGATCCATAGATCTTAGGTTCTCTGTTTAGCAATAAATAAGCATCTATTCTAGCCAAACGAGCAAACGAAAGGGCAAGCGAAAAGAGAGAGGAGGAGATTGGGAAAGAGAGGGCGAATAAAACGGCAAGGGTGAAGTGGGGGAGAGGAAATGAGAGGCAAATGGCAAATAATGTAAATGCGAGGGAGATGGGTTTGTGATGGGTACTTGGTATGTCTTGACTTGAGCGAAGACCTCCCCGACAACGGCACCAGAAAATCCTTCTTGCTACGTCTTGAGCTTGCGTTGGTTTTCCTCGAAGAGGAGAGGGTGATGCAGCAAGTGTAGCGTAAGTATTTGCCTAAGTTTTGAGAACCAAGGTATCAATCCAGTAGGAGGCTTCTCAAAAGTCCCACACACCTACACAAACAAACTGAGAACTCGCAACCAACGCAATAAAGGGGTTGTCAATCCCTTCACGACCACTTCATGTAAAGTGAGATCTAATAAAGATAGTATGATAAGATAAATATATTTTTGGTATTTTATAATATAAATGCAAAAACTAAAGATGCAAATAAAATTAGATTGAAAGCAAATATGATAAGAGATAGACCCGGGGGCCATAGGTTTCACTAGTGGCTTCTCTCAAGATAGCATAAGTATTGCAGTGGGTGAACAAATTACTGTCGAGCAATTGATAGAAAAGCGCATAGTTATGAGATTATCTAGGCATGATCATGTATATAGGCATAACGTCCATAACAAGTAGACCGACTCCTGCCTGCATCTACTACTATTACTCCACACGTCGACCGCTATCCAACATGCATCTAGAGTATTAAGTTCATAAGAACAGAGTAACGCATTAAGCAAGATGACATGATGTAGAGGGATAAACTCATGCAATATGATATAAACCCCATCTTGTTATCCTCGATGGCAAAAATACAATACATGCCTTGCAACCCTTTCTGTCACTGGGTAAGGACACAGCAAGATTGAACCCAAAGCTAAGCACTTCTCCCATGGCAAGAAATACCAATCCAGTAGGCCAAACCAAACTGATAATTCGAAGAGACTTATAAACATAACTCAATCATACATAAAAGAATTCAGAGAAGATTCAAAAATTATTCATAGATAAACTTGATCATAAACCCACAATTCATCGGATCTCGACAAACACACCGCAAAAAGAGTTTACATCAAATAGATCTCCACAAGAGAGGGGAGAACATTGTATTGAGATCCAAAAGAGAGAAGAAGAAGCCATCTAGCTAATAACTATGGACCCGTAGGTCTGTGTAAAATACTCACAACTCATCGGAGGGGCAAGGATGTTGATGTAGAGGCCCTCCGTGCTTGATTCCCCCTCCGGCAGAGTGCCGACGAAGGCTCCAAGATGGGATCTCGCGGATATAGAAGGTTACGGCGGTGGAAATTGTGTTTCGTGGTGCCCCTGGATGCTTTCGGGGTACGTAGGTATATATAGGAAGAAGAAGTACGTCGGTGGCCACCCGAGGGGCCCACGAGACAGGGGGCGCGCCCTACAGGGGGGTGCGGCCTCCTATCTCGTGGCTTCCTCGGAAGCTTCTTGACTTGCACTCCAAGCTCTCCGGATCACGTTCGTTCCAAAAATCACGCTCCCGAAGGTTTCATTCCGTTTGGACTCCGTTTGATATTCCTTTTTTTCGAAATACTGAAATAGGCAAAAAAACAGCAATATGGGCTGGGCCTCCGGTTAGTAGGTTGATATAAATGTGTAAAATAAAGCCCATAAACATCCAAAAGGGGTAATATAATAGCATGGAACAATAAAAAATTATAGATACGTTGGAGATTTAACAGACCACCACTCTGAACCCCAAAACGCTTAAAGCAGAAGAAGAATTGTTCTCAGGTCAGGTTCCGTAGCTGTGGTTCATACTACTTTGCTCTTGCATCACTGTATTTACTCATACCAACTAATTTCAAATTTGAAGGATGCAATTGAAACTCCAATGGCGCAACAGGTAGGTTTTAAACCTGTTTCTTTAACGTGTGTGCTGTTTTAACTTGCTCTATGTTGATTTCATTTTCAATTGAATAAACAGTTATGTTCTCATGCCATGCACATTACAAGTGTTGTTATTGCTGTGTAGTTTCCCACACTTATATTCTTTCTTTGTTGTTTTGTCTTAAATATATATGATTCAAACTGTATCTATCTTGATTTGGCAACATAAACTAGAATGATATAGACCATACAGTGACCATACTACATAGATATATGTTTGTTTCATGCTGTTATCCTGTCCACCTTACTACTGAACTAGTTTACCAAAATGATTTTCATATACTACATTGTAAACATGTGATGTGTTTGTTTGTTTCTCTTTTAGAACACGGATAAAATATTGGAGAAGAGTACCCCCGTTATGCAATGGTAAACGAAGTAATGCAGATAAGGTTCAAGATAGTGAGACATCCCTGTTGGTCTCCAAGAAAGCTGATAAAAACTATATTGAAGACACTGAGACAACCCCAAAGTCATGTCTTGATGTAGTGTTCGAGTTACTGGCTACTACTGCTGGCACCAGCTCTTTGAACTCGCTGCCTGCATCAGTTCAGCTTCTTGAGTCTCAACTTCAAGTTGAAAGACACCTATCAGATGTTATGTGACAGGAAGTCGAAGGACTGAGGAAGTCACTGCAGAATTCAGATGCACACTTTCTAGTGAAACAACAAGTGCTGGAGGATTTAAGCGCCAAATAAGAGAAAGTTAATAAGCTTGATAAGCATCTTGCCAGCATTATGGGTACCTAGGATATTGTTTCTTGAGCTCTTCTGAAGTGGTTTCGGTTCTGGACTTGTTTTGCTGTGGCGTTTATTTGCACTGGTTGCCAACTTTGACAACCAGTGTATATGATATGCTGCTTTGTTCCCTATATTTGCACTTGTGGCGAACTTTGATACCCAGCGGATGTAATATGTGTAATAGCCGTGATAGCCTAGCATAAGTTGCTTGCCTATTTATTTCCTTGTTGTCTTGTTTATTTGTTTGCTTGTAGTCAGTGCAGTTCTTTTTCCGCGGTTTGCTAGTGGCCACAATAACCATAGGCTACATATTTACTGAAGTTACCATGGGCCGTAGAAACAATGGGCCTTCTAAGGGCCGTAGAAACAATGGGCCTTCTACGGGCCGTAGCATCAATGGGCCTTCTACGTGCCATATGATCGATAGGCCAAACATGGGCCAATTACAAACCGCACTATGGGCCGTAAACGGGCTAGATTTGGAATCGACCGTTCATGGGCTGATAATAACGGGCCGTCGTTAATCGGCCGTATTTGATGACGCTATGAAAACGGCCCAACGGATTAACGGGCCGCAAACGGGCCGATTGTAACCGCGGGCTAAATTTGGCCCACAAGCAGAAAAGGCCAATAACGGCCCGTAAGTAACCGAATGTTGGAAATGAGCCCAAGAATAAATGAGCCCCGAGAAGGCCGAAAGATAACACAGGTTGGAAACGGCCCAATGGAATAATGGGCCGTTAATGGGTATAAAGGGGTACACTATTCATTGCGGGCCAGATTCACCTTGGGCCGTTAATGGGTCAAGTGTTACAAATGGCCTCGTATAGGGCGAAAGACATCATGGGCCATACATGGGCGGAAGTTACAACGTGCTGGAATCATATTGGACGGCCCAGATGAAGCTACTGGGCTTAATTCCGAGAGGCCGTAACGGGCCGTGATTTAGCGGGCCGTAAATTGGCTATATACGAACATGTCGTTAACAGGCTTTCCATGGGCCGGCCGTTACCTTTTGACCAAGTCAAACAGGCCGGCCTTTTCACCAGAATGGACCTCTGTTGGGCCGTGCCACGTGTCGACGTATCATAGGCGCCTTCTGTCCAATGAATGGATGACATCTGTCCCAACGGTGAGCCAACACGTGTTTCCTCCGGCCAATGAGAATTTTACACGTGGAAAATCCTCATTGGTCCGGGCTGTTAGCGGATTATCGGATCCAAAACCGGACCCGATAGCTTAACGGCGACCCGTTACGGTGGATGCCACGTGTCGGTCACCCATGACAAAAGCACTTCCATGACGCACGATTTATCGTCATGGAAGTGGACACTTCCGTGATGAGAATTTTGGTAATGTCATGGAACACTTCTACGACAACACAAGTATGACTATCTTGATTCTGTCATAAAATCGTCATGGATGTACATGCATGATAGAAAACGTGACCTACTGTGACAAACACGTATCATCACAGAAGTGCCTTTTTTTTGTAGTGCCTATTGATCCATCTTTCTCTGAATCGCACCCCATACTAAGAAAAACAAAGTTCTGGCCTCATTTCAAAAATGCTATTGGAGCCAGAGATGGAACACACATTGAAGTGATTGTGCCTAAGGAGTTGGAGACACAACACAGGAATAGGAAAGGGGTTACAAGTGAAAATGTCATGGCAGTCTGTGATTTCGATATGAGGTTCACTTTTGTTGTTCCGGGATGGCCCGGATCTGTTCATGACACACGTGTATGGAGCGAAGCTATAGTTCGTTAGGATCATTTTCCACAACCTCCCGCAGGTAATCTCTTGTATGTATTTTGTTATGTAAATGATGATACGTACTACATTTCTAATATATTATGATGTTTTACTATAGATAAATATTACCTTGTGGACTCCGGATATCCAAACAGGGTTGGATATCTAGCACCATACAAAGGGCAATGATACCATGTACCAGAGTTCCAACAACACCCACCCATTGGTAGACATGAGACATTCAACCATCGTCATTCTTCTTTGCGAAATGCCATTGAAGAACATTTGGTGTTCTCAAGATGAAATGGCGAATTCATGGAGGCATACCACGGTACAAACTGGAGAGCCAAAGATGATAGTCACCGCATGCATGTGTCTCCACAACTTCATTCGTGATAGCGAGTTGCATGATGAGCATTTTGACAAATTTGACAATGATATGTATGTGCAACCCCCATTGCCATTTACAGGCGCCAACGCTCTACCACCAGATGATGATGGTACCATGGCCGAAACACGTGATGCTATTGCTACCAGTCTTGTACCATGAGATTAGTCAGTCTATTTGTAATAATGTTTAGCAACTTCTTTTGTAGCAAAGGAAACTTGGAAACCTTCTTTATTGTAATACTTAGCAAGGTAAAATATTTATAAATCGTATTCATGCTCATATTCGACGATAATTTGTTCGAAACAACCAAGTGTTAGCAATTCAACACTCAGTTTTAGTTCAGGGACATTACAGACATTTCAGCATACAACTCATCCCATAATCAAAGACCAAAATCTCAGAAAAGAACTCGACGGCTGATTCTGAGAGAAGCTGATTATGTGGGAAGTTTTCCAAAAGCTGATTCTAGAGAATCAGAAGCTAAAAAGAACTACACCTTTTTTCCTCTTATTATGCGATGAACTCCCATAAGCCCTTTTTACAAAAAGGACCCTGCACTACAAAAATAAGACACGTCCATGACATTTTGGGCCGAACGAATTTTTTTCCTGTCATACATATGACACTTCTATGACGATAATTGTGACAAAACCCGGTATCATCATAGATGTGGTGGGCTCCTACTTATATGACAAAAAATCATGACAGAAAATGGGCTTTTCGTCCTGGGCGGGCCGGATACGCAGCTACATGACATTCTTTGGGCCGTCCATGACGGAAAAAACCGTGGTAGAAGCGAGCGGGAGGAAAATTTCAGTGAGTTGCTGGTTACGGTGGGAGGTCAGGGGCGGAGCGATGCGCTGCTTTCTCGTCACGTCTGCTGCGTGTGTGCGGCGTTGGCTCTAATTGAAGCCGAGCGAGGCATTGGGCTCTAATCGAACCCGAGCGATTGACCGCAGCTACGCGTTCATCGAACCCGAGCGATCGATCGATGGTTGTTAATCGAACCCGATGGAGCGATTCTTCGCCATCTGCGCTAATCAAGCCGATCGATTGGATGACCAAAGTGAGCGCTATGGGGAGGGGGGGGTTGGATGAACAAAGGAGCGGTGGCGTTGCTCGGATGAACAGGAACCCGTGGTGTGGAGGGCTGGATGAACGATGAGACGGTGGAGGGGTGGCTGTGGAGGGTGGTTGAACAGACCCCATGGTGTGGAGGGCTGGATGAACAAAGAGCGATGGAGGGGTGCCCGTGGAGAGGGGTGGTTGAACAGTAGCCGGTGGAGTAGCGCGCGGTGGAGGCTGGATGAACAGGAGCCCGTGGAGGCTGGAGGAGGTCGACGGTAGCCCGTGGTGGCTGGAGGAGGTCGACGGTGGAGATGAACAGTATCCCGTGGAGTCCCGTTTTGCGGTACGCCACACCCCCCCCCCCCCGTTTCGACCGTAGCGCTCCAACACAAGTCCGTTTTGCGGTACGCCACACCCCTCCCGATCAACAGGACCCCCGTTTCGACCGTAGGTGGTCCGTTTCCTCCGTTTTGCGGTACGCCACACCCCTCCCGATCAACAAGAACCCCGTTTCGATCGTAGGAGGTCCGTTTCATCCATTTTGCGGTACGCCACACCCCTCCCGATCAACAGGACCCCCGTTTCGACCGTAGGAGGTCCGTTTAAATCCGCTTTATGCACGCCACACCCCTCCTGATCAACAGGACACCCGTTTCGACCGTAGGAGGTCCGTTTCCTCCGTTTTGCGGTACGCCACACCCCTCCCGATCAACAGGACCCCCATTTCGACCGTAGGAGGTCCGTTTCCTCCGTTTTGCGGTATGCGCGACTAGGCGTTCGAGACCCCGCTCGTATGTACACATACCTGACCGTATTTTCTTTCTTGCACCCTGGCTGCTGTACGTACGTGTACATGCTACGTGTGCGCCTCTACTACGACACGTGCGCGCCTCTACATCAACCAGTATGTACGTACACGTTCGCGACCAGGATGACAATGCTACGTACGCTTCGACCAGGTGGGTCCCGACTGTCAGGCACTTCCTTGCCTACGAAGATGTAGCTGGTGGGTCCCAGCAGTCACGGGGCGAATCATTTTTTTCTTTTTGCCCGGACGCACTTCCTTGCGTGCGAAGGTGTAGCTGCTGGGTCCCAGCAATGTGGGAAGCGAATCGTTTTTGCCGGACGCACTTCCTTGCGGCGAAGGTGTAGCTTCTGGGTCCCAGCAGTGGGGCCAATCGCTTTTTTTGCGGACGCACTTCCTTGCGTGCGAAGGTGTAGCTAGTGGGTCCCAGCAGTTGGGTGGCGAATCATTTTTTTTGGACGCATTTCCTTGCGTGCGAAGATGTAGCTGGTGGGTCCCAGCAGTCAGGGGGCGAATCGTTTTTTTTTCGGACGCACTTCCTTGCATGCGAAGATGTAGCTCGTGGATCCCAGCAATGTGGGGCTTAATCATTTTTTCGCAAAATACGGTGGCCCGTCCGGTGGGTCCTCATTGCCGTGGAGGAATAATTATTTTATGCGTAATAAGGAGGCACTTCCTTGCGGCTGCCGTGGACCTGTATCGGCCTCTCCACGCATCTGATCCCACGTCCGATGGAAGTCGTTCCTTGACCACGTTGACCACGCCAAGGCCGAGAGCACCACGGCGGTGGACGACGGCGAGGCCTAGGAAGGGACGACGCGAGCCGGGAAGACGCGTGGATGCACACGTGGAGGAGTACGAGGGTTCACTTGGTTCGGCTGCGTCGCCGCAGAATAACAGGGGGTGTGGGTCAGTGGGTGAGTGGAGGGATGGCCTGGCCAGCGGTGGGAGTAGTAGGGGGCGGTGAGGCCTCCGCGGCAGCACAGCCGGCCACGGGAGGCAGGAGCACACGACACGACCGGCGCTGCTTTGGGCGGCTGGAGCAAGAAGACCAGAGGTTGAAGAAGCACGACGGCCGTTGGATGGACATCATACAGTCACTACAGCTAGAATCGTTTATATTGACTAAGTTGACAAAGCCCTTGCTACGTCAACTTAGTAGGCCCACAGGTCAGCTTCCGAAACGGTGCGCCCTAGATGTCAGGGGGATGAATCATTTTTTGGGCGGGTGAAGCTAGAATATCCGAGATTGAAGAAGAAGCACGGCATCCGTTGGATGGACATCCAACGGCCACTGCTGCTAGAACCGTGTGTTGACTATAAGTTGACAAAGTCTTGCATACCCGTCAACTTAGTAAGGCCAGAAGTGTGTGGCAGAGAACTTATAGCCCATTTGAGATTTGTAAGAATGTGTAGCCCATTTTTGAATTCTAATGGAATTTACTACAACCCATTTACAGTTTGTTAAAAGTACAGCCCATTTCAACCAACCGCTCAAAACAGAATTCAATAAAATTTCCCACATTTTGATGGGATCCGAATATTTTTATCCCGAAATTTTAGTCAGATTAAATACAATTTCAATATAAATTTATATTGCGTAAAAATCCAACAAAACATTCTGCTTGCAACAATTAATGAAATTAAAATTTTCGATATTCGAAAAATAATATTTTATAAAGTAATCATTGTTTGGTGCATTTTTTTATAGTTACTACCCAGTTTTTATAATTACATCCCATTTATTATTTCTTAAAACCCATTTTCTTGTTAAGCCTAATGCATCCCTCCTAGGAAAGATTTGCAGCCCAGCGGGGCGGAGAATAACAACTTGACCTTGCCTGGGTGTTGGGGATATAACTATTTGTGTAAGCCGCCCAGGAGGGGCCGGGTTATACAAAGAAGACTAGCCAGATTGGGGCCTATAATCAAGCGTGAAGATGGCGGTTCAATAAAGGGCTTAAGGCCCACAGGCGACTTAAGGCCCGTTGTAGTAAACCGCCACAATGGCATGACTTGTATCATAAGGTAGATTTAACTAGTCACCGAGTCGGACACTGTCTATAAGCCGCTACAGGTGTCAATGAGCAGTTAAACATATTCGACAGAGGCAGTTTTTTCACCTCCGGGTGGAACAAACAAGTTTCACAAGTTGCTGTTATTATTTTGGATCAAACAGACGTTCTGAAAAGAAAAATTCTAGACCTAAAAAAATGGTGCGGAGAAGTTCATACGTTCTACTGAGGATTCCTACAAAGAAAGAAGATCTGCTACTACTAAAAATGGATGCGGAACAACAACTGCATGAGATCTACGCTATTACTGGATCAAACGAGCTACGACAGAGGCAAGTGCGAGGAACTAGGATGAACGATGAACTGTACAGAAGAACATACTAGCCCTAGCATAGATCTATGGCGCAGAAGGGGAAACACTTCATCGCAGAAGATCTCATGGAGGAGGAAAGCTGCCGTTCTCTGGTCAAGTTTAGGTCGATGCAAAGGGCCAAGCTCGACGAAGAGGAGGTATATTGTGGCGACGATTTCGGAGCTCCAAAGGATGATGGGGGCGAGAGGAAGAAGATGCGGAACAGGAAGAATGAAAGAAGACCTAGTCGGGTGTATTTATAAGGAAGGGCTACTAAAGAGCGCGGGAAACGAGGAGATAAAAGTTATTATCCAGCGGCCCCGACGCCTTGGTTTTCGGAACAGTCAGTAAAGGCAAAAGATCCGTTGGAGGATATGATGAAATAAAGAATGAATTTAAGTAAGGATGACGTCACGGCGGGTTAACACGGATCCAAAAGATGACATCATGGCGGGTTAAAGAAAACCTTTGCACAGCCGGAAGACTGAAAATTTACTTCTTAAGGTATTTTAAGATTGACATGAATAGGTTCAAATCAATCTGGGGCCTAATGTTGGGGATATAACTATTTGTGTAAGCCGCCCAGGAGGGGCCGGGTTATACAAAGAAGACTCGCCAGATTGGGGCCTGTAATCAAGCGTGAAGATGGCGGTTCAGTAAAGGGCTTAAGGCCCACAGGCGACTTAAGGCCCGTTGTAGTAAACCACCACAATGGCATGACTTGTATCATAAGGTAGATTTAACTAGTCACCGAGCGTTTTATTTATAAGCCGGCTGGGACTTTGTAAGCCGGAGGGCGTCAACCCGTGTATATAAGGGGACGACTTGCTGGCGGCTTAGGGGCAAGAAACAACTCATCGAGAGTCGGGCATAGCGTATCTCGCTCCCTGGTCATCGAAACATCAAGCAATACCAACCCAACTAGACGTAGGCCTTCCTTCACCGCAAGGGGCTGAACTAGTATAAACCTCTCATGTCCTTTGTCCCGATTAACCCCTTTAAGCTTCCTAGTTGCGATGGCTCCACGACTAAGTCCTTGCAAGAGGACATCTGCCGTGACAATTCCACGACAGTTGGCGCCCACCGTGGGGCCAGCACACGGTGGATTTGAGTTCTTGAAGGGCAGCTTCGAAGGGCTCAAGGGATACTGATGGGCCGGATGACCAAGAGTCGTCGCGGCAAGATCTACATCGACAATGAAGGCTGGGGCCCCGACGCCGACTCAATTGAGTACGGGTACCGGGTCCCCTTTGGCAGAATCCACGTCTTCAGCGGCCGGATCGGTGAGCCGGGCCCTGAGCCGGACAACTGCACCGACCTCGTCGAGACGGCTCAGCGGGCGAGATCCGCCCGAGCTCAACCTGTCATGAAGCGTGCCTTCGTGGGCAGCATCCACGGAGAAGAACTTTCTGAAGGATCTAAAGATGGTGGTGAGACGGCCATCCCTCGGATGATGATTAAATGCCCGCCGGTTCAACAGATTCTTTATATCAAGTCCAAGAGGGTATGCTAGGGGGGCTGTTCTGACGGCTCTAGCACTCCGGATTTCAATGAGCCGCCAAGCTGGGCGGGGGTCTTCATGGCTGGTACTCAACCTTGTCAGAAGTCGACGGCTGCAACAGCAATAACGTCCGGGTCAGGAGCGGCCGGGGCAGGAGGCCCTTTGTGCCCGCCGGCTCAGGTGCTGATGGATCTTATGGAGAAGCTAACGGCCCTGTTAACCGCCACGGTTATTCCTGCAAATCAAGATGAGCATAACACGGAGGTGGCGAAGGTGCATGAGGAGATAGCCCGGGCCAAGGAGGCCTTGGCAGCTGAGGACACCAGGTTAGCTACAGAACAGTCCGCTTTGGACGCGCGGGCGCAACGACTCCAGTCAGAGGCTTTCCAGCTTAATATGAGCCTGAACGCATCCAATGAGGTGATGAGGAGGAGACATCAGAAAACCCAATCCCGGTTGCCTCCGGTTTATGACCCTCGGAACCTTTTCGCGACACCCGATGCCGGCCCTAGTAACCCGCCCGAAGCAAATCAGTTCACACCAGCCGGCGCGGGGGGGGGGGGGGGGCTCAGCTCCAAGAGATGGTACCACCACATGGGAGTATGGCCCGCCCGTTATGTACCAATACCACCGGTCACTTCTCCAACCCCATGGAGAACTTGATAGCAACATCGGCTGCGTTTGGCGGCTCTCCGGTGGATGGTGATGATCCGACAGCGGTGGAGACCGGAAGGTCGTGGATCTTATTCAGACGGCCCTGGCGCAACAAGAGACCTATTCTTACAGCCGAAACAGGATTCATTCAACTCCTCCGCCTTGGCTAGCACCGCCTCGTCAGAACCAGAGTCCGAGTTACAGCAGGCACATGGAGTCAGAAGCGTTGTCAAGCAACGCGCAGCGTCATAACCAGCCGGGTGGCTATAACCCGGTGCAAGACCGAATACGTCAGGAGGACGAGTGGGCGGCTTAGCTAGCGGCTCAGCAGGCGACATATCAAGACCTCCCAGAGTATCCGACGACTTCTGTTGGAGCGGGAGTGGCTACCAGAACCGGCGGTGTTCCTTGTTTGGTGTCGGCTCTATGGGATGTACGTCTACCCAAGGATTTCAAGGGACCTTGAAAGGTGCCGAATTATACGGCCGACTTACAGCCCGGAGCGTGGATCGAAAGTTACGAGATGGCCATGGAGTTACTGGAGGTCAGCGACGCAGCAATGGCTAAGTACTTCACCATGATGTTAGATGGAACAGCCCGGTCTTGGTTAAAGGGTTTGCCACCCAATTCCATCAGTTCATGGGCAGAGCTAAAGGCCCGGTTTATCAGAACTTCAAGGACACTTGCAAGAAATCTATGTCCATTATGGACTTGACCAATTGTAAGCAGGAGGAGGGTGATTCCACAACTCATTGGGTATGCCGGGTCAAGGAAATAATACATTCGTCCGGTAAGATGGATGCCGGCTCTGCAGTCCTCATGTTGGAGAAGAATTGCCGTTTTGAACCGCTGAGGCAGAAACTGGGGCGCCTTAAGCGTGATTGCAATGATATGGGTACGCTGATGGCGGCTTTAGTCAAGTATGCTTGATTACGATAGTACCAAGGATCCCGCGTCTGATGAGGAAAAGACAGGGAAGGGAAAGAAGAACGGCAATGGAAAGGGTCAGCAGCAGAACCCGGGAAATCAAGGAGGCAACAAGCGTAAGGCGGAGGGTAACCCGGAGTTTGTGGCCAATGCCAATGCGCAGGGTAACAATCAGCGACATAAGGGAAGACCGTCCCCTCGATCTGGCGGGTCAGGTCCATCTCTTGAGCAGCTTCTCAATTAGCCTTGTCCGGGACACGGTACTCGGGAACGACTCGCCACCCACTTATGGAAAGATTGCGCGATCATGAAGGCTTTCAAGAATTCCAACATGTTTGATGGCAGTCATGGATCGGGCGGCGGTTCAGGGGCCGGCGGCTTTCATGGCCCGGGCAATGGTTCAAGTTCCGGCTTTCAGGGAAGTCAAGGCAGCTACAATCAACAGCACAGTCTGGTCAAGGGGGACAGCAGCAGCAGCAATCAGGTTATCAAAGCCACCCCAGGCAGCTGGATGGTGGGCAGTACCATGTGTTTACCACTAATTTATGCAAACGTGACCAGAAGGTTCATAAGAGGGCCGTGAATTCTGTTGAGCCGGCGGTTCTGCGTTATTTGAGGTGGTCAGAGCAGCCCATTATATGGAGCACGGAAGATCACCCCCTCCGGGTTGATAATCTGGGTCAGTTGGCCTTGGTGGTAGCACCTCAGGTTGGTGGATACAAATTCACTAAGGTACTCATGGACGGAGGAAGCAGCATCAATATTCTCTATTATGAGACCTTTCGCCGTATGGGGTTGACTGATAAGGACTTGAGGACGTCCAACACTGTCTTTCATGGAGTGGTGCCTGGTAAGTCGGCGTACCCAGTTGGCAAGATTGAGCTGGAAGTGGCCTTTGGAGATGAGTATGATTCCAGAGCTGAAAAATTGACGTTTGAGGTAGTCAAAATCAGGAGCCCGTATCATGCTCTGTTTGGACGGCCGGCTTATGCCAAGTTCATGGCGCGACCGTGTTATGTTTATCTGCAGCTCAAGATGCCGGGTCACAAGGGCACCATCACTGTACATGGGAGTCGAAAGGTAGCCTTGGAATGTGAGGAAGGCGATGCGGCTTATGCTGAGTCTGTTTGTGCAGCTGAGAAGCTGAAGTTTTATCAGAATAATGTTGACCCGGCAGATATGACTTCTTTGAAGAAGCCGACTGCAGAGCATGACCCGACATTAAAGTTTAAATCGGTTGCTAAAACAAAACTTGTTGACTTCACTCCAGGCGACTCTTCCAAGTAGTTCAGCATCAGTGCCAACTTGGATCCTAAATAGGAAAGCGCGCTCATCGAGTTCATCCGTGAGAACCGGGACATCTTTGCATGGAAACCTTCTGACATGCCGGGTGTTCCGAGGGAACTCGCTGAGCACACTCTTAATATTGATCCAAAGTATAAGTCGGTCAGGCAATTTCTTCGACGGTTCAATGAGGAGAGACGGAAATCTATTGGGGAAGAGGTCGCGCGGCTCTTAGCGGTTGGGTTCATTGTGGAAGTTTTTCACCCGGAGTGGTTGGCTAACCCGGTGCTTGTACTCAAGAAGAACGACACTTGGCAGATGTGTGTGGATTACACGGACTTAAATAAGGCTTGTCCGGCTGATCCCATTGCCCTCCCCCGTATTGATCAAATCATTGATGCTACGGTGGGTTGTGAGCGTTTGAGTTTTTTGGATGCTTATTCTGGCTATCATCAGATCAAAATGGCAATGAAGGACCAGGAGAAGACGGCTTTTATCACTCCGTTTGGAGCCTTCTGCTATGTATCTATGCCATTTGGGCTCAAGAGTGCCCAGGCGACTTATCAGAGATGTGTACAAAATTGTCTCCATAGTCAAATTGGGCTCAATGTTCACGCTTATGTGGATGACATCGTGGTGAAATCCAGGGAGAAGGAAACCTTGATATTTGATTTAAAGGAGACCTTTGATAATCTCCGGGTTTATAAGATGATGCTTAACCCGGACAAGTGTGTGTTTGGTGTACCTGCAGGCAAGCTTAGGGGTTTCCTGGTCTCAAACAGAGGCATTGAAGCTAACCCGGAGAAGATCAAGGCGATCACCTCCTTGGCCAAACCGGCGTGCATCAACGATGTTCAACGACTGGCGGGTCGTGTTGCCGCTCTAAGCCGGTTCATAAGCCGGTTAGGCGAGAATGCCCTGCCGTTATATCAGATGATTAAGAAAATGGATGCTTTCGTCTGGAGTGACGCTGCTGACGCTGCCTTTGAGGATTTAAAGAGACAGTTGTCTGAGCCGCCGATCCTCACGGCTCCCATCGATAGAGAGCCGTTGCTGTTATATGTGGCTGCTAACGCCCGAGCCGCCAGTGTGGCCATTGTGGTGGAGCGCAAGGAGGCTGGCAAGGAGCATCCGGTTCAACGGCCGGTTTACTACATCAGTGAGGTGCTCATTGAGTCCAAACAGAGGTATCCACATTGGCGGAAACTTGTTTATGGGGTGTTTATGGCAAGCCGGAAGCTAAAGCAGTACTTCCAAGGTCATCCTATAATTGTGGTAAGTTCTGCCCCCTTGGGAGACATCATCCAGAACAGGGAAGGCACAGGGCGAGTCGCCAAGTGGGCCATTGAGCTGGGCCTCATGGTTTGAAGTATATGCCACGTACAACCATTAAGTCTCAAGCCTTGGTGGACTTTATCAATGATTGGACAGAATTACAGGCACCTGAGGAGAAGCCAGATAACACATATTGGACTATTCACTTTGATGGGTCCAGGCAGTTGGAAGGCTCGGGGGCTGGAGTCGTTTTAACTTCCCCCCGAGGTGACAAATTTTGTTATGTGCTCCGGCTTATGTTTCCCTGTACTAACAATGCAGCTGAGTACGAGGCTTTACTCCATGGTCTCCGGATGGCTAAGGAGATGAATTTGAGTCGGGTAAGGTGCTTAGGCGACTCGCACCTCGTCGCTCAACAGTGTCGTGCACGTGGGATTCCAAGGATCCCCTGATGGCGGCTTATCATCGTGAAGTTGATACGGTGGCTGGACACTTCAAAGGTTATCAAGTGGAGCACATTGATCGGAAGAAGAATGAGGCGGCTGATGCTTTAAGCCGGCTGGGGTCTCAGCGTAAGCCGGTGCCACCTAATACCTTTCTTGATGTTTTGCATAACCCTTCTATCAAGTGCCTACAGAGAAAGAACTAGCAGTGCCAGACCCGGAGGCACAGCTGGTGGCAGCCCTCCACGCTATCCCAGATTGGACAGTCCCATATTTGGCCTATATGACCCGGGGAGAGTTGCCTGAGGATGAGACCTTGGCGAGACAAATTATCAGGCGGTCCAAATCTATGACAATTGTTCATGGAGAATTGCATCACCGCAGCATTACTGGGGCGTTTCAACGTTGTGTGTCGCCTGCGGAGGGTCAGGAGATACTTCATGAGATCCATGAAGGAGATTGTGGTCATCATGCCGGTTCAAAATCTCTGGTGGCCAAGGCTTTCCGTCATGGTTTCTATTGGTGACGGCTCATGCCGATCACGGAGGATCCGGTCACAGATGCGACGACCGTCAAAAATTCTCACGACGAAGCTCATGTGCCGCTCAGAATTGAGGATGATTCCAATTACTTGGCCGTTTGCGGTCTGGGGCTTGACATGGTTGGACCTTTCAAAAGGTCTAAGGATAAGAAAATGCACCTTTTGGTGGCAGTCGATAAATTCATCAAGTGGGTTGAGGCAGAGCCGGTCAGTAAGTGTGATGCAGCCACGACGGTTCAGTTCATGAAAAAGGTGATTTTTCGTTTTGGCTTTCCACATAGCATCATAACTGATAATGGTACTAATCTCTCCAAGGGTGCCATGGAAGAGTTCTGTCAACGAGAACATCTCCGGCTTGATGTTTCGGTTGTTGCTCATCCTCAATCTAATGGTCAAGCAGAGAGAGCTAATCAAGAGATCTTGAAGGGTATCAAACCCCGGCTCTTGGTCCCCTTACAGCGAACTCCGGGTTGTTGGGTGGAGGAGCTACCCTCTGTGCTATGGAGTGTCAACACAACGCCTAACAGATCTATAGGGTATACACCTTTCTTCATGGTGTACGGAGGAGAGGCAATTCTGCCAAGTGACATTCGGCACGACTCGCCCCGAGTGGCGGCTTACGTTGAGGCTGATAATGAAAAGGCTCGTCAGGATGCACTTGACTTGTTAGATGAGGAGCGAGACTTGGCAATAGCCCGCTCGGCGATATACCAGCAAGACCTGCGCCGCTATCACAGCCGCCGGGTTAGAAGCAGAGCCTTTCAGGAAGGCGACTTAGTGCTCCGGCTCATTCAGGATCAGTCTGATATGCACAAGCTATCCCCTCCTTGGGAAGGACTCTTTGTGGTAAGTAAAAATCTGAACAACGGGTCATACTACCTTATCGATGTTCGAGAGCATAAAGACTCACGTAAGTCGGAGGAAGAGACCTGCCGGCCGTGGAACATAGCTCATCTTCGGCCTTACTATACTTGAGCCACCGGCTCTTAAGATATATATCTATTTTTTCTTTTTAGACAATGTATATATTATATAAAGCAATAAAGCAGGACCTCTTTTCTTTTCACCCTCAAAGGTTTATATATTTTCTTTACCAGGTGGTGGAAACAACCAACAGGGAGCGGATCATATCTGAATCCGGCTTTCCCTTTGGTCCGGCTTATGATCATATCTGAATCTAGCCATGGTCACTTGGGGGCTTCCTGTTCAAACATAGGTCGTATTCGAACCAAAGAGAACATAGCTGTTGACATCAATTGATCGGCATACTGCCAAACCCACTTGGGGGCTTCTTGATCATATTTGAATCATAGCTTAACCTCTTTGGGTCTGACGTGGATCGTATTCGAATCAGCGTCATTAAACAACTCTCATGGTCACTTGGGGGCTTCATGTTCAAACATAGGTCGTATTCGAACCAAAGAAAACATAGCTGTCGATACCCACTTGATCGGCATCGCCAAAGCCACTGGGGGCTATATGATCGTATTCGAATCTTAGCTTAACCCCTTTGGAACGGTTCACCGATCGTATTCAATCGAGGCCTTTGAAGTTAGGTTTATTATTCATTATACTGTAAGTATAAATGTTATTAAGGGCCAGGTAAACATTATATGTGCCAACTGCCAGGAGTTAAATTAACTCTCTGGTTTGGGTCACATAAGCCGGTGAGTATATACCAAATAAAAATCGCAGGTATGCTATTGTGGTCATAATCATAAACCGGCCTTTATATGATGTTTTGGTTCATACTCCGGGTTATCAATACTTTATGTGACCCCGGATGCGATAAGTCACCAAGGGAATTCTATTTTGTTTTATACACAGGATAAAGCAAGAAGAATTTTGACATCAAGGAAAGATCAACATAAGCTGGAAGCATATGGCGATGGCGGCTTACGAAAGTATTAAGTGCCACAAACATGCGCGAAGGCATGACAAAATTAAGAGGTTTTTTTGACCCTATTACAAGACTCTCCGAGTCTGAATAATGAAGCATCGTTTTTTGCAAGATTCATAAACGCCTGCCGGTTCACGCCTTTGGTGGGCTTGATGGTTCCGGGTTATCCTTCTCCGCCTCTCCGTTGGTTGCTTTGTCCTGGAAGGTTGATGAGGCCCAGTCAATGCCACTGAAGGCTTCAAACTCAGCATCATCATCTATTAAACCGGCTGGGTCCACTTCAGGGGCAAAAGTATGCTTACGAGTTGGAGGGATCAGGCTGATTTGATCATATGGAGTGTTCGGAATTCTCCGGTTCTCGCTGTCATAGCCCGGAGAGTATTTGGAGAGGTCAGTATCGTTCCCAATAAGGGTAGCCACGGGACGTATGACTTTGACGCAGGCGGTGAAATCATGATCATCAAATCTGGTACCATCCTCCTTCAGTCTCGGGTATCCAAGAGCAAGGTCGGCCGGGTCTAGTTCGGGAATCCATGCTTTTGCCCGGCTCAAGGCGGCCACGGCTCCGGCTCTTGAAGATGCCCGCCTTAAATCCTGGATCCGCTGAGGTAGCACAGCGAGACACTTCAGCACGTCTTGCAGAAGGTGTGGTGTGGTATTTGATAAGGCCACAACAGTTAAAGCACGTTGTGACCCGGTGTACAGCTGCTCCACTAGAGTGTAAACCGCCTTAAGTTTGACCAGCGTGTTCTGCTTGAGGTTGGTGCTTCTGGGGCCTGTGTGTTCACAAACATAAAGGTGAGCCGGAGTTAACGATAAAATTAATAATCAAGGGAAGGATTGCAATGTTTAGGAGTTATGAACAATAGCTTACCGAAGATGGTTGAGACCATTTGAGATATATGATGTTTTAAACTGGACAGCTCGGTTGTTGCTTCTGCAAGTGAAGCCTCTGCTGTCTCAGCCCGGGTCACCAGTGAAGCCTTCTCATCAGCCCAGATTTTCTTCTCTGACTCAAAATTTTTCTTCAACTTCTCTTGTTCAGAGATGCTGAATTCAAATTTGGAGTTGGCTTTTTGAGTTTCAAGCTCTTGAGTTGTCAGACGGCTTTTCAGGTCAGCAATCTCCGACTCAAATTGACTTATGGTGACCTGCATTGATATCGAGTTACGGTAAGAATCATGGTAAGGTATATTAAGTCCCAAGCACTTTACAAGTAAAGATACTTGACACTTGGGGGCTAATGCATGCTGAAGAATTTTTAATCTACCATGCCGGGTTATGCATATTAAGTCTCAAGCACTTTACAAGTAAAGATACTTGACACTTGGGGGCTAATGTGTATCGCAAGTTCAAAACTATCATGCAATAACTGGGTTAAATATATTCTCTTTAAACCGGAGATATCAACAGTAAGCAGATTTCCAAGTCTACAGCATATTTAATCACAAGCAGTAGACTTGGGGGCTGGTACAGTAGGTAAGATTCAGGAGAACAGTATAAGTTATACCTCTGATTTGTGTTGTATTTGTTTCACCATGTCAATTTCAGGTCACGGCTATTATGCACTTGATTCAGCTAGCCCGAGACTATATCACCAATGCTTAGGTGAGTATAATCAGTAATGTCCTGCTTGGCCTTTCGGCGTTCGACAAGTTCTTCCTTGGCAGTACATTTGGCAAGGACAGTAGGCCGCCCCGGTTCAACAAACTGGCTTTTCAATACCTCAATTTCCGGGTCAGTTGTTTTGACGGGGCTAGGAGCTTCCGGGTTATCAGAGCTATTGAGAGTATCCTCAGCAGGCGGGTCAGAGGTTGGCACCAGAATGTCAGAAGCCGGTTCAGGCGGCTGATGGGTGGAGCTGGTTGGAGCAGACATACCAGGTGTCGGTTCAACTACAATCGGGTCTTGAGACGGCTTATTCTTCTTTTCCCTCTTACTGGGTTTCACTTGCATTCTATCAACAAAGGTAGAAGGATGAATATTAAAGCATGAGTAAGGTAATAGCCTAAAGTAACTAAAGTTACAGTACCCGGGAGCAGTTTTGAAAGCCGGCATGTTTGATTGCATGGACTCGCCGGAGGAAGGAGAGGTATCCTGATAATTGGAGTGAGATGAATTGAGAGGTTGGCAAATTAAACCCGTCAAAGGAAAAATAGAACGCAAATCGGAGATAACC